>JAWWMP010000093.1:56216202-56229551 GCA_035047865.1 Dendrocincla tyrannina | reverse complement strand
TGCTATTCTATATCCATGTTCTTAATATTTCTGAAACCAGATGGTAGAACTCTAGATGCATTCATTTCACCACAGATTTCTGCTTGGGAGATTTGTCTATACCAATTTCACCAAGAAAATAAGAAGATCAGAATAGTGAAAAGCTACTTGTAAAAATGCTTGTAAAGTAGGTGTAACTTAGTAATTACAGATCTCCTTAACCAAAGCCCTCTTTAATGTGGTTACTATGCCTTCTCATACAGAGTTAAGCACCCTTGAAAAACAATTTATAAGTGACTTCTCCTATTTTGTAGCTGAAACATGGCAAAACAACCATACAGAAAACTGCTTCTGTGCTCTATTTTCCTGGCTTTCTCTGCCCAGAGAGCCAGCTGATCCCTGGAGAAACTGCCTATTCTCGATTCCTCCGCAAGCAGCAGTGCAAAAAGCATGCCTAGCACTGGGAGCACACAGCTAGGACATGATGTCTGGCCTTGCTTCTGAGCTCCACCACAGTCTCACTTGGGTTCTGTCACCCTGTGTAATCTCTCCATGTTTCAGTTTCCTGTTTGTAAGTGAAGCTTAATAATTCTGAACTTTCAGAAGGGAGCATCCCAATCCTTAGGCAACTGTTATTCACAAGGGCCTGTCATATTTGATGTGCTGTTGACAATATGTTACCAGAGGAGAGTTTAAAACCTTCGCATTTAAATGTGACCCTTTTTTATCTCTTTAAATATATGAATCTAGTCACCTGTTAACGTGTCTGATTGCTGAAGGAAAACTTGTGTGCAATAAGTGAATTAAAAATCAGGACTAATTTATGCCTCAGAGCAATTCAAAGCTCTACCTACTGTGATAGTCCACAGTATTAGTAATACTGGGGAAAATATAGCCTATGTGGAAGTGATTTATCTAGTGCTGCTGTACACTTCGTAGTAGGACCTAAGAGCAGTTAGTCTCAGCATTCATATTGTGAACAGAGCTGCTTACACATTATTCAAGTGTGATTGGTGTCATACATACTTTAGGAGCAGACGGTATCATTGTTAATGACTGCTTAAAAAACGATAAAATTGTTTTATACATGGCAAAGTTTTTATTAAAATGGAAGCCTTTGATCTCTCAAAAAATAAAGCTCCCTGTGATATTAAATTTATGCAGTAAAAGAAGCACAAAAAGGAACTGTCATACTCTTTTTCTTCTACATGGAGAGTTTCCACACACAGTCGTGTGGGTGAGACGGTTCAGAGCCCAGGGCAGGGTGCTGTGAGGGTTATTACTGGTGTGCTGATTAGAGTGAGAGCCAGTTCCTAAGACTCTTGCTGACAGGCTTCTGTGCAAGCAGCCTTGCCCCCTATTTCAGTATAAAAATGGATCCTGAGGCAAGGCTGCTGGTCAGACTTCAGAGGAGCTGGGTGTTGTGCTAGACCAGGAGAGCCCCCAGCAGGGTTTTACAAGACTCCCTCCAGCTACAGTCCAATGTCCTCCACTGTAGTCTGCTCCTTTTTATTGCACTGTGTGTCTTATGTAATTCCTGGGATCTAGCTGATACGGAGTTGTTGTTTTTTTATTTTTGTGAGTAGCCCTCACAAAGTGGGTTTGAATCTCAGAAATGCTTATGGCAGTTGTGGGTGAAGGCTCAGGCTCTCAGCTGCTTCTCAGGGCAGTCATGGGAATTTTATCTGTAAACATCTATTTCCTGATGCCTCATGGTCCTGTGTAAAATAACAATAACAGCAATGGAAAAATGTGAATGCACTGCTCTGTTTTAATAAACAGTTGAACGTGCTCCAAAGTTTCACTTTTTTAATGAGGCAGTTGGTGTTGTGATGGAGTTCCTGCAGAGAAGGAAGTCATAACATCAGTGGGGGTGGATGTGCTCTCCATCAGTTAGCCAGCTTTCCACTGAGCAGCTCTGTTTTTTGTAGCACCTGTTTGTTGCAGAGTATTTCGAGCTGATCAGTTCAGAGTTTGCATATTTTATCTGTGATATAGCAAACGTTGCAATGCGGAACTGTGATTGCTTTTGTCTCTGACATTTGAGGAGTGGTACATGTGGAAAGAGAGGTTTACTACCACTACACTAGGGTTTCCACAACTGAACAGCGCAGTTCATTCCGATCGCTTGTAAAAGAGCTGTATACTTAGGAGGTTATGCTAGTGTCATGAGTGCTTCAGATTAGCTAACCTTTCTCTAAATTGAAGTTTTTTCTGTCTTAATGCAAACTGTAGTTTCTTGGTTTGGGGTTGTGGTCGTTTTTAATCCACTACAGCTTTATTTTGTGGTGCTAAGATGACTGGCAGTGTATCTGCAAGACTGTAATATTCTTTGGTAGGTAAGACATTGGAGAGGGTTGCAGTCCATACCTTACTCTGCTGTTCGGCTGTGGTGTAAATGCAGGCAAGCTACTCCTCTCCCCATTGTCTCTGCTTCCATGTCTGTTAAACAGATAATGTCACTTAATCCTGCTGCAGACTGCTTCAGGATTTGCTGGTGGAAAATATTGTCTGACACAATTAAAATACATCTCTAAAACTAGACCTGTTTAATTACATTTAAAATTAATATGTATGTTTCTATGGCTTATTTTGAACACCCTTCTTAATGTCTTCATTGGTAGGGTTTTCTCAGAGGAAGTGATGGGAATTGGGACAAAGCTCTATCAGTTCCCAGTGTTCATTTCTAACTACATCCTGGCATCTCCCTTTACCTCTCTCATTCCAGAAGGTAACCTTCATTGTAGTGCTGGCTGCAGGTGCCCACTCAGAAAATTAACTTGGAGGTAAACTCCCTGAACTAGTAAGTGTTCGACAAGTCACTAACTCTAGAGATTATGAGGCATGGCTGTTTGGTTTATTCCCCTTAAATGTGAGACTGGCATGATCACCCACTGTACAGTCCACTTGTCTCCACTTCCTTAATAATCACTCTCATCTGCAAGTTGTTCCTGGATCCCATCACATACTTTCTGACCTCTTGAATGGAGGAAAAAAGACTTTCCTTGAGGCTTCCCACACTTCTTCCTCATCAGGTCTTTTGTCCTCTAAGCCAGTCTCATCTGCTTCACGGGATGGAACCTCTCCCTCTCATAAAGATACAAATAATCAGCTGAACCCTTGTAAAGTTACATCTTCAGGTGTCCTCAAAACACCACTATGCGTGTGTGCATCTGTGTGCTCAGTGTGTGCAAGCATGTGCACACAAACCAAACCCCACTTCTGCTCCTTCCTTGTGAAGAACTCTCCTAGAACCTGTGACAATTGAAATGGCTGGAATAATGCCATGGTATGTTCCAAAATGTGATCCGGAAGAAGTTACTTGAAGTTTATGAAAAATAAAGCAGTGTACTCAGTTTATACATTACGTTGGCTTTCAATAAATTCAGTCAGCAAAATAAGCTGATTAGTCTCCATATATTTGGAAATACTGGATACTGTAACCTTGGAAAAATCACCAATTAA
Organism: Dendrocincla tyrannina; assembly: GCA_035047865.1. NCBI lineage: Eukaryota > Metazoa > Chordata > Aves > Passeriformes > Dendrocolaptidae > Dendrocincla > Dendrocincla tyrannina. The sequence continues at coordinate 56,226,107 of JAWWMP010000093.1, read as the reverse complement.
AAAAATAACAGCATTCCTCCTACAGGTCTTGGTTTAAAATGTGTCATCAATAGCTGTGTCATAAAAATGTGTATTAGAAGTGATTGTTCCAGTATAAAGCTCTTAGAGATCTTGTTTGGATGGTATCTAAAAATGCTTATACATTTTTAAGGCACTTTGTTAAGTGTGGCCATATCCTATTTCTGTATGTGAGATGCTTCATCAAAACATACTTTAAATTTTAAAGTTGGATATTTAATATTCTTGATCTTACCAGTGCAAGCGGAGGCAGAAATTAACAGGCTTTTTAAGATTTTTGTGAATGGTTTGAACAAAGATCAGCTTTTCTTCACAAGTTATTCCTTACCTCATGAAAATGTGTTTTGGCAGTGCTGCATTTAAAAATATTCAATAATCTTCTTCCCTTGCTGGTTTCATTCAGTATTTCTTTCAGCTTTGTGCTGGTTTTCACAATTAAGGCTCTAGTTCAAAAATTTTATGCCTACACAGAATAGTTTATGCAGTTGCTGAATGCAGTAAGCTGCTTTTTGGTACTTGATCACTGTTTATATATTCAGATCTGTGCAGACTTAAAGCATCAAATCAGCAGTGAATAGGGCCAGGGAACAATGCTGGCATGATCTTGCAGAGAAAGCCAATGGAAAGCCGATTATACCACTTCTCATTAACACAGAACTTCTTAAACAGATATTTTTTCCTGCAGTTACTTTGAGAAACAATTGGATTGAATAGATGTGCTCATGTACTAACTCTGAATCCATTTAACTGAGACTTAAAGTTAGTTTCAATCCATATATTACAGATGCAGATTAAATCAATATACATCATATCTTAAACTGATATGAACTGCAGGACCTAAAAACTGCACTAATTACTCTTAGACCTATCAAGATGATTAATCTTATCAGGTGGACTAATTGATAGTAAATGTGTGAATGCTTGGAGTCCTGAGTGGCCATCCAGAAATGCACTCAGAAACACTTTGTCTGTCATTTACTAGCTTTCACTTACTGGGCTGTTTAAGTTAATGACTTCCTAAATGCCATACAGGCTCTGTTATGTAGTCTTTAATCTGATTAGGAGCACACGAATAATTTAGCATGCAATTAAACCATGTAATTAATTTGTTCCATGATAATGAAGTGTTAAGTAATTCCATTAGTCTAGAGTAAATACCAAGGTCTTGAACTTAAATTTTACAGCTGCTTGAAGATATTTTTGACTGGAAGAAGTGGTTTTTTTATATAAATGCTATTTAAAATTAAAACCCTGCATGGTTATTACACAATTCTATTTGAAAATGATGAAACTCCTGTTGATCTCAGGTGAATCAGAATTTTATTTGGTTCTAGATGAGCATATTTGAACAAAGCATCCTCAGTTTCTTCTAATCACCTTGAACCCAAACCTGCCTTCCAGACCTCAAAAGGGCAATTTCAGCAATCAGAGGGAGCAGGGTTTTTGTGGTACAGTAAAGCTCCATGAGATGAGACATAGATTTGTTTATAATGTGTACTGAAGCCTAACTGGCTTTATTTGCCTGAGGCGGTAGTTTTCTAATTTGAGTGATAAGCAGATAGTAGCACACAGGAGAAAGCTTGCAAAAATCATGGCAACTGAAGCAGTAGAACTGGCCTGCTTTGTAGTGATGATCTGGCAGCACATGTAGGGTGGTTGTTTATTTTTAAGCATGAGATTAATCCTGTTTGTTTTCCCTCATGTTCCGGCCTAAATGCCCAGTGATGTCGCATGAGTTGTTTTCCACCACGATTCCTGTGTTTCATAAATTCTTCATAACTGTGGTGAGGTGCTAAGCATTCTGGCAGTTCTAGGAGAATTACTTAGCCATGTTCTCTTGTTAAATGTATAATCTGTTCAAAATCAGATGTCTTTCACTGCTTTGATGCATTGGGTTTACATTGCTGAAATCCTGATGTGATTTGAACTTCAGTGCTAGGAAGGCACTGAAGAGCTTTTGTTTTACAGGGTTGTTTTAATACTGTCATGAAACTTTTTTGCAGCACTGAAAATATAATTTAATCTCTTTATATAAAGTGTGAATAATTATCTCAGCGAAATTTGAGTAAAACCACAATTTTTTTTTAGTACTGATTACTAGGCCATTGGTTCTAGAGATAGACTTGGATATTTCTCTGTTTTCTTGACATGATATTTGATATTAAATTGATGCATCATATGTCTTCAAACAAAGTGGAATATACTTTTGCTCATATAGAGAAATTCTCTCACTTTTCTGTGCAATTGCTTGTACAAATAGCAAAGCAGAGAGCAGAATTTTGTCTTTTGGATGACTGTTACCATAATAATAATAATAATAATAATTAAAAAAAAAGAAAAAAAGAAAAAGGAAAAGCCTTGGAATTATCACTGTAGTTGAGAAAGTGTTTATATCCTGACAAAAATTACCATTCTCATAAATAGGCCTGAATCCTCTCTTTAATGACACAGTTATATGTATAGCTGAGTATCTGCTCAGCAATTCACATCTGCATGATGTGCAGCCAAATGTTACAATTTATTTTAGCTGTGATGCGTCTGCTTTGCTGCTTTGATCTGCCTGGGTGGCTGAAAGGCAAACAAAGCAATTAAGTCTTTAACAAGTTCAAATTTTTTTACCTGTGTATTAGACAGAAACTTAGAACTATAACTGCATTAACTAGCGATTGTCTTGTGGAATCTTAGAAGTAAGGTCTTAGAGGTACGGTCTCCTCCCTCTGTGGACCTACTCCATTAGGTTACTGCTATCAAAGTATAACAGATTTTGTTTTAAATAAAGAATTTATATGCCATTTGCCACATCCATACTTAGACTTCATAGGCCCAGTTTTTGGAGTATGACTTTAAACAGCTTTCAGTACAAGGTCAGAGCAATGTCCAAAGTCTCGATTCACTAAAGAGCTCCTTAACCACATCCAAGAATTGATAACCATTTGGCCTGTTACCAGTTTAAATCAGAGTGATTAACTGACACATGGGAAAAGGAAACCAGCTATAGTAATAGCTCCATAATTTTAGTTTGTAGTTATAATGTACTTTTTAGTAGTCCTCAAATTTGCATCAAAACATGCGTAGTAAATGGAGCTTTATGCTAGAGTCCTTCATTCTTTTCCAGTGGTGCTGTCTTTTGTTGTTTGGTTTTGGACATTTTTTTTAATTGAAAGGTGTCCTTTATGAGTTTTTTTCAGGTATTTTGGTTTGAACTACATAATTTCTACTTCTGTGGTATCATTCCTTGTTCTTTTCAAATCCAGGATAACAGTAGGTGAATGATGTGTTATTCATATCAACTGAGATAGTTTGTTATTTCTATTACTTAATACAGCTGAGTATATAGCCATGACAAGGGTTCTATAAAAACAGGCATTTGTCCAAGGGCTGCTGATGACTTAATCAAGCTGGAATATCAGCATGCAAGGGAAGAAGGCTTTAGGTCCATTGCAGTTTTAGATTGTGTTGATTGGAAGGGCTGAAACTAATTTCAATTGCAGAATTACTCCATCCTGTTGGCACTCAGGGGAATGAGAGTAAGCAGGCAAAGACATTTCAGCTATGCATGATCAACCAAACTGGTCTGAATGTTTTTAGGCAAGAACAAAAAGATTACCTCTTGTTGTCACTGGTCCTGCCCTGAGATAAATGGTAAGAAATGTCCACATTGTGAAAAATAAAGGCCTTTCACCCAGAAAAATTGTATGTGAGTGCGTGCATACATATTTTGTACTCACAATAAAGAAGATTCAGGACAGACCTAGAGAGCCTGGAGTTACCATTCCCTTCTCAGCACTCGATCTTATTTATTGTGGTGAATCTGCTGGCATATATTCATCTGCTTTGCACACTCTTGTACCCTTGCCTGTTTATGATCTCACGGAATGATGAAACAGCAATGTATAGAAAAGCTCTACAGATTAATCCTTCACTCAGTAATTTTGTGGTTTGGTTTGCAGCAAAGAGGCCACATTTGGTTGCGTACTAGCTGTGCATATGCTGTAATGGCAAGCACGGCTAAAGTGGAGGAAGTTACCAGGGAAAAAACTCTCTCATATTTGGAATGCAGTGTTAATGGCAGTGGCAAAAGCAGAAGTGCCTTCGTAGGTGCAGGTCAATGTCCTTGTCCTTCTCCTTCTTTCTGGTCTTTTCAGGTTCAGGAGCTATCTGAAGGTCAAGATCTCACTTCAAACAAGTTTAGTTTATAAGCAAAACTGCTTATGGTTTACTCCGAGCATTGACATTTTTACCTGACCAGAGTAGATGCAAACCACTTGGTATGCTGTGACTAAACTGTTTCTTTTCTCAGGGAGTTTCTTAGCCCAGTTTCGCCTGTTTATGCTGACTATGTTCATGTCCCACTGGAGAGATGTCATGTTTAAATTTGCTTGTGATTGACCTTACTCCAACATTTCTATAGAAAAGGGCCAAGATTTTTTTTTTTTATCCTTTTTATAACTGCTGGCTCCCTTTCTGTACTGAAGCAATTAGCCTGAGCTGACCTCTAGCCAAATGTTTCTGTGGTCAAGTTTCAGCTGGCTTGAAGACAGTCAGCTGCTGTAATTTTTTTTATTTTTTTTCCCCTGATTTTAGCTGTCTTCATTCTTACAAGCTGCTAGAGTTCGGTAAGATAAAGACTATTATTGTTTAGAATAGCACATATTAAAAACACTGATTTTTTTTTTCTGTTAAATAAGAGGGATTTTATTAGTGGCATTTGTCTTTCATATGCATATGGGGTAGGTGTTGGGAGGCAGATAGTACTAGGTTCTGAAAGGTCAGTTTTGTCCTAATGCTTACAGAGAAGCTGTCTCTTGCTAGGTTAACACTAAGGCCTCTGGACAATACTGTTCTTGTTGACAACAAGTTTGCAGGAGTGTCTTAGAGGAAGGGCAGTGGGTGGTTATGAGACAGATTTGTGAGAGAACTTTCTGCGAGGCAGTGGTTGTCTGATAGTGATGCAGGTGGCATTTATTCTGTTCCACCAAAAATTGGTATCATTATGGGAGAACTCCTGCTTTGCACCAGATTTTCTCCCACAAGACTAGACCTTGGATCTCACTAGAAGTGGTAGTCATAACTGCAGCTCAGCAGAGCTTTTGGTATTTGTGCTGGATGCAGAGGTCACTCAGTCCCTGGTGCTTCACAACCCATGCAGGCTCCATTTGCCTGAACAGGGCCTTGAGTATGAGCCCTGTTCTGGGGGCTCTGGGTTTGAGCCTCAAGGACGTAGCACAGCTTGTCCTTTACAGAGGCTGTTGCACAAAAAGTGAAGCATGATGCATCCATGTTTTCAGATGAGGGACGTTACTGTTTTTGAGCTCAATCCTGTCCATACTGGGTGTGTTCAGAATACACCAGTTGGATATTTTTCATAGACACAACTTGTCGAGATGAATAATGCAGTGACGGATCCCATATGGTTCTAGGCAGAGCAAAGACACTTTGTTTTGTCTTGCTACAATGGTGGCATTTGTAAGAATCCACTGAAGAAGCATCATTTCTTTCTATATTGTGTTTTACTAGCAAAAAGGCAAGGGATGAAGCAGCAGTTTTGATAGTCTTTAAGGAATGCAAGTTAGTTCTGTGCCCTGTTTCAGAGAGCTAGTTGTTTTAGTCAAGGTCTTGTTGCTGAGCAGGGAAGGGAGGGGTAGCTATGTCCTCTCTTCCACACTCACTGCTCGCTCCCGTGTCTGTGCTGCCCCAGCGCTGCTCCTGGGCAGTGTCTTTGTAGAGTCCTGTTAAACCCAGTCAGCAAACAGGTTCGTTGAAATAAATGTCTATGAACCAATCTTAACTAGAACAATTTCCTGATGGAGTTCACTGCATGCAGGTATGTAAACAAGTCTGCCAGCACAAGAGGAACAGCAATACTGAAATGGGATTGTTTTCCACTGCAGTAGCATGACCTTACTGACCTGCAACATGTTTATTGACCTCTGTGATGTGTTTCCAGGCTCCCTGGTTGGTGCTCCAGCTGTCAAACCACTCTTCCTGAAAGGAAGCTGAGATGGCTGCTGGTCAGGGGTGCAGGGATGGAGGGGATGGCTGTGCTGTGGCAGCTGCATGCAGGGGCTGATACTGGTCCCACCACAGAGCTGTTTGGTCTGGTCATGGAAATGAAATGAATGATGGACTCTGATGACATTTGTTCTCATGGGAGAACTCCTCTGAGAGTTTTCATGTGCTGTTACTAGGCAGGAAGAAGTGGGGAAGCTTGGAGAAGAGTGGTAGGAGGCTTAGCAGAGGCTGGCGGACATGGGAGAACAGGGAGGTGGGAATATGGAGGCAGCCTGGGATGCCTGGGTACTGTGACAAGGAGAGAGCAGGAGGGTTGCAAATGAAGTGTGGTCAGGCCTGTGAAACAAAAAACAAAACTTCAGGGAGAAGATGGAAGGGCTGAAATGGAGAGAAGACTGACAAGGCAGAAATCATGTAAGAGGAGAGGAATTGGCAAATACAGAGGCACATTTTTGTAGAAGATTTATTAGTGAGAGACAATAAGAGTCCTTTAAAAAAGAGTACAGATGAAGCTCGAGGACCAATTGAGCTAGCTGAAAATGTAGCTGATCTTGGATGGACCTCATGCTGTGCCAGTATAGCTTCTCTCTGAGAGTTAGGAGGATTTTTGGCCTATGATTTGCTTTATTAATTTTTTCCCAGCACTTTGCACTCCAGCAGCTGCAGCCATCACTTCTCCTAGTCCTGGGCCCCAGGCGACTTCCCTCCAGTACTGCCCTACATCCTCACTAACATACTTCTGTACCCCTTCTTTCCTCCCTGTCCACTGAGAACAGGGGATCCACCTTTGGAGAAACCCATGTCTGCTTGGCCAGGAGAAAGCCCTGCTAGTGCCTGGTCAGTCCACGGGGCTACTCCAGCTTTTCTCTCCGAGTAGCTGTCCTGTGCTTACTTAGGCTGGCCTAAGTTTGCCTGAGTGGTGCTGCTGGACATCCTTGTCCTGATGGGGATGCGATGGGAGGCATCTCCTGATTTGTCTTTGCAGGTGTGGCTTGGGTTCTGCTAGTCTAGAGCAGTTTTAATAAATGCCTCCCATACTGAGCCTGAAACTTGAGAATTATTGAGCAGTTGCATTAATGAGGTTGTGAGAAATACCTTCTGATTTTCAAGTTTTGTACTGAGCAGCATGAATGAGAAATCTGGAGCTGGTAATGGTTTTGGTTTTTTTCTGTGGTGTTATTATTCTCTTAGGGTAAGAAAATTGAGGGAATTACCTTTTAAATTCAGCATTACTATGTTTTACATAATCTGTATCCTTGTGTTTTACAGCTTTTAAATCTAATTCAAACAGCTTTTAACATAATTTGCCAACTCCACTAGGAAACTGACTAGTGTTTGACACCCAGATTTGATAGCAGGAGTTGTTAATTGGTAACACCCACTTAGAGATTGTTACTCATTAGAGGGCCTGGTTGTTTGGACATTTGTGATTTAATCTCCTTTTAGATAAAGAAAGAATATCTCTTATTGAATAGTCCAGTGTAGAATCAAGGTGTTGTAGGAATTTACAGTCAAATGTGAAAGTGGGGCTAATATTCTCTCTCTCTGCTGCGTCACTGAGTGGGAGTGTATTATGGTAGTTTTGTGCCACAGACCAGAAAACTGGTGCTTGACTTGTTTCAACATCAGTGCTTATTTTATCTTTTTGTGTTGCAGCTTTGGTTTTGAAGGTCTGTGGTAATCTCTGGGGCTGTAAATGGTCAGGTCATAATCCATGGTATGTATGCTTTTCCTATATTATCTATGGGCCTGAGGTTTTGGGAGCAAGGTACAATTCTGTGCAGAAGGCTGCACTCTCTGCAAGTCCAGCACAGACCAGCTTCTGCCCTTCATTTTTGCTAGCAGATGCTGGTAATAGTGGCAGGAGCAAAAAAGGATCGTGTGATGGGGTGCTAGGATATGTGTGTGTGGCACAGATGAATTAGTGAAAAGGAGGAGTGTGCTTTTTGGGCAAATTGTACAAGCTTGTTGGTTTATGCTAGGATTGTAAGGGTTTGTGTGCTTGGAGGTTGTGAAGGCTTTAGTGGATATGCTCAGGTCTCCACTGGAAGGTTCTTTCTTAGAAATGGTACAGGTAAAGGTAAAAGTCTCCAGGGCAGCCCCCCAACAGCAGCACGGCAGAGCAGGGGCACTGAGGCAGAGGCTCACGGTTGTGCAGGGTGCCAGTAAGGAGCAGATCAGAGAATACGCCCGTGTTACTCTTATTCTTGCAGTCCCACAACTACTGCTCCCTCTCTGCTCCTGGCAGTGGCTGTAGGTACGAAGTGAGTCCTTCTCTGCTAACAGGCCATTTCTGGTGTGGGAGCTGGCCTGTGGCACTGCATCACTCCTGTCAGCTTTACTGCATGTAGCTGTAGACATGAGAAGGGTTATACATATCAGGGGAAGATGAATCGAGCCTCAGAAGAGCATGAACTGGGAAGGGGATCATCACATCTTTGTTCCCTGAAAAAGTACTGTTCTTTTCCTACTTTCACATTTAACCTATGGTAGTCATTGTGACTACTCCTTGGAATCAGTCTAGATTGACAATAAGTGTTTTTTTTCTCCCTCTATATTAAATGAACTAGAAATGTATAAGCTAGTTCTCCTGTAAATACCGTATTTACTCTCTGTCCTAGACTGAAAGATGATGTATTTCTTTATGAGGCAATAAAACATAAAATAAATATACTTCTGGTTTAAATCCAATCAGAAATTCAATAAAACTAGATAATAGTTTAAATATAATATCATATTTGTTTATAAAGAAACTCTCTTACTGTTTTTTATTATTACAGAATTAGAAGTATGGATCTTTGGCATCTGCTGTTTACTTTGGCACTGGTCTGTGCAAGTGACTCACTTTCTGCAAGCAATGGTAAGTTTTATTATACCTTTCTGTGCCTTTGTGTGTGTACATGTATGTGTAATTATATAAACCCAGTATTTTTATACTAAATTTTTCACAACTGTGCAACTTTCTGGATTGCAGTAACCCAAGTACTTAATGTGAAATGTGAAAAAAATATGTCAGTCAATCTTTTTGTAAATACAGTGAATGACATTGAGGCATGCTGCAGAATGAAGGTGAATTTCATCGCCAGTTTTTGATACATAAGGAGGCTGGATCCACATTGGTGTTAGCTACGAAGTTCAATTTTCTTATATGAACTAATGGGGTTTTCCATAATAAGTCTTTTAGTATATTCATGTTTTAAGTGACTTTTTGGATATACGAAGGAAGCATTTAGAGACTGTACACTTTGGATCTCTGGCCAATATGAACAAGTTTCATAAGAAATACACTTAGAAATTTTTGAGTATTGGTTATAAAAAGGATTTGAAAAGAACGTGTACTCTCAACCAGCCAGCTGGACTGGTCTTTAACTCCTTTAACAAAAATTCCCATAAACTCCAGTGTAACTTTTGTGTTGTGTCAGAGTGATCTGCTTACACTTGATGTGATCTGATTATGTAAAGAAGTGCAACTCAACCTGGTTGTCTCTGTCCTGTTCTGGTCTCCAGAACAGAGAGCAGTAGTTTTCCATAATAAACTAATTCTATGCAAACATGTCACTGCTTCTCCTAGAGCTACAGAGCAGCTGCAGCCAGGTGGCTCTGTAAGCAGGTGACCCTCCTGACCCCCCAGCCAAAATCTGTGCAAGTCAGAGAGGGCAGTCTCATGATTTATTTTTTAAGAAGTGGGATGAAAACAGCTTCCATGGCAAAATGTAAAGAAACTGATAAAATATTCAATGAAAATTTCTGACATCTCTCATTTTCTTTTTTTTTTTTTTAATTCACCTCCATATTTTCATGTTACTGAATGCAAATTAAACACCTACAGCAATGTTGCAAGCCACGTTTCATTAGCCTTTCTACTGTTAGGATTA
>JAWWMP010000093.1:56135101-56157501 GCA_035047865.1 Dendrocincla tyrannina | reverse complement strand
CTTTAATGTTTGATTTTCTTTTTTTCTCTGTAAGGTCATTCACAATTGTATATAGAGTTCTGAATCTTTCTGTCCAATATTCCTTGGACAAGAAAAATGAGTGAAGTTTGTGTGAAAAACTTAAAATTGGGAACATATGAGAAAAATCTAAGACTAAAGACAGAATAAATTTCTCTATGCTTTTTATTCTACAGTGTCAGCTTAAATATAATGGAATTCCTAGTATTTAAGAGATGAAACATTTAATTTATCAGCATTGTTCTTCATTTCTACTAAATTTAATTTCTCAATTAATGTCTACATTTTTTGTAGCCACCTGCAAGTAAATAAATGGAAGATTTCTTTTTCAGTTGATGGTTCACAACATAATTAATGTACAACCATTAGAAAGAGAAATAGTATGCTTTTTGACACCACCATACTCTAGTTTTTGTGAGAGAAAAATAGCTTGCCTATGATTTAGTGTGCTATTAGTAATATACTCTCAACTTGGATGAACAAGTAGTATTATGTGCCATCAGGACTACTGACAGCATGTTTCAAGCAGGCAGAATGTTCCTCATGGTTGGTTTTGCTACAGATATTCTCTTTACTAGGATCTTGTTTAGCTTATAAAATCAGTCTGTTTTTGCAAGGAGTCTCAGTGGACTCATAAATTCAGTATGGAAAATATTGAGACCAAAAGCATATTTTTATTTCTGCAGAATGCAGAACTTTCACCTATAAGTAACCAAAAATTCCATCAGTTTTTACCACTTTGGAATACTCAGATGGTAGAAAAGAAGGTTGAAATTAAAGATGCAACAGAGATGCAGATTCCTGCCAACATGTTTATGCTCTCTTGTTTCAGAAATTGGGTTTCCATGGTTCTTAGTTGTTACCTTCGGAGCATGTGGGCTGGCTGTAACAGTGATCTTAATCATGCTGTCGAAACAACCAAGGTAAAGAGCTTTTATTTGTTGGATTTTATGTACCTGTAGCATGACAGAAAGGGTTCTTGAATTACTTCAAATCTGGGGGACTAGGAACTATTTTGAATATTGTTGTCCATTCTTGTAAGCTACATGTACACTGGCATTTCTATGTATGGAGCCTTACGCAGTGGAAATCTGATTATGTTGACAACTCCTCTTCCTCTTGCATTGCAGAATGTTTTATTCTACAGTATTTACATAGTTCATTTACTTAGGCTTTGAAGGAGATTTCTTTTTTAGCCCATTCAAATTTTGTAAATACTCATTTTTACCCACATGTTGTTCAAAAGTTTCCTAGAAACCTGTATCTATATATTTGATTATGTTGTTAGATCATTCCACTAATCTCTGTTTCATCAAGCTAAGGCAAAGAACTTGAGTCCTTGGGGAGTATTTGGTCTTTGGACAGACTGCAGCTCCTATAAATAACAGGAATAAAATGAAACAAAGCACAGAATTGTGTTGTTTGAAAAATTCTAAAATTTTGTCATTTATAGAAATGAAACAAAAATGTATAAAAATGACAATATGGTCTCAAAGTGAATTAATCCCCTAATATGCATGTTCAGGGATAGATTGTGGCAGAATTGAGCTTGGATGTCATACCAGTACGATTCTAAACTAGGGAGCAGCACCATGGTCAAGACACAGTGCACACATGCATGTTGTCAGTGCCTTGTATATACACTTTGAAAGTGAACACTTAGGTGCCTTGCACATACCAGCATAAGGACAAGTCGTTGAAGTGAAAAGAGTATCATGCTGTTGGAGCAGATTTAAAAAAAAAAATAATTTAGGCACGCAGCACTATGCTTTGATGGAGTTTAATTTCAGGAAACCACTCCCTGCAATATCATTCCAATCCCACATTTAAGAGCAAGGCTCCTGATACAATTCATGACAAAAGCTTGATCTGTCAGAATGGGGCAAGAACAACTCACATGTGGTACCAGAATCTCACTAGGGTGAACACGCTGGGCAAGGAGTGGCTCAGTCACAGGAGGTACTGAGGACTGAAGCATGTCTCTGATCAGAATTTATAAATATCTTCCACGATAATTATGACTGCTGGAGGAGGCTTTTGTCCGTTGAGGACCCTTCATGTGGAAAGTTTTTCAGAACCTGTGGACCTACACCCTTTCCTTCAAACTGGAGCATGTGGTGGTGGAATACAATGTATTGTGCAGAGAAACGGGCTGCATAGGTTTTCCATAATGCAAAATACCCAGGCTTGGTTTCCTCCTGATTCTGAAAAGACAGCAATTCATATTTTTCTCATTTCTGATCTCACAGAATCTGAACAAGGCTCTCTAGGACAGATGCCATAGGTTTAGGTCATTAGAGCTGAGAGACTAAAGCTTGAATTATGCTAGCCTAAGAAAGGAGCAGAGCGTATTTCTTCCTCCTGAATGATTCCTGCAGGCAGCAAGTGGTAAAATCCTTTGTCTGTTTCATTAGCAGCAGTGCCTAATCCTGTCAGAATAGATGATTTGTGGATGTAACTGTAAGCACAAGTCTTAAACTGGTACCCTGATAGCACAGTCAGTGCACAGCTAACACTGCCCCTCGAGGGGTTAGGTGGAATTTCTGGCTCTCATTAGGCTTGTTGGGCAGAACATTGAGGGTCTGCCCGAAACCAAAAGAACAGCTGGGCTCTTTGGACCTGTCATTTTTAAGTCAAAGGTGCCTGTATTTCTCTCTAGTACTCTTTTAAGACTCCTGTGACCCTCTCTGGACCTCACCAAGATCACTAACAACGTGGCAAAACTAATATTTGTATACGTATCTACCATTCCCACAACTTAACTTTCTAAAATAGATAAGTAACCCAGTCTAAAAAGAATGCTGATTTTTCTTTTGAGAAATACAATTTATCTGTTTAAATGCAAAAGAAGCAGCAGGATTAAATGGAAGAGATAGGCATGACCTGCTATTGTTGGATTATTGTTAATGGGAAACCACCCTCCTGTTAGGGTATTGTTTTGGTTTTGGGGTTTTTTTTTGTCTTCTCAAATAATACAGAATGCACTTTATGAAGCATTAGAATAATATGTATTTCTACAGTATGCAAATGCATAAGCATGTTACTAGTCCTTTCTCTACAAGGATAAAACCCTGCCTTAATAATATATTTCTTGTTCAGAAAACAGAAGTGTCATAGAGATGGCAAAATACTAGCCTAAATTTTTGCAGTCATGTATCTGTTTCATTTATTAGTTTTAAAATAATTCGCTCTTTACACAAACTCCTATTTTCTGCTCCCCTATTTAAATTTAATGGGATTATGCAAGACCACTGTGTCCCTGAAAAAAAGTGTGGGGAAAGTCACTGCATACTGAGGCTTGTATCATGTTCCACTGAAAAGTATGTAAAACAGGAAAGTATCAAGAGACCTCTAGGAATTTAATCTCTTTCTATATAGCACTGAATTATCAAAGACTGGATTCCAAAGTGGATTCTCACATAAATGTGATTTCAACAAGGAAGGTTGCAGAAAATTTGTTTCTTAATTTGCAATGAGAGAAATATATAATTCTTTTCATTAGGAGTATTTGAAATTGAATTGTCAAACATTTAGGTTTTGAAGTAGTTCAGTATAAATGCATCATAAACTTATCTTCTTTCTAACTTCCTCAAAAAAGTACCACTGTCAATTAAAAGCCATATTTTTTTTTCCAGGTTAAAAATGCTTATTTTTCCTCCTGTGCCAGTTCCAAAGATTAAAGGGATTGATCCAGATCTTTTGAAGGTAATACTGAGCTCTAAAATCTACAGTGGGAATATTTATAGTAGTAGCAGATGACAATTGTTCCAGGAAGAAAAATTTTGTAGAAGAAAATTCTGTTATGGGGAGAGTTGCCACAAAATTAGTTGGCATAAAATAATTTTAACGCCCTTTGCAATTATAGCATCATCTACAGTTACTTTTACATAAGTTAACATAATAAAAAGTACAAGCATTTTTATTATTTCCTTTATAAATCTTATTTTCTTGCTTGTAGAAGGGAAAGCTAGATGAAGTGAACTCCATCTTAGCCAGCCATGGCGACTACAAGACAAAGCTATACAATGATGACTTGTGGGTTGAGTTTATTGAGTTGGACATAGAAGACCCTGATGAAAAGAACAGAATATCAGATACTGACAGGCTCCTGAGTGATGATCACCTGAAATCTCACAGTTGCTTGGGAGCAAAGGATGATGATTCTGGACGGGCCAGTTGTTGTGAACCAGATATTCCAGAGACAGACTTCAGTGCAAGCGACACATGTGATGCCATCTCTGATAGTGATCAGTTCAGAAAGGCTAGTGAAAAAGAAGAGGATCTCTTGTGCCTTGATAAAAAAGATGATGAGTCACTTGCAAGCCTTGCCAACACAGACACCCAACACCGGCATATGAATACTCAGTCTGAAAACATCCAGCTGTGGCCACCCTTTGCAGACAGCGTTGACTCACCTCGTCCATCGGTCCATACCCACATAAGTAACCAGAATTTGTTGACAAATACTGACTTTTACGCTCAAGTGAGTGATATTACTCCAGCAGGCAGGGTTGTACTTTCACCAGGGCAGAAATCTAAGTTGGAGAGAGCACAACGTGAAGGCTGCACAGAACAAAACTTCCCCATGGACAACACCTATTTCTGTGAGGCAGATGTGAAAAAATGTATTGCTGTGACCTCCCACGAAGAGGATGAGCCACACGTTCAGGAACAAAGCTGTAATGAAGACGTTTACTTCACCACAGAGAGCCTTACCACTACTGGTGTCAATCTTGGAGCTTCAAGAGCAGAAACCCCAAGTGCAGAGATGCCTGTCCCAGACTACACGTCTATCCATATCGTTCACTCTCCACAAGGCCTTGTGCTCAATGCAACTGCGCTGCCGGTGCCAGACAAGGAATTCAACATGTCTTGTGGCTACGTGAGCACAGACCAGCTGAACAAAATCATGCCATAGCTCTTTTTCAACTAGGTGCGTGCAGTATTTCACAGCAGAGAGTCAGTTTGGGCTTATATGCTGAAACCAAAATGAAGTCTAAAAGTTTCTTGTGGTTCTTAGAATTTTGTCTGAGATGTTGCAACATGAAATATACATCAAAATATTCCTATTTTGTTCTGTAAATATTATCTATAATTTTGTCTTGACGCTGTTTTGTCTTGTTCTTGTGGTTGTTGATTTTTGTGATACTAAACATTGAAATTACTATGTTTAATATACAGTGCGTTTTGATAAAGCTAAAAATCAGGTGATTTAAAGTTAAGAATTTAGAAAAAACTGTGCTGTTGGCAAAGATCTTTATATCAATAATTGGGAATAGATCATATTTAGGTGAAAAACCAAAAGTAGCTTCACTAAATAACACATCTATTTTGACTTATACAAATTAATAAAATCTATTTTAATATTTTAGTCATAAAAACAGAAATGTTTTATATTACACTACACAGTGTAGTTCAATTATGATGACCCATTTAAGGAATGTAATTGCTGCAATCTTAAAAAGGATTTTCTGTTTTGTAAAAGTTTTGTTCACAACTAAAAGAAAACATAGATTTTTACAGAGCCATTTTATACCTCCAAAGAAACCTATAGAGAAATTTTGAAATATGTAGAAACTTAAAGGAACTGATTCTATTACTTTCTTATGGTAGCTAATATAGAAATTTACATGCAATTTAAAATTCTGTATTAAATTTTTAAATATACAAAATATTTGGGCAAATCATTCTGTTCTTCATCAGATTCTACTTAACGCTAATAAAAATATACTTTTTATAAGTAATATTTTGTTGACCACAGTATTAAACACTGTGCAACTATACTTTCACTGAAAATTTTTGAGAATACATAAATAGGCTCTTAGCAGCATAGTCTCTTCATGTTTGACCAACTTCTGAAGCCCTTCTACAGCCAAAGGTACCACTACAATTATTAGTTTGTGCCACATAAAGTCTTGATTTTAAAAAAAAAAAAAAAAAAAAAAAACAATTAAGGACTTCGGGAGTTAGCCAGCAGTTCATTTTTCAAGTTATAATAAGATTAAAATACTTTAGTGGAACAAGGGGATTAAGTGCAGTATTGTTTAAATGTGGATTTTGGAGCCTAACAGCATCTCCTCTAACCGCGTTAGGCAGACTTTCAGAAAGAAAGGAGAGAAAACTGAAACTCACCAGGAAAGCTCTCTTTGTTCTTACATATGTTAAGAACCTGATGGAGCTTTGCAATTAACTGTTGTTGTTTCAGGAGTTACCTTCCTAGGCCATGGTTTCATCATTGCACGGTTCTTAGAAAGCAAGTAGGGACATTCATTTCTTTACTCTGACCTGAACAGAAGTGTTTGATGTGCAGTGAATGCAGGTCTTGCTTATGATGTCTCCAACCGAACTCACTGATGCTCTTTCTGTGACCAAGCGCTACAGGACTGGGCCCAACTACTGGGTGGGTTTTTTAAGTTTAGCACGTACTTCATGGTAAATGTGCGTTAGATATTCTGCTAATTTGCTGCTATATTTTTCTAACAGCGACATTATTTAGTTTCATATAAAATTTCGTAGATGGTAGACACTAATGCAAGTAATGCCTCTGTGTGTGTTTGAAAGAAGTTTCTTACTCTGTTTCTCTATTGCCAAAAAATAGTTAAATACCTCAGTCAAACTCAGAATGTCATTTTGGTACTTTACTGGTCACACAAGCCATGATACACAGGTCAGAAGATGTGTCTTTCAGTTTCTATTTAACTTTCTCTATGTTAGTGTTTTGTTTGTTTTTCTCAAAGTTTAATAAATGTATTGTCTTTGATCTGTCTGGACACAACGTGTTTTTTGTGGATAATTAATTTTTTTAATGGGAAATAGAGATTTTATTAGCAGAAATCAAGTGTTTCTCGTTGAATACGTAGAATGCCACTTCCCTTAGTACAGAAATAATGACTAATGAGGTCACTGTTTTCACTGATTGATATGCATGTATTTAAAAATAGAAGCACAGACCTAAATTTATAGATGGAGAGATAGGACATGCTGCACCCTGCCACGCGCCGTAGGGAGGACAAAGGGGGACACAGTCCACAGCCAAGGGGAGGTGAAAGCTGGAACAACTTTATTCGGGGGACATGAGACTCTTATAGGATTTGGGGGAGGGGTTTGGGAACTGGGAGGAGTTGGGGCGGGACACAGCAAATATGGGGATGGAGGGGAGAGGAGAATACAATTATGGGAAAAAGGGGGAATGGCTAGCTTTACATCATGATGCTGGGTTAGCATCACCTGCCAGCCAATGGAAAAATAGGGAATAAACAACCAATGAGGGTTGGTTACCGGGTAGCCCTGGCCAATGGGGGTAAAACACAGAAGTACAGGAGAAATAACTATCTGTCTAATACAAGAAGTCACTATCTATGCTATAGAGAACCTTTTAAAACGTAAACTTCTGAGGTTTGAGGTAATTGTCCATTTTCTGGCATGGATCACCTGACTGCCAGCTCCATCCACTGCTGGAATTGTCCATTCTGGTTGTTTTGGCAGTCTTGGAGACAGGGTTCCCCGACAGCACCCAGAACTAGCTAAGACGTGCTACCAATTTAGCAGACCAGTTTATCTGAGGCTGGAACAGCCTATGATTGCAACTAAATAAGCTGCATTAGTTCAAGATTTATACCTACAGCTGAATGCACAAATAAAATATTCTGAGAAACCCCCATAGTCACTTGTTCATTGAACTAGTTAGTTTTACCTTGATAGTTAAAATCTAGAAGTATAGGAACTCTGAAATATCACAAATGGAAGATAGTCTGCCTCTGTGGAAAATGTCATATCCTGAAAATCTCCCAGTGTGTAACTTGGTAATGTGCTACTGCCTCTCTTCTGTCACTATAGGTAGAGAGGGAGCAGTTGGAGGAATCCAGGCAGAGGAGGGTAAACCCTTTCCTCCCAAGAGAATCAGGGTGTCGTTCAGCAACCCTACAAAGACTTCCAGTGCCACTTAGAGTAAGTAATCAGACTTCAGGTGCTGGTCCACAATACTACAGGTCTTGTGTAGATTCTGTGTTATCTAAAAGCCTAAATAATGGTAGATGCCTTTGTTCTGGCAGTTAAATTCATCCCTAGAAGATGAAAACAGGTCCAGGAATGTAAATGCCTTTGTGTTAGGCAGGTCTCAGATACCATTAAAAAGAGAACCACTGAAAAGAGTATTCATATGCATTGATAAGATCCCTCGTCAGCCAGTCTCTTCATACACATCCTTGAGGTAGCTGGCCTGGTTCTTATCTGAGAGGCAGCTAAGGAGCATTTGTCATTTCTCTGGTTCACCTGGTTTAGTTCCTAAGTGGATGCAATAATGAGTATTGCCATTTTGGATCCCGCCTGCAAGGTCTTCAGTTTGAAGCCCATCTCAATGCACTGGTCAGCCTGCCACCAAAGATTCCCTTGACTCTTCTAGACATTCCATCCCTCCCTAACAGACTATAGTCATCAAAGAATATCCCACGGTCATAAGAGCCAAAACCCTCACGATAGCACCAGCCATGAAACCAGAAGTTGATTTGCATTATGTGTCTTTTTCTGTCTGCACCCTTTCCTGTCTGGGAAAAATAGAAGAAAAGATAACTTGAGCACCAATATTTTTGCACTTGCACCCTCAGGTTTTTATAGTCTTCCCTGGTTCTGCCCAGGTTCTTCCTCGCACTGTCATTTATGCTCACATAAGAAGCAGAGGATAGTAGCCTGCTCTTGACAAGTTGTGGCACGCTCTTGGCAACATCTCTGACCTTAGCTCCTGGAAGGCAGCACACCTCTCGTGACTCCCTGTCAGGCCAACAGATGGACACCTCCACGCTCCTTAAGAGAGTCACCTACTTGTCATTTCTTTTTGCAGTATCTACTGTGTGCTGCTGGTGTAGTTTCTCATTGAAAAATTTGCTTGTGGGTTTCTATAGCTGTTAAGGCTTCATATCTTCATATAGTACATTGTTGCAAAGCAACCTATGTATTTACTTTCATATTTTCTTCCAGTGGATGAAAAAATATTTGTGCTTTATAGAAATAACCTCTGCACCAGTAATTTTTTGTCTTCTCTCTTTTTCATGCTGAGAAATTATGATAAATATTGTTCCAATGCCAGACACAGGAGTCAATGTAAAAGTAGATAGAATACATTATTTTAGAAATGCCTACTGAAACTCTACTTTCTAAGATTAGTCAATACCTGAAATGTACAAGGTGAAAAGAAAAAGAGATCACAGACTGACAGTGTAAGCACGGAGTATTTCTGTGGAAAACCCAGTAACTTTCACTGCATTGAAGCTTTGGCATGTAAATTGCCTGCACTTGTTCCCTTTCTTAGAGTGACACTTTACTCCTGTATTACCTGGCAGAGGTCAATCCTTATGAATCTCTATTCAGAAATCATGTTGGTTCTCAAAAGCAGACTCAAGTGTTGTTGTTTTCATTTCATCAAGAAGCCACCTGGAAGAGTTTAGATTCAAGCCTCTTGTCCATCAAAAACCAGGTACATTCCCAAGGCTTAGTGTTACAAGAGACTGAAATATCACTATCTATACTAGTTTCCATTAGGATAAGAAATAATTTTGTCAAACATAGTTACTTACACTACTGTTCTTTACTACTTAGAGTGAAATATTTTTCCTGATTTATGATACAGGAACTGAGATCAGATGATGAGAGCTGTTCACTCTTTCTGAATGAAAATTAACACTACCAACGGTATAGTTTGCATTTTAAAATAAGAGTATTAAAGAAGAGTTGAGTACTCTGTAGACTTGTCATGTTTTTAGAAACGGTTCAAGTTAATGATGGCAATCTATGTTGGGAACACTCTACTGTCATTCACAGCTTAGTATATACAACTACGTATACATCAGCATAGCTGTAAGAATGGGAAATAATGCTATGGTTCAAAGAGAAACTTAAAACTGTATGGCATTTAGCCACTGGCAACTTTTTTCCCTGCAATGAGATGTGCTGTCTCAGAGGCCCATTACCAGACAAATAAAAAGGAGTGCCTGATGCAGACTGCCTGATTTGAGAGGGAAATGGAGAAAATACTTGGAGCATGTTGCTCTTTTTATTAAAGAAGAAATGCAAACTTGGGTGGTGGGCAAAGAAGTAAACGCTACAGAATATTACTTTTCCAGTATAAATTTTACAGTTCAAGTCAGAATATCTATTTCACCAGGATAAGGGAATTGGTAAGAATTTGACCAGCTTTTACAGCCAATTGGCTTTGAGGAGATACCAGTGGATATAGTTCTTTCTTGGAAATGACTCTGTCTAAATGTAATTTTAAGGTACAATTTCTTCTCTCTGACTAATCATTATTAATTGCATACACAGTAAATGCTTTAACTGCCATAGAAACATGCCCTCAGGCCACGCAGAAGCAAGATGTAGTCCAAATCCATTTCCATGGTTAGTATACTACTTAAACACTGGCATAATTGTATTGAGCAAGTGTTTCCTCATCTTCTCTAAACAGGGCTATTAGAGTAGGCAGCATTCAGAAACAGATGGAAGAGAAACTGCACCAATGGTGTTAGAGAACCAGGCACAATAGAGCAGCTGCCAGGAGTCAGCATAAAAGGCAGATACAGTTATTAAAATCAATGCATCTAGTAAACCGACATACTGTTGGACAGGTTTAATTTTCTATCACTACAGTATTTGGTATTTCTTTAGCATAATATAAACTTCGTTATCCTAATACATGAAAATTAAATGAATAATGATACATGAGCTTCCTGAAATTAGTCTGAGAAAGCAGAGGATCCTTCCACAGCATGTAGCAATCTGTGAGGGAACACAGTTGAACCCCCCCTTCTCAAACCAGGAAGAAATAAAAGTCTGAAGAGCGCTTAGAAGGAGTAAGAGCAAAGTTGAAGAGCTTACAATTTTCTGTAGCTTCCCATCACAGGTGCTACAAATGATGCTTCCACAACTGACCTTGGTCTGGTTGTATTCAAGTGCTTTTGAGTTCGTACTCAAGAAAATGAAATATGTTTCATAATAGATATCTGAGATCTACACATGCCAGGAAACTGATTTGTCACATTATTTTCTTCAGTAGTAACTTTAACAGAACATATATATTATTTCCCTTGCATATGAAACCTTATTGCAGATCAGAAAGACTAAAGCATAGAACCCATACTCCCTCATATTAGGAAAGAAGTTAAATTTTCAGACCTATTTCACAGCAGCTATCTGTGTAGCATGTACAGTGCTACAGTCTCAAGCTACAGAGGAAATACCAACCTTACCCTTCTAAATGGAAAATTTCAGGAACTAATTGTGTGAGCCAAGTGAGCATACCTTCTCTGGAAGACTAAGGCATAAGCTTGGAAATTTACCAAAGACAACATAATTTCTAGCCAAAACTGTGCTACCAAATCAGTAGGTCCAACCCATCTTCAACAGATATCTGCTGGTTGTCACCCAGAGATATTACCATCATTATGAGCATCCTGTTCTCTACCTGTGGCCTAGATGGACGGGGTTCCTTAAGCTAAGTTTTTAACCACGTGTCAGAATTTTTCTTTATCCATTTTTGATGAAATGAGAACGACTTACTATCGCCTTAAAATGCCATGAAAATGTTAAATTATATTTTCTGAGCCAAATTAGTGCCAGAAGAACATGCAACTTTGTGTTAACTGCCATTAAATTTGTAAACCTAATGTATTTGAAAATGCAAAACTTTACTCAGTTGTATTTCATACACTTTGTAGTCATAGTCAGATTACAAGAACAGACTAGCCATTTTATGAAAATGTCTAGGGACAAATGGTCTCTTGCTTTTATAGTGTAAATAATGGCAAAGTTGTGTTTGTATCACTTCCTTCTGAATGTCAGTAGTATTAATTAGCTGATTTCCACCAATCACCAAGAGATCAATTACAACTACTTTCTGAGTTTGTTTGAACCTTTGTTGAGGAATGTACTAAATGACTAGTTAGTTAGAACCCAAATGCATGCTTCTAGTGAGGCACTGATAGTTGAGCACTGTCATAAACAGAAATACAAAATAGAAGCATATGAATCTTACATATTTCTGATTCCATAGTGTAGTAAATGATGCTTTAAGCACAAACATTCCTTTCTCACAAGACTACCCTCAATTGTTTAGCTTCCATAGGAGAAGGATTAATAGTCAATGAAGGGAAAAGTAAGAAAATAAATAAAATACTGTCCAAATGGAGTGTGTTGGATTGGATCAATAAGACAAGAGTTGATAGTCTCTGGAAAATGTAGTCTGTAATAAAACATCTTATGGTGTACTGCATGTATTTAAGATAATATGCTCCTTGCCAGTCTGACACATATGCAGACATTTGTGTAGTTCAGAGACTCACTACAACCTTGATTTTTTTAGAAGTAAAAAAAACAGCTTGGTCATAAGTTCAGCATTACTTAAAAAGTACAGGAGATGCAGAATTACAAATAAATGATAAGAATATAATTGTTATAATTGAGCTTAAAATTGAAATTATAACCATTTGATCCACGTATGTGAACATAAGAAGCAACAAAATTACTTTGCTTGAATTCATTCTTTTTTTATTGCTCTTCATCTCTCAGCTTCATCAGTCATCTTTGTCATATCGTATTTAAACTGATAGAATATGTATCTGCTAAATGCTTCCAAGCAAAGACTGGTGTTTTTTGTAGGTTTGCAGGACAGAGTTTTGGCATGATTGGAATGCTGACAGGGCTGCAGTATAAACAGTAAATAATAATTTGCAAGGTGAAAATCTTTTGAGAGGGAAATTATTGTAATGCCTTCAAGTTTTTCATCAAAATCAACAACTTATTTTTGCATAATTATGTTCTGTCTCAAAGTGACTACAACGGTATGACATTAATCCACCCTAATGAAGAATTCTTGATCCTCTAATGAAGAATTTGGGTCACCGGAATACCTGAATATGACCTGGTGCAGGTAGACACTCTCTTTCCTGTAGCATAGATTAAACTTTTATATTAATGTAGTTAGATTATTTAGTCCAGGTACTTGGTTTCTGTTTTGCCATAGATCTGTACATTTAAGCAAATGTAAACAAGGTCAACCAGAGGGTAGTGTGAGTGGTAGAGTGGCCAATGGTTCAGAGTCCGAAGGGACATCAGTGACAAGTGGTGTCCCTCAGGGGTCCATATTGGGACCAGTATTGTTTAGTATCTTCATTAATGACACAGATGAAGAGGTTGACTGCACCCTCATGTTGGAGTCAGGGTAACAGGAAACCCACAATAAAAAGAAGACAGAGGAAAGAGGAACAAAAAGGACCGAATTCCAACGAAAGAAATGAAAAACGCCATCAGAGTAACCCATGGACTGAAGAGTTTTTAGAATTTCCTACTATTATTTAGCATGGTTACATATTGTATCAGGGTAATGTTATACCGAGGTATTAGGTAATTAGGTAGTTGTTATACGTATTAGGTATAGGTATTAGGTAACTCATAATTACCTTTGTATGTTCTAATGTTCCTATTTGTTCTCTGTACCCCAGTTCTCCCTAGTTACTGCTTCCCCATTGGTTGCTTGATCCCTTTTTCTCTATTGGCTGGCCGGTGGTGCAGTGCAGCACTGCCATATAAGGCTGGCCACTCCCAGTTTCCCCATATTTGTGTTAATCCCTCCTTTCCTTATCCATATTTGTCGCACTCCGCCCTAACTCCTCCCGATTTCTAGAAACCTCTCCACCAGACCTTATATAAGTCCCATGCACCCTAATAAAGTGTTCCCGTCTTCCTCACCCTACGTTGGCTGTGGACCTCTACCTTACTGCTCCAGCGGAACACGTCACCCTCATCAAGTCTGCAAATGACACCAAGCTGAGTGGTACAACTGACACACCTGAAGGATGGGATGCCATCCAGAGAGACCTGGACAAGCTCGAGAAGTGCTTGGGAATATCATGAAGTTTAACAAAACAAGTGCAAGTTGCTGCAACCATGTCAGGACAAACCCCAGCATCAACACAGGCTGGGTTAGGAACAGATCAAGACAGCCCTGCGGAGAAGGACTTGGGGGTGCTGATGGATGACAGACTGGACATGAACTGGAAATGTGCACTCACAGCCCAGAAGGCTAAATGTGCCCACGGTTTCATCCAAAGCAGGGTGAGCAGCAGGTCAGAGTACACTGACATGTTGGAGCAAGTCTGGAGGAGGGACACCAAGTTGGTCAGAGGGATGGAGCACCTCTTCTGTGAGGAAAGGCTCACAGAACTCTATTTGTTCAGCCTTCAGAAGAGAAGGATTAAGAATGACCTAATTGAAGCCTTCCAGTGCCTGAAGGGAGCCTACAAGAAAGATGGAGAGAGACTATTTACAAGATCATACAGTGACAGAACAAAGGGAAACAGCTTCAAACAGAAAGAGAGAAGGGTTAGATAATAGCAAGAAATTTTTTACTCTGCAGGTTGTGAGGCACTGGAACAGGTTGCCCAGAAAAGCTGTGGATGCCCCATCCCTGAAAGTGTTTAAGGCCAGGCTGGATGGAGCTCTGAGCAACCTGGTTTAGTGGCAGATGTCTTTGCCCACGGCAGAGGGGTTGTAATGAGATGATCTTCAAGGTACCTTCCAGCCCAGACCATTCTATGATTCTGTGATGTAAAAGATGAGCATCTATGTCAGACAGAGCACCAAGATGTGCTACAGATTAATGTTTTCACTCCTGCCTGAGTGACCATTGAGACTTTTAAAACAAAAATATTGTTCTGACAGGCTAAATGACTGCAAAGGTCTCAGACTCTCATGACATATGAGGGGCTTCTTTGCTCGTGGAAACAGCACATAGCAGTCTGTCTATGCAATGAAGTGCTGGAACATGCTACCTTCACTGCCATATAGCTAAATATTTTATTAAAAGTTATGATGCAGATGAACACAGGCTATTCCAGACAAAGACCTGCAGACAGCAAGATACAGTGATTTTCTGTCTCTAGTAATTTAGGAAGTTATTTTACAAGGCAAACCAAAGCCATTTTAAGTTGAGCACTGGTACAGGTTACATGGAAGACTCTGTGATCTTAGATCTTACTCTAATCACTCCTTCTGAAGATTACAAAATCGAGGTTTTTATAAAGTCACTGAAGGATATACATTTTAGGAGGTTTCATTTCTGACTTAACTAGTGTTTACCTTGCCTTTTTTGTTTTGTTTGTTTGTTTGTTTGTTTGTGTGTTTGTTTGGGGGTTTTTTGGGGGAGGGGGGTTGGTGTTTGTTTGTTTGGGTTTTTTTGGTTTTGTGGGTTTTTTTTTTGTTTTTTTTTAGTTCATCTTGCATCACAGAACACTCCTGTTAGGATTACAGGAGCATGGGATTCATATAAGCAACATTAGAAATTTACTGCTTACCACTCCTGTTTAGAAATAATGAAAATTGTATTTTAAGAATACCATAATCACTAATGCTAAACCATTATCTTTTTTCAATTACTGAAGATATAAAGCAAAGATTGTCATCCTTTGACAAACAAAAAGGTACCAGAACAGAGAAAAAAGTACTTTGTGAAAGAACATTTCTGTTCTGTTTCTGAAGAAAATAACAGCTCAAATACATGCTGAAAGGGAATTTTTTTTTCCTGAAACCTCACATCTCAAACTTAGATAACAAACATGCAATCAATTTTTTTCACTGAGGTTATTTTAATGGCTACAGATACTGATTTAGCAGGTATATTTATCCATACACATATATATTTATTTATATATTTATCTATTTAAATGTGTTCTAGTATATTAACCTACTTAATAATGTGGTGGGTTGATTCCCACAAAGCCACTCTTCCAATCCTCTCTGCAACTGGACAGGGGAGAAAAAAGTATCATGAAAAGGCTCATGAGCTGAGATAATCACAAGGAGCGATCATTCACTAAATACTGTCAAGGGCAAAACAGATCGACTTGAGACATTAATTGAATTTATTATCAGCAAAATCAGAGCAGGATAATGAGAAGTAAAATAAATCTTAAAAACACTTTCACCTCACAGCTCCCTCTCTTCTGGGCTCTACCTCCTCCCTGCCATAGTACAGGGAGACAGGGAGTGGGGTTACGGTCAGTTCTTCACATGATGTTCCTGTCACTGCTCAGTGAAAGGAGTCCTTCTCCTGCTCCAGCATGGAATCCCTTCCATGAGAGACAGCTCTTCACAAAGTACTCCAGAGTGGGTCCCTTTCCATGGGGTGCAGTCCTACAGACACAGGCTGCTCCAGCATGGGACCCCACAGGGTCACAGGTCCTACCAGCAAACCTGATTCAGCCTGGGCTCCTCTTTCCACAGGTCTGCAGGCCCCTGACAGGAACCTGCTCCAACATGGGCTTCCCATGGAACCACAGCCTTCTTTTGGGTATCCGCCTGCTCCAGCATGGAGTCCTGCAAAGGCTGCAGGGGGATCTCTGCACCGCACCTTCATGGCCGTCCATAGGCTGCAGGGGCACAGCTGCCTCACCATGGTCTGCACCATGGGCTGCAAGGAAATTTCTGCTCTGAAATCGGGAGAACCTTCTCCCTCTCCTTCTACACCAGCCTTGGTGTTTGCACAGTAGTTCCTCTCATATGTTCTCATTCCTCTCTTCTCTGAATGCAGTTATGTCTGGGCAACAACTTTTTTCCCTTCTAAAATATGATAACCCAGAGTTGTTTCAACCATCTCTGATGGGCTCAGCCTCGGCCAGCACCTGACCTGTCTGGAATCCATCTGGCATTGCCTCTCTTGGACATGGGGGGAGCTTCTGGCATAAAATTCACCCCTGTAGCCCTCCGTCACTACCAAAACCTGGCCACACAAACCCAATATAAATCAGCATGTATTTGTATGTATTTGTGCATACTTCTATGTTTCTGTTCTTTGGATAAATATAGAAGACTTTGGGGAAGGCAACAGAAATGGCTGCATCTATACAAAAAATCTTTTCAGACAGCATTAACCTCCTACCACAGAAAAAGAAATCTTTTTATCAAGACTAATACAACACAGCAAACAGTATGCTGATGCCCAAGATGCATGGTAGTACCATTATACTCCTGTCTTATTAAGCTACTCTGTGGTGTGAAACTAAAGTGTGTGAAACACTTATGAGTGCTCTAGCAGTTGAGAGCAGGTTAAAACTCATGCTCTTCATTCCATGTGCTCTTCAGAAAAAGACAAAACTAAAAATTTTGTAAACTGAATTGAATCTTGCAAACCTTAACAATGTAAATGAATCTGACACATTGATTGGATACGGCTTGGGTTGTAAAGAAGGGTGTTAAAGACCACCAAAATAGAATGAAGATCATTCAAGCCTATGTCTAACCAGATTTCAAATGTGTGCAGATCATGCTGTTTGTGAGAAACAGAATAGGAAACAATGTCATGTCCTAGGTCTTTGGCACAGAAGTTTCTCTTACAGGGATGCTCACATCAGCAATAAAAGGCATCTGTGTTTCCCATATAGTTTAGAAACTCCCTGTAGATTGCACCATGTTCTTACAGCATCACCAACTACCTGCTGCTCTCTGCCAGAAAGAGCTCCCCACTTTAATACACAGTGGATGTCAGACATTTTCTCAATGACCACCAGACTCTTGAACCATCTTGCAAGAGAAGTTACTATTCTATAAAAGAGAAAAAAAAATAGAATGAACTGTAAATAAATGATGGAAAAAAAACCCTCATATCTTGGAAGCTAGCAGTAATAAACGACTTACTATTTTAGCAACAATATTTTAAAAGCTAAACCAAAAGAATATTTGCTGATTGCTAAACCTATTATAAGTTAAATGTTCTACTCCTGCCTTATAGACTTTGTTCCATGTATTTCTGTGTCAAAAACTGCCATACATTTTT
Organism: Dendrocincla tyrannina; assembly: GCA_035047865.1. Lineage (NCBI taxonomy): Eukaryota > Metazoa > Chordata > Aves > Passeriformes > Dendrocolaptidae > Dendrocincla > Dendrocincla tyrannina. Next base: position 56,139,668 of record JAWWMP010000093.1, on the reverse strand, counting down.
CAATTTTATTTTTTTTTCCGCATTTTTCCCCAGTCTGCTCAGAGTAATCACCTTCCCAGTGATCAAATCACCTACTTCCCTGGAGGTCTTCAATATGTCTTATTCAAATGACATATGGGTCATTTAGCCAAGAATTATTGCAAATATAACATATGGCCACAGGGTAACACTTTTGTCTAATCATGAGAATTGGATTTCAGTCTTCTTTCCCTGTCATCCTGTGAATGGAATCTATGCAATAAAACCACCACTAAATAATTAACAGAAAAACCAATCTGTGCAATATAATGTGGTTTACTGTGCATTAAAATGCTCACCATTCAGAGTTTGATGGGGGGTTTTATCTTTATAGGAATCAAGAATTACCTTTTTCTGGGTCTCAGATGAGCACAATATTTTGCTTTGATTAACAAATAACTATTAACTTGGAATTATTTTTATAAGTACTTTTTGAACAGTTTTTTGAGGGTGCTGCAATTTACAAGGACAACTGAAACTGTGAAACAGATTTTGTAAAAATTGGTAAGTGAAGCAGGGAAAGTGAGTTACAAAGCATGAGTCATGTGTACTGAGTTCACTGGGAGAAGACAGGAGCATCCCTTTCTCTATTGGTATCTGTCATCATGACACACTTGGCACTACGTCCCTTCCCTACTTGTATCTCAGCTGCAGATCTTCCATTCATGAAAATTATTTTCATCAGTTTGCCTGTGTCAATGTCACAGCGGACACAACCAATCAGCAGACATCTTGATACAGCAGGTGCCTGCAAACAGCATTTGCGACCATGATTGGTAGGTTTTTCACAAGCATAAAAAGTCCTGGACACACCTGCAGCTTCTAATTTGAACAGCAGACAGTTCTGCTCATGAGGATGGTGCCAAAAAGCATTTGAGGTGTAATATCTGCCTTCTTTATTACAAACAAAACCAGGCCATCTGAGAAACCTATGGGGTATTTAGCATTTCTGACAAGTCCATTGGTACTACGCAGAATCCCAGAAGATAAGGGGTTAATGCGTATATCTCAAAAATTGATAGACAGATGGCTGTGGAGCCAATCAATGATTGCTGGTTAATAACATGCTGTGAGAAAGAACAAGGTGTGGCTGGAGAAGGGGGCCATGTGGGGGTAGGGCAGTACTTCTCCGGAACAAACCTCATTCTAATTCCTGGAGATAAAGCACACCACAGCACAGCACACAGACTGAGAAGTGGGCATGGATGGACTGTAGGGTGAGATCAAGACCACACAAGACCCCTGAAGACTCTGACCCATTTCCTGGATGGTGTAAAAGACAGGACTATGCATGACAGACTAATCTGCATGGAAAGTGAAAAACTTATTCCCAGGGCTGGGAAACCAATCTACAAAAAGTTACCCCCACCAAACGTTCCATCGGCCAGACCAACACTGGAACCAATTCCTCTCCTCCCCTCCCTCTCCCTTTCGCCTTCCCTTCCCTTTTGCCTTGCTTTGCCTTGCCTTGTCTTTTGCCTTGCTTTCCCTTGCCTTCCGTCTCTTTCTTTCCGTTTTTCCTCTCTCTTCCAGGTTTTTTTCCTTCCCCCCTTTCTTTCTCTCTCTCTTCCTTTCCATATTACCCCTTTACCGAAAAACCACTGTCATGTACTTATATAGCAGGTCAGGGACTGACATACCAATTCCCATGCCAAGTGTATAATGTACTAAAAGAAAAACTTCAAGTTTTTGTGGACCCCCAGGCTTTCACCGTTCCTAGACTATTCTCTAGGAATGCAATTGCACAGTGCGTTTTGGAGGGGAGAGGGGGGTCACTCTAGGTCCATGAAGTAAATTAACAGCTGTTTCTGTGTAATTCGGACACATCTGAGTCCGAGGAGGAGCAGGTGGGGGTATCCAGGTGTTCAGAGGAGCTCAGGTGCCCCCCAGGTCCCTGGAATGAGGCTGTACACGGGAGCTCAGGTGTACTCCCAGCCCCCTGGATGGAGCTCAGGTGCATTCCCGGCCCCCTGGAAGGAGCTCAGGTGTATTCCCGGCCCCTTGGAAGGAGGTTGTACACGGGAGCTCACGTATATTCCCGGCCCCCTGGAAGGAGCTCAGTTGTATTCCCGGCTCCCTGGAAGGAGCTCAGGTGTATTCCCCGCCCCCTGGAAGGAGCTCAGGTGTATTCCCGGCCCCCTGGAAGGAGCTCAGGTGTATTCCGAGTCCCCTGGAAGAAGCTCAGGTGTATTCCCGGCTCCCTGGAAGGAGCTCAGGTGTATTCCCCGCCCCCTGGAAGGAGCTCAGGTGTACTCCCGGCCCTCGGGAAGGAGCTCAGGTGTATTCCAGGATCCCTGGAAGGAGCTCAGGTGCATTCCCGGCCCCTTGGAATGGGTCTGCACAGGGGGAGCCGGTCGCGCCCACTGCCGGAGCGCGGGGGGAGCTCAGCGCCCCCTGCAGGCTGGCGGTGAGTGGTACGCCCCGCGTTCCCGCGCGCGGGCCCCTCAGGTGCGTGAGGGGAGCGGGGCGGGCCGGGCCGTGTGGGCGGGTCTCGGTCAATGGGTAATGCCGTCAGCTGAGATACGCCGCTTTAAAAATATGTTATAGAGGTATGTGTTTCCCTGACATACGAGGCAAAAAAAAAAATTAGGAAACCTTAGATTTAAAAACTGGGGTAGCCAGCTACAGTAGTTTAGAAGGGATACCGAGAAAAGCGCGGATGGCAAAGGGTTAAAAGAGGGATTAAAAGAAGGTGTCACGGCAGTCAAAACTAGAGTTTAAACCTCCTTTTTCCCCTGGGTGGCATAAACATCATCACTCAAAACAGAGGCGGGAGGCTTAACAAAAATGCCTCTGGAAGTCACAACCTGGAAAAAGCACCAGGTTAATAACACGGCATTGGTTTTAATTTACTGTTTCGGCTGGGCGGGAGTGTGGTTCCCAGGGGCTCTGTTCCCTCAGGCTGCCAGGCACATCCCGGGGTCTCGTTGGGACACCAGGGATGCCACGGCCTAAGGAAACACCCAGACAAAACAGCACCCCCTGCACCCCCGCCGGCATTCGGAGGGGTCAGCACAGCCTTAGGAATGTCATGAAACCTAATGTTGATTGACATATATATAAGATGCTGTCCATAATAAGGATTGCAAAGGTCAGGGCTTGACACTCATAGTGTACGTTTATATTGTCAACTAATAGAATATTAAGATGTGAGATTGTCTGTAAAAAAATTGGATGTCCTGAATACATATTTAAAACTCTATTTTAACAAATCATTACATGGTAGTAAGTTAGAAGTCATTAAGGTTACTAACTTAGTTTTTTAAAACCCCACTAATTTAACTTAGAAGCATTAATTCATTAACATTACCTATATTCTGAAAAACAACCCAAAAAACTTTGGCTACTTACTAGTTTTAGTCTCACTGAGGAAACAATGGGTACAAGAGAAAAAACAGTATTAAACACAGAAAACCAGTACCTTACTGCCTTGGCTGAAGAAGTTACGCACATGTAAAGGCTTGTAAATATTCAATAACTGAGCAAATTATTCAGTTATGTAATTTTGGTTCTTGCTTAGTGCTGCACATTTACCTATCTATTCCTGCCTGACTGTATGGCCAGTATTTCTGTCTGGAAACCCGTTCAGTTTCTGGGGTTGTGAACACATTCTGACTTCTGTTTTGTCTCTCTTACTGTAATTTTTTGTTATTTGTAAAATAGTCGTTCACACATTATCACACAGAAGTGATTATTTTGTTTGGACCACGTGGTTTATCTGATATTGGAATTTTTGTCTGCTGGACAAAATGTTCCAGCCTGATGTTCCGAGAGAGTTTAAGTATTTTTAGAAGCATCCATATTGTGTATTTCAGATCCGTTTTGCAAATGTAATTTGAAGATTCTATAAGTACAATTTATAAAAATAGGAATTGTGTTAGTAATCTGGAACTATATGGGTGTTTTTCAAAGTACTGTCTTTTTATTCTACAATAAAGCTTATGTGCTGCAATGTCTATCATGGATCTTAACACACATTGTTCACAAGGAAATACGTAAGTAACGTTAAACCTGAGGGGTTAAGTATTAAAACATCTGCACGGGAAAAAATGTCTAGATACCACATCAGTATTTGCCTGATGCATCACTCTGTCTGTGAAAGTGGATTCAGGTTAATTTTTTAGTTGCAGCAAAAATTCCAAATTCAGCTATATCATCTCAGAGTTTGATAGATTTTACTTGGGCCTTCTGACATTCCTAGTATTTCCTAGAAATGTGAGATCTTACTTTGGCTGAAGTTTAGCTTCACATGCAAATGTAGCTTTAACTTTAAAAAAAGAAAAAAATAAGAATGTACTTCGTTCTGCTTACATTTGTGCATAAGAATTTATATAATTTGAATGTGAAATAAATGACTTTGTAGATCTATTTTTTTATAGAGAGAGTGATCATTAGATTATATGGTTCTGAAATAAATGCATCACAGTGATGAAGGTACTATGAAAAAAACCAGTGTGGTGAACCTTGAAAAACTTTTGGATGACTTCTCAGAGATAGAAAAGGTAAGTGAAGAAGGTAAAAAATATTGAAACCATCTATAATTATCTTG
>JAWWMP010000093.1:56110508-56122396 GCA_035047865.1 Dendrocincla tyrannina | reverse complement strand
TACTCTGCTGATCCTGCCACTCTTGAAACTACATTAATTTTGTTAGTAGGATACCCTTGTATTTTGAAGGTGCTTAGTTTGTTTTTCAGGCTCAGTTTCTCACCTTTTCCTGTCACTGTCAGGTGTCACTAGTTTCACTTCCTCCTGCTGACTGTCAGGCAGCAGAGAGCAGACGTCACTGTCATGACTCAGTGATGTCCTCTGCTGCCAGCTGGCCATGTCACCTGCAAGAATTTGGAAGTGCTCCACGACACTGTCAAGTGACAGAATTTCCTAACTCTTCAAACAAAAGGTGTCGACAATGACAGCATCAGCTACTAGAATCTGAGTCTGATGCTGTCTGCCAATTTCAAGTCAACTGGTTTTTACAGCTGTTTTTCCCCTTTTTTCATAGCTTTTTATCTTGTGTAATTTTGACACTTTCTCCTGGAGGAACAGTGTCTACCTGCCCCTGACTACCTATGTGGTCATGTCTGTGATGGCCAAAGACCCTATGACGCCGGCCACTGTGAGGATGGTGTCTCTCGGCTTCAGAAGAAGCCTGATGGTTCTCTTTTTTGGGATGACGACTGCCAGAGTGATGGTGGTGGTGGTGGTGGTGGTGGTGCCCGTGTCTGTGCAGGTTGTGATGATGGGAGTGCTGACCAGTTGGTTTGGGTTCTGCCAGCTCATCTGCATGTTTAGTGATGTTTTCACATATGTCATCAATATCGGGGTCCTGAAAAACAGAGGCTTGCATTAAATATGAGGCACTGTATTTAACTAGATGTAAAATACTAATTACCTTAACATTTTTGCAGAACCTGAAATCCAGGTTTAAATTATTTGGGCGACTTTGTTTAAGAATGTATTAATATATCAAAAACAACCTTGTGTTGCAACACCACTGATGACTACACAGGGCTCTTAATACAAGCCTTTAGCAATTCTAATTCCAGTAATCCCTAATAACTTTTTGTTTTTTTCCCTAGGTCCCACATCTGACCTGCCTATGGCCTAAAACTGCATTATGGGATCAAAACTCAATATTCTCATTGAAATTCCATGATTATGTATGTACATTTCTTGATAATCCTTAGAGTAATTCTGATCTTTAATTAAACATAAAACAGAACTACCCTTCTTTTACAGCAGTACCAATAGTTTGTATTATCACCTTGTATTATCACTTTTTTAAATTAATTGCTGTATACTGTGTTTAAATGCAAACTAAAATGAATAATAACTCAAACCAGCTTGGATTTGATTCCCGGGTTTTAAAAAAAAATGCTATTTATTTATGTACTTACCCATCCTCCAAGAACAGATGAGCTAATTGCTCACTAGCTGTATATAAATCCACCAGCAGAATTAGATTGCATTTAGGTTTCTGACAATCAATTCTATCAAGGGCAAGTATTCATATAATCAGTCTATTATAAATTAGATCTAATTTATTTGGAAAAAAGTTTAAAAGCTCCATGTCAAGACATGTTACTGTGTAGACTCTAAATCAAGTCTTTGTGGATTAATCACACTGCAATAATTTTTTTTAAGTACCAGTCAAATTCAGTCTCCTTTTCTAGTATAAACGGAATGAGACAAGAAAATACCGTGTAAGAGCAGTTTCCACACTTGTTTACACAGTATGCAATCTTAATAGATTCTTCTACATATTGGAGATGCAGGAAGGAATAGGGCAGTCCCAGATGATATACCAGACGGCCGCATCTAAGGAAAGAAAGAACTCTCTGGTTACATAGACCTAAAATTAAATCTCTCTTCTTACCATATCTCATTTTATTTGCGTCAATCCACCCACACTGTTCAATCCCATGGAGAGGGTTTCTGTTCAAGGAGTTTGCAGGCAAATCCACTGTCTTCTTTACAAATGCTTGCCTGCTCAGCTGCATCAGCCAGTAGCATGAAGCATGACTTCTGGCAGAAGCTTCTGGTTCAGTGGCACTTAAGACTAGCAAAGGTACACTCATTACAGACCTGTCTGGCTAAGGAGGAGGGTTGTTTGCACGGTGGTTGCTGCATCCTTATCAAGTGCTTTTAGGCAACCTAACACATATTTTGATTGGAATGTGTATTAGAGTGCATTACTGATTTAGTGTACACAAGGGGATTTTTATGCTGCCTATTTGCTCTTTGTCTGTACTTGAGTGTTCTGATATGCACCTGATTACACAACTGGTCTGTTCAAAGGAGATGCTATAAATGCAAAACCTGTACACAAGGGCACCTTGTTAAGTACCCCACCTGCAGTGTCAACAAACGGTCCTCTAGCCTTAGCTGCCACCATGTCTGCAAGCACACATCTAGGAGCAGGCAAACTCACTTGGAATGTTTATTACAGGAACGCAAAGTAAATAAGATAGATATAAGTGTAGGATTTTTCAAATAACTACCATCACATCAAATTGAAAAATCAGGATTTCAGTTAGAGTTATTACTGGTTCTGCCAAAATATGCATGTGCCAGAATCCTGTATCAAACAGTTATTTTCTTCTGAGGTTTTAAGTTTCAACTAAAGACTATTTTTCTGTATCTCTACATTTTCAACTCTGGTCAAAATGTTTCCACTAGAACTTGAATAGCTTTCCTCCTTGATTCTACTTTGGCATGCATGATGTAATGAAGTTGTCTGAAAATAAAAACAGCATACAACCAGAACCATGTTATCAAATTCTGCACTCGGTTATATTAATCTAAATCCATAATAATTATACAGAAAAAATTATTTATTCAAAAATTACTTATGAAAAAGCAGACTTCCTTTTTCCAGTAAATGCTAGCACTTCATCATAGAAGTTGATCATGATGAAATCATATAGAGGTTTACATAGCATTACTCTAAGTATATGTGTTTCTCTTTAAACACACACCTGTCATAGATAAGAAAGTCACCCTTGTTCCCATTTAAGGTAGTCCAGACATCATCTTGCTGTTCTTCTTGCTGGTAGACAGTAATATAGTCTGAAAAACTTTCTTTCAGTCGGTGGAATTCCCTCTGGGATTGAGCTCCCTGATGATTGACAACCACGTATGAGATGTTGACCAGTCCTTCATTCTCTAACTTTACTCGCAGGTCCTCCAATCTAGTGGGAATATAGAGAAGCAAGACCAAAAATCATTAGAGAATTGTAAGATTTGCCACAAAAGTGAATATGGTCCATCGTGCTTTTATCACAGTGTTAATGGCAACAGTCTAACACTATTAAAACATTCTTGCCATTTTCCATGACTATCAACTGTACTGTCAACAAACCAGACTTTACAGCAGCTAATATGCCATGGGTTCTGTCCTTGTAAGTAGAATGCAGTAAAACAGACATCTGTTTTCAGACTAAATTCAGTGTTATTTTTATGTTAGTTCTTTCATGGTCGTCATGGTCTAACACTTTATTTGATGCCTTTATTCAAATGCTGAGATTTAGGTCATATAGTTGGTTAAAAAAAGCACTCAATAAATATAGCAGGAAAATGAATTATCAAGAAAGTAAACGTGCAGTAAAAGCTTGACAACTCTCCCACTCATCTTGACATGGCTATTTTCTACACTATAAAAAAGGGCTAAACTGGGTCAAAAGGACTGCTATAGAAAGTATGTGTGACCTGTTTGGCAGTTAGTCTTTTCTCTGGCTTTTTATCACAAAAGTCTATCTCTGCTAATAGTACAGAAAGGTGATTTCTTGCTGTATGATGTGGGGTTTCTTCCTTTTCATTTGTATCCTTCCTACTGAATTGCTCTATAAAACCCTTATTTTTCAGTTACAGGAAATAATCTAGAATGTTGAAGATTCTTTAAAATCTTTCTAAAATGTAGGAATCAAATCCAACTACCTTGAAAGCCAACTGCAAAGCCCACTTTAAACTTTGATGGAGCTAGAGATTTACCAATACGTTTTCAAATCAAATTCTTAATAAATTTGCAAAGCCTATTATAATATAAAGTTATGCAGCCAAGAGGAGCAAACTAAGATGTTCTTACTGTGACTAAACTCCAAATCTCAAAGCAGTACTAGCAATTTTTATGCCAAAATTATTTCATAATCACTAAATGAATTCTAGATACGGGTTTTATGAAATTCCTGTTTGGGTCAGATCAAAATTATTTTCTTGCTACTGTTAATGCCATGATAGCTAATTATTTGCAAAGAGTAGGTTCTAGAAATCAGGGCCCTAATGTCCCAGTCTTTTATGAAAACATAACACTGATGACTTCCTTGAATGTTTTATCTATTTTTTGGAAGACCAGTCTTTAATTTCTGGATTATTTTATTTATATAGGATATCTGATCACAGGCTGGAAACGCACATTAAAAGCACATGCTTTGATTTCTCTCTTCCCATAGAGGTCTTATGTAAGAAAGGAGTGATCACAGATCTCTGTTTCAGGTGATCTAGCCATGTCAGAGAATTGTGATGTTTCTTGGCTTCAGCATCTTTGCTACATTAATCATCTGCTAGCTGAAGCTGAAGTCTTGAGGAATTGCTTCTATGTGGTTTTCCTGGGATTTGGGTTTCATTAATGTCCTTGCTTATACTATTAAGTTGTAAATATAATTTGGAGAAGATGATTTGTCAGTCAGGACTAAGTCAAGAGATAAAGAATCTTATCCATTGGCACAGAAACCTGCTGTTGATAGTTAACCTGGTCACTGGGTCACACATGTCAGCTGCAGTGCTGGCATTTGAGGCAGCCAGAGTTCATTCAGTGCATCTGTGGTAGGGCACACGTAGGTCCTCAGCTAGATAAGAAAAACCGAGAAGGGATTTATGCTTACCTGGAAGCCTGCAGCCGGCACAACAATCAGTTAGCCTGGAGGAGAACCACCACTGTCACTGAGCCTCTGGAGTTGAGCATTGGGTTCTCCTCCCCAATATGCCATTCTGGGGGCTCCTGGCAGTTCTGGATCTCAGTGCCTCCCCCTGGGAGGAGGCAGAGAGCCAGAACAAGCCCCAGCCCTGCCCACATGGCTGGGCTTTCCCTGAGAAGAAAGAAAATAAAAAAGAGATCAATGCCTAAGTAAAGTTCAGATTCTGAAATTCCCGTAAGAAAACACAGCAACATATTGGCTCCATTCAGTTAAAAAAAAAAAAAAAAAGAAAAAAAACTAAAACCTGTAAGAATAAATTTGAGCTACTTTGTTTACTGCTCAATGTCTTGATTTTGCAGTGGAGTTCCCCTATAATAAACAGGCTTTGTTTTTTCTTTATTGTGGGTTTGAGGATTTTTGCTGGTGGTTGTTGTTGTTGTTGTTGTGGGAGGCATTGTTATTGCATTTGAATAGCTGAAAAGTAAGCCCTCAGAATAATTGGATTTCCTTTTAATATGTCTAATCAGACTACATTATTTCTTCTGCTTTGTAATTTTTTCTTGACCATTTTTAACACTTCAGTGATTTTAAAGTAGCCTCTTTCTTGTTTTTTAAAATCAATTGTGCTGAGCCAGTTTATGTCAGTAAGAATTTAGGCCAGCTCACTCCAAATTCCAGAGTAATTCCACTGATTGAAAAGTACATGCACCAATACTGTATTTTGGTACATTGCAAGGACTACAGAACCTGGCAGAAAACAATAAAAAATATTTCAAGATTTTTACAAGTCAGTCCGGAGTATTTGAATCCCATTGTGAAAATCTCTTAAGATGACAGGCACTAGAAACGATTTTGCAAAGAAAGGAAATGAAGACTGAATTTCAGGATTCCTCAGATCTTAACAGATGTCCTATCCATGTTTAGTCCTTTTAATGTTTATGAAAATTAAAGCACATGAGATATTCTGTAATTACCTTTTCCTTTTATTCTATTAACATCACAATTTTGGCTTGAAATGTTCAAAAAATACCCACTACTGAGAAATGCATAAAATCATAAAGGTGCTCCCCAACACGTCCTAGATTGTGGAATTGTGTAACTTCACTGCTTACATCAAAGTCTGACAGTGAGCACAGAATAGTTTGAAACAATAAATTCTGATAAATAACTCGTGTTTCCTCAATCTTGTCATATTCTAAATAATGAAAACATTTTAATAATTGATCTTTTAAAACAAGACTCAGCTGCTGCAGTTGTGAAATCCAGCTGTCCCTAATGTTCCTTTCCTGCAGTTCTACCAAAAGTGATTGAGATACAGTACTTTAAAACCTAAACTGTGGTCCAGTGGACACCAACAGAGCCTTTTTCTTCACTCTTTCCACCTATCAGGAAAGCTGTCTGCCTTTGCATCCATTATAAACACATGGAATTCCTACAACATTTTGAGATCCTTCTGTGTCTTTATAGTCGCCTTCTGCAGCACTGGCATACAGCGTTCAGCAGCAGCTGTCTCGCCCTGTGAACCACAGGAAAGCTATGTTCTGCATTATATTTCTCTTCACATTTCAACTTTCTACTTGGTTTCCAATGGAAATTTCCACAGTCAGCCTTTTCAGCCAAAGAAGCAAGCAGACACTCTGCCAAATCTTAAGTCATGAAGCTCTTTCACAGCAAACCCAGCACACTTACCCTTTTCCTCCTCCCCCTTCTTGGCAGCTCTGCCTGGCTCTGCTGCAGAAGAAAACACTGTGCGGAAAAGGGCTGTGGTATTTATATGGCTCTTGTTTATCTCACTTTGCAGATGCGGTTCAAAGTTCAGGGAGCTTTTTCTGAACGACCTTGCAGGAGAAGAAAACCCCTTTAGCCAAAGGAGGCAAAATATTTCTCCATTAACTAATTCCAAGTGAAATATGTTTATGGGGCATAATGGTGAGGTATTTTCAATATAATGACTTCAAATATCATGTTACACGGTTTGTTGGTCACCCCAGTCAGCTGGAGGCAGTGGTACAGTCAGGGGAGGGGGATGGGCCAAAGAGTAATTATTTTCTGAACACAGTGAGGGGGGAAGGTACTTCTCTATTTATAAAAACGCTGAGCTAGCAGGTTTTTTTCTCATATGCTTTATCTGATATTTGCCTTAGAGAATGGTGTGCTCCGTCTAAGGGCATGTGCATACTGAGCTCCTTTTGCCCAGCTGCTCTTGGTTACATCACTTCGCTTTCAAACTTACATATGTAGAACGTGTCAGTTTCTCAACTTTTGTTGAAAGTTAGAGCCCAGAACTTCAGCCATTTAAATCAGTGTATCTACATGAAACTCATGAAGCTCTAGCAACTGGCAATAGCTGCTTGACCCTCTGTATTTTGCTATTGCATTTCCTTAACACCCTCATCACCGAGGTGTCTGTGGACATTCGAGTTAGACTGTTTCCTTAATCTCTTGCCTTGGTTAGAGAATTGTTTATGTGTTTTACTTCAACAGCAGTTTGGTTGGGTTTGATTTCCTTCAGTGTAAATGTTACATGTGTTTACGAGTAAATAAATAAATGTTTAAGAACTGGGTGTGCCCTCAGAGTTCACAGTGGTGAGATTAATATTGTTTAGTTCTATGGCCTGAGACTGTCTTCTGCACAGATAAGCTTTATGCTTCTGGCTGGGTGTAAGAAAGAGAACTGCTGACCTTGGGGTTTTATGCTGTAGAAGTCCTATGCACTAGTCAGTGGAAAGAATGAGAAAGACCTGAACTTTTATTCAATAGTCTTGAAAACTACAATGCAGAAAACAGACAGACATCATATTGGCCCTGAAATTATTTTTAAAAGGAGGAATGTGCTTATATTCCTTATATTGTTAGGGAAATACCTTTTATATTCTTTGCTGGGTTGGGACCAAGCCTTCATATCTGTGATGATGTCCTTTACTATTCCAAATGATAGGCAATTCGCTGACCTCCTGCTTCAGGATTGGCTGTTGATCCTCAGTGCTAATAAAGTCCTGGAAGGTTGTCTGGAAGTAAGTATTTGGAACGCAGCATGTGTATCAAATTCTACATTAGCAAAGAAGCAGCCAAACAGAATTGAAGCAGGGCCCATTAATAGCAATAATAAAATTTATTCTATCAATAGGGCTAACACATCTATTATTAGGGCTAATAAAAATAATCCATTAATAGGTCTATTAAAATAATGCAGCTCAGTAGTGACAAATGGTTTCTTGCCAATTATTGCAGCACAGCTGGAGAAATTCTCAAATGAAGAGCAATATTCCATCCCCATTTCTTTTCTGCTTTGTAGAGAGGATGTGGACAAGGTATGATTAAAAAGTGCTGAACCTATAAGCTATATGCAATACCACTGAGTGCTGCTGAGACAGGTACTGAAGAATAAAGAGCCCAGACAGAATAAACTAAGCAGCTAATGTATAAAACAGCTACCTTACTGTGGAAAGTTCTGGAAAGCACACTGAGGATGGAAACGTGCAGTGGTCACTACTGAAATGTTAGTGCTTCCTCCCTTAGAGTATGCAGAGACCCCTGCAGACCCTCAGTTGCCTTACCAACAGATGAGCAGCAGCTGTTGTTAGCAACTATCACTGTGACGATAAATACTATGTTTTTAATACTTAGTATTATACTACATTATATTTATTATAACCTTTATAATTTTAAGGTGAGTTCAACTACATTCCTAGTGATAAGCCATATGCATCCTGCTTTAAAACACTCACCTTACCTGAGATTGTTGTACTGCCTCAATATTCTGATTTAAAGCAAGTGATAGGGAATATTATAACCATGTCTGTGGATTAAGATAGATGTAATTAGTTTAGAAATGTATAAACACTAAATACGTTTGAACTTCAGTCTGAAGCATTACATGTTTTGAAGCGGAGTAAGAGTCCACTTCTACTTTTTTTTTTCTCTTTTTTTTTTTTATGAACAGCATATAAAGCTTTTAATAATTGTTAAATTTGCAGTCTAAGAATCTGACCATTTCATGTCTTATATTAATTCCCCTTCTGTTCATAGGCTTTGTCTATAACTTCTAAAGAAACAGTTGTCCTAAATCTTAATTCTTCTTTCCACTGCAAGAATTTTCTTAGTTGTTTTGTTCCAACCTCACAGCAGGTTATGAACTCTAATTTGGACAAGCCCTCAGTTTCAAACAATAATTTTTATAATTATCATCCTGTTTCTACTCACTTTCTTTCTTTTGGGGGGGGAATAATAGTCCTTCTAGAAATAACAGCCCCTTTCCCTTCTTATTGAATATAAGTTCTCCCTTTTTTGATATGTTTCAAACTTTTCGAAGCATCAGAGCACAGAAATATCATTTGTTATTTTTGTTATCTAGATTAGTAATGAACACATTTCTTAAACAACCCCAAACCCCAAAACAATAGTATAACTCAAATGGACAAGGAATTGTGGCTGTTTGAAATTACATTCTGGTAAAGTCTGATGTAGTGATTTTGTAACGTGTGCAAAGAATGAGGGGATGGGGCAGATCACAGATCCCTCATAAATCCTATCATGAGGCCCTAGGACTTCAGTGTCTGTTTTGCTCTTGTGACTGAAGGATGTCACTAACAGGGAATTCAAAGTCCACTTGCAGATCAAAAGTCTCAACTGGTTCTTCTCATGTCTTCTCAGACAACTGTGTCAACTCAGTGTAATTACTCATACTTTATAGTGGAAAATATTGCAACAACAGCAGGATGTTAGTTACTTTATGCTCATACATTTGTTTATGGGGCCTTAAACTCTCGAATAAATGCTGTAAAAAAAGGGTCATTTAAGTGAAGGTTAAGAAGATAAAGTAAATTAAATCTATGTTCCTGTCATGTGAGATCCAGAGCAGTGTAAGATGACTAAATGCGTACTTCTCAGAATTCAAAGGAAGGAACAAAAGCTGACGTCCTCTGATACAGGCCTAAAGTGAACAAAGGAAGAGCTGCTACATGCAATTGTCTACTTATAAGACTTAAAATGACACTTAAGGAGCCTTGATCTAGTAGAAAAGATTTTGGCTTCTCTGCTTGGAAATTCCATTATAATAATGAAGTATCTTCCTCTTATTGAACCTACCTGTAGCACACTGTAAGTAGGAAGAGAAATATTTTTTTAGCAGGTGTGTCCTCACTCATGATCACTGCAAATGATTACAGATTACAAATGCAAACAGACCCTAGTTGCAGAGTACCTACACATATTCCGAGTTCCTTACTGGCTCTGTTTACTTTCTGCATTTATCCTGCAATAATTCTATCAACCCACAAACTCTCCATGTCATCTCAGTGGGTCTAAAACCAGTGTTCATCTTATTATCTGAAGGAAGAACAAATTTCCTGATGGTGCCCAAGAGGTGCTTAAGAAGATCACATCACAACATCTGTATTTTTATATCTTTATTGTTGTATTTAGTAATACTTGGCAGTCTGGTGATCTCTAGAGGAAAACTGAAAATTGGTTTTGGTTTGGTGTGACTCTGCTGAGGATTCTGGTGTTTGAGATAGTAAATTAAGAAGAGGCAAATTTAATCATGCAGTGCCCAAAGCAGGGTATCTGTGCATACCTCCCGTATGGATCTCGTATCCCACACAATAAGCAGTTATCCCGCCTTCTACAGGAATGATGTAGTAGTACCAGAAATTCAGCAGGCAGCTTTAGGCTCTCAAGTAGAATTCACTGAGTAAATGAATAAATAAAGTCATTACAAATCTGGACCAGTGAATACAAAGAAAGTTAAACAAAACCCTTCATTATTCTGCATTCAGGCAGTTCTCTTTACATTAACAGATCATGTCTTCAAGACAGTATAACAGTAATCAGAACTTCAGAAATACCATCAGCAATACATAAAATTCCTATTAGACTCTTTATACGCAATAACTCTCCTTAAGAGATGTGGAGGAAAAGGATTCATCAGCTACATCCACAGTAGTTCATTCTAGGTGACTAAATTTAAATGCTTTCCAGCAGAAATGCCGGTACCAGCAAGTTCTTGTTAATGATTTATAACAGGTCATCCAGGCATAGTTCACTGCACTGAACCCTAGCCACAGAATGGAAGTTAAGACAGCCCAGGAAGTGGGATTCAGTGACCATATACAGTGAACCTGTCAGGAAGTTCAAGTCTGTTCTTTGCTTATCTGTTCTGAAATACATTAAAACTGAAGTGAAAACTGGATTCAGCTAATCAATAAGAGGGATTTGGTTACAAAAAATTTCTTTTTCAAGAACTGTTGAACTGTGCTTAAAACCCAGATTATTTATTTTTGGTTAAATTTCTTTCCGTGGCTCTATATTGTTCTATCTTCCCAAGAATACAGGAGTGTCTGCAAACCTTATGGTCTATAAGAGATGTTAGGTGTGTTTTCGGCCAGATTGAGATAGCCGAGTGCAAGATGGTGATTATCTTACATGGAATGAGGTCTGACAAACTAAAATACTTATGGCTTCAACTTCGATTGCTGATGATACTTCTTTTCAAATGGCATAGCCCTGGAATACTGAATTTGATGGAAAATGTTATTGTCCGTTCCTAGGGCAAGAGTATGTGAATGTGCCACCGGTAATGAAGGTCTAACTGACTAAATCAACCACTTTTTACTGTTCTGTTCATTCTGGAAATTCAAAAGCAGCTGCCATTTCAGCACCAAAGCCCTCTAAGCAGCCAATTGCATGTGAACTGCTGAAACAATTTGCAGATGAAATAGAAAAGTAGATCAGTGCAAGTGACAGTTTTCACTTACAAAAACATACCTTACTGCTGCAGCACACAGGAAGCTGAGGTTGAAAGCCATCTATTGCCACCATGAATTAAAGCCGTTTTCACAGAAAGGGGCCTCTGAGTACTATAGAGAACTCCAAACATAAGTATCTCAAGTGGTAGATATAGAAATATTGTAAAGCAATACTGACCTTCTGAGGACTGGGGGAAGAACAAAACTCTTTATTAAATATAAAAGCAGAGGGAGAGCTGTAATTATACATATGCTTGCAACAATTAAATCCTGAACAGACTCACTGACCCTGAAGTCTGGATAAGTCAGGGTTTTTTAATTGTTTTTGGGTTTTTTT
>JAWWMP010000093.1:56044651-56060138 GCA_035047865.1 Dendrocincla tyrannina | reverse complement strand
CAGATGTATATCTGTATCTTGTTGTTCTTGGCTTCACTGTAGATATGCTCCAGAAAACATCTAGGACTTAACAGCAGCTTTGCATTATCAGAACAGCATATGTCAGCTACATTTGCTGTCTTACAGGATCCCTGCAACTTATCCTGCTTCACTGTTTTCTCCCTTCCTCAGAGTAAAATCTCTGTGTGACATGGATTCATGGCCCATTGAGGCATACAGACATAAAAATGCACTTTTCCTGTATTTTGTACAATACCAAGATCTGTTTATACAGGAATGCATTGCAGAAACTGGCATCGCTATCCTGACAAAGACAAAGCTCTACAAGACTGATTTTGGTAACTGAGAATCTGGCAGGGGGGAGGTGGGGGGTGGTGGGAGAAGTTAGGGAAAGAGTTCTGTAAATTGCGTGAACTTCAAAGGCTCTCCATTATAAACCTGCAGGGTTATAGCCAGAGCCTTTAAATTCCCCCCCGGTTTGTCTGTCTGGTCTGAAACAACAAAGCATTGTTTTTAAAAGTATTACCATTTGTACCTATTGCATTAACTACACAGAAAAATGTCTTTCTTTTCAGAGAAAGTTGCAATTAAGATTTTGGACAAGACAAAGCTAGACCGGAAGACTCAGCGTCTGCTGTCTCGTGAGATATCCAGCATGGAAAAGCTGCACCACCCAAATATTATCAGGCTGTATGAAGTGGTGGAGACGCTCTCAAAACTACACCTGGTGATGGAGTATGCAGGAGGTGGGGAACTCTTCACTAAAATCTGTACAGAAGGAAAGCTGCTAGAAACAGAATGTAAAATAATCTTCTCCCAGATTGTGTCTGCTGTGAAGCACATGGTAAGTTGCTCTTACACAGGCGTCTTGCCCCTCACTACCCTTGGCAGATTTTGAGGGTGTATCTTTTGGTTTCCAACTAGTAGGTTTCCACCAGAATTTCAGGCCCAGGTTTCTGAAACGCAAAACAGCTAGAGGAGAGCTCCAATAAAGGTATTGGAGACCTTTCACATCCACCTTGAGTTACTGCCTCTCTGTTAACAGCTTGTGGGAGGAGGCTGAACTGGGAACACCTGGTGGGTGGAATCATCCCTTCTGCAATGTCCTGTCTGCTTTAAGATGCTGTGGGTACCAGTCAGCAAAGCTTCATTTCTTCCTTCCACCTATTTCAAAACATAGGATCAGTCATTCTTCCACTAGAACAAAGTGTTCCAGAGAGGCTTGTTAGGTGTTGCAAACATCCAGCTTGCTCACTAATGAATGTGGGAGGCTGTCACTCACAGCCAGACATTCCTAGACCTCACTTTGGCCCCAGTCTGTGAGGTTAACACCCAGCAAGTCACTTCCCACTTGTCTGGTCTTCAGTACTTGCATTTAGGATGATGCCATTTGTGTAGAGCCCAAAGCACCTTGTCAAGGCAGAAAATTAGCAATTAACTACAATACCATGTCCCCTGAACCTTGCATAGTAACTACAGCTACTTCAAACAACAGCATGAAAACATGGAGGACTTTCTTCAAGTTTGCGAAGTAAAAGCAGTACTAGTTAAAGTGGGCTCGGGGTGCCCTCTGGTGGTCCCTCTTCTCCTGCCACTTAAGAGCCTCTGGCCAGGTCAGAAGCAAGGGTGTTCCCAGGTCACAGACTGCTCGTGGCTTACATAAACAGTATGTACTTTTTATATATCATGACAAAATGGTCCTGTAAGTGATGGATTAGCTCCAACACCTTTTCCACAGAGCAGGTACCCTGGACAGAAACCTACATTTCAAAATTACACCACACGTACTTTTTAGAATTAAACCCAGATTATTGAGTTGGCCAACCTCTTCGCTTGTACACACAGACTTCCACACAATATTTTACTTTTGTTAAGCCATCAAATCCAGACTACGTAAATCCCATTGCACTGCTGCCAGTCCTCAGCAAGGACAGAAGATCCCAGCCTGTGACTGATGACAGTTGAAGTAGGATATTGAAACATTTCCTTATTGCCTGCAGATACTACACCTTGTTACGCCAAAGGGTAGGGCAGTGTGCTCAAACACATCCATTCCTTCTTGTTAGTTCAAAGATGAAACTAAACCCTCACCTAATGAACACAGGTATGTTTGTAACTAAGCAGAAAAAATTCAGTTTGAATCCTTAGCTACTACTACCATTTCCAATGGGAAGAAGTTACAGAGTATGTGTTTATTTTAGCTTTCTGAAACTAGAAGACACCACTAAACTTGGTGTCCTGCAACATGAAATATCATGAAGCACAAGTCTGTGGTCTTTTTCTCCTGCCATCACCAGTTCCTCCTAGGACATTAGATGACACAACCCAGTTGTAGGAACTTTCTCACTTTATCTGTGATTATGTTCACTTGGTGAATTAAATGCTTAAGTCCACAAGCTGTTACATGTAGTAACTGAAAAACCAAGTGTTGCAAACCCTGAAAAAATACACATATTGCACATGAAGGTATCTAGTCTTACAGGATTAGCCATGCTGCCCTCACAAATTTCCGTAATGAAAATACATATTAGTTAACAAGTTGAGAATGCTGTTCTTAAAAAAGATGCCAGCATCCTTCTTCTCCCTCTACTCAATTGTTTTTGTATCACTAGAGAATTAAGTTTTATTTCATACTTTTTCAATTTTGTCCCAATACTAGTTTCTGACTTTGCCCAGGATAACTCCTCTTCTCCTGTGGGGTAATTAGTAGATATGGGGTAGCCATTGAGAACTTTCCTGTGAACAAACCAATACCAACTTCTCCTCTTGTTCTACAGCATGACAATAATATCATTCACCGGGACCTGAAAGCAGAAAACGTTTTCTACACCAGTAACACCTGTGTTAAGGTGGGAGACTTTGGATTCAGCACCATAAGTAAAAGAGATGAAACTTTAAAAACCTTCTGTGGCTCTCCTCCTTATGCCGCCCCAGAGTTGTTCCGAGATGAAAACTATATTGGCATCTATGTAGACATCTGGGCACTGGGAATCCTCCTGTACTTCATGATGACAGGTACGATGCCATTTCGGGCAGATACAGTAGGCAAACTGAAAAAGTGCATTCTTGAAGGGACATATACTTTGCCTCCCTGCCTCTCAGAAAATTGCCAGAAACTGATAAAAGGAGTCCTTCAGCCAGTACCAACCAAGCGATACTCTGTCAAACTGATCATGAACAGTGAGTGGATGCAAGGAATACAGTTCCCCAAACCTTTACAGACATTTAAACTGGATCCGAAGTATTTATCAGACATCAATACACTTAAAGAAGAAGAAATTGAAGTGAAAAATATTCTGGAAGATCTGGGAATCACAGAACAACACATTCAAAATAATCGGGGAAGGGATGCACGCAGCTCAATAACAGGGGTCTACAGGATTGTGTTGCACAGAGTGCAGAAGAAAAGGGCACTTGAATCTGTTCCTATCATGTGCCACCCAGACCCCACAGAACAAGACTTGAGGAAAGGAATCCATTCTTACAGTGGAATTAAGCACACATCCAAGCTGTGTTCTATTTTATAAAATTGCACTACAGGCTTTGTACTCAGCACATTTAACAAAGGGGATTACTCACTTTTGAAAGGGGATTATTGACTTTTCATAAGTTCTGGTATTACATTTTTTTGTAATTTTTGAATAAACCAAAAATGCCTCATCTTCTTTGCATTTCTCAAGTCAGAGTGAAGCACTCAAGACAGAGCTGTCATGCATCTGTTCAACCCTTGCTCCAGAGATATGCTATAGCCAGTGCAAGAACCCCAGTAACTGAAAGGATCGTGAGTGGAGATAATCTTTTAGTAAAGATCATAATACTGCATTTAACCCACTTGGGAGATTCTTGGTACAGACATGTAACAGCTACCCTCTGAAAGGCCGTATCTCAGCTTGACACAACTTCACTACTGCAAACCAGGACAGTTTTTGCAGAGAAGTAAATTTAAGCAGAGACCAGACCATAACCTAAACAATCGTAAATTCTTCTTTTGAAACATCCTCATCAAGGCAATTTTTAAAAAAGCATTTTATTTTCTTTAAAGAAACAGCAATCCTCCTGTTGACTGTAGTTCTCTATTTGTCATGATTCTGAAAGACAAATTAGGATACAGTGCTTTAACCCCTGTATGTGTGGTTGCAGTTCCCAGTGCCTATCTACCTTCTGAGACCTTCCACTGCTTGCATGATTCTGCCAGTCTGGAACTGCTTGTACTCCAGTTGCACTCCAATAAAGAAACATTTAAGTGTACTCCAAAATTCATGTAAATTCTTGCTTTAGCACTTGTTACCAGTAGCTAAGTGCAACCAGTAGCAAAATCCACTTTTATCTGCTGAGCATTATAGGCTTGTCCTCACTCCTGCCATCCTGCTTTGGCAGCCAAAGCTGGGACGAAGATGGTTTTGACACTCTTGACCACTGCAAGTTAAAACTAGGTAGTCTGACAACTCCAACTGTTCTGAGAAATCACCAAGATGGAGATACTTGAATTTTCAGCTTTAATCACTGATTTTGTACTTTCATGCTCAAAAGCATCAGCTCCAACGCAAAGGACAAGTGTGGGAGCTATTCTTCCCTGACGTGCCTAAGCTAAGAGGTAGAGCATGTATCACTTTGGTTAACGTTAGACAGCTGACAGAAAGTTTACATAGGTACGTACACCCAGTGCTTTTAAATGTAAGGGCAAGATGCCTTATATATTATGAGGACTGATAAGACCATCAGTTGACTTTAGAAGGAGTAATTCATATAAGTGAGCACAAGAATGACTCTGAAAAGCCGCACATGGGAAACTGGATGCAGTGAGGCTCAAGCAGGTACAAAGCAAGAACCAAGCCTCCTTCACAGATTTTCTGATGGGGATAAAACAATACCATTTTTCATAGGACAGTAATAAAGATTAGTTCCATATCATAAGGTGGGGATTAATTCCTCCACTATAAACAGTTTCCATATGAAAGCACTGTAAGTTACCTTGAAACACAGCCCTGATCTACTGGTTTTACACCAGCCTAAGCAACCTTTTCTTTCTACTTCTCTAAGGGAATGACACTAAGAAGAACGATCCAGTATGTCCACAGAGCCTGTGAACCCACAACTATGGGTTTTCATGGAGCCAGTTTCCCCTTTCTTTCCTGCTAAAGAAAAAAAAGTGCCCTGAAAATCCAAAAAGTCAGCACTATTCCAACACGTTTCAAATATCTCAAACTTTATTTTAACAAAGGATCAGCCTCACAGACCTGTGAGGTCTGTGCCAGTAGCTCACTTCTTGGCTTGTCCACTGCCAGCAATGGACTTTGTTCCATGACAGTTTGTTTTCCAGGTGCCAAGATAAGTTTCATGAGAGCAATCTAAACCAAAATACTTGCAAACACTATCATCATGCATCATTGCTCCATCATTTTTAGCAGAACAAACAGATTAGTATTCATAAATTTATAATAAACAACTATTTTACCAAGGCTTGACTGTACAAATACAGCAAGTTATCAAATCCTAGTGAGTGACAGGTAATACAAACACTTCATTACACACACAAAAAAATTGAAATTAACAGAGAAATAATTTTTTACTACTTTATATTATATAATGTGGCTTTGTAGAATTAGCAAAGAAATAAACTCAACAAAACTTAATCTGTACATTAGCTCAATTTAAATATATATATCTATATATATAGATACAGATAGATAGATATATATATTACAGGCTAAACAGGCTCATGTCATAGTTCATTTCCAAACTGGGTGTGAAAAATCTACCAGAATGGACTCCCCATTACCACTGTATATCTACCACTTGTGAAATGGATAGCTTGTTGGAAAAAAAACCCGAACAAACAACAAATAAAAGAAATAAATGACACTACTCCTACAGTATTACCGATAGTGAGAAGGACTTCGGTACAAAGCCGAATTCAAAGTTAGAAAGTCTTTTGGAAATGTATTACATAAAGACTAGTGAAAGGCCAGAGGTCTGGATAAAGTGATGAAGACCACTCTCTTCCTTTGTTTGTCAATTGAAACATCCCCATAATATCTAGAAGTTTCATTTGAAAATTCTGCTGCCTTGGGTACTCCTACTAAACAATCCGGAAAGGTGCCAAATCAATGATCCCACTTTTTAGAAGAAAAAATTTACTACCTCCCTTCTTTTTCCTCTTTCCTCCCAGGCTGCAGTGACTTACCATGCAGGTATAAAACACATAACATGGATACTAGGAAAAATTACATAGTAACTAACACAGTGGATCACAGAGTTTCTTCTAAGAAAACCACTTGTCAGCCTAGCCGTTCTTGATCCAGTCATTTTGACAGGGAAGATATTCTATTTCAACAACAGATGTTATTTGGTTCTATACCTTTCCCAAAGCAGTGGGGTAATGGGAGGCAGACTGGGAGAAGAAAGGAAAGGTGATAAAGTGAAAGAGAATTGCAGTATTCAGACTGACTGCTTATTGTCAAGGCACTGAGAACCCTAACATTAAAAGCTTGGACTATTTTGCACACTAGTAGAAGTTAACAGTGTAGGTTTCAAGTAATTTTAAATGGAAAGAGCAGGCAGGAGATTCCTTTTCTTTTTTTTTTTTCTTTCTATGTACAAAAACCTTGTAATAGACTGCAACTATTTCTCAGCAATTAAAAAAAATCAGACATGTTAAGGAATCCAAACAGCACCTGGCAATCCCCCTATCTCCAATATACTCCTGATTTTAGTGTTCTGAAAATATCTTAAAACCAGCACACCACATTATGATGATTTTTTTCAGGAAGCTTAAACAGTTTTTTCATGCTCCAATGAAGTACTACCGTACCCTGAAACTTCAGCGCTACTGCAATCCTTTTTCTCTCTCTCTCACCCTACCCTCACACCTTGTTTCTCTCCCCACCTCACAGAGGTATCTTAATGCTCCCCATTGGAAATGGCAACAGTAACGCCTTCAGTTTCTGTTGTTGCAGGGATTCTTGGCACTTTCTTAGCTGGACTTGGGATGTGCTAAGAAGAAGGGAAAAAAGACATTAAATACAGTTTTCCAGTTCACAGACATGCATACTTCATGGCTAGTCCAACTCTCAAACAACATTCATGCTACACTGGACGGCTTGGCCTTAAGTCAATCAGATCGGTCATGCTTCATGCAAACAGATTTTGTGAGAAGAGCCAGTTTGGTTCTTGTTTCATTCTTGTGCAGTTTCATTTCCTTTAAGATGAAATGTGCTCAAACGTTTTACTTCTGGCTTGTATGTTGAGCATGTTAAAGTATTTAATATCTCGTTAAACCGCTTCCTCTTAACATACATGCACATGCTAAGACAGACATGTAAATGGTGGCACCATCTACATCAAACTTTGAAAGAGTGACGAGTGTTCACCTCATGAACAATGCCTGGGTGCCCAACTCCAACTCTGGCCTCCAGAGGTCCATCACCCATGAGTGGGCGCCGCGCGTAAGTTCTCCTGTGTTTTTCATCCACACGCACAAGGTACCATGTTCCTTCAAAGAGATCCTCTACGGAACACTGTGGAATATAGTTGGCTGTAAAAAAGGGAATAACATACTGTCACAGTTGTTTCCCAGTGAGTTTTACCCAACACAGGCCTTCGCAGTTTGGATGCACTAAGAAAAAAACTTAAGTCTGCGTTTTTATTTTAGCCACGTTGGGCCAATGAAGACAAGCTACTCAGACACTTCCTTCATTTTACACCCTTATAATTTAAAGTCAGCTGAAATAAGCAACGAGCATTCTGCTACAGACCTAGGAATGATTTATCTTGATGAAGTTCTTACCCAAATGATGTGTTTCCTGTCTGATCTTCATGTTTTCAGCAAAGACATCAGGTGCAACACATTTTCTTGAGTCAAGCCTTGTTTTGAGATCAGAAAGGCTGCCAGTTATTTTGTCCAGTGCAGAACCTGCAACACAGAACCATTTTGTAAGGCAACACCAGTGCTGAGAACTGCATAGTGGCATAGTAACATTTCAAGCCTATTCAAAGTACTTTGCATTCCAGAATCTCAGCTGTTAAGTAATTTAAAAGTATTCCCAATTACCCACTCAAAACATTAACGGTTTGAAGAATATTATTTGTTCAAGGAGACACTTCAACATTCCCTGGAGCATCCTCAGCTTGGCACTGCTGTCATTAGCACTGCTCTGCAGGCTTCATTGTGCTGGTAGCTTGTGTACCAAGGCACTGAGAGCAAGCTGTGCAAGCGAGGTGGATAACTTCTCCCCGTGTCACTCACCAGGGGTGGCATCCTGTGTGACCCTGATGGAATACAGGGTAGCAGCAAAACCAGAGCCATAGGAGAACACACTGATTCTCTGTCCTGCAAGCTGCTCTGGGGAGTACCTACAAATCAAAGAACAGCTTTTTACAGTGAGAATTAAGCCAAAGTATCAGTTTTAAAATAACTAGATACTGCACTTAGCTTAGGAAAAGCAGCCAGCAAGTCATATTAACTACAATACACATTTAATTACGTGCATAAATGCTGACTTCTAAAAGCACAAATTCAAATACTGTTGTCATGTGATGAGTTTCAAAGACACCTAAGCAAAACAGAGCTGAGAAATGCCTAGATCATGATTGCCTAGGCATCCAAAGGCAACCAGTTTTCATTCTTAAGTGACCTAAAGCCTAAAATGAACAAACACATCTTGGAAAGCAATGTCAGAATAAAAAAAGAGGGACCTAGGAGCAGCAGTTTAATTTAAACTTCACATGGTTTTTTAAGAGGCTGTCATTGCAAAAAAAAAAATAAAATTTAAATGCTAGTTTAATTTGGTTTGCTTATTAAAGTGAGATAGAGAAGATACTTTGATTCTCTTTTCCACTGCAGGAGTTTTTCTAGTGGGAGTGGGAGGGGGAAGGTTGAGGCTGAGAAGGGATGTCACCTTACAAATAAGATCCTCCCTTGGAAGGCAGTAAGCAGCTATTTCGCATCAGCTTCTGACACAGGCTTTTTCAGTCTGCTTGTCACTTGAACTGAATGTGTGTGCAGAATAGGTTTTTAACTTTAATCTTATCTGCTTAAGGCAATCTCACAGGAAAAGGTTTCCTAGACAGTGCGTTTAGAGAAGTCTTTCTGAAACAAAAACCTTTTATGACCTTATTCATAAATAGCTATTAGTTTTTCCCCAATTTTATGCTTACTGGGCTAGAAGAGAGGCAAGGCAACCATAGACTGAAGGGGTATACATATTTCCATTCTGATTGGACACAAGTAATGAAGCTTTGGTTTTCTGACTGAAGAGTTCTGCACTGGCTTTCATAAAAGCTTTCTCCACATCGCGGTCAAAATATGTATCTTCAAGTTTTATATCCCTATTAAAAAAAAAAAGGGAATTCCAGAAACAGTTACTAAAATAGCAGAAAGTAAAAACACACCTTCAATGCGTAACAAAGTAAGATTATGTGAATAAGGAAGACAGCAGCTGTTCTCACCTGAAAGCTTCCAGACCACTGAAAACACCATTTGCTGTTTCTGGGTTTTGGTCACTGAGAAAGTCATTCAGCAAGAGTCTAGCCACGGATTTCTGTACCAGTTTACAGTAGGGAGAATGAAAGATCATGAATCCAAAGTCATTCAAGGTGAAACGTCTGTCTGTCCCCTCTGGAAGTGGCAGAAGTGTTGGGTTACAACCTAAGTTTAGTACTCACTTCAACTATGAAAATCAAGTAGGGAGATGGCACAACACCAGTCATCATAACAAGTCAACATAGAAGAGACACCAGTAACACTAACTGCTGCTGTCAAGTGCATTTAAAACTGCCACTGCTTCTATTTAAATATTAAATATTAATATTTAACATTAATATTGTATTTGTATTAATGTCTTTCTATCTTTTACACCAGCTAACAATATTTGCTCTTATTCTAGAATAAAAGCTATAAGCTTAACAGAATCTCTGTATTCCTACCCAGCATTCTGACATAATAATCTACAAAATTAGAAAAAATAGAATATCAGTATCTTTACATAACATTTAAATATTAACCTAAATTTCTTGAGAGCCTGGATAGAGGTGTGGGTAATAGCATGCTTTTGAGCAAGGTATCATACATTACATCAAAAAATGCCTGTAGAGACTCCTGCTTACAGATTGTCAGGAATTTAACCATGCCAGAACAGAAGTAAGTCATTTCATACATGAGAGAGCAAATATTTCAACCACATCAGAACACACAAACATGAAGAGACCCATACACCAGTCTTTACATTGGAATCTAAAACTTGAAAATACATTGTCTATGTGGTTACACATTCCAGCACTTGCCAGATATTGCAGTATCATCAGGAGAGGCTACATACCCTTTTGCCACTGGGCGTGGATTTTGTTGCGATAGACAGTATAGCAGCGATCCAATGCACTGAGGTAGCACTGTATAGAGAGTTTGCCATCTACCACAGGATATTCAGAGACCATATCTGGTTTATAGAAATCGTAGGCATGCTGCATGTGGGTTCCACGCAAGCCTGGTGGGCAGAAATTCACAAAAGTTGAAAATTCATTTATTCATCTGTTTTGGTCCAAGTCAAGCAGGTTTTCATAGCACTTCAGGCCATTTAAGGTAAAGTTTCACTTAGTTCACTTGCTTGCTAAATACAGTAGGACTGAGCATGAAAAACAAGCAACAAAGGACTGTCATCATATTGTCCCGGAAGCAGAATGTTGTGTTTTTCAGCTCTAGTCCAGTCTGCCAATTTCATTGGATAACTCCCAAGAAAACAGATAGGAGAATCTCTAGTTGTTCACTGCTCCATCCTACAACAGGACTTGTCTGAGTTAGCCCAGAACAGGAGACAAAGAACAATTCTGACATTAGCAAGAGTTAATACACCACTCCAGCAAGGCACAAACACCAGGAACAGGCTTCAAAACAAGTCCAGTTATCTGCCTGAACAGTGTCTTCCCACAGGACTAACCTCTCTCAAAGATCAAGGGTGCATTTGGACCAACCAGCATGGCAACAGCGCCAGCCCCACCAGTCGGCCTGGCATTTCCAGAGGCATACACAGCAATGTCTCCAGCCACCACAAGTGCGTAGCGTCCTGGGGAAAATACACAGGGAAAACCATAAGAACTAGATAAGAGCCTGATATGTCTTTACATCCATCAGCGACTTTCAGACTTTGGTTACTCAGGATGTGACACCAAGATTAAAGGGCTCTTCAATCCTGACTTTCCCTTGCATTTCAATTTTCTGGCAATCACCAAAATTTACATGAGATCAGTGATCAGTAGCTATGTCATTGTTCTTCACACCATAACTGACCTAGCAGAAAATGCCCAGAGCATTTAAGAAAAAGACTTCGAAAGATAAAAACAGTTTACTCTCTGGGTTTTATATAGTTAAACATAAACACTGTCATTGCAGGGCAGACTGATGTAAGGGTGATGTAACTTTTCAAAAACAGATCATGAACTTACCATCCCAGGAACTGGACTCAATCCAATTAATAGCATTAAAGAGAGCAGCAGTGCCTCCATAGCATGCATTGGTGGTGTCAATTCCTTCTACATCTGTATTACCAGATTCTTCAAAAAGCTGCATCAGGACAGTCTTCACGGATTTGGATTTATCAATTATGGTCTCCGTTCCAACTTCTAATCTCCCAATACATTCATAGGAAAGGTTGTTCCTTTCCATGAGCTTCTGGACCACAGTCAAGCAGAGAGAATTGATATCCTCCCGGTCAGAGCAGAAGCCCATCCTTGCCTGGCCCAGCCCAATGGTGTACTTCCCAGCATCCACACCATCATACTTCTCCAGCTCTGTCTGGTCAACATACTGAGAGGGAAAATATATTTCCAATGCCACAATTCCCACATCTTTGGGCCAACAGGATTCATTCACTGGAAGAGACCCAGGCATCGTGGTAGATCTTTAAGAAAAAAAGAGAAAACCACAAAACCAGGTGATTTAGTCACATTCATTTTGAGAGACCTATTTTCACTTTCTGTAGTTTTACAGAAAAAGTCATATTTCTACAAGGTCACTTGCAAAAGGCATGCCCTTCCTTCTGCTGAAACTTTGGTTCAGGCATACTGTAAACATCATTAGGAGCTTTGTAACATTTTTCATTTAAAAGTATTTTAAAGTGGAAATACAGATTTCAGCCCCAGAGATGAACAGATGTAGGTTAAGCCCAAGTTACCTTACTGAAGCAAAACACAAGCTTAACCAGTCTTAAGTGTTTGAGAAATTAAAGTTCATTATTTTACATCTGCTTATATACAAAATTCTCAATTTTGGATATAATAACGAAGCCAGAAAAGTGAATTTTAATGTTGCTTGTTGAGAATTTAAATAGAAAATTTATGCTTACCAGGAAATCACCACCTTAAAGCAGGCCAGGGCTTTTCAAAATTGTTTTTAGTTTTAAATGAAGTGACACAGGTTACTGTGTTTTGTCTATACTTGCAACAATGCAGAATTCTTTCAATGTGGATTTTTTTTTGTTTTTGATGTCTGGGTTGTTTGGGTTTTATTTTGAACAGCCATGTATTTTTTTAATTTGGATGGGCTTTTTCTGTTTGCTTGCTTCAGGCATACTCTGTTTTGGCATTCTGGAACACTGGCACTGCCAACACCAAGCCTGGAGGACTATTTCACAGGCTGGGATGAACACAGACTGTTCTTCCAGAGACCGAGTTTCCTTGTTTTAATCCCACGACTTCCCAGCCACCGCACCCGAGGGTCTCTGACACCCTCGGCCCCGCAGACAGGCACCATCCCTCTGGACCTCGCCTCGCATCCTCGCAGGGCACCTGCCCCTTACCTGCACCGCCGCACTGACTTACCCAGCTTCTCCCATAAAACCCAGGGCGAACTGTGTAAGGGAATAAAGAACGGCCCTACAGCAAACACTGCCTTAACACACCTCGCTCCGCCTTGTCCGTGCCCCCCGCGAACAAGGTTACCCACAACCCGGCCGGGGGCTGCGGGAAGGGCCCTGGCGGGGTCCCAGCGCGCCCCCCCGCAGGGTGTTCCCGGCACGGCCGCACTCCCACGTCCCCTCATTCCCACGTCCCCTGCCCTCCCGCCGCCGCTCCCTGCCCTTACACGCTGCGGAATCCCATGGCCGGCTCCGCCGGGACGCGCATGCGCGGCGCGGGCAGCGCGCGTGCGCCGTGCAGGCCGGGCTCTGAGGGGCGGCGCGGGAGGCAGAGCCGCCCTGAGCGGGGCGGGAGCGCCGCGGCGCCGAAATAATCCACAAAAACCCGCACCGGCACCCAGCATTCCACCCCGGGGAGCCTTCCTGTGTTTCTGCTTTCTTTTGGACTGGCCTCGGCCGCACAGCGCCCAGTCCCGCTGGCACCTCGCTGATACCCGCACCGCGGGGCGATGCTGTGTCTGCGCATCCCGCGTTACACTATCCGGATTGCAAAGAAAACAAAGAAACTCCCCCAAACCCAACCCCCCCATCATTGTTCCTGCCTCCAGGAAGCTGTGGGGCGGGGTTACGGATGCGTGTGGCACAGCAGCAGGTGGAGGCTGTCGGAAGCGCAGTGGCCGGCACTGATCCGCGGCAGGCACAGCCGGCGAGGAGGAGCGCGGTGCTGCCCAGAGCCCCCCGGAGCTGCGGGACAAGGTCACAGCCCCTGCCAGCAGCACACACGGCCTGCGGACACACAGCACCGCTGCCGTTCAAAACAGGGCTCCAAGAGCCCTGTTCTACCCCAAACCTGCATGGGCAGTGCCAACCCCAGGGACACCTTTCACCAGACCCAGCTGCTCAATGTCCCATTCATCCTGACCCTGAGCACTCCCAGGGATGGCACATCCACAGCTTCTCTGGGCAACGAATTCTAGTGCCTCAGAATGCTCACAGTAATGAATTTCTTCCTAATATCCAATCTACACCTACTTTCTTTCAGAAACCATTCCACCTTGTCCTGTTGCTGCATGCCTGTGTGAAAAGTCTCTCTCCCTCTTTTAATAAGCTCCATTTAAGTACGGAAAGGCTGCAGTGAGGTCTCCCCAGAGCCTGCAGGCAGCACATAATGGACTTGACCTGCAATAACCATAGAGGAACAGCAGCTTTAAACTGGACAGTTAATTATTAGTAAAATTGGTGTGCCAAGAGGAATTGTACTGTTGGTGAGAGCTAAAGAGAAACAGTGTGGTCTGTGCTTGCTCCTTACAGAAGTCTGAGATCCAGAACTGGCATTTAATTGGGATTACTTGCTGCAGTTCTCTCCTCAGAAAACTTTGTGCAGAAGACAACTAAAGGGAGGGACTTTCTATTGTATTCCCATGGGTCACCAGATACCAAGCTCTTCAGATACACCTAACAGGGCAGCAGTCTGGGCTACCGCGCTGTACTGCGATGAGAAGCACTGCTTTATGAGCATGCTCTGATCACTGAAAGAAATGGAACATATGACATCTTAAGTCAGTTAGTCATTATAGAAAAAGCCGAAGTGTTTACTTGGTGTAAAACAAGCAGCCTTTTCTCCCCCTTGATGAAACAGCAAACAACATTCCCACCATTCAGTTTTTACTGAAAATGAGAACTTTCTCAGAAGCATGATTTCTTTTAAAAGACCAACAACCCCAAATGCTTTGAAAAGAAAAGAAACCCGCTTTGTTTTGTGTCTCCTTAGGATTCCATGGGGGATGACCAACCAGCATCAGACAAGCCACTGCTTTCCGCTGGTGTCACCAGGAGCGTGTTCTCCCACAACACCTGGCGGCGCCCAGTGTCTTTCTTAAGAATTTGAGCACATCATGTCAATAATTTGACTCTGTTATTTCTTGCCTAAGGTTTTAATTCCAACAGGACACTCAAAGTAAGAAATAAGTCCCGGCCTTGCTTGCTGCAAGCACTGCCTTTGGTTCCGGGCGGGGGGCCCAGTGGGACGGGCGGCGGCGGTGGCAGCGCCGGCTGTAACATCACCGCTTGTCCCCGCACGGCTCCGCAGGTGTCACCGCACGCAGGACACCCGTCCTGCCACCAGAGGCCGCTCCCCCTGCCGGGCCCCGCCGACATCCCCGCGGGATGCTCGCCCACCTCCGGGCACAGGGCGGCCGAGCCGGGGCTCCGCCAGCCACGCGGGTGGGCGCGGGGGCCGCCCCGCTGCGGCAAACAGGGCAGGGCAGGGCAGGGCGGCATCCCTGCAGCCAGGGACACGCTCGGCGGGAGGACCGCTCTGTCGCGACACGGGGAGGCGACTGAGGGACACACCGAGGGCTGCTCGGCGGACAGAGCCCCGCACCCACCGCTGCCCGCAGCTGCCCCTGCCCGGGGCTCCCCCGGCGCAGGGCGGGAGGCAGCTGTCGCCGGGAGGGACCCCCCTGTCCCCGGGAGGGATCCCCCCTGTCCCCGGGACCGCCTGGCTGCCCGGGCAGGAGGCGCCGCTCCACGGGATGGGCAGGATGCTCCGGACAGCGCCCGGCGCGGGGTGACGGGCGGCACCGGCCTCAGGCACCATGACACGCCTTGTGCGGGGCATTTTTGTTTGTTTGGCTTTGATT
>JAWWMP010000093.1:56019751-56030230 GCA_035047865.1 Dendrocincla tyrannina | reverse complement strand
GTCTTCCTCATTATTCAGTCATCTATGCTGTACTTTGTCAGCTTGTCTATGATGGTATTATAGGACACAGTACAAAACTTTTAGAGAAGTCAAGGTACACAGCGTGACTGCTCTCCTCTTGACCAACAAGCTGGTGACCTCATTGGAGAAGGCCAGCAGGTTGGTCAAGTATGATCTCCCCGTCATAAATTGGTGCTGACTGCTCCTGATGACTGTTTTGTCCTTCAGATCTTTGGAAATGCTTTCTTGGAAGATTTTCTTCATCACCTTCCCAGGGACTGAGCTGAGGTTGGCCTATCTGTCCTGTGGCTTTATGTAGGTCTGCTTTTTGAAAGTGCTCCCTGATTTGTTCCTCCTCCACTGATAATCAGTTATCCTTGCTCCAGACTTTCCCACTGGTCTCAGAGACATGGGATTCTAGAAAGACAGTTTGAATGGTAAAGAGTAAGACAAAAGAAGTGCTGAGTACCTCAGCCTTACCTGTGTAATTTGTCACCATTTACTCTGTCCTGTTTGGCAGCAGGTTCACATATTCATTCCTCTTTCTTTTGCTGTTTATGTACTTGTGGAATACTTTATTGCACATCACATCCCTTGACAGATTCATCTCCAGCTCAGCCTTACCTTTGTCTTTTCTAACCCTGTTCCTGCATGATTAGACAACAACTCTATAATCCCTCTGGGTCACCTGCCCCTGCTTCCACCCTTTGTTCTTTACTGTGATTTTATGTTTAAGTTCAGTTAGAAGCTTTGAGCACATTCATGCAGGCCTCCTGACACATTGCTTGGTCTTCTGTTTTTCAGAACAGAACTTTCTAGAGTTTGAAGGAGGTGACTTTGAACTTCAGCCTACTCTGCTCAACTCTCTTTTATCCAGGATCATTTTCCATAGAATTCTCCAAACAGGGCTCTGAAGGGATTGTAAATCTGCTCTCATTTAATCCAGGTCTATGATATTGCTTTTTGCCATGCTCCCTTCTCCTAGGATCTCAAACTCTACCACCTTATGGACACCGTAGCCAATGCTGCCTCTAAATTCATGTCCTTGACCAGGTTTGCCTTGTTTGCGAGTATCTGGTCCAGCTGAATGCTTTTCCTTGCTAGTTCCCTAATTAATTGTGGTAGAAGATGGCATCAATGCACTTGAGAAAGCCTGTCGATTGCTTAAGCACCACTGTATTGCCCTCCAACACATATCAGGTGGTTAAAGTGCTCCATGAAGGGCTGTGAACCTGAGGCTTTTTCCACCTGTTTGAGGAAGGCCTCAGCTACATCTTCCTGGTCAGGAGGTCTGTAGCAGACACCTGCTATGATGTCACTCGTGTTGGTGTGCTCATTAATCCTGACTTGGGAGCTCTCTGTTGGGTCATCATCCATCCCCAGGCAGAGCTCCATGCACTCCTGCTAAAGGCTACTTCCCTCTTCTTGCCCTCCAGCATGCTCTTCATGAAAGCTCGTATCCCTCAGCTGCATCACAGCAGTCATGTAAGCCACCCCACCAGCCTCCCTGACCTCAGGGAGGTATGAGCCCTGTACCTGCAGATAGACTTCAGACTCCTGTTTGCTCCCTGTCCTGTTAGTTGAAGGGCATTTCAAAGCCATGTCAAGGGTTAACTATCTCTACAGCTTGTGGGATACCATCCTCTCAGCTTCTCCCACAAGAGAGACTGGTGTTTTTGTTGCTTAAAGACCAATTTCTTTTACTTCTCCTTGTGTACACTTATGTAAGGGCTTGTTACAGTAAAATAAAAATTATTTCAAAAGATTTATTTTTACTTTTGGAAGAAGATCACCAGCATTAATGACAGAGGAAGTGTCAGGAGTATAATTTAAAAGCTCTGCCTTGTGAGGTAGAATCAGGGCCACTATCCTTTGTTTTCCTTTAGAAATTATTAATGCTGTTCCTTGGTTTTGTGTTTTCTTTTGCCCCAAGGGCTCCCATAGTTGAATATGTCTCCACTAGAGTATTGTCTTCTGCAGATTTTTTTCCTGGTTGCTAATACCATCTCAAAAATAAAAAGTCACTGAACTTTAAAAAACATAATAATTCAAGATGCCTTTTTTTTTTAAGTCAAACACTAGAATGTTGGTATTTGATCTTCTGTGTTAGGGCAGAAAAGGAATTTGCTCAAGGACAAGCAAAGCTGTATTGCTCAGGGAAGTATTTGGGATGAAGGTCTCAGGATTAAACCCAAGTTTTGAAGTGAGCACAGCCTGGACCCTGTGTCCCAGACAATTAACTAATCTGGGAGAAGTGGGGAGAAAGTATGTTCTTCCTACTTATTTAAAGTTTTTCCCTAGTCATGCTGTCCCCTAAGTAATCATTTAGCCTTGAGTGGAAGAGTCATAGAGAGAGAAAAAAGACAGAGGCTCAATTTCAGTTCCTGAAAGCAGGAGGTAAGTCTGTTTAAAATTTTTCTGTAAGCAAGAAGATTGTGTGGTCTGCCTCTTAAAAGAGTGCTTGCTGAGTGCTGGACTAACCAATGCTGACACAGCTGTAGCAGTGAGCTCGAGCAGCCATCGGTGGAGCAGGAGGTGCTGGAAAGCAGTCACACTGTCTTCTGCAGGGGGCTTTTGTACCTGTGGGGCTGATGACAGACCCCTGGGACTTCAGAGTCAGAAGAGAGGGGGAAAGGCAGCAGCTGGCCTAGCAGCTGTCTCCTCAACAACTCACAGAGAAGGACTATAAATAGTCACATGATTCAGAAGGGCTAATTAAGTGTTGAGCATTGCCTGTATTATTTCCCTGTTATCCTTTGCTTTTCTCTCTTCAACACCATACTTCTTGTGAAGCCAATTAATTGATGTTTGCAAATGGAAATTCAGCTCATTGAGCACCACTAAGTTTAATTTTTTTTTCTGAGGCCTCAAGACAGTGCTGGTAACACTAAAGTATAAACTGTTGTTGTTGCCAGTCAGGTCCTGGCAGAAGGATCACATCATAAAAAAACTCAAGGAAGGGTAATTATATCTTGAATTCTACCTGAGGTTGCCTATTTTGCTTTTTGGAGAGGCCTGGTCCTGTGCTTTTTGGAGGTCTAGTAAGCTAAAATACCTGGCAAGGCCACCACTGCCAGCACGTGTGGAATGGCTGGATATTACAGGTGGTGTTAGGGTGAGCCAGCTGTCCCCTGAACTATTTCTCAACTGTTTTTGCTGATGCTTGGCTACCATCTCTTGTCCTTATCCTACTTTATGTTCTTAAAAAACATCACTTGCTTTGACCTGATTACTCAGATCTGAACCATCAGTATTGCACTTTACACTGCACTATGTAGCACTATGTTAGCCATTTGTACACTTTGTAACTAAAAATTAAGATATTAATACTGATGTACTTCTATAGCTTTGTAAGGAAAAGTAAACACAAGCTCATCCAATGGAAATAAAGCAAAATCCTTGATGCATCCAGGTGGATGCTCCTCACAGGCCACTGGTGACAGACTGCACTTTTGCAAAAAACAGCCAACAGGAATTGTATCCTTTAGAAACTGTTTTATAACTGCACCTTTAGCTACCATGTACATAAGCAGAGTAGTTGTTTCGGAGTGAATTCAGTTACCCAATGCTCTTAGAACTGGAGTATTAAAGCCACTGGCATCCAACTCATGCGGGTGTACAAAAGCTGTGCCTTGTGATGTGAGCACAGACAGCAGACTGCACGTGTGGCTACTGAATACTCCAGCAGAAAGCAGACAGAAATTCTGTATAAAACACGAGATTGTGCTTATGTTCTTGCTAATGAGGCAAGTGTTTCTAATGGAGATTAAGAGCCTGCTACTAACTTTTTATTGGATGTGTGTGCCTGAGGAGGCTTTCTTGCTTTCATTGGTATGTATTCCTCAAGGAATTCTGATTTGCACTGTTTTTTTTAATGAAAAAGAAGCCACCACTTTTAAATATTTGTTTGGGTTTTTTTTGTTTGTTTGGGATTTTTTATTCTGCGCACAAAAGCACAGCTGCAATATGGAAAATACCCTTTGAACCACAGAATAATGCATAGCACTGGGGACTTTATGTCAGAGAACACGAAAGTGTCATCAGCAACCTTCTGTTTACACAGACATTTGTGATAACTGGTACCTTTGTACATGGGAGTCAGTTTTAAAGGTGATTTTTCTTCCTGATTGTGAAGAACGATCAGAGAAGTAACCCAAAAAATTCCTGTATTTCCCCAGGGCCCAGGAGAGCTGATGCTCTCCTGGACCATTGAGCCCCCCTGCAGCTCCATTATTACTAAAACTTCACTCTAATCCTGAGAGTGGGATGAAAGCAGGAGGTAATAAGCAAAGCTAATGATCTGTGCCCAACCCAATACCATGATTTTTTTTGTGGTTTCAGTAATTAGGTCAGAGTTATTAGCAATCATTTATCTAAACGGTGATTAAAAAGAAAGAACTGTAGTTTCCCACACAGATGATGGCATGGCCTTTCATATGTCATTTATCAGTCAATGGGATTTTTTCAGTGCTGCCCATTTCATTTGTCTGTATGGCTCAGTGACACAATCAAAAATACACAGCAACTTACCCAAAAATTGTTTAGACCTCATATTTGACACTGAGACTCTTCAACCAGAGAGCTAAAGGAGTTGCTGGAAGGACCAACAAGCTTAGTGATGGATCTTGAGACACATCCCCCCAGGGATTGCTCTGTTGTTATTTCAGCAGGTGGTACTATCTGCTTTGGTATTTCGTCACAGGGAACTCTTGTTGGGAAAAGACCTATTGTTTTTTAAGTTAGTTAGCACATATGAAAAAGAGAAAACATTTACTTTGTTTCTCAACAAAAAAAGAGTATTCCTGAAATTGTGGAGAAGAGAATGCTCCAGGGACACCTCATGGCAGCCTTCCAGTACCTTCCAGTACCTCAATGGGGACCTACAGGAGAGCTGGAGAAAGACTGCTTAAAAGGGCATGCAGTGACAGGGCAAGGGGGAATGGCTTCAAACTGAAAAAGGATAGGTTTATACTGGATGTTAGGAAGAAATTCTTTACTATGAGGGTGGTGAGACAATGGAACAAGTTGCCCAGAAGTGAATGAATGCTCCATCCCTGGAATTGCTCAGGGCCAGGCTGGGTGGGGCTCTAGGCAACCTGGTCTAGTGGAAGGTGTCCCTGCCCACGGCAGGAGGGGTTGGAACGAGATGATTTTTAAGGTCCCTTACAACCCAAACCATTCTATGATTAAAATAGGAATGAAGCACAGTGAAAACAAAGGCTCTGATGGAATGAGACCTCTGTGAGTACTATTCATATATACTGTGTCTTTACACTTGATCAGTCTCTCTGACTACATAAAGTTTCTTATTCTATTTCCTTTCTGCTACCTGACCAAACTTATTCCATAGAAACTTTTCTCATCCTTGTGCTTTACTTTTTTACTGTCATTCCCAAACTTGAGGGCCACACATTAATCAGCGGGTGTGCTGTCTAGGGTTCAGGCAAGAAATATTAAAAGCAGTTATTGCTGCTTTAGGCAGAACTTGTGCAGCTCTTTTCTTCACAAGTTTCACTCCAGCAGTTAGTGTTTTAACCAGGCCTTTCGTGTTCCCTCCTGAATCCTGCCGGCAGCACAGAGGAGCCTGTCAGTACTGCTGGCAGAGCAACTCATTGACCTTCATGAACTGGATGTGACCCATGGACTGCTGAGTTAAAGGTCATGCTATAGTTTTTCTCTTATGTAATAAAAAAAAAAATGAAAACAGCTCTTCAGTTAACACAAACTAAGGGAGCCCAGCAAATATGTGTAATGTTATTAAGCAGGATAGGTTCCCCCAACACACTGTGTAGTCTGAGGGAATGTTTTTCTTGTATGGTGAGATCCATAAATCTGAGGCACGTTGTTTCTATGCTGAAATGTGAGATTTGCCACTAATGTGCCTCAGGTTCATCCTGAACTGATGCAGCTCTGCCCCCATTGCACAACTTGGCACACCTGTCCTATTAGCATCAGGCATTAGTGTTTCCTAATGGAATTCTTTTGTGATTACAAAGTAGGCTTTGTACATCTGAAAAAAACCCACCAAACCCAAAAAACAAACCATCAAATCCTAAACAATTTGCATTGATTAATCGGATTAATATCTTGCTTAGTCAGCAGATGGTATGTATTGATAGGCTCTGACATTCAGTACAGCCATTTCCATGGACAGGTTTCAGCCCTCTATCCTGTGTTGTTTGCTTATGAACATAGAATCCAAGCTCTGTCTTTGAAGGGAAATTTACTACCACATCACCTATGCTTTAAATTACTATAAGGCAGCTCATTTAGTACTCATTTGTCCACGAAGCTGCCAGAAAATCTTCCTTTCATTTGAACAAACTTGAGTCTATTTTAAGAGTTCAGCATCTGAAGGCAGGTCTTTTCAGCTTAACCTAATGCAATCCAGTAACTATTTCATTATGCAGAAGGCTCTGATCCTGGTTGGAAGGTGAACAAAGCAGGATGCTAGAATCCTTGACCAATGCAGCATGGCTGTAGTCTGTAAAAACAGGGAGGTGGTTTAATAGCTGGACTTGAGAGGGGAACTCAAATGCTGAAAAATGCTCTAGTGCGTCCTACTATTTTGACTGTGTGGTAATACACACAGTTGAAGCACAATTCTGAGAGATTAAAAAAGGATAGAAGGGTTTCTAAGCTATAACCATAAATCAATTATAAATAAAAATACATAAATCTATAAATCATACTATAGAATTCTGTGGCAAGAATAAATACAAATGTTTTTATACGAGGAATGCTGATAAGACAGACATTTTCAAAGATGGAAGTCTGATTGGAGATGGATAGATGAATATTTCACACAGGTCAGGATTTTCAGATGGGTCTTTGTCCATCAAATCACAATCAGATAAGCTCTCTCTTCCCACACAATATCCTTGATGCTTGGATTACAGAGCACCAAGGAAATGCAGGCTGGAAATTGGATGCAATATTGATGCAATATTGATGCAATATTGCAATAAATGCAATATTGATGCGGCCAAACAAGCAGTAGTATCTAGTGCTTATCAGAAGGTGAAATCTCTGCTGTGCCTAGCAAAAACAAACCTCATAATGTCTTGCACATTAAGACACAAAAAGAAGCTGTCATCTTCATCAGAAGGTGACACATTTTGATAAGAAGGAACTCATCTCCAACACTGAGTAGATCACACTAACTCTCACCAGACTAGCATTATTGGAATAACTTGAGTAGGATAACTGCAGATACTACTCTGGGAGGGCTCATTTTTATTTAGTTGTTATTCCTGTCCTGTTGCATCCAACACTTGGATGCTACTACTTTACAAGAATTACCAAATTGCTCTCTTCATGTCTTCAAGATGAAGTACATGTAGGAGCTTCCATAACAGAATTTCTGTGTTCTCAAACTGGAATTCCAAAACCAAGCCTCTTTAAAATCAGTTCCCTGGTCCAACCTGCTGCATATTCTGTCACTCTGTCATGCAGTGCTGCTCCCTTCACTGCACGTGGGGCACTCTGTAAATCCCTGGCACTGAGATGTCATGATGGAAGACTACCAGGATTTTTTTAAGTAAAATTGCAAAATCTTGTTTTGAATTCTCTTATAGAGAGTCGGGGTGGGGGTTATAGAGGGGGAAATCCCCATTACACTCTACAAAATAATGTTCTCAATTTCTGTCATTGCCTGGCCAGGCCACATTCATGCCTGTGTCTAGGTGTGATTTTGGCCAACAGATGGCTTTTCCGGCCTGTGTCAGCAGCTACCAATTCACGTCCACAAGCAAAGGAAACTTTTGCCAGTTTGAATGTATCAGCCCCAATCTCATTTGTATATCTATACTGTCCCCCTGAAATAAATGGATGCATAACGGAGAGCCTAAGAAGCCTAACCTTAGGTAGGGTTAACTGCAAATCTAGTTCAGCTCAGGGTAGGGAGTGCCTGTACCCAGACAGCCATGTGCAGCTCTGCTCTGTTTTAACCTGGTTTCTGTTGCTGGAGTATTGTTGCCAAGTATGGATTGTGTTTGGGTGAGGAAATTTAGGTGGTAAAGGCATTTCCCCTGTGCCAGGTGGTTCAGTACAAAAGAACGTGTTCTAAGAGAACTTTTACTTTGACCTGTGCATGTACGTGCCAGTCCTGTTGTGCAAGATCTTACTGACTGGCCAGACCATAAATCTAGTACAAAAGCACTCGCAGAGCCTTCCCATGCCAGCAGGTGCAGTTGCCATTTTAACAGGATAAAATTTTAAGGCAGATTTTGTCCATGCCATGTCTAAATCTTCAAGGAAATCCACTATTCCTACTCCTACTGAAGCCAGTGGAGCTTGAGAAAGGATCACCCGAAAGGATGAAGTACTCCAGAATCTGAGTTATCTTCTTTGTGAACACAGTTTATTTTACAATAAAAATTACAAATTAAAACTAAGAATTCAAGCACAGCACTGGTAACCTGTATTGAATTTTTTAAAATATTATGGAAATGCATGAAGTGTTATTAGATCTCCTGAATCCTCAAGACATGCTACACTGAATGCAAAGTAAAGGTGCATACAAAACTGCTTTTCTGCTGAGAGAAATCAGTTACTTGAAGTTTCTCATAAAAAAACCCGTTTTGAAATGCTTGCCACCCAGGGCAATTTCACTTTAAAGGGAAAAGACCAAGCAATTTTCTAAACATACTCCCCCTGAGAAGTTGGAAAAGAGAAAATTACACCTGAACTAGAGACATCCTTTTGAACAAATACTGAAATTTTACTAGGTGCTCCCTGAGGAAATTGCTTCTTTAAAGGTCTTACACCTTCAGCAGCTAAAATATTTTCAGTTATCTTCTTGATAATGTTTCCCATGACAAATAACTCAGGTTTTCCTTGCTTAAGCCACTTCACAGAATTATAAAGTGCCCACATCTGTTGTTGAAATACCAGGTTTGCTGAGGAAATGCTCAGGTGACTCCACAGAAAATATCAACGGCTCTGTGCTGTTAAGACAGCCATATTTCATTTTTTGAATCTTCCCATGCTACAGCAGAGACCTCTAAACTATCCACTCTGTTTCTGTGCGGAGCTGCAAAGGCTCAAGCAGACACAGTTCCAGGTAGACACAGGTGGGATCTTTTTTTCTTCTAATATATTAAAGTATAGAAATAGATAAAGTACAATTTTACTTACTCTGAGATGTCTGACTAACCGTGACTGCTAGAACAACCAGAACAGTGACTAAGTGCACATCCATTCCTCCCAGGAGCTGCAGGAACACAGCCGCAGAGCAGGTGAGCTGCAGGACTAACACCTGACCCTACCTCCCCGGCTCCTGGGGATGAATGTGGCTTAAAGCCCCACCCTGAGCAGCAGCTTGACGTTGGCTCCGTCCTGTGTGGCACTATGGACTTCAGCAGGATTCCTCTTCCCAGCTGTAGATGCGTGGTTAAGTGTTTTGCCAGATGAGAAAATAGCCTGTATTCCACAGAGTGCCCCAAGATGGTACTGCCTTACAGCTGGATCCTCACAATCCTCACTGATGAGGCTCTTCAACAACAGAAA
This sequence comes from Dendrocincla tyrannina, assembly GCA_035047865.1. Classification (NCBI taxonomy): domain Eukaryota; kingdom Metazoa; phylum Chordata; class Aves; order Passeriformes; family Dendrocolaptidae; genus Dendrocincla; species Dendrocincla tyrannina. The sequence goes on along the minus strand of JAWWMP010000093.1, from coordinate 56,020,720 downwards.
TGCCAAGAGTAGAAATACTTCAGAAACAAGTCCTTGCAGCATTAGGGCAGAAGGACAAAACCCTTTTCTACTAGGTATCGTCCCCATAAAAGCTAAACATGCATTGTTGTGAGCCAAACCTGCTGCAGTATAAAGAGGTACAACCTCAAGGAAACCCTTAGCCTTGCACCAGACTTGCATTTGACCTGTGCTGTAAGGATCGCTGAGCAAGAGCTGTGCTACTTGTCATTTAGCACTGGTTCAAACCTTCCAAAGCCCAAAAAAAGGTCACTGTGCAATCTCAGACTGAATTGAAGGTTGTGGCTGTGTGGGTAGCAAGCAGTTGCTGTACTCCACCAGTCTGTCTGCATTGATCTTTCCCAGGGCTGAACCAGAAAAATCAGTTTGGGAATTCCCTAGGCTGCTCAACCAAGCTCATCTTTGCTCTTATACAGCCATGCATACCATTCCTAAATTTCCAGAGTACAAGTTAGAAGAAATTGCTAACCTCAGGGACTTTAATCTATACTTACACTGTCCCAACACCAGTTTTGCAATTCTATCTAATAATAAATTAATATAGTGCAATCAAACCTTCTGGCTATCAGTGTTTTACTTCATAGCTCTTGGTTTCTTCTTGACACTCTTATCTACCAGGATAAGAGACTGGGGCAAATGCAGAGTGCAACACTTTGAAATGCAAGTCTACTGTTAAGAGGAAAAACAGTAGAAGATAATGATGTGTGCTGTTTAAAATATGATTTCAGGGAAGTAATTTATATTGAAATCAACAAGCTGATTCATTGTCGCTATTTAACTACAGTGAAAAATCTGTATTAGAAAAGCTAAACCACCATAAATATAAATAAAAGCTCACAATACTTTTATTAACTTGAACCTACATAAGAACAAGACTATTCTCAGGATTAATGTTCTTTGGAGTAGCATGAAGAGGAACAAGCTAGATTAAAAGAAATACAAGGAGACAGG
>JAWWMP010000093.1:56000315-56011776 GCA_035047865.1 Dendrocincla tyrannina | reverse complement strand
TTACTTGTAAATCAAGTCACTGTCAAACTGGTTTTCTTATCTGAAATGAGTTTTCAAGAAATTTGATCGTTCAACAAGACTTTCAGTGCCAAAAGCTCATTAGGGGAAAAAAGATCTTTTCTTGAAACTCACGATTTTCTTTGTAACAGAAGAGGTTTTAACACTCCCAGAATCCCCTGAAGCATGGACCCAATGGAGCACAGGCTCCAGCCACGGCTGTCCCTGACTAAGACTCCAGAACCCCTTTGCAGTGAGCGTGCAGATGACAGCAGGGAGAGCAACCCACAGGGAGAGCCGTGGCAGAGATTTCTAACTGCAATAAATATTTATCATGATAGTATTAGGTGATCAGCTTTTATGTATTGCCACTAAGAGAGGCTGACAGTACCTAGTACAAGCTCTGCTGGAGGATACCCAAGCAGAGCCTTTCTATATTACGTTTCAAGGGAGAAAGGGGTGCAAACTTTTAACAAATTTCACATTCCTAGTTCAAGTCCCCATACATTGGAGCTAGAATAAACTATTTTTTTTCAAGGAAATAAATGAAAACTGAAGGAAAGATTTAGCACTGCGAATTTCAGCCATGAAAAATGTATTAACTGCAACTATGAAATCTTTCAAAAGAAACTCCTGGCTTTGGACAGATTTGGAGAAAGAAAATTGTCTGATTTTACAATAAATGCTTGATCTGCATTTCAAAAGCTAAAATTAATTTTAAAAAGCTGGTCATCCCTCTACTGAAATATGTTAGTCTAGAAGCAAGCATACAATCAGTGCCTCATGAGAAATGCATTGTTGTTTCACTTTTTTGTTTCCTTACATGTCAAAGAATCTCCTGGACCAAATAGTCCTTGAAGAGATAAGTTTCTTTCTTGAACAATGGGAAATCATGCGAGTGGCAGAAAACGGTCTCAATCTACAATCCCAAATACAGTCAGCTGCCATCTAGTTAATACAGTCTGTGACAGATGGAATGAATTCAGTACACCAGAAGTATGCATCTGTTACAGGAAGAGATAAATTGCATTTTAAGCCCCATTGAACAGACTGACTAGCTACACACTGGATAAAAACGGTCTCTCAAGATAGTTTGCTATGAGAAAGATGTCTACTACTTAGTCTGCTGCACCCAGCTGGGGTATCTGGTACACTAAAGCAGAATCATGCTTTTCATGCAACCTGAGGCAAGTCCAGCACCAGGAGAGTGCAGGAAACACTGCTGATGTCTCTGTAGCTGCAGAAAATTACAAGAAATATAGTTTGGCCAACATTTTTATAGATATTTAAATGCAAGATGCATGATGCAAGAGCACATTAAATTATTTTTCTCTTTGGGGAAAAAATATCCATAAACCGTGTCTGTACATTTTTATGGTTTAAGATCCTAAGTGCTTTTGTTGGCTCATTTATATTTGATGTACAAGGTATATAGAATACTCATCCAGAAAATGCTTGCAAATCACTCAAACCTTAACAAAACACATCCAGCAGAAGGGAAGATCTATTTCTACATGGACTAATGAAACAAAAATTATTTGTGCTAGGTTTTGCTAGCTAAAGCATTCTGTATCAAAACTGCCCACCTACAACCATGTTTCCACAGTATGACCAGGAGACAACTGAATGCTTGTATATTTTATACAGTTACAGGAACAAAGACATAGGTGATTTTGTTGGAGATACACTGATAAAACCTTATTACTCGAATCTTACAGTGTTCATTTTGCCCAGAAACACTTCAAATTTTCAGAGTAGTCATCAAAAAAATTTGCTACTGAACTGTTGGCAGGAATATATAAAAAGAAGTATCACCAATTTAAACTGAAATGTGAAAGTGAAACTAGTTGTATTACCTTCTAAATCCCTTATGCCATTATTGTATCTATTACTTTTGATTTTGTTTCTTTCCCACATTCCTGTACTAGAAGTCACAGCTACCAACTTCTCTGACTCGTCTGTAAAAATTGTTGTGAATGAGTTCAAGGAAATTATGCCACACCAGTCCAGGAGCCCTTGCTCAATGGTATGCAATTTTGCAGGGAAAAAATGAGGTCAAAGTAAGATGGAATTCCCTTGGAAACATGGGGAAAGCTCCAGGAATATTAGTAACATACCTTGGTCAAAAGAGTTGTTTCTGTGTTGGATATAGCAAAGCACACAGGGACTTCGTGCCAATTACCCCTGCAAGTTTCATTATACAAATCCATTTTCACACAGATTTTCACCCATATTTACTAATTCAAATGTTTTCAGTCAATTAGTTTTGACTAAACAAACTTTTTACGAATTGCCTAGAAATCTACTTAACACTTTCATCAAAAGGAATACAGCATAATTTCTTTTCTAGTTTTCAATATTCTGAAGATTTCCTTCACATTGCTCTAAAACATTTTTGCTAAGTACTAGCACACCTGAGTTCCCCAGTCACTGAGATAAACACTCCTTCTGACCCCAAGGAAAATTAATCCAAAATTAGGTTAAGCAAATGGAGAATTATATATGAACACAGAAGGAATGATCAGCATATGATATATATAAACGCACACACACACACACATATTTATAAATTCAAGTACTACTGAACTTCAATAGAGTTTAAGTAACACAAAACAGTTCTACAATACAGCATTCAAATTTGTAATTCAATGTAGAGGATGCAAAATTTGGGAAATTTTAAGAACTGAAGGTACCAATTTATTTTTTGAGACAAAGTGTTACTCCTGTTTTTCAGTAATGAATGCAAATGTACTTCAACTTGACAGCTCTTCCTTTGCTTCAATGCAAGGTCTGCCTGTAGCAAGGAAACAAAACCTAATTTGTGGACTCAAAATTACCAGTTGATGAAAGCCCACAGTGTGTAACACTTAGAACACAAAATTCTTCTGCCCTGAATAAATATGCCAAATTGACAGAATTTAGATTGGTCCAATTACTTAAACAGAAATGTTCTCTTCTGACGCATTTCATCACTTAGCTTCACACTGACAGTAACTGATGGAATAAAAATACAAGCATTCAAAATTAGCTATGTACTAACATTTCCTTTAGACTGAATTTTTAGCCCTTTTCTCTCTTTCTGGAACTTTATGTCCATTAGCAAACAAAATGTTTCTTTCATAATAAGCCAAAACCAAAGGCCTGCTGTAAACATTATTTCAGTCTAATTCAAACTTACCATCACTTTCCTTGGGACATGGTACCAATTATGAATAATTCATTTAGCAATAACTAATCAAAGGCACATGCTACAATACGATTCGCTGTAGAAAAAAGTGGTACAACTAGTCATATTAAACTAGAATATAAACTGATAGGAAATGTGTTCACTCATTCTGTCATGGCCATGAAGGAATTAGGAGAAATTTTATCTTACTTCTCCAGGACTGAGGAGAAGAAACATTTCAACATTTTTCCTTTAACCTGGCAACTATTAGTACCTACTTCTTCATGTGGCAATACATTAAAGCAGGAATAAAAGAGCACAGTTCTAAAGTAGATCAGAAAATGCTCACACTTTCATTTTTGATGTTCAACTTGAAATTACTTGGAAAAAGTTTAGATTGGCATATAAATGAACCAATGAAATACCTAGTATTTTAGTGATATGTACATACATTGTGCACAAAGTCATGAGCGTGTTTGTAAACCATCTTTTGTGTAATCATGCGCTTTTTCGCATTCACATATACACATATATATATATATAATAATGCATGCAGTAAAGCACAAAGTCATTATGGTTTTAGTATCTTGGTTTATTTTTGTCATGGTTTTGCTATACATTGCAAGCATCAATGCATAGTTGAAAATACCAGTCAATTTGAAATGTACATGAAACACTGGTAAGGACTTGCTGGGCAATTCACCTGTAACAAGCAGGTGCATCTGCTAGGTGACGTGTTCCAGTAGGATACTCCGCCTGGAGTGGGGGATAAAACAACCCTACCAACACTCTGTTTGCAAAGCTACCAGTGATGAATGGAGAAGGGGCTGTCCTGCTGCTTTTGCCTGTGGAATAACGCTGAAACCAGCCTGACTCATCAGTCCTGGAGTTAAACATCCTGACAGTGAGGTGAAGCTGTGGCAGACCTGGTAAAGCACCTGGTAAAGGAAAACCAAGTAATACTACTGATAAACTGATCTAAAGATGCTGAGCTGACACAGCTGATCTGGAAACATATGGCCCAGTCCCACCTTTTAATGGGATGGGCTTGTAACATGCCCCTTTCTGGAGTATGTGCAGATTCCTCCCTTGAGTGGGGATGCCCCTCAAGCTCTTGAGCCTGAGAGAAAGAGATTTGTCCATGGTCATTGGTATGGCTGAGTAACATCAATCTCTACTTAATAACTGCTTTTGATAGCTTTGATATAATTGTTTCAATAGAATTGCTTTAATATAATAGCTTCAATATTGCTTCAAAAATAGTGCACTGCACTATACTAGTAGTTATAGCTACCAATACTGTGTAGTAAATAATTTTGATTAAGATCTTTTAGTCTAATCATCATCATAATGAATAATTTCTATAGAAATATATTTGGTTTGCCATCCTTAATCCTGTTGGACAAAGTTGTATAAAGGTTCAACTCCACATGTACAATCCTTTAGACATAAACTGTTAGCAAAGTCTGGGGCAGAGGTTGGATCTAGCCACACGGACTCTTCTCTGAGAAGTTCAGAAAGCAAGAGGGTCCTTTCTGCTCCTCGTGAGTCAATGGGGAGGCTTCTCTAATAAACTTTGCCTGAAGCTCCCACTCTGCCTGTGACACACAGGCTGAAACAAACACTTAAGCTCTCTCTTGTCCTCTACTCTGTTTACACACAAATTACAGCATTACATGCAACATCTCAGTTTACCTCCAAAAGTTGCCAGTGGCCTCAGCTAACGTTGCCTAAATGTCAGGTTGAGGTGTGAGACTGCCATGTGTATTTGGAGGGAGAGAGAAGGAAGTAATGTTACAAGTGCTTGCTATTTTCCTTAACACATTTCCAAGTGGTGTTCACCCACTGCTATGGTAGAACTGGTGTAAGCACATGACCAGAAAAAATACTACTTTGAATACAGCTGACAATTATTATAAAAACTCACACAAAAAGAGCTAGAAATACAGAGAATGAACAGATGGGGTTTTAAACTACTGAAGACATCCCCATTAACTGATCCTTAAAAATAGCTAGAACAGTACAGTACCAATCTTAAGGACCATTGGTGGACATATAGTTACCAAAAATGCTACAGCCACAATCTAAAAGTGAGAAAGTGCAATACCCCACTTTGCTCCTATATACATTTCCCTTTGCAACACACCTGGATAAAGCACAAAATTATACAAATATTATACCATGAAACAAGAATACAGAAATTTTTTTACACAGACTTCAGTATTCATTCCTTGCACAAAATCTATTCATTACTGGCATTTCATAGCCTGTAGTTTACAATACAGGATAGAAGTAAATAAATGAGCAATGCTCCTCTAGCAAATTATCATGCCTTTGGATAAAGGACAGTTCTTGCTCTGAGGGCTCTAAAGCAAGGCATTTCTTTTGCTGTTTCTGGAAAACTATGCGACAGAAATCCATAGCACAAGGATAACCCTTTAAGGAATGTTCTGCTTTCCCAATCTTCTTTCCAGGAGAGAAACCTTTTATTAATTTTATAATAAAGGCTTAACAGGCCCACTGTACTGTCAGCCAAGTGCAGAGACTATTCTTCTGGTGGACAGACACACTTTAAAGGGGTGAAACACTTTCCATAATTAGGACAGTGTCCTGCAAAGACCCACAGAAAGTCTCCAGTTACTCATTAGCCAGCTATCCCAACTAATAATTTGTTTGGGTTTTTCTTTTTGTACTTTATACTAGCACACATTTACTAATGTAAATGTAGTATTAACACATCACCTAACATTGGCACCCCCTGGTAACTTAGGTTCATCACATACCCTATATATGCTCTTCCATAAAAATAATCCCTTTTGACAGCTATTCATTACAAACTGGAGTAGTTAAGGCCCCATTTCTTTAATGGGCAATGGAGTTCAATTAATAAAAAAATTAAAAATTATTAATAGACATTCTCAGCTTGTACACTGTAAACTAGACATGAGTCTAGACAGTCTTGTCTAGTCAGACAAGACCAGACAACTTTTGAGAGTTTTTCTGAGAAATTCTGTAAATTGAAACTGAGTAGTCCGCAGTGCAAATTACTGCCTCATAACCCTGCAGCATAGTAACATTTTCCTCAAGAAACTTACTTATGAGGAAATTTCTATTTCTATATAATAACAACAATAATAGTAATGCATTTTATTTTACAATTATGAGGATGATGTTGCACTTAATGCAAAATGACATTTACAAGTACAGTAGTAATGCCTTTAAGCAAACTCACATTTTGAGTAATTTTTGTATTCTCCTACCTTTCACAATCTTTCCTAAAGTTTATGTTTTACTTTAATAAATAATTGCCTTCACACAACCTTTAAATATTTACTAAAATTCTGAGTTTCAAATTAAATAGTATTCATAATTAGTGTATTTTTAAAAATTAAAAACAATTTGGCCAACACTTCGTAATATTATAACCAAACTGTCTTCTCCTTTATGACCACAAAGCTAGTGATTATTTGCAAACTCAGTACCAAGCAACTAGAGGGGAATAGAATTTAATAAAACACTACGTGATAGCAGGGTTCAAAGAAGTGTGGCTAGACAGCTGCACAATGTGAAATACAGACAGCACGTTGTTTAAAACAGTCCAATACAAGAGTTCAGGAGGACTCTTAACGAATAAATATATTCAAAAGGGTGACGCTTTTTTTTTTTACAAGTGCCATAAACTACTAAATCCCCAGTAATACTTAGCATTTATATTGTGCTTTACATTTTTTAAAGCTCTATACAAATGCCATTTAGATTAAATGTATTCTCTAAAGGCAGAATACAAATCCAAAGTGAATGGTGTTCAGATGAATGGCACCATAACAGTAAAATGTAATGCAATTACTACAGAGAGGGACTAAGTAATTTAAAAATCAGCTAGCTATGCATGAGCTATCATGGGGGACCGCATGCTTTACAAGGGGAATGTACAGATATAAAATTATAACTACTCATTTAATAGATTCTGTGACCACAAGAAATTGACACAGGGGCTATAATTGGCTCTACAACCTTAAAATGCCTAACCTGGAAGGTGTAGGAAACCTAAGGAAACCCCTTCAGTGACAGACAGATTATTTCTAGTGATAATTAAATGGCCTTTAAAAGCCATCATTCTTATACATCAATGTGGATTCCATGTTTTATAGACATCAATTCTCTAGTGCCTGTTAGATACATGATGAATGAACATAGATGAGGTAAAGATGCTGTAATTGCCACATACAGCCAGTATGGCAAAGGAGGAGTTTTTCCAAATGGGCAGATCCAGAGGCCATGACGAATCCCATCACGGACATGATGAGAAGTCCAGGATATGAACAACATCCAGGGAAGAAAGCACCATGAATCCTTAAGCCTGAAAAGGTGCATAATAAACTTTAATGCCAGAGCCACAACAGGAATCACAGTAGAACAGTGAAGAAGTGGTCTCCGTGGAAGAGTCAGAGCAGCCTGCAGGAAAGAAAAATATAATTGGCAGTGGCTACAATTGTGACAAAGGAAGAAAAGCGTCACAAGTGTCTACAGGTGTACTGTCAGGTGACTAAGTGGCAGCACAAAGAAAAAACATTCCTTTCCACTGCAATTAATCCAAATCAGCAATATGACTATTTTATGCATGAGAGCTGTGTGCTGCTCTGTCGCTCTAGTGTATGATATGAATCATGCATCTTACTGAGCATTACTGACAGCAAAACAAGGAGGGAAAGGGAGATCTATCCTATTTGACATATAATCATGTGGTATGCAGAACTTGTAAAATCTACTGCACTGATTATATGTATTTAATTTCAAGGTAGTTAAAAGGAAAACAACCATCCAATACACTTGAAATATTTAATATGCTTTACTTGAAATAAATCATATGCTTTAATGGCATTTATTTTCAAAAACACATTCTATATTTTACTACAGTTAGCATCTTTAAAGTTGTTTCAGTTGCACAATGTTTAAAACAAAACAGTAATTCTCAATACAATAAAAAATATTTTTATTGTATCAAAGTTAGATGTATTCTGATTGCCTTGAGACAGTATCCCTCATGGACGGGCAAAACAAAGTTCAGAAGGCAACATCTGAAACACTTGTGACTGTTTGTTTTGTATAAACAACTTGTTTAAAATTAACTCAGTTCAAAGCCTGATATTTAGTTTTAATAAGATGAATGCCTCACTAGTGAGATTCAATTTAGCCATTTTAAGAAGAAATTTATTGTACATACTTGAGAAAATACTCTGTGGATGTATGTACTAGTAGCAGCTAGAACCACAGCCAGAAATTCAAATATAGTAAAAAAAAAAAAAGTAATAATATTTTTGACAAATAAGTAGACTCCATTTTCTGTAAGCAGAAGAGAAACCACAGCACGTTACTAAAAGATCTATATAGGTGCTGACGTAGGATTAACTAGCTCAATTCAGATACTGGAGAACATTTGGAAGGACTGTAACAGGCACCAGAGATGTAGCTTAATAGTGTACCTCACTGCAATGTTGGAAAATCCCTCACTGCACCTACTGCAGAAAGCAAACAGAGCATTGCCAACACGTTCATTCTTTGGTTGTGTTAATTGTTGCAGGATGCAACAGCAGGAACACCTGGCAGTGGGACTCTGGAACAGCTTCTTCAAACTTTCATGCACAATTTAGACAACTCCTTGTACACTGTCTTCTCTGGAAGGAAACTTTGATGTAGCCTTAGCCAAGTAATACAGAGATGGGAAGTTATGGACTACCTTGGAATAAAAGGAGCCTGTGCTTTAAACCAAAGCCAAGATTAAAAGGCCTGCAGAAAGCTTTGCCCTGTTACCTTCCCACCACATGCCTGTCCGTGACTCACGATCAGGCGATGTGATTAAAAACCTCATTGCCTCAACAATTTTTAACTCTAATGTTGTGGACCCAACTCCCTTAAGCTGGTGCAAAGGGTGTATTTTCTACACCTCCATTTCTGTTTCACACAAGCAGATTGTTTGTGGATTAAAGCAGAAAAATCTTGTAATGGTGAAATTTTTTATAACCTGCCCTACAAAAAGTCAGATTTTTCTTACTGTCAAAGAAAGCCTCAAAGGTCCATACTAGCTTAATTTTGTAAAAAAAAAAAAAAAGTAGATAGTGATATAGCCTATTCACTTGCCTCTATTTCTGCACTTTGAAAAAATCAGTAGCGAAGTCTAAATTAGTCTTTTCTCTCTGCCCTATTAAGATTAGGTGCCAACAGCAACACAGTAAGATTTTTAATGTTACTTATGTACACAGTTCAGCAGTATTGGTGGAAATCTTTATCCATTCCTGCAAAGGTGATGCTTAAATTTTTTTTCCTACAAATTTTAGATGCAGGGTTGTTCATACAGCAAACCTGCATGTTCAGTTTTAGCGAGAGAAGACCCTATTTTATAACTGCAATACAGCTGTTATGCTTCTGAAATGCTGTTGCCCAAGAACAGCCTGTTCCCATTTTTACATTCTGTGACTAGAGAAACACTTACATCCTTGAGTTGCCAAACCCGAGAGACAGACAGGTAGTTCTGCTTGACAATATAAACTCCCTTTCTCCTAACATGAAAATTTGCTAGTATTTAGAAAACAACAGATCTTAAAGAAAAGTAAAAATTGAAGTTACAACAATTTTCTGCCTTAAACCTCATGGAAAAAGTTGCAAACCAAATTTATTCACCAATGACCTTTTCCATTTGCCTACATATTCAATCAGGTGCAAGATTATCTTGAAGTTCCTGCTCCTCCAGCCCCTCTCACACACTGTGATGTGCAGGTGGAGACAGGAGACATGCAGGAGAACCCACGCAAACTCTTTGCTCACAGAGACACTATGGATGTCATGCAGCAATGCAGGCTCCCTCATCCCTATTCAGTGAAGTTTCACAAGCCTGAACTCCTGAGTTTATAGAAACATACTCAATGCAACATAGCATTATATTACAGTAATTATGTTAAAAATATTATAACATAAGCAATGGTATATGAATTGTGTTTGTGCAAAGTTTATTCTCCAATTCCAGACAATTCCTGTGCAGCCCAGGTTGGTCAGCAGTGGCACATGAACCGCTGTGTTATGTATGTTTGCTGGTAGAATCTTGTTTGCCACTGACTGCATTTTCTATGCTTTCAGAAGTCGGTGAGTCTTCAATAGCAATACAGCAATTTCTGCAAGTCTGTTCTGCAACGTGAGGGTCTGGGCCATAATCCTGGGGAACACTGGGAGAAGCCCATCATGCCATGTCAACAAGCCTGACTGACAACAGGCTGCAGCAACTATCACCTTTAGAGCTACTCAGTGAGACAGGTTATTCAAACACTGATTCCTGGATTCTTCTACAATTTCTGCGCACAGTAAAAACCACACGGAACACAAAGAACTATGAATTCCAAATAGTGAAGTTCTAGATTTTATACTTCTTGCAAAAATAATGTGGGCAAAAGGGCAGATCACATGGTACTTGGCACGTGACTATTTATCAAAGCAAACATGTAAATGCCATAGGTATTTACCCCGAATACTCCAGAAAAATAAGGATGACCATGGAAAACAGAGCAATTCCAGCAGTGAGCTGCATCAACAGGAACAGAAGTAGATGACTGGAATACTGTGAAGGCAGCAACTGGAGGCAGACGGAAACATCGCCTTGTGCTGCACAGAAAGGTTACTTAAAAAAATTAACCCATCATCAGATTCAAAAGTGATGATGAAATGCTTTATAGGTAATTGTGTAATGTGAAAAATACTATTGTTACTACAATAATAGTGGTGTGGCTAGCTAATTAGCTTCTTATTAGTGAGCTAGTTATTTCTTACATAAGCAGTAAACATTGCAGTCTCTTAAATCAGTTACTCTTAATCCTGCAATTTAAAGATGAAGAATGGGACTGTAATCAACAAATACATAGTAAAAAAGTATCCCACACAGTAATAAATTACAGCCTGAAATTAGGACATGAAACTGAAGAGGTGCATCACATTAAATTGAGGAAAGAAAATTCAGACACTACAATCAGATCTAGCTTGCCAGACAGCACAATGCAGAAAAGTTTATGGGAACTACATCACATCACAAACCAAAGAGACTCTGATGGCATGGCAAGAAAACGTAAAACTTGTAACAGGTTTCTTTTTTTTTTTCTTTTTAAACAGACAGAAGTGTGTCTATGTGTCATTGAAAGGAATTAATCTCCGCTATTTGGCTCAAATGAAGTCTCACCTAAAATATTGCCCATGGTTTGGGACAGGGCCCTTTCCAGATAATTCAGGCAAAAGGCAATACAGAGGAAGATCGGAAGA
>JAWWMP010000093.1:55940125-55951591 GCA_035047865.1 Dendrocincla tyrannina | reverse complement strand
GTGTTTATTATGAGTACTTTGGATCCAAATAGTTTTTATGGCTAGGGGCTTTGAGGTCCTGTTAACGCCTCGCTTGAGGGAAGTATTTAAACAAATGCTTTTCTTAGTTAAAAGCTTGAGTTCCCCAGCAGTTTTGGTAGTACAGCTTTTTTGTGTGCATGTGAGAGAAAACAGAGATCTCACAAAGAGAGCATCTGCAAGCATCACTATGTGTAGATATAATTATGTCACCTAAAAGAATTTGCTAACTTTGTTCAGGAAACTCTTACAATGTAACTTTTTGAAAAACTTTTGATCTGCGTCTTCATGTGTAGAGTTTGTTAGTATATTTGCACCACTTACATTTTAGCAGGTAATGGATAAGTTCAGGTGTTTTCCAAGGAAAAAGGAAGTGGAAAAGGCATCCTCATTTCTAGTTTCTCATATGAGCCTGATATATGAAATCAGAACTGATGGGTTTTTTCTCTGTTCTATGCTGTGTATAGCCTTCCAGTTGGAGGACGGGAGAATACCTAACCCATGTTTAGTGCTGTTTTCGTCCATTAATCCTGCATGGGTCATGTCGCCCTTGGAATTTAGAGACCCTACTTCAGTGCAGATCTGGAGTTTAGTCTGCAACAGGTGAATGTAGAGAGTTGGACTAATTGTACATACAATGTTTAGTTCTTCCAAATGTAGACAATAGATAACTACATAATATACTTCAGAGTATTAGGAAAGTAGTGCTATTTGGAAAAAGAAGTTTCTGCTTGTGAAAACATGGGACACAAAATTACTATGTATAGCTGAGAAGCCTGTGTTATGTAGAACTTCTGGCAGTACTAACATGAAGTGGTGCATTTTGTGGCCCTCGGTGACTGAAGATTTTGGAACTTTGAAGAAGTGTCAGGAGAGGAAGTTTCTTTACTCTGAGGGCTCCTGGCAATCTGTATCACATGGCTTTTTACTACAGTGGCATGGTGAAACCTGAATTTATTTGCTCTGATAGATTTGTGGTGTTCTAAATTATTTTTCTGTATTAAATATCTGAATGAAAGAGACTTCTGTCAGTCTTGACATGTCAAATTGTCCCTTGGTTGGGAGTAAACTGGGACGTAGGAAACTGGGTTCAAAGTTCTTTCTGAAATGTTCCAGGTAAGTGCTTATGTTGTTTGAGTTTGGAATCAATCTTTGTATTTGACTTTGACCACAAATTTGATCATGAAACTGAAGAATCGCTTCTGTTTTACTGAAATTGGTGTGCTGCTGTGTGTAAACATTTTCTTGTTTTTAAGAATCACTTTTGAAAAACTTTTCCAGAAAGATGGAGAATTCTGGTTAGTGTAATGTGTTTAACAAGCAGTGCTGCCTCTTCAAATTTGTTGTGTGGAAACTCTTACTTAAGGATTAGTAGTATTCATGGAATGCGGTTGTTTAATGTGGAGAATTATAACTGTGAATGTTTTTTGGTTGATAATTAAACTGTCGTCTCAGATCTTTTTGGTAACGTGATTTATTATCCAGTAGAGGACAAGTCAAGGATTAAAGAGCAATTGAATGTCAAATTAGTAGCAGTACTACTGCTTAGATTTGCTTTTTAAGTGCTCTTGCATAAAGATACAAAATAACTACATTTTATTCTTTCAGAAATTATCTTTTATTATAGTAGCACTTAGTAAAATCACTGCAACACTAAGTTTTCTGAAAGGACTAGTGTGACAGTAATTCTTCTTAACCCTGCAGTTGACTTCCTTCCCTCAGGTCAGCTTTCATTCCATCCAGGCTATTTTATGTACAAGAGTAACAGTTGCTTGAGGAGTGAAGAGATTTGGAGTCAGCTGAAAAGTAAATTTGGAGGATGAATAACTCTCTTACTCCTCTTTGTTTTACAGCTACTTGTTTATTAGAAAAATAGCAGTTTTCATATAGGAGTAAACAAGTAATCCTGTAACATGCCTCAAATAGCCACTAGCACTAGATGCTTCGGAAACAGGCAAAACTTTCTGAAGCTCTGGTAAAGGTGCTTATGGAGTGAAAGACTGAGATTCCCAGTATACATCCAGACCGGTTTGTCCTTTGGCTCTGTGACTTTTATCCCCCTCTGTCTTGGGATTTTTAATATCCTTTTTATTTTGATGCCTATTTATTAAAATTTTCTTTTTTTTTTTCCTAAATCTTGAAGAGCTTTTAAACCTACAACAGTTTATTTTCACTAAAGTCTCTAGGTAAGCTGTACATTATCTATGAACAACAGACATTCTCCTTTAATTTCCTTTTGGGTTTTTTTGTAATTCCTTGCTTCTGTAAGAGGAGGGACCGGGTGTTTGTTTAATCTTCTGTACCATTTTTTTTCTTTTTGCCAACATCATATTGCTGTTCTTCGGAATATGTCCTCATCTTCAGAACAGGTGAGATGGTTTGTTTAAAGGTTATTAGAGTAACATTAAAAATAGACAGGTTACATGTCCTGTTTTTCCGTTCCAGAACATGTGGCATATAGTCTAAGCTTCTCCATCTTTTCTCTAAGTCAGTCTTTAGTATTTGTTGATGGTATTTTGCGGCAGGCTACTTCACAAAATTGTGTTAAGTAGGTTGAAAATCTGTATTTTTTTGCTATAGTTTTAACTTAGAATCTTCTTTATGAGTCTTGTAGATGGAAGTTACATAGAGAAAATAACTCTTATAGTTCTGTTTGCTTGAAGTAAGGACATACTTGTCCTCGTTACACAGTCAAGGTTATGGTAAGGGTATGAGAAATAGTGACTTACTAGTTTTTCTAAATTCTAGTTTATGTATAAGCCATTTCATTGGAATATATATTCCTTTCTACGGCATGTGATACTTAATGATTCTACTCATAGTGGCAGAATCCTATTGATGTTGATTTTTTTTAATAAAGAAAGTACTGTGTATCTCTTGCTCCACAAGCAATATACTAAAAATCTACATGTGCTGCAAAAAGGTGCTCCAGGTATGTGTATATCAGTATTTGCAAAATGTTCTTGATGTCATAAAGCAGTAAGTCACTAAAACATGCTCGAGGCAGTTTATAAAAAGTATACCTGACATGAAGGATTAAAAAGGCAAC
This sequence comes from Dendrocincla tyrannina, assembly GCA_035047865.1. Lineage (NCBI taxonomy): Eukaryota > Metazoa > Chordata > Aves > Passeriformes > Dendrocolaptidae > Dendrocincla > Dendrocincla tyrannina. The sequence goes on along the minus strand of JAWWMP010000093.1, from coordinate 55,948,524 downwards.
TTGTAAGCTTCACGCTGTCATGCAATTTTAATCCCACGGCAAGGATAGCAAATGCACTTCCTCAAAATAAAACTTATTTCAAGTTTCAAAACTTATTTTCCTAAGCTTATGATCCTAGATTTCAACCTTCCAAAACGAGCAACTTTAATGAAATTGCTGAGTTCAACAAACCAAATCTCTGTTGATTGTATAGCTTCCTCCAGACACGGTATCCATCATGCCCTGTTGTATGTGTCAGCACAGACAGGCAGGCGAGACACCCACAAACTTGTGGCTGAAACACGGAGAGTAAATTTATTTCAACTACCTTCCTAACTCTGAAGCACAGAGAAACACAAGAGGAGGCACAAGCACCAGTAAATCATCTCCAGCCTGCTGTTCACACAGTCTCACCAAGAGTTATTTCCAGCTGCAAGGTCCCTTGAGCGATTTACAATCCTCATTGCTAGTCATACGCTTTTTAACTCTTTCCTCCCAAAACCTCTACGGAAGTCTTAACATAGATCTTTGTGCTGGTAGACATCTGCTCCGTTTTGGTGCTGAATGATGTGAAAGCTCAGGGTAGTGTACTTGAAAAATGTGATATACCTGCTCTAGCTGACATTTGTTTGCTCACGTATGAATTTGCTTCTGTATGTACTGGTTCCTGGAAGTTTGGTAGTGGGACAGAGGAGAAAAGAATGTGAGAGGCAAATGAGATGCTGAATGTTTATCTTGGATTTGGTCTCTCAAACCATTGGAGGAGGGCATAGTTCTCAGTATTGGTCTCTGGTCATTCTGTTTATTAAATACGGTGGAAATACTCTATCTGAAAAAGTTGTATTTTTGTAGCACTCAAGATGTAACAACGTGAAAGAAGTGAGGAATGAGGAAACACATTTGGCCTCTAGTGCATGCATATTTGTGTCCTGTTCCTCCTAACCATTGTATTCTGGTACGCCACGCAAAAGCAAGTGAACAAAAAGAAATCAGGAGAATCTATTGCCATTTGGGCCTTAGGAGCTTAAAAAAGATGAATTATTTTGTTTAAGAAAAATAAAAACTTTAGTCATGTGTCTGTTTAAATTTGCAGCCATCTTTCTATTCGCTGTATGCTATAATCTCTCCTCTTCCCCTCTTTTCCCCCAGCCCTAACTCCTCCCCCTGTCTTCCCCTCATCTTCCCCCCCCATCTTTTTCCCTTTCCCTGCTTTTCCAGTCCTTCCCCTTCTCAGCATTGCTGTACTGCAAAAACTTCCAAAAGAAGAGTGGGAATGTAGAACTCTAGTTCTTAATTTTTCTCATTTCTTCTTGAAAAGCTTTTTGCCTTTTATCCTACCGTAGAGCTACTTCCTTTCTTAAATTACGATTGGTCTCTGTTGTCCTAACAAATTTCAATCTTCTAGGTTTCATTTCTGCTTCTAAAAGACGAGAGAACTCGTTTCCACCGAGTTGATTTAGTGAAAAACAGAAGCAGGACTTTATTGTGTAGTATTTAGAAGAGATGAGCAGAAAGGTGCCTTCAAATGACAAAGGGTAATTTGAGTGACAGCAGCAGTTACCACAGCTGACAAGTGGTTAGTGCTGCTGTGGTAGGTATGGCCTGAGTTGCACGGTGATGTTTAGATGTGGTGTCTGCTGATGAAGCAAATCATTGCAAAGCACTTTTACCTTTGTGGGTCTGTTATAGATGTGCATTCTCACTTCTGTTGTGACTTTATGTTCTTTTAATGTATGTTTTCCTGAATTTAATTTTTGTCTTGTGATTAAAAAATTTTTAATATTCTCCAACATTTAAGCTATCAAAACACTTCTTTGAACTATTGTTACCATTCTATTAGTTAAATTTCAAAGTCAAATAAAATAAAAAAAGTAAAAATAATTAAAATCAAAGAATCATTAAGATTGGAAAAGACCAACATCGAGTCCAACCTTTGACTGAACACCACCTGGTTAACTAAACCATAGCACTAAGTGCCACATCTAGTCGTTTCTTCAACACTTTCAGAGATGGTGACTCACCACCTCCCTGGGCAACAGATTCCAACACTTAACCAACCACCATTTCAGTGAAGAACGGATTCCAACACTTAACCAACCACCCTTTCAGTGAAGAAGTTCTTCCTGATGTCCAATCTGCCCCTCCCCTGGCATAGCAATTAGAAGTAATGCACTTCTTTCTTTGGTGATCTTTCACTCAGTTTTCTCTCTGAATATGTTCAGTCTTATTTTTTTTAATAAGTTAGTAGACTGAGAAGTATAGTTAGATACTTAAGTACCAGTTCTTAGCAATTTTGTTCTGTATTTTCAGAACATTACATATTGATAATATCTTGAAAGTTTTAATCTGAAACATTTTCAGATCTTCCACTTTAAGCATATTATAGTACAAGTTTTATTTAATGAATAAATATTTTGATATTTTTAAACCTAAATGTAGTTCCTCAAAGTTCTTATTTTGTAGTATGTTTTTAGCTTTGTTCTTCTTGTTTCTTGCTGGAAGTGAAAAGGAGGCCTTCCTTGTCTGTTACAGATTTTCCTATCACAATACATAGTGGTGGACAATTTAAAAGCAGATTTGTAATTTAAAACAAACCTTTCATCCACCTCCTCTCCTTTTTTTGGTTTGAGGTTTTTTATTTGGTGGGTTTTGTTGTTGCTTGATCATTAATATGAGTGACTGCTTAGACTGCTCAAGTTATATTTCATTAATATCTATGTGGTGTAAATGTCCTGCATAGTAGTGTCACAATCCAAGTTTAAATTCTCAGTGGATGTCAGTGAAAGCAGGTACAGGATTGGACCTCTGTGTTGGACTGCATGCTGTCAGTGTAATTGAAGCAGTGTTGTAGTTTGATACGTGGTTCTGCTTGAGCCTGTATATTTATAAATAATATATTTAAACACTTGTTTGGATCAGAGAAGTTGAACTTCCAGATATTAGACTGGAAGCCCACAAATTGTACATAAACAAAGTTAGATGTTTGTAATTTGAAAAGTTTGGCTAAAACTGATAAATTTCAGCTTCAACAGTTTCCTGGTGTTACTTAGTGGAGCTTTGAACAAGTTAAGACAAGAAGATAATATTGAAGAGAAGTACTGTTGGAGACACTAGTAGATGGATATTGCACTCTTCAACTACTTCTGAATTCACATTTCTCATTTCTGTGGCAACTTTAGAGTACCTTATTGATGTAGTGCCTTTGAATGTACTTTGTGGTACGTGTGCTACATTCATTAATAGTGATTTGAGACAACTGTAATTTGATATTTAAAAACATGTTCACTAAAAATGCAGTTCCACTGTTCAAGCTCATTTGTTTATTTCTTCACAATAAAGCAGAAGTGACTAGAGAGGGATTTAAATTCTTACTTGAGGTGGAATGTGTTATCACCAGCACACCAGATACTGCCAATTAAATCACAGTGCCAATTACACAGTCAGAACTGTGTAAACTCAGAAGGGTATGAACTGCACCAAACACTTGTTATGGCTTGTGTGGCTGATTGTGCTGACCTGCTGATTGCGGAGAGAACAGGATCTCTAGGAAGATGGTGTGATTTAAGAAAACGTGAACTACATTCCTAGAAAGTAGCATTCTGCTTCCTCTTCCCTTAGGAGGGAGAATTGTTGTCTGTGACATGTCTGCATGTGTCTGTACAACATTGAAGAGTGCCGTTAATTTCAGTTAATTAGTCTTTAGTACTGCTAACGCTGTCTTGTCTGCCACTCTTACAGGAATTCCCTATAAACAACTGACTATAGGTGTCCCCAAGGAGATATTTGAGAATGAGAAGAGAGTGGCTCTGTCACCGGCTGGAGTTCAAGCCTTGGTTAAACAAGGCTTCAGTGTTGTGGTGGAATCTGGTGCTGGAGAAGCTTCCAAATTTTCTGATGACCATTACAGAGAAGTTGGAGCAAAGATCCAGGGGACCAAAGAAGTCCTGGCTTCTGATTTGATTGTGAAAGTAACTGCTTTATTAATGCATTTCCTATTACATTCTTTTTGTAGAAACATAATGGTCATTCTTTTTTTATAATAGTCAGCTGAAAGTTCAGTAAATAAGGTCCTTCAAATTAATATTTTTCCATTCTGCATTCTGATTCAATTTTAATATTTTTTTAATAGCTTAGGTGTGCATGTAGGTTAAAAAGCCCTAGAAGACCACAGTGTGGACAAAATTGGGGCTAATCTCTTAGCAAATTTTTATCTACTTAGAGTTGTGTTTTTTAGTGAGGTAAACTAGTTTTGGGCTCTAAGCAGATGGGATCCCTGCTCTAAGAAACCTTTCCTTCAGAATGAGTAACACGTAACTTAAGTTCCTTTGTAGTCAGTTGCTTGGAATTTTGAAGGTACAAGTTTGTAACTTTTTCAATTCCACAATACACCATATATCCAAATACCGTATATCCAAAGTTTTTTTAACTAGGTGAGCTATAGTTAATTTGGGAAAAGTGCTGAAAAAAAAGTTACTTGAGAGGTCTTAGGTTATGCAGAGTCCTGAAGGAAAAAGAGACCTTAAGTTTGATGTTGAGGCTTCTTGTAGTTGCTCTGTTTGAAGTTATCCCATTATGGTTAAATGTAGAATTTCTGTGATCTTTTGTATGAACAATCCTTCAAACCCTCTTTGAGGAAAAGTGAGAAACTTAACTGAATGTAGATGAAGTTCACCATCTGCTGGACATTTGGCTTGAAATTCCCTGTATGCAGTCATGCATTGCAACCTAATTAGTGATTCTTAGCCTGTAGAGCTTAATTGTCACATCCATTGAATAACTATTTTGCTTAAAAAGCTGTTTTTTTGGTAATTATTTTTCTTGAAGGTAGCTGTCTGTTAGAAAAGGCAGTGACTATTGGTTAAAAGCCATCAGATTGTTCTGAAGGTGTGTGCTGACAATTAGTGTCACCAATCCACCTAGAGCTAATTCCAATATGTGGACTTCAATTAAGAAGGACAGTTAGCTCAGTGGTATAAACAGGCTTTAATATACTTCCTACCTTCTGTATTTTGTGGATGGTAACGGACAAACTACAGACTGGGAGAAAGGAAGTGAAGTGTGTTCTGATTTCTTTCCTTTAATTAACTTGAAAACTTTTGTCTTCCTTCAGGTGAGGGCTCCTATATATAACTCGACTCTACGTGTACATGAGGCAGATCTTTTAAAGACGGCGGCAACACTGATTAGTTTCATCTACCCAGCACAAAATCCAGACCTCCTGAAAAAACTTGCAGAAAAAAAAGCTACTGTCTTGGCTATGGATCAGGTTCCACGGGTCACCATTGCTCAGGGATATGATGCACTTAGCTCCATGGCCAACATTGCTGGGTATGACTTTTTTTTTCTTCCAGCTTCACTAAGTATACCTGGATTAAAAATCATATGCTTTGTTATCAGGTATATCTAAAGCAAGACATCCGTGTTTTCATGCAGCTGTTTCAAGCAGTAAGGTGCTGTTGGGAGGTGTCAAACCATGAAAGTTTCTCATGGTCAGCTTTGCTGCGGATCAGAACAAGGCTTTTAAAGAAAATAAAATTGAAGGCAATTCTAATTCCCCGACTACTTTGCCTAGTACCTTTTCGATCTGAACTGGGTCAGAGCTGTTAAGTCACCTTGAACACAGATAGTTTGTCTGTAGCATGTGATGATGTGAGGAGCTAACTAACCCAAACAACATTTGGTGTGAATGCAACTGCCATGGCAGATACAAACTAAAGATCAGATACTGTCACATATACTTGGTGTCCAGCTATCCATTCTTGGATGGGGCAAATGAATTAACAAGGTTAAGCTATTTGTCCTAAGTCATATAGCTTTGTAAAGTTAGGATTAGAGTATCTTTTTTGAAGATGTGCTTGTTTGTCTGAGTTTACTGCAGAATTACTCTGTATTTTGCAATTGCTTGTTCATTCTCCTGTATCAAGCCTCAGGTTACAGTCTTTGAAAGTAGTTTCAAAGATCATAGAGTTAACTTTTGGCTAGTTAGGCATTTATTTTTCAGATAAAATTTTATTTGAGAGAGTGAATAGTCACGGACATCCAGTATACTGCAGTCCAAAAATTATGTCTGAAAATGCATTCCATGATTAAAAAAGGCAAGAAATATGAGCAAAGACAGATAATTAAACTTGTACTCAATAGTAAAATATTAGGCTTTTTCTTACACATGCTAAAGTCAAATGTTCATGCTTTTGATTGCTGTCATGAATGGAATTTTGCTGAACCTGGGAAAGTATTGATATGTGTTCATCCTTAATTCACAGTTACAAGGCTGTGGTACTGGCAGCAAATCACTTCGGTCGATTTTTCACAGGTCAAATCACAGCTGCTGGTAAAGTTCCTCCAGCAAAGGTATGTGCAATTAAACACATACTATGGCAAAAGAATATGTGAGTTCCTGAGAACAGGTCACCGTTGCTGAAACGATGTTAATTTTTTCTGCCTTGAGGCTAGTTCTAGAGACTTGAAATTGCTATAGTTATTCTTATGCTAATTTTTGTTCACATCTGTGATGTCTCTGTTCTGGGAACAATAGAATAATTTGAGTTTTGTTTAAGTTTGCTTAGTTTTAAACATCAGACTAGCTCTATATAGATGGAATTAATTTTTTTAAATGGAGAAAAGAAAGGAAGCAATTAAAATTTAGAGATACTGGGATTTCTAGTGCATTGAAGGCTGCAGAGGAAAGGTTTACCTGATTGAAATTACAGGTGGACTAGATTGAAGGGAAATGAAAGTGGAATTAGGAAAGAAAATAAAAAAGGAAGATAAATCAAGGAAAAAACTTCTACCTACCTACATAAAATATAAGCCACAGATGAATTGGGTCTTAAATATGTGAAATTAGGAGTTACAGCTTTCAAACTGTTAGATTATGGGGCAGTTTTGCCAAAGTAATTTTGATTTCTGTGTCTTAAGGTATCTTGTTTAAATGGCTGTTCAATGAGATTTGTTGTTCTAGGTCTTGATCATTGGAGGAGGAGTTGCTGGCCTGGCTTCTGCAGGAGCAGCAAAAGCAATGGGTGCAGTGGTTCGTGGATTTGATACTAGGTAGGTGTGTGAAAATAGTAATAGCACTCTGAAACTACTTTCAAATTAGGTAGTTTGTGGTTGCGCTACAGTGAAATAATTTGTACTGCACAGAATCACAGTTCACTTACTACCTTTTTATTCCATCATTATTCAGTCATTTTACTACCTTTTTATTCCATCATTATTCAGTCATCTTTTTATACCTCGAAACAACCAAACCTCCCAGAGAGCCCGTCTCATTAAATCATTCTGATCTTAATAAATAAAAAGCTTTCAATGCAGTTTCATATCTGCATACTCTCATTCACCCCTACTCTCCTGATCCCAGAGATGCCATCTAGGAGCTCTGGAGGGATGCTTCTTTCAATCTGGTGAAGGTGTGAAAGAGATCAAGTTACTTTGTCTATAAAATTCAGGATAAAGCAACAGAAGTTTCAGCTGAAGCAGTTTTAATTGCTGCTTTCTTTGAGTGTCTTCTTTATGTTCTGAAGGATTCTTTTGTCCCATGGCTGTTTTTTAGAGCAGTAGACTACGAAAATTGGAAAGAACAAACATTTTTCTTCTTATAGCTACAGGGACTGCAAACTTGATTAGTTTTTTTCTATTAAATGGATTTCTTGTATCCAATTTTTACATACTTAATGAAGTGTTCCCATTAAAATGCTGTACTTATGTTTTTATATAGAAGCTAGTGCTACTTAGCTGTATCTAATATGAAAGAATGAAAATTAGTATATCTCCATATTTATGATGTGCAGTATCCAAAAAACACTCTGCTTTCTTAGAAAATATGCATATACCTTAAAGGAAACTGGAAAGAGGTTATTTTTCATAAAAGCATGGTCAAAATCTGTCTAAAACTTTTCAGATTTTTTAAATTCCCTTCTTAAGCACCCCATATACTTTAGTCTAGAGATGAAAGAATGTTTCTGTCAAGTTCTCTGCATGTTGTGAATGTTCACCTAACACTGATACTTAGTCTCATCATTTACTGTGACGCTACCTGATGCAAAATAAATTACAGAATAACTCAACTACAAGCACCCCCACCCTTGCAATTTTCCCTGTGAAAATAAGACTTACTACTACTTCCTATTTCACAGGTTAAAGACAGGGCCACAGGTTGTGTATGTATCACCCATTTTAGGCACCTGAGTTTGGGCTGTAGGTTTACCTAGTGATGACAAGAGAAATGCGTGAGCAGAGCTCATCATCAGTCAAACCGTCAGCTTTGGGGCTTTTCTTGGAGATGACTGTACAGGAAACCGTAGGCTGCCTTCATTCCTTATCCAAGTCTGCCTGGAATCTAAATTTAGTGATGCAATTATTTTTTGCACTACATACAAAAACTTTTGTACTGAAGTTACAGTCTCCTTAATCCTGGAATA
>JAWWMP010000093.1:55923585-55934437 GCA_035047865.1 Dendrocincla tyrannina | reverse complement strand
ATGTTTTGAGAGAAGTGAAAAAAAAAAAAAATCCTAAATTACCTCTAAGATTCATAACTCTATAAATATGTAGGATTTTATATATCTGTATGTGATTATAAGTGGCAGGTCATAAGTCTGATCTACCTTGGTTTTAAAAGCAAAGTTTCTTTTATTGAAAAAGCACTTGGAGGCTAACTATGCTTGAGGCACTGTTCTTTAAAACTAGATTCATATACTGTTTTTTTTTCTTTCGGAATGTGTTTGTATTGATGACAAAGACTATGGTAGTCTTCCTTTAAAGAGTAATGTGTAGAGTAGAGGTCAAAATTTGAGTTGGCTGGTATTTGTTTGACAGTTGAAAAGAAACTTGCTATAGGTATAAAGCCTTTTAAGGTTCAGTAACACTTTTTCAAACAGGTCTGACTGCAGTTGGTGGGCTGGTATTGATGGGAGGACACTATTTCCCTGAAAACACTTCTCAAAGTTTAGCAGTGCTTTCAGCCTTTATCTCTTCAGTCAATATTGCAGGTATGAATGCTAAGTTTTCTCCTGAGAGTAATTTCAAGCACTTGTATATTTTTTTAATTTCTTTTAGCTCTTTAATTGCATAGATTCTAGAAAGGCTGATCTGGGAGTAGGAGGTAAGAGCATTCATTAATAAAAAAACACCACCTCTCCAATTTTCATATTAGTTATTGTATCTGGTTTGCCTACTCTGGAGTAACCTTTTTTAGGGAAACAGTTAAATGTGCATTTTTCTTTTACAGTATCCTTTAGGTGATTATATGTTATATTTTTCTGCATATCTCAAGACAGTAGTGAATTTCTACGTATATTCATTTTCCTACTTTAAATATATACTAGTGGCGTAGAAAGAAATTCTGCTTGCTCAAGCTTCAGAAGTCCCAGCTTTAATAAAAAAGCTAGGAAAGTGAGCAATGTGACTTACAAATGGTGCTTTTGCTAGAGTAGGTAGGCAAAAGGGCGCAGTCATAAACTAAACTGTATCCTACAGTCAGTGTAGAGTATGGAGTCAGAGCAAGTCCTCCTTTTCTTCTGAATTTCTTCCAAAGGCTAAAAGACAACAGGATCTAAACCTGATAACTTTGTTCCCTGCTGGTTTTCTAGATTACTAGCTTTTCAGAGGCTTTATTGGTGTCAGTTGCTAAAATGTGTGGTCATATCATTTTACTAAATATTTCTTTTATATGTTGGCATATGCTTAGTTTCAGATTCTGTTTTTCTAAGATTGTTCCTTTTCTTTGGCCAGGTGGATTTTTAGTTACACAGAGGATGCTGGATATGTTCAAACGTCCCACAGATCCTCCTGAGTACAACTACTTGTACCTTCTTCCTGGTGGTGTATTTGTAGGAGGCTATGCAGCAGCTCTCAGTGGTGGCTACAATATTGAACAGGTAAGAAGGTAACTTTATGGCTCTTAGCCCTTTTTTCACTGTAATACTTCATCATGCCCATTCTGTTGAGGAGTAAATAACAACAAATAATCCAAGTCTTTCTGTCAGCTGCATATTCCCACAAGGCCAGTCTGAAGTTGGCTAACTTTAATCTTGCAGTCGTACTCCTGATGACCAATCTGCTTTGTTGTTGCTATTTGTTTTTGTGTAAAGCAGCACGTACTTCTATTTATTGGGCTGTTTTCCTAATTTGAGGTGTGGCTTCACTAGTGCCAAGTATGGGGGAATGATCATTGTTTTAGTCCTGCTTGCCACACTGTTGCTGATAGTTCAGAACTATCAAAGCTGTTTCTTAGTTCAGATGTTCCATAAGCAAATTCTGAAACTATTCCCACAGTGAACAGGACCTTTTAACTTTGGGTTTGTAATAAGGAAAACTTGCTTTAGAACTGATGAGGAAAATTGGCTTGACTTCTGTATTCATGCTGCAGATAAACAAAGGTCATAAAGTGGGGCAAAAGTTTTATTGATATCACATTTTAATTGGCCAAAATTACATCCTATGGAACAGTTTCTCATGGTCTGGAGTTTTGACTTCATTTAAGGACTATGATTTAAACACATTCTGGAGAAATCAGCCCTTTTGTGTAATAATCAGGAATATTTTTGATAGTGATGCAATTTGTCACTGCTTTGTATTGATGGTTTTCTTATTTTCAAGGTGATGTATCTGGGCTCAGGACTGTGCTGTGTTGGTGCCCTGGCTGGTCTGTCTACCCAAGGAACAGCTCGTCTTGGAAATGCTTTGGGTATGATTGGTGTTGCAGGAGGTTTAGCAGCAACTCTGGGAGGCCTTAATCCTTCACCCGAATTGTTGGCACAGATGTCAGGTGCAATGGCACTTGGTGGTACAATAGGTATGTGTATGATACTATGAATTAGCAATCTATGCTCTAGGCATGCATTTATGCAAGCTGTATAATACTGTAATACATAAAATACTGTATAGCTTTCAGGTGAATTGACTAACTTACATTTGTGGCTTGTGCAGAATTATTTTGCAAATGTGTGAACAAAAAATCATGACTTCCAGGGCTTTTATTAATGCTTCAGAATGTGGTAGAAAATGGGGAGACTGGTGGAAAAGCAGGAGCACATCATCTCTCTTAGGGAAACTGGGTGTCCAGCTTGCTCGGCTTCATAGTTCTGTTCAGTTCCTGCCTGAATACTGTTAAATTCCCTTTTTCACACAGTGTTTTTGTCACAGAAAGCATTGAATTTGTCAATATTTAGTGATGCTTCTAAGAATGTTGTATGCTTTAATCCTCTCTCTGGTTTTCACGATGTCCCCATTGCACAAAATACACACATGCGGTCTTCAGTTCAATGCCATAGCAATTTCTAGTTGGAATAGTCTTGTGTGTTGTATATTCATTGCACATTGAACCATGATTTCTGGCTGAACAGATTTGTTGTGTTTTGTAAGACTTCCCTTCTGTCTTCAACTCTCAATAGGTCTGACGATCGCTAAACGCATCCAGATTACAGATCTGCCTCAGCTGGTGGCTGCTTTCCATAGTTTGGTTGGTCTGGCTGCTGTGCTTACCTGTGTAGCAGAATACATGATTGAGTATCCTCACTTTGCTACTGATCCAGCTGCAAACCTCACTAAGATTGTGGCGTATCTTGGCACATACATTGGTGGAGTGACTTTCAGTGGCTCTCTTGTTGCATATGGAAAACTGCAAGGTGAGACTTCCTATTCAGAATTAAGGATTCGTTAAAGTGATTTTTTCCCCCACGCCAGGATTTAGCTCTGCCTTCAGACTGCTTTGTAGTTGTAAATAAAGATTATATTTTGCATCAATTAAAGGCTTATAGGTCTAATGCTTATGAGCATACTTTTTTGCTTTATTATGTTTAATTTCTGTACAGCTTTAGCTATGAAAGGTTTGTCCTTTCATATTACTACTATTTATTGTAAAATCGGGTAAGCTTTCCTCAGTTCATCTTTTCTAGAAATGCGTTGTTTTCTCAAATTGATTGTATTGAATGTTTATGATCACAACTTTGGATCCCTCAACAGACATATTATTTGAAACCTTAGTGTTCCTGGATTCAGTCAGCACTGCTAATATTTATGGAATTTTGTTCTTAGTATTGCATGCTTCGTTCACGTAGGCAGGTTGCAGTTTCAGTTGAGGCTGCCTCACTTTAAACCATTCAGTTCCCAGTCTATTTATCTACTGTGCAGACTTCATGCTCCACACCTCTCTGTTTTAGTAAATACGCTTTCTAAGTTAAATACTCGCTAATTCTTGATCCTTATGCTCATGAAGGTTTCTTGCTGCATTTAGTTTTGGTTTTGTAAGCATGCAGCTTTTGAGAGATTCAGGTAATACCTTTACTAAGAATTTCAGGCTTAGAGCTTCCTATGCTACTTTTGTTGTTAGCTTTGCAATAGTTCCTTTGGGAAACATCTGTTTGCTTTCTTCAGTGTTTGAGACCAGCCATTGAAGGAGGAAGCATGACATGGATGGAAAGCTGTCTTCTCTAATAATCTTATGAAGGATTTGTTAGTAGTATGTATTTCTGATGTATCTCTGATAAGCAATTACCCATTTATTTCGTCTCTGTCATATTTTTTTATCCCTTCATCATACCCCCACAGTGATTTGTACGCATGTCCCTGATGAGCTTCACTGCCTGTTTCAGCCCACTCTTCTGTTTATTTTTTCTCCCCTTGCATTTTGATATCATCATAATACAAAGTACTGAACTTGTCTATAATATTGAACTAGTGATTCTATACTATGGAAGAGATAGTAGGTCACACACTTTGACTCCTAGTCCTGAGAACATCAGTTCCTCCTTTCTTTTGAATTCAGCTGGATTTAAGTGAGACACTCTGTTACTTCTGATCTAAGAAATTGCTGAGAAGCTCGCATTATTTCTACTCTTTGCAATGCTGTTTGTGAAAAAAAAAGCCTAGTTAGACAATACTTATGTGATTGTCTTTTTAAACTGAATCACACAAATACTGAACTCCTTTTTTCCCACAAGTCTCTACCAGAGTGGGAAGCTGTGGGAGGTTCTGTGTCTGAGGGTAGTGGTGAAATTAAAGCATTTGAAAGCATGAGTGTTTTATATTTGGTGTTATCTGTGTAGTCATATTTTTCTAAGCACACAGCTTTTGAGACAGTGAGATTATATCTGTGTAGAAGTCCCAGTTAAAAGCTTTGTACTGGAGTGTGTATTACACAACATGCCAAGACTCAAGGTCAAAATGAAAGGACATCTTTGAAGGAAAAATAAGGCTTTTCAAGAGCAGAAGAAATTTTTGTGACTGTTCTGGAGCACTTTAGTGAAATTAGGAAGTAAAAAAAGAGTTTAAAACAGGAGTATTTGAGAATCTTAGAGTAAGTTTGAATGTTTTGCAATTCTGAGTCAGCACAAGGTCTCAGCTTCAAATGACTTGTTTTATCTTCTGCTCCTCCCTTTTTCTCTTTTGAATTTTTCTTTTGCTGAGTTATTTAGTCTTCTTTGAAGGCAAGAAGCAGGCTCGCCTGAATGTACATGTCACTCTCTGAATATGCATTTTATTGCAGGTATCCTGAATTCTGCACCTCTGCTCTTGCCTGGTCGACATGCACTGAACGCGGGATTGCTGGCTGCCAGCATTGGTGGAATGGTGCCGTACATGATGGATCCGAGTTACACTACAGGCATTACTTGCCTAGGTTCTGTGTCAGCACTCTCGGCCATAATGGTAAGTTGAGAAACTGTAGAAGGCGAAACAAATTTAGAAAGCAGCTTGTTCTCCAGCTTCGCAAGTTTGCTCTTAAGGAATGTATTTGACTCTCCTGCGTCACAGTTGGCTTAGTGCCTGCATGTATGGCAACCTGCAGCAGCAAATAGCAACTGACTTTCCCAAATCTAGCAGTAAAACCAGAACTGTTCCAGAGAACAGACATATATGTATATATATAAAAATTACTTTTTGGATCCTTTTATATGAGCAAATATTATTTTAGAAGACTTTAAAATACTTAATAGAGCTCTAGATCTACAGTTTACCATGACAACTTACTAAGGTTATCCCCATGTGTAACATGTCCCACTCACTTAAACCAGTTTTGCAAAATTTACCCTGAATATTACCATTCTGTACACTGAGTCTTGCAAAGATTGATCAGGATGAATCCTTTAACAGTATGAACAGTTCTGTGGAGCTGATATGATATTTCTGCAAGTAAAAATATGTGACTAAGCACAGGATGAGAGCTCTGGGGTACTTTCCTGTACTCTGTCAAAAGGCAGAATTGCTAAGTCAAATCCTCAGGCCACAGCTTGAATAACTATGCCTACTAACTATGCCTGAAAATACTTGAACAGGTTATTAAGGAACTTGATACTTGCCTAGAAATGTTGTGGATGCCCCATTCCTGAAAGTGTCCAAGACCGGATTGAATACCTTGAGAAATGTGATCTAGTGGGTGACATCCCTGCCCAAGGCAGTGCAGTTGGAACTGGGTCATCTTCAAGGTCCCTTCCAACACAAACTGTTCTGTGCCACTATATTTATTTTTTATTGCTGCAAGGAGACTGTCTTCTCTGTGTGTTCTCTTTAGTTAGAGCTTACACTGAAGTATTTTCTTTCCTTTTCTAGGGTGTCACTTTAACAGCAGCTATTGGGGGTGCTGACATGCCTGTAGTTATTACTGTCCTGAACAGTTACTCTGGATGGGCTTTGTGTGCCGAGGGCTTTCTACTGAACAACAACTTGCTGACCATTGTTGGTGCACTCATTGGCTCCTCTGGGGCTATCCTCTCTTACATCATGTGTGTGGTAAGAAGTCAACAGAAACTGTGCTTGTTTGCTGAGTAATGAAAAACCTCATTCAACATGTTTTCTAGGAAGATAAGCCACTAGATCTCAAACTGTTTAGTCTTTACAGACTAGAAAATACTTGACTGAAACTGTTGGACTAGATATTAGTTGTCTTTTCTCTGGTTTGGAGAAACACCTAACTCACAACTGTGGAAAGCCTTTGCATTAACTTGCACATTTAGGATTTGAATCTGGCTCAAACAAGTATGATTACTTGTGCTCACACTGTTTTTTCTCTAGTCATATACTTCTGCAATGTTAAATTTAAGCTAAATGTAATATTTATCAAGAGATCCCTTAAGTAGTTTGTTCCTTTAAAAAGGTGTTTGATTAGACAGTAATTTACAGTTTGTTTTTTGGAGTGCAGAAAAATGTGGTAGTTTCTTCATAGCAGCTACTTTGAAGTACCACGGGGTGGCAGCAGGCTTGCAGGAGTTCACTGCTCTGCCAATGTCTGTGTCAGCGAATTTGAGCTCAACTGTGTGTAAATTGTATTGCATTATTAGTAATGGCATCCTTTTCTCTGCCACATTTGTACAGAAGTCTTGTTTCCAAAGATGGAGAGGTAATGATTTAAAGAAAACTGTTCACAGTGCAACAGCTGCCAGACTCCTGATCCTTTGTTTTGTATCCTGTTTTACTTCTGCCCTTCTGTTCTTGTACAATCAGTGTTGCTGTCCTCCTGTCTGATGTTCTCCTATGGTCAGCCCTGGCTGTCTTCTTTTACTTCATCTCTGCTAGGAAATAGTGTTGTTACCATGTTAGGAGTTTTCAATATCATTGATTTTCATCTTTCTTGATGAACAATTTCAGAAATGTTTAAAAAAGTATTTTTATGCAGCTTCTTGAAGATGAGTTCAAATTAACAATTCCAGGTAAGAATTTCAAAGAATCTTGTTCTTTCTTCAGCGTCTTCTGTCTTCTCATCAAAAGGAAATGAGATTATATGGCTAGTTTATTTGTATACATTCAGGAATTTAGTCTGTATCAGCAGAGAGATGATGCTTGTGGGTAACACAGATATGACAACTTTGTTCTTTAGAAATCAATTTCTTGTGAAATCTTAGTGAAAATATGAACTGTTTGGTATGCACTGGCCAGTAGGAATAGTCAATACCTTCATTTTTCTTTTACTGTCTCCTTCCTTTTTAAATTTATTTTATTGCTAACCCCTCATAGAACTCACAAGAGAGTTTTGAAAGAATTGCATACTTGATTGGAGCAATCCAGGTAAATAGGAAGCCTTGGGGAGTAGTTAGCAAAATAGTTATGCAGTGACAGAGTGGCTTTCCTCTATGTATTTGTCAAATTTCAGGAAGTTTAGTTTTTGAGGTAGTAGTCTAAAAATCTTGTGCTGCTTTAGATAAGCTGAGACAAAGTTCATCAACCAGTAAAATGAAAATTATTTTGTATAATTTCTGCACAATAAGCAGAATAACTTCTAGCCCAACATTTTTCTTTTCTGCTTTACTTTCTTTAATGGAAATCATTACTTTAAAAAGCATTGTTATAATCGGGGAATTCCATATTGTCTTGAAGCTGCATTTCAGGAGAAAAAAATGCTCAAGCGTTTCAATAAACTTTGCTTTAGGTATTGCAACCTCTGCTAATGAAGCAAGTTTTCCCCTCTCTTTTTTGTTCTTTTCTTTGCCGCCTTTTTCCCCACTGTTTAGTATGACTTTCATCAAAACCAGTATATTTATTGAAACTTATCTAGTACAGGTGAGAAGGTATTTGTGGAAACATCTTAATGGCTGAAACCTTATTTTTACAACATTTTCATTTACTTTTTGTGATAAAACTGTAGCTTAATCATCCAGAGGCTGTCTAGATAATCTCAAAGCTTCAGTTGGTAAAATTGGCCAGTATGTATTTTGATAACCACTTAGTTTTTGCACTCATCTGCTTGATTTTCTACTTGTCACTCTCTTATACCTATTAGTAGGCTGAGTTAAGGACAAAGAATTTAACTTCAAAAAGCAGAGGCCTGTACTGTTCATTCATCCTGTGAATTGTGGCTCTTTTAGAACACTAACACAATATGTCTTCTTCAGAACACTTGATTGTATTAGCATGTCCTTCTTCCTCATTTTTTCCCCAGAGAAAATACTTGATGATTGTGAATGTAGTATTAGAATCATTGTAATTTGGGATGGGGAAGGGACCTAAGGTTGAAGAGAAACTGATGGATGACACAGAGCAAGAGAAGGAACAAACTGTTAGTTTTATAAACTGTATGCCGTCCCATCACCTATACTAGCTGGTTATTTTATGTGGGCACGGTGGAAGGGCTTGGAGTTCTTTGGGATCAGGTGTTTGGTTTTCCCTGGACTGTAAGCTGACCGTTTTGGCTCCTTTGCCAGATTCTCTCTTGGCTCTTGGAAGGAAAGTCTTCTTGTCTCTTTGTGGTAGAGCCAGGCAAGGGTGCTTCAATCTCATACTTGCTTTCATTGAATTGTTGGATTTCTAATAACACTAACTTTTTTTTTCCCCTTTGTCCTGGTCTAACTGTTGACTTTCGGTTTAGTTATTTGTATAAAGTGCTTTGCTTGTTGTAAACTTAATGTGTGCAACATCTGATGAGGGTATTCTTCAGTCTAAGCTGTCTTACCTGACACTTAACTCTGTAATATACTGCATACTCTGATTTTTGTTTGGTGGTTTAATATTGTGATACATGCCAAAGGCAGTATGTTCTTAGAGGATATGAACTACTGTGTACTGCAGACAGTAGAAAGATGCTGATTTCACTGTGTTTTTGTGCTCTCCTTTCAGTATCTGAAACAGTGATGACTTATCAGGACAAACAAAAGCTCTGTCATCTTCATTGTGCTTATTGGCTAAATGACAAATTTCAAAGAATGGCATATCTTCTCAAGCTATGGCAGAAAACCTGTGGAATGGCATGAATTGAAATGTCAGTGGAGAATGGACAGCTGAATGGACAGGAGAATGGGTGGTTCCTCCCACTTGTACCTATGTCTCTCCAGATCCATTCCTAAATTTTGGTGTGGTTTCTCAGCTAGTACAGAAGATATATGACACACATGTGTAATTAAAGAAGGAATTTATTCTGTTTCTTTCCTGNNNNCTTCTAAAGTTTTGTTTACACAATTAAAAGTTTTGCCTATTTCAGTTAGTACAGATACTGCTTTGGGACCACACTGAAAAGGAGACATGCCAGTGAAAATGTTCAGCCAGTGGCTTTTCCTGGCTATGTATCTAATGGAGCCAGGTTTTCAGGATGTGCTCTTCTCTTAAAGCTCCTAGCTAAAATTTCTTGTTTACCTTTTGTGCTCAGCCACAAGTTAATGGCTCCCTTCAGTTTATAGAAATTTGACTAGTTTTGTTTGGCTACCCAACTGCTTTGTGTTCTTTCCTATCTTGTTAATGTAGGAGTTTTGATTCTGTATCACCTGTAGAAGCTTTGTGGTTTCCATGCTGTCATAGAGCAGTTCTGTGCTCACATGTTGAGTTGGTCAAGAGCTATAGAAAATACCTTGCAGAAACTTAATGTGTGTGTATATGTATGTCTTTTTTTTAAAAAAATTTGGTCATCATGTAGGCTTTCATTTATGGTTCTCCCTTTTAAGAACAAAAAGAGACTAATATTTGCAGTTTGTTCTCTGTCTTGTGGAAATGCTGGTGCTTTCTTGCTACATGTGTAATGTAATGTGTTAGAAGCTGATGTTTGGTTATTGTTGTATTAAACTGCTGTAAGGAGCCTGTTTTAAGAAGTTTTTTGAGTTATAAAAAAGCAAAACCAGCTGATAAAGTGTGTTGTCAGGAAGTCTTTAATATTTTCAGAAAACTTTTATCAGAAGTTTTCTTTGTGGACTCACTTCTATTTTTGCATCTTATCTTTATCTGATGAAAAAAATGTCTTTTAGGCTATGAACCGTTCCCTTGCAAATGTGATTCTTGGGGGCTATGGCACTGCATCAACAGCTGGAGGGAAGCCCATGGAGATTACTGGAACCCACACAGAAATCAATGTGGACAATGCAATTGAAATGATAAAAGAAGCCAATAGTATTATTATTACTCCAGGTAAGATACTTTTGACTCACAAGGTGTTCAGAGGATGTATTATAAAAAAAAAGGACCCCAATCAAACAAAAGCCCAAAACAAACCAAAAAACTGTAGCCTGGGGTTGCAGCATGGCAGCAGCATGTCAGGTGTTGACTGGGTTCCTGTAATTTGTTTTTATTCCCAGGTCAGTTATCATTCCTCTGTGCAAAGATGTGTGCCACTTCTTTTTCTTTATGTGTGTCTCTTTAAATTCTGTCCTTTTTATTTGCATTTAAAATTCTTCAGGACAAAGACTCTCTTTATTTTATTTTTATTTTAGCATTGGAATGTGAAGAATGCTAAAATACAAAGTTTTCTTTCATTTTGCTTCAGCTTAAATGAAAACATCAGTGAGGTAGGGCTCTAATTTGGGAAGTTGCCTTTGTTTCCAGTAGTTTGCAATCCTTCTCAAGGAATTTGCCTCTTTCTCCTGTGGTCAAACCTTGGGGATACCATGAATAATTTATACTCTTTGTAAGATCGGAAGAGCG
>JAWWMP010000093.1:55767410-55778715 GCA_035047865.1 Dendrocincla tyrannina | reverse complement strand
TTAAAAATTGAAACTGGCATTTTTTTTGCTGAAACTCTGTAAAACAAGGTATTTTTTTTTAATATAAATTTTTATTAATTAAAAAAAAAAAAACAACTGGAGAGGCCTGTCAGTAAATGCATTAAACATTGTATAAAACTTCAACATTTTAGAAAACTTCCATGAAAGACTTTTCACCTCTATGGCCCATAGCAGTGAATCGGTTCTCCTGTAAAGTGCTTTAGCATCTTGTGGAAGACTCTTTTCTACAGCTTTAGTGTAAAGTAATAATATGAAATGTCACTTTTCATGTTAAATGATAGGCAATCAATGAAATTTCCCAACAATAGTTAGAGAAACCTTGTCTTTTATTTAGTGGTGTTGAAACCTGACTATGGAGATACACAGTGGGGGAGCAGTAATATAAGCTAATGTACATCTCTTAGTCTGGTTATGGAACCTTATAATGGTAAAGCTATCATCAGTGAATGATGGGATTGCTTTGGGGGGTGGGCTATAGAGAGAGCTGTGAATCTTAGCTTAAGTTGTTCTATCTCAGATAAGTTTGGTCTTCACCGTTCATATATTTTATTTATTAATTTCTAGGGAATACAATGTCATAAAATATAAATGTAGAATACAAGCACTTCTCAAAAAAGTTGACGATTAGACAGGAGTTAGTTCTAAAGAATGACTTTAAATATGTAAAGGACATAGTTATAAAAATGTTCTGACTAATGTGTAAGCAGTGTGACTTTCAGAATAGACTAACAAAATTCATCTGTTGAAGCATTTCTGCTTTTGTTTTAATTCAAATATATTCTGCTTTTTCCCACCCAATTCTACATTGTCTGCAGGCAACTCTTAATAAAGCTAATTTTTTTTAATATAAAAAAGCAGATAGGTTCAGTGAGAATATTTGAGGGGGAGAAAAAAGGAAAAAAAAGAAACAAAAAGAAAAGAAAAAGTCTTCTGTGTTTAATCTTTGCAGAAAAGACTGATATATTAGTCAGATACGGCAGGATGAGGGTAGGTTTTAAGTAACTCTTTAGAGGGAAGAGTAAGAGTAATTTTGATGAGAAATGCAGCAGGTCAAGAAAAATATCATTGACAATGAGCTGAATTTAGCTAGAAATTTTCTAGATTACTCCTTAGTATCATGGCCCTTTTTTCTTTTTTTCATAAACTGCCTGTTCTGTATTCAGTAAACTGAAGAAATTCCAAAAGGTAGAATTTTTTTCTCGTCTGTGAAAGTAAACAAAAATAAGCAGTTCTGTTGACCCACAGTCTCAATAGTTGTCCAGTTAGCTGGACATATTGTCCAGAAACAGCTGTTTCATTAAGTGAAAAAAGAAGTAATTATATGCACATCTTTCTTTCTGTGAAAAAAACATAACTTCTCAGTGCTACCGTGTCAAGTGAAAACTACATCCAATAACTCAAGCATTTCCTTCACTGAAAATAGCTGAAATTCCTGCCTGGGTACTTATCTAGAAGGGCTTAGAGAACGTGGCGTCTGTGTCCCCCTTTGTCCCTTCCCCCTCCTAAAGACAGACAAAACCCCAAACAAACAAGTAGCCACACAAACCCACCAACAAAATCCCAGGTACTGTAAGACTCATGCAATTCAGCAGTAGCAATACAGCTGGCAAACAGAAAATTGGTGGAGTTTGCTTTCTTGGGGGAACCTAAACCTACTTAGTTTACAGAGTTCAGCAGTAGATACTCCTCTAATGTCTTCAGTTCACCCTCAAAACACAAACAAGATTTCAGCTGATTTGTAAACACGAATGCAGAAGATCCAGCTGTGGGAGGAAATGACTAATAAGCAATGCATGACAACTTGACTTACTGTTGACTTCTTGGGTGACCAGTTCAAATAGCCAGAGGATGTGTTAACTAAACCAACAACCAGATTCCAGTGGGTGGAGGTTATGACAACATTTGTCTTTCCAATCCCATGCCTGCTGACACAAACGCAGGGCAGATTTCTGCTGGTTTTGGAGACTCTCTGACACATGGAGCAGTCTCAAAGTTTGCATAACTCTTTTATCTTTTGATACAGAATAAGAGCAAGGGAGAGGAAGTGACCTAAACAACCAAATAGTGAATAGCTCTAAACCCCTGCTGCTTTAACTTATTTCATTTTGATTTAGAATAGATTGTACATTTTGCCTAGCAAATCAGAAAGGCAAAACTTTATTTGTATTAAGTCAAGATATTCCAAACAAGATGATGCAAAGCTTTAAAAGAAAGTATCATGATACTTCTCTGAGCCTTTCAATAAGACCAGATCTTTCTTACTGGAATACCTAATTAGGGTGACTTAACCTGCAGGCTATGAAAGGATTCAGGCTCTTAAAAGATTCTGCTGTGCTCTAACAAGGTCATACTTGTTATGTGTTTTTGTTGTTTGTTTGTTTGTTTTGGGTTTTTTGTTATGTTTTGTTGGGGCTTTTTTAGGATAACAGTCATAGGAATCACTTTAGAGACATTCCTTTAATCACTTTTGTTTTAGAAGAGCAATAAAGAAAAAACGGTCTGTCATCATGACATACCAATGTACTATTGGTAACCACTGTTTCAACCCTTTGCATCCATTCACTGTAATGGCAAAAAGGTGCACCACTGTTCATTTTGTAAGGACAGAATGTTTCACGTGAATGAATTTTATTTTAGAAGCTTCTTTTAAATTTGAAGTTATTGCCTCATATCTTTTGTGAAAATTAGAGCAGAGAGTGTTGTGAGATAATTACCTCTGGCTACATAGAAAGTCTAAATTAGAAATGGTGTTCAGGTAATGCAAGTGCCAGAATGCAAGGAAATAATCTTT
The DNA here is from genome assembly GCA_035047865.1 of Dendrocincla tyrannina. NCBI lineage: Eukaryota > Metazoa > Chordata > Aves > Passeriformes > Dendrocolaptidae > Dendrocincla > Dendrocincla tyrannina. The sequence goes on along the minus strand of JAWWMP010000093.1, from coordinate 55,775,903 downwards.
CCTATTTAATTCTTTTCACTTTTGTTATTTACTGAAAGGTGCTCAAGCCAGATTCTTAAAAATTTATAGGGCCTGCTGGCTTTCATTTAAGAATACTCTAGGACCTGGATGATGTCATCTCAGGGCTCTTCATTATTTTTGAATGGTCTTGAGAATCTGGAGAGATCCTTTTTGACTGGATGCTGGTTAATGTTGTCTCAGTTTTCAAAAAAGGCAAGAAGGAGGACCCCAGAAACTACAGGCCTCTCAGTCTCTGTTCAGTGACTGGTAAAATAATGAGGATTAATCTGGGAGGTATTGAAAAATACCTGGAGGCAATCCAATCATCCGTCATGGTGAAGTTAGGATGACTTCATGAGGGGAAAGTCTTGCTTGTCAAGTCTAATTTACTTTTATGACATAGTAACCCACCTATCTGATCAAAGGAAGCCAGCTGACGTAATCTTTTTGGATTTCAGTAAAGCTTTCAATACTGCCTCTCACAGGATCCTTCTGGACAAAATGTCTACTCCACAGCTGAATAAACTCATCATGTGGTGGGTGAGCAGTTGGCTCACAAGTGGGGCACAGAGGGTAATAGTGAATGGGGGACATCAGACTGGTGACCTGTCACTAGTGGGGTTCCACAGGGCTCCATCCTGGGCCCTGTGCTCTTCAACATCTTCATAAATGACTTGGATGTAGGACTTAAAGGCATGGTAAATATGTTTGCAGGCAATAGTAAATTGTGAGGAGCTGTTGACTCCCTTGAGGTCATAAAGACCCTGAAAAGAGACCTTGACAAATTAGAGGGCTGAGCATTCACCAAAAATATGAAGTGTAGCAAAAACAAATGGTATATTTTGCACCAGAGAAGGGGTAACCCTGGATGTAAGGACAGAATGGGGAGTGAGAGGGTGGGAAGCAGCACTTGCTGGAAAGGGACTTGGGGCTCCTGATTGATGGCAAGTTGAACAAGATTTAGCAGTGTGCCCTGGTATCACAACATATATCAAGCTATCAGAGAACATTCAAAGGAGGGTTATGAAGATGGTGAAGAGCCTAGCAGGGAAGCCATACAAGGAGCAGCTGAGGTCACTTGGTCTGTTCAGCCTGGAGGAGACTGACGGGAAACCTCATCACAGTTGCAACTTCCTCGTGAGGAAAAAGTGAAGGGGTGGACACTGATCTCTTCTCTGTGGTGACCAGTGACAGGACCCAAATGAATGGCCTGTAGTTGTGTCAGGGGAGGTTTAGGTTGGACATCAAAAAAAGGCTTTTTACTCAGAGTTTAATTGGTCTCTGGCACAGGCTCCCCAGGGAAGTGGTCACAGTACCAACCTTCCAGAGTCCAAGAAGCATTTGGACAATACTTCTAGACACATGGTGTGATTCTTGTGGCTGTCAGAGCTGCCCCTGCTTGCAGACTTCATTGGAGTTAATTGATTAGGAGGCTACGGACAGTACATATTTTTTAGGTCTAGAATCTAGACCATATACATGCCTCTTCATTGCTTTTTCTTACACTAAGATGATTTCTTACAATAGAAATATTTCTTGCTGTAGAAATTACTGTAAAGTTGATTGATGAAATACGTTGATCTGGAGGGTAGGAAATCTCTGCATATGGATCTGGACAGGCTAAATCAATGGGCCAATGATATGAGGTTCAACCAAGTCAAATACTGAATCCTGCACTTGGATCATAAAAATCCCATGCTGATTGTTACTCCAACCCTACTGATTGGAGGAAAAGACCCTGGGGGTGCTGGTTACAGTGGTTGGACATGACTCAGTGTGTGCCCAGGTGGCCAAGAAGGCTAATGGAATCCTGGCTTGTAGCAAAATTAGTGTGGCCATCAGGACCAAGGAAGTGATCATCTCTCTGTACTGGGCACTGCTGCAGTCAGACCTCAAATCTTGTGTTCTATTTTGAGCTATTCACTTAAAGAAAGACATTGAGGTGCTGAATGTGTCCAGAGCTGTGTGGAGCTCTGTAAGGGTCTGGAGCACAAGTCTGATCAGAAGGGGATTGGTGGTGTTTAGCCTGGAGAAAAGGAGTCTCAGCTGAGACCTTATCAGTCTCTAGAATAACCTGAAAAGATATTGAAGCCATAATGGGGTCAGCCTCTTCTCCCTGGCAACTGGAGACAGAACAAGAGGGGATAACCTCAAGTTACTCCAGGAGAGGTTTATATTAGATATGAGGAAAATCTTTTTCATCCAAAGCATGGTCAAGCTTTGGAACAAGTTGTTCAGAGAAGTAGTGGAATCAGCATCCCTAGCAGTATTAAAAAGTATGTATACGGCACCTGTGGACGTGGCCTTCTCCAATTATAATGATTCTATGATTATATGGTTCTGTAAGGTTGGTCTGCATATTGACTGCATTTTACAACCATTTAGCATTGACTTTGGTCAATATAAGTCCATGAAATTCTGACTTATCAATGAAAAGCTGACTTATCCCAATTGATGTCTGTGGTCATTAAAGTAAATGCCATAACTCTTTTTCTGAGCTGTTAATTTTGTAAGTATCTGAGAAGTGAACTAGAAGTGGTATATCAATGTTTTTTGAGATGGATGTATATATTTTTGCACAGAAAGATCACATATATACATATATGTACGCACTATCTGAGAGTAAGTTGTTATAGGCATGATTATGGCACTAGTCTGGGAGTCAGAACATCTTAGACTATTGGCCACACTTATGACAGAATAAGAAACAAAGCTGGAGCATAGCAGGTAATTATTGCATGGCACTTTTTGGCAGAGAACAAAAGCACTATGTTCACTTGCATTTTACCCTACCTCTTATGAGCATTCACCTGCTTTTCTTGTTGTAAATGGCAAAAGACAGACAATTTTGTGTTTAGATTTTTTGAGGGATATACCTACTGTTAACAGCACTTGGGATACCATAATAATTAGCAGAGAATGAATACCTAAAATAACACAAGTGCTTGTGCATTCTGATATATTTTTATTTTATGATTTAAGCTATAATTGAACTGGAAAATTATTAAAATCAGATGTGTTAATAGATCACAAGAAAGTAAGTTATTTTTGTCTGTCTGTCCAGAATCAAAGACATGCAGAACTTTTGGAGAATGCCTCTCTTCATGTGATTTTTAGAACGAGGCCTAAGAAGGAAATGAATTTTAGAAATATACAGCAATAAGAAACAGATTAGCAAGCTTGTCATCCAAACTTCTGAAGATTTGAAAAAATAGGTGGTAATTTGGATTTACTGCTGTTTTATCTGTTCTGAGCTACTATTTTCAGGGGAGTGAATACATTGTATCTATAGTTATATTTATACTGATAGATATAGGTATATATATAGATATATAGGTATTAGTACTTTTTATGTTACTGCAATATTTTGCAGAGATATGTAACAACAATTGAAAAGAAACAATTTCTCCCCCTCTGCCAAGTAGTGTAATGTTTTCCAGGCATTGAGACTGTTTCCAAACAGCATGATGTGTTTCTATACCAGTGAGTTACCTTAATCATGAAAAAAGGCAGTGACCTACAGCATGACATCAGGTAGTGGTCTCTGCTTTTCTAGCTGTCAGGTTATGCTTGTCTGGGCTAGGGTAGTTGGTGACCTCCAAAACCCCAGAATGAAGATCCTGATTGTCATATTTGAATATAATTGCAATATATAATTATTAAATAATTCTGAAATATCAGAATAATTAAAAATTCAGAAGTAATTCTAAAGGTAGCCTACAAGAAAGATAGAGACTATTTACAAGAGCATGTAGTGATAGGAGGAGAGGGAATTGCTTTAAAGTGAAAGAAGCAAAGTTTTGATTAGATGTTAGGAAGACATTCTTTACTGTGAGGGTGGTGAGGCACTGGAACAGGTTGCCCCATGTTATGGGCAACCACTGCCATTCCTGGCACTGTTCAAGGCCAGGATGGATGGACCTTGATTTAGTGGAAGGTGTCCCTGCCCATGACAGAGTGTTTGGAACTAGATGATCTTAAGGTCCCTTCTAACCCAATACATTATATGATTCTTGAAATTCCTTTTTGCCAGTTCTCTTTTGTGTAGGAAATATGTCTGTGCCAGTGGTTTTGATCACAAACAACTATCACAAAACTCACATGCTTTTAATTTAAATGTAAGACACCTTTCTTTGACCTCTGCTTTTCTGGTGCTGAACCAGATGTTTATACTTGTGGAGTATAGGACAATACCCACAGATTCTACTGCTCAGCTCAGCTAGATGATGACAGGAGAGCAGACATAAGACTGTTAATTTTGTTTCTTAATCCATGGCTAAAACATGCTCACATTCGGTGCTTCTAGTTTCATGCAGACTATTTTCTGGTATTTGTCAACCTGGATTATGACTGTTTTCCAGTTGTGAGACATGCAATGTAGGTTTTCAGCAACTGTTGTTCCTTTAAGAACATGTCAGTAAGACACCTCATTTAAAATGAGCAATTTGTTTTGGCAATTCTGTATATTATGATATAATCTGTACTAGTACAAGCTGTCTTGAATTGTAATTTGTGAATGTATTTTGAAACTTGGTGTTGTTCTTCACTGTGACTCTGAAACATACTTTCACTTTTTATAAAACTCCAAACACTGTGAAGCAGGTGGCTTAGGCACAATCTGACGTCAGTGTGTAGCTTCAGTTTCTTGATCACGTGCCAAAAGAAAAAAGGTTTCCAAATCAAGCTGTGCAATTATTTCAGTTCTATGGACCTACTGTTCAAAAGTATAAAAGCCTTGACAAATGACAGGTAGAGCTACATTTGTATTGCTTTTATCTTAGATCAGTTGATATGACAACCACCGAAAACTTAGGTACTTTATAAGGTACATAAAAAACTTACTGCTAAAAATATGTGAAGATTTTTTAGCTAAAGTCAAAATGGTCCTGTGCTTGTTATAAGGTGTGATGCTTGTTACTAGTTGTTTTTCTTCCACCTGTTTGCTTTCCATCTGAATTTTGTTTGGTCTTTCTTTGCTCTGTGTCTTTTTATATTTTTTCTTTTTCTTTGTGTCATTTCCTATGTGTCATTTTAAATTCAAGTTTATAGCAGGATTGTCTTCCCCTCTCAATACCCTAGAATGAAAACAAACATGATAACCACAATGTTTGAGTGGGCTTATATTTAAATAGACAGTCCTTCCATTCTTTCACAAAACACAAAGTACCGGGCTCACTAACCTTGGTTAGTCACACTCAGACTTGCCAGTGAGTACTGAGTACTGCGGTCTGCAGATGCAATGATGATTATAAACTTAATTAGTTTGCACCATAACCTTTTCCATTCCCATCTAGGCTCCATTGTTTTGGGGGTTAAATCTTCCACAAAGCAGGTTTTTTTCATTCTCAGTCTGTTTATTTTCTCCTTCTACAGTGGGAGTGAGGATATAGAAAGATAGTTAATTATACATTAAAACTAATTATGTTTTCAGTACAAGAAAAACAGTTGTGGAAATAATGAGTTCATTCTTTCACATACTAATGAATTAGCAATTTCTTATTAGTTAGAACATTCAATATTGTGTGTTAATTCTTAGGAAACTGAAATAAATGTATGTTTTTAATGTAAAATATCTATGCAAGTGGAAGACCCCTTCAAATCACTTCATGATTTAGTTTTTAATTTAGCCAAACATGAGGGGTTAAATTATTCTGTGTGATGTAAAATCAGTGGCAAGTCATCCAGCAATTTAATTTAGGCAAAATTTGACTTGTCATTCCAGGAGCAATAATATCACCCTTTACTTCAGTAGCTTTAGCCTTAGGTAGACATTTTTCAGACTATCTGCTATGCAGTTTTGGTGGACCTACAGCATATTAATCTGCAATGTTTTCCTCCTTGCAGTTTAGCATTTGGTTGCTGATGATACAGGGCAACCATATTTGGCAAAGCAACCTTATGACACGAGGAAGTCAGGATGAAAATAAGTAATAGATTTTAATGTGATAGTTTACAGTCCACATGTACATACATTCTGTTAGATATGTTTTCACAGTTTCCTGTATTTTGAAAAATAAAAGGTACATTGTTTTTATACTTTTATTAAAAATAATATACTTCCAATTTTAATTATCCTGTATGGACTACCTCAAGAGTATTGTATTGAGAAAGAGATGCAGAGATAATTTGTAGGGACTCTTGTTGACTGTCAGTCAGTTCTAGTTTGTTTCTAATAGACAGTCTTTTAATAGGAGAGGCCTAAATAAATGGGAAAAAATGAAAAAGGTAAGACAAGAAGAAAAATATGGCAACTCAAAATTCTGAACATTCTATTCTCAAAGTGCTGAATAAAACTGCTTTAAAACATGATAGCAGTATTAAAGAAAAGTGTTCAAAAGTCAAAGAGACTATTCCATTCAGATCACAAGAGTTTCACTAACAATGACGGCATTCTAATATATTTGCCCTTTTGCACACTCAGTGCAGAAGCTCTAGGCATGAATGCAACAATACAAAGCAGAATAGAACTTCTTTAAAACCTGAGTTATTGCCCACTCAGTAACAAGATATTTGATATCTTTCAGGGAATCATAATGTGGTTGTAAAAATGTTTTCCCAGCCTGACACTTAGGTATTCAATCCAGCAACACATTTGTTTTCATAATATTTGAAAAACCCATTTAGCTCTTTGTCAAATTACAGCAGTGCAAATGAATAAACAGAAATAAAATTCAAAAGAAAGAAAAAGAAGGTTACTGTTTTCAGATGTCCTTCTACACTTCTCTAATTCGAGCATTGCATTGTTTTTTTTAATGTAATTTTGCAAGCCCTTCCAATCCACCCTGTAGTGGTTGTGGACTGGTACCTTTGGCTATTCAGGCAAATAAACATTTTAAAATAACTAAATGCATCATTTTGGAAAAATTGCTCCTCCACATGTTTAGCCACAACCTACTCAACGAGAAATGTCAGACAGTTTTAAAACTGGAACATGTGGAAGCTGCACTGAGACATGTGCACAACGGTGCACATTAGCAGATTGCCTGTATACTTCTTGGATGTGATGTTAGTCTGGAGACCAAGGGCTGAGAGACTTCAGTATCTTCAGAAGTGGGTTAATAACTGTCATGATTTAACTCCACCTGGCAACTAAGCCCCACACAGCCACTCACTCACTCTCTGCCACATGGGAACAGGGAAGAAAATTGGAAGAGTAAAAGAGAAAAATTGTGGGTTGAGTTAGAGGCAGTTTAATAGGGAAAGAAAAGGCTGTGCACACAAGCAAAACAAAACCAAGAATTAATTTACCACTTCCCATGGGCAGGAAGGTGTCCAGTCACCCCCAGGAAGGTAGCATATATCACATTTATGACTTGGGAAGATAAACACTAACACTATGATCATCCCCTCTTTGCCACTTCTTCCCTCAGCTTTACAGGCTGAACTTGACGTCATATGGGATGGAATATCCCTGAGGTCAGCTGAGGACAGCTCTCTAGGCTGTGTCCCCTCCCAACTTCTTGTACTTCCCAGCCACCTTCCTGATGTAGTGGGGTGAGGAGCAGAAAAATACTTGACCCTGTGAAACTAAAACATCCTTGTATATTCAACACTGTTGTTAGCACAAATCCAAAACACAGGCCCATACAGGCTACTATGAAGAAAATTATTCCAGACAAAATCAGCACATTAGCACTCTGCTGTAAATCTTGACATGTTAGTTTGTCTTACATGCTGCTTCCAAGCTAACATATTTCACAGAACTCTTTAGAGTTTCACATACTATATCTTTTCACTGTGAACAATAAAGACCAGTAAGATAATAAGTGAAAAAAATTGTGATTTTCAACATACTCTCTAATTTTTGACAATTTTTCTTCTCAGCTTCCTTGTTTTATTCTCTCCCTTTTCATTGAATTCTTTTTGCCCCATGAAGCTGGCTTGCTCATTCAATAGTAGTTCAAGATGCAACAGTTATTATAAAAAGAAAATAAAAAAATCAACAACCAGTTTGGAGTATTGAAGAGATCTGCTTCAGATTTTGCTTCTGTAAATTTAAACACCTGTTAATTCTCACTCTTATAATGAAATAGATACTGTATGTCAGTAGATGGTAGAGATTTAAAACAGTTTTACTTAAAAAGCTTAAAAACTAAACATAAAGGGCTACAGCAGATTTAACTTGGTAAAAATACACAGTTTGCTTAAATGCACTCTGCCTTTCATGGGCAGAAAAGAACAAGTCTCATGTTTCCTATTCTTGAGACTGTATGTAAGAAGTATTAGGAGCAAGCTTTTAGTTTTCAGAGTAGATATATGCTTAAAATTTACTTCCGAAGGGGTATCTAAAGAGTAGTTCTATCAGAGATACTTTATAATCTCCCTTATTCATTCTGTTTATGCTCAGTTAAAAAAACATAAATTTGTGGAGATGTGTATATTATTTTTCCAAAATGCTTCCCACAGAAACCATAGGATATAAAATTATGAATCACTTGATCTTAATGTGTAAGGTTTTTTTGTTTCTTTTTTTTTTTCTTCCCATGGCTGCAA
>JAWWMP010000093.1:55618063-55628444 GCA_035047865.1 Dendrocincla tyrannina | reverse complement strand
AACTGCAAATGAAATGTCTGCTTTAGGTATTAAATTACGTAATTCAATCATTCCTGCCATAACTCCAAAATACGTAATTTACCGGAGAACATCTTCCATTTTGCTATTCTACTGTATTCTTGTCTCCAAGCACTAATACCAGATGGATGGAAACAGAAAACCCTAAAGCACAGAAACTGCAAGAAAAATGGCCCTACACAAAATATTCATGTTTTTAGATTAGGTTGTTTTTTGGTAGGGTTGCCATCTATGCTTCACTCTCCTGATAGATCCAGATTGACATTCCTGATCTATGGGTACAGTTGTCCATGCAGAGTTCAGTAAATTAGTATGTTCTGTCCTCTTCTGCCCTCTCTGTGGTTATATTGCTGGTTCTTTTCTCATCACTCTCCTTGCTTTCTTTCCTTTTCTTGGGGAAAACCAAATAAGATTGATCTTTCCTATCTGTATCTATCTTCAGTTGTCTTTTCTAGCTCACCTTGCTGCTGTCCCTTACTGCTTCTCTTTGGCCTCTGGCTGACATTTCTTTCTCTGGGATAGTTGCTAAACTGATATTAAAATTAGCTAGGTGTTCCTAAAACAGATTGTGGACTATAGCAAAGAGAAAATGAAGGTTGGCAGAAACTAAATCAAGTGGAAAACAGACATAAATTATAGCACCATTAGAATGCTAATTATGTTATGTAGTGATTTATGTTATTTCTTTGGTTGTATGTTCTGTACAATGTAATGCAAAACATATTGGTGGCGATTACCTATTTTGCTGTTATTTCAAGGGCATCTAAGACCTGTATTCTTCTAACTTAAGTACCTTACAGGTATACCTGGAAATCAACATAGTGATCAGATACATGAATCATATATTTGATTAGGGGGCCAAAAATTAAGCTTAGCCTAGTGTAAACAGGAAAGAAAAAGAGAAGTTAGGAGGAATCAACCAGATCTGATGCACAAAATATGAATGGATTTGCCCAATGGTTGTTACTTCTTACAGAAATAAAGATGCTTTTGTTTATTTTGGGTGGATCATATTAAACTGAAATAAAATCTTTGTTCTCCAAATGTGACAGTCTAAAGGAAACAAAATTTTAACTCACCTTTGCATTAAATTAATAAATTTAATTAATTTCCCCTATATTTCTTAAGAATCCTTGTTTAGACAAGACCTTTGTTATGTTCTGTTCATATATTACTAATCCAAGCCGTTTCAAATTTGCATGACTCTTGCTAAACTCAAACTAGAGTTGGTCTGAAAACACTGCAGTATGATGTCTTGATTCTTTGTGCCAGTTTGTGAAACTGTGTGGAAAATGAGGAAAGCAGTCAAAATTTTACATCCTAAAGTCTTCTGGTCGTTGTCTTTTGCCCAGGCTGACTCATAGCAAGTTGACAGTGTTTTTTATTAGTATCTAAGAGTTATCGCACAATTAACAGTGCTCATCTTCCCAAACTATAGACCAAATCTGCCAGCAGTGTTCTGTTCCTATTTTGGAGATGCTGTCCTTACCTAGGTGTGTGCAGTGGTCATGGCAAGCAGAGAAATGTCTCTTAAACTTAGAATTAGACTCTAACATCTCAAATCTAGTATGTGCAGAGGGTTATGTCCATCTCTGATCTAAAATATTTGTGTGAATATGTATCAGGATTAGATTAAAACCAGAAACTAATAATTAACCTTAAATCTGTATAAATGTATGTATACACGCATAAAATATACATTAAAATCACATGAAATTTGTTTGCTAAATATTTGTTGATTGCTTTTGCTGAAGATATATGAATGAGAATTACATTTGACTTTGTATTAAAAATACTTCCAACACTACATCTCTTCTGGCAAAGTTACAAGTAACAGGGAACCAGCACAGGAGCTCTATCCTCTGCTCTATAGCATTTGTTCAACCAGGTCTCAATGCTTGCCTTAATTATTTCCTACACTCAAAGTTGGCAGGACATTAAGAGGTTACCTCCTCCCTGTAATCTAAACAATGAGCAATTGTGTACCTTATGCTCTAATCCAAATAAAGTTTCCTAGAGATTTGCATTCTAAGAAAATTTGTGCTTGTTGCTTCAGCATTTCCTCTCTAATCTCAAATCTATATAAATCCAAACCCAATGAATGACTTTGCTTAAGAATGTCTTATTGCATGGTGTTAGTTTGTTCGTTTGTGTTTCAGTTTTGGTTTGGTTTGGTTTTCTTGTGTTCTAAATCAGTTTGGATTAAACTAAAGGAAAAAATGATCCACATGGGGTTTTTTTGCAGTAATGTAATAATATTACATCTTCAGCAATACAGAAAGTTTAATGAAGATCTAGATTTCTTGACACTGGATTTTTATTTTTTCTTTCTAGTACAATGTACAGGAATTATTCAATCAAAGACCTTGTATATAAATTCAATAATGAATTTACAGTTTTAAAGCAATAGTTTAGGTATTGTCTCTGAAGTGTTTTGTGCTTCACTGGATAATCTGCTTATAGTAATTGGACACTTCTGCAAGCAAAAGCTGGCTTTCCGTAAAAAGGTGCACTCTACAGAAAGTTGTAGCTACATCAGTTTATGCCAGATATATGCATTATTCTGGAAATATAGAGAGTTTTATAAAAAGATGAGCAGAAAACAAGGTTCTAGGAGACTTGGTATGACAAATGAAAGGATGGAAAATAAAATAAATCTAAACAGAAAAGTATGAAATAATTTTAGAAGTGAATTCAATTACTCTCTTTAATGCTTGGGTTGGATGACAAGGAATTGGTTTTTCTCAAGAACTAGTACTTTGACTGTTGACCTACTCCACTTAATTGCATTTCACATTCTAAAAGGTAATGATAAGTGTAATTGGAAAATAATTAGAAATTTTCGATTGGTTTTATGGGATATCTGATCTGCTGCTTAATTTAATGTAAGTTATATTCAAATGCTTAAAATCTGTCTTTGACTCTTTCACATATTAAAGCATCTGTAAAAATGATCTGCTGCTTAGAGATGAAAATTATTTCATATATGTTTGCAGCACTCCTGATGGAATAGAAGTTTCCACTTTCTGTTGGAAGATAAAAGAAACAGAGGCATAAGAGAAATGCATGCACTGCTTTGTTTTATGCTGGATTAACTGCAAATAACAGTCACATTCTCTCCTGTTTCAAATCTTAGCCTTCATGCCCTTTTTTCTAATTTATAAAAGTTGAATATGTTTGGCTTAGGCATATACAAGGGAGAAGAAGGGGCCAGAATAACATCCTGTCTAGAACAGTGCTAATGTGTGAGGAATCAAGCTGCACCAACCTCTCTTCTGCAACCAGCTGATGACCCATCATGCCAATATTTTGCCCTTAAATAGACTGCAGCTGTGATTCAGAAACATGAAGTAAGCCTTAGCAGAGCCAGGACACATGTTATGCCATGAAATCTATGCAGACGTCTTTATGCTCTAAACCCACTCATGCCTGAGTGATGAATTCTCTCCTCAGCTGGCCTTCTTAGTACTCCGGCTACTATTGTCCAGATGCTAGTATTTTGTGCCAAATCAGCAAAACATGAATTTAGCCTTCACTCTACAGCAATTTCATTACAGCAGATTTAATAAAATCTAAATAATGAAAGTACTGCTAAAAACCACTGATATGCCTTCTCATATCCTTAAGATATTTTCTTCCATGGTTTAATATTTCAGATATGCCTCTGTTATATAATTCTTGCTACTGAATAGACAGCACAAATTTATGCCAGCTTGCACAAAAGAACTATGTTATAAACAAATGGACAAGTGTTATAAAAGCTAATTGTATGACCACAAGACAAAATGTCTTTTTTAGGCTGAGTGATGAAAAAAGATTTTATTTTTGTAGGACTGTAGTTTTTGTCTTCAAAAAGACTTAAGTAAGAATTGTACTTCTGGAAACCATTTTAACCAATAGTTCAACCGAATGTTATTGGGGCAATCAACAAACCACGTAATTTCCCACAATAATAGATGGCTGTTTTCTGAACTGTAGATATTCATGGTGAGTTCATGAATTTTTGAAAAATGAATCTCTGCAGTGGACAATGAAGTTATGTCAAAATAATCATAGCATATGGTAAAATTTCAGCATTTCTAGATTAATTTCCTTTTTATATTTGCTTTATGAGAAGAAATTATAGTTTCAAAAGCTGTGCTAAAATCTTGAGAAACAATTTTTGAAGGAAAACTGACAGCAACCTTGCACGGGATATCAGGTGGGTCTAACATATGAATTAAATAAAAATAATAGCTGGGTTGAAAATTGCATTGGATCACACTTCCGTTTGTCTTTGAAACAGTCCTACACATTGTTTCTTTGATTTCTACAAAATATTTTAGTTGGTGTACTTATGGAATATGAATTTATGCATGCCTCTAACAACATATAAACAAATAATTTTCATTTTTGTCAGCATTCATAAGGAAGCTGATCTTCAGACACTGGTGCATGAAATTTCTCATGTCTTTCCCTTGAATTTACAAGCTTTCTACATGAAACGTTCTTATTTTCTTCATTTTCTTTCAGCAGAGTTAGCTGCTGGACATTGTCGGCAGTCAGTTGGGCTTTTTTCAGTTCTGCAATGTTTCTTCTAAAATCTATTGGCCTAAAGCTTCTTAACTTTCATCCCTAGAGCAAGATAGAAGTAGCCTTGCCATTCTTAGTGTATTGGTATTCAGCCACCACTGACCTGATCAAGTGCAGTAGCACCAGATGCTGAAGAAGTCAACTGGTTGCCAACATGACATCAACAGGAGTTTAAGCAGAACCATAAACTTTTACAGTCAGATTTCTCATGTGATTTTCTTAAAATCTTTCTGTTTACAATGTCAGTGGAGCTTTTCTGTTTGATGAATAGGATGTAAAAATGCTTTCCACATGAAGGTATGCATGTTACAATAGGCAGTCAAAAGATGTCTTTCTTATGCCATTATTTCAACACTGAAATACTCAGCTAGACTCCACCCATGGTATGTGGTATGCGTCTGTGCAGATAACGCACCCTTCCGGTCATGGAGTGGATTTTTAGGCCAAGAACATTTCCTATTAACAACATTTGGATAAGCCCATAAACTAAAGCTGAGTAGCTTCTTGAGAAAGCAAATGCAACTTTGATTCAGCTGTACAAGTGTTTTCTGTAACAATGAATGATTACCTAATTAAGCTGAACCACACAGGGCTGCCTCCTGACTGTGTCTCAGAGGTCAATGTTTAGAGGCCTGGATCTGAGTAGGTTCCTTTTCTAAAGGAGTCAAGGCAGCAAGGTAAGAAGTAGTAATGCTAAGTGGACTCATTGCTGGAAAATGACGACAAGCAAGTTTTTGGGCTTTGTTCTTTCATATGTACCTAATCTAAAGGTAGGACAACTCTTTCATGGGAGTGAAGGTAACAATTTGCATTTTGTGTTGCTACATGTTCAGAAGTTCTGGAAATTAGAAGCAAATTAGAAGTCCTGGAAAACTGATTATGAGTTCAAGAGCTGCATGTCATGGTCCTGAAGATAAACAATAAATTACATGAACATGCAAAGATGTAAAGGATGAAGAAGCATGGATCAAACAATGGACTTGTGAATGAATGATATTTGGTGTGCCCTTTCCCTCCATACTACAGCAGCTCTTACATCCTGCTTTGTTTCCTATTGCAAGCTGAGAAGAAACAGACCTTTTTTTCAAATGGCAGATGGACTGAGTCAGTAAGTATCTCCTGCGTTGACTTTCACTGAAATGAGTCTTCTCTTTATTTTCACGTCGTACTTCATAGTGTCCTGCAGAATGTCAGATTTTCTATTGACAGACTAAATGTCTATAGAGAATTATTAGGGTGTAGATGCTTCAAACTAAGAATATTAACTGTTAACTAGGAGCCCAGTTATATACAGCTAACAGTAAAACAAATAGACAAACAAACAAAAAAAAACCCTGAACCAAATTAAACAAAAAAAAACCAAAAACACAAACAAAAACAAACCAAAAGAACCAAACTGAAAACCCACCACACAAAAGTGCAATTAAAAACCCCAAAACCCAAACAAACTTCCCCTTCCCCTGAAACCCCCAATCAATCAACCAAAAAACTCCCCCACAAACCAAAAACAAACAAGAAAACCCCACAAACAAACTAAACCCACATGCTAGAACTAAACACTTAGGACAAAATCCCACAAATATAAACAGCATTACATCTTTGCAATAGAAACAATTTTTCTTTCTGTACAAGTAAATCCAGAGGACTATACCTGTCCATGTTCGAATTTAGGACTAAAGATCATGTACAGACCAGAGCTTTTGAATATCCAGACAATCTTTATCTTGTGTTTCGCCTCTTTTAGTGATCAAGTCCAGCTAATTTTCCAGTCAAGGAAATTGTTATGGGTAAAAGAAGGGAAGCAGACTGATTCATGTTTAGATTTTATTTCAGAAGACAGGCTAGACCTTGATGGCTTGGAAAGTGAGAGTGTAGTATCATAGTCTTGTCAGCAGAGTACTAGAGTCTAGTTTAGGGCAGAAACACTGAGTTTAAATCAACAAAAGTTACAGCTGTCTGTAGCATTGCACTTGCTGACACGAGGGCTGTTTTTCATTAATACAGGCCATTGTGACATGGGATCTGGCCCTGACCAGAAGGATATTGGACAGTCTGGGAGTGCCCATTCCCAGGAGAGCACCTCCCTCTGGAGGCAGCATCTTCCCTGGGTCTTCAGTGGCAGAGGATGCTTGAGATGCCCATTAAGAAGAAGTTCATCAAACATTCAGCCCAGCAAGCACCTGCCAAGCCTGCAGGGGAAGTGCAAGGTGATGAACAGGACTTCATGGAGCTGCCTGGGGGTCAGGGCCAGGATTGCCAGCACAGAGGGGGCAGCTGTCTCTATCCCACATTGCTCTCTCCTCGTCCTCCTCCTGCCCGTGGGAGGAGCAAAGGCAGCCACAGGCAGTTTTGCAGGAGTAGGATCACTGTGCACCTTCCACTGCTGAGGTACAGGAGGCAGCTAAAGAAGCATCTTCTCCTGCCTTCGGCAAGCATGAGGCAGCAGCAGGTGCAGAGAGCCAGGCAACTGCCCTACACAGCCCCTGCTGCTCCCCTAGCCCCTTGCCAAGCCAGCTGGAAGCCTGTGCTCTCAGTGGGCAGGAGTGGCAGGGACAGAGATTGAGGCAGGCACCTTGGCCAAGAGGGAGAAAGAGTGAGAAGATGATAGAGGCCATAGGCTCTCCCAAGAGAAAGATGTCAGAGGCCAAGGGCTCTCCCAAGAGGAAATAGAGATGAGCTTCACATGGTGAAGACAACAACCTGCAGAAGAACTGGTCCGTCAAGCCCGTGTACCTGGAGGAAGAAGATTGTCCCAGTCTGTTCGGTGTTGGTGTTGTGCCCAAAGCTGCACCCAGGACTTGAGGTGGAGCTGTTTGGAAGTAGTTGTAGATGCGGCACTTAGGGTCATGGTTTAGTGGTGGACCTAACAGAATTAGGTTAATCATTGGACTTGAATTATCTTAGAGATCTTTTGCAACTTTAGTGATTCTATGACTGGTTAATTAGAGGGAGAACAGGCATATAGAGTACAACTTCAGCTGCCAGAAAAGGGACATAATTACTGAAAGTCAGAAGACAAATAGCATATTAGAGGCAACAGAAGCAGCTGGAGAACAAAGTCATCAGTTCCACAGTTTCATATTTTATTATTTCCCATTCACAGGGATGTTATTTTCTCAAAAAAAACCAAAACAAACAAACCAAAAAAACAACCATTTAATGATCATATTAAGATCTGGCTCTTTATTGATAACCTTTGTTATCAATAAAGAGCCAGAGAAACTGCCGTGTTTAAAACTAGACTCAAACTCCAGTTACTCCCAAATCATACTCGTGATACACTTGTGGATCCTTACAAATGAATTTGTAACTGTTTGGAGTCTCATAAATCCCTTTTATTACCTTACATGGTACAACTACCAATGGGAAGATGTATATTGCTTTAAGTGGAATCTGATGAAAAGTGGATTGATTTCTTTCATCCATATCACTGCTGTTCACTGTGAAAGTTATAGCTGATTGTGAACTCAAGAGGATGATAGGGGAAGCATAGATCACAGTCAAAGCAATAGTACATTTCTGCATCTGCATAATAGAAGTCAACATTCATCTTTTAGGCTGTATATAGGAAAACAAGTTTTTCTATTGAAAAACGAACCATATGTTTTTAGCCCACTACGTATTCACCCTAAAGTTGTGAAGTAGTCTGAAAGAGTCACTGCAGTAGAGACTAAATTATCTAAGGTAGTGAGAAGAACTAAGGTGGCAAAGTTCATTCAGGAAAACAACAAAGCAAAGCTTTAAAATTATATCTCATCTAGTACAATTTATACAATGTACTATCTTTGTTCCCTGTCATGACAGTGACTATCTGGTTTGTGATCATCCTTGTACAGCTGGCTCTGGAATATAGACTAAATGTGCAAAGCCTGGGTATTTTGCTTTCTTTCTGGTAACTTGATCGATTGGAAGTACTTTAAACTCAAAATGAACTTGTTTGAATACGTACCAGGCATATGAATAAAAATCTATAGGAACTGTAATGAAAGAGGGGCCACGTTGCTGCCAGTTTTCCTCAAGTTGTTCAGGAATAGAGTCACTGAGACTCATTATTTGTGAGTACATGATGTAATGATTACATTAGGGATCTCCTGGGATCCCTAGTTTGGGATGTTTCCCATGGAGACATCCCAAACAGCTTTAAGGTTAACTTCTACCCAAGGAAGCCTTCTGTGTTTTGTTTTCAACAAGCAAATGAAGAAAAGGATCCTGAAGGAGTAGAGAGTCATCTACTGCATTTGTACAGATTACAATTTTGCATGGCTCTAGTTCTCTTGGAAGACTCTGCTTATTGCTATGTAAGTTTCAAAAACAATGGGAATAATTTCAGGTTTTGCTTATAATCTTGTCTTCATATATGTCAGGACTTTTCTAGCTGAATGTTTTGGATACACTTTCTTATCTTAGTTTTTCACTTATATCTACTATTATATTACAAAACACAAAAATTATGAATTATGTGCAAGGATTGATTTTTAAAAGCACATATATATTCAGCATTATCTTTAGTTCATGTTAAACATCAGAAACTAAGTGAAATTGAGGAGATGCCAACATAAGTCAGGCAGCCTCATGTTGAAATATGCTGAGCTACGATGTCCTTGGGGTCTCATGCAGAAATATTAGCTTGTATCCAGCAGTGGTATAGCTATGCCATATAGTGTTCCAACTGAGCTAATCATCCCAGGAGGAATGCCATAATGATGTGACAAAAATATTTATGATTCTGGCGCTAGCTCAGGCATCTCTTCATCATGCTGCTTTGTAAGTTATGTAGACATAACCTTCGAAGCTCATGATATGCAGTAAGGCAGATTAGATAGGTGACCTAGAGGCCAGCTTGGGCCCTCAGTTCTATTAATCTAGCTACATATCAGAACAAACCATAAACATATTAGAGGAAGCAGTAAAATAGCTCCATTAAACACCACATTAAGGGAACAAATTTCCACACAAGCCTGGGGAAAAAAAAAAAAAAGAAATAATAATAATTAAAAAAAAAAGGCAAGGCATTGAAACTTTTGTGTTTAGGTAAGGTTAGAAAGAGAGGAAGAAGTCTTCATAATAACACATTAATTTCTTCTAAGGTTTATAGAGAGAATGAGTCAATTAAACTTGGGAAAATGTTGCTGTAAGGAAATAGAAAGAAAACTCAGAAAACTTACAGCACAATTGCACTTTCCTAGGTTTTGTTGATGCATGTGTTCTGTACTACTGTATTCCATATGATATCTTATCACCCCTATATTTGAACACCTTCCAATAATGCATTAAGCAACATAAGTAACATCTGCCACATGTTCATTCTCACATCTCCTCCCCAGTGGCAGATGTGCAAGAAGTGCTGTGTCTTGGGTTCATTTCAGTAATAGGTTCATGTTACTGCATGTTTATGGTAGAGGCAAAAAATAAGTGCTGAAGAAATTACTTTAGAGGAGAAGGTAGTAGATAGTTCATCATTCTTGGGGAATGATGTACTGATTGTATTGGTGTAGAATCAGCCCTGAAAATGCCTGTCTCTTCACAGAGAGTCATTAGGCTTTTCCTAGCAAATGTCATTGCCTCAGGAGCAGGAATTTATTAAAGGAAGGCTGGAGCTTTAGGTGATAATGCTAATATAGTTAGGTTTGTTGAACTCTTTCAAGCTTGATGACTTGTTATCTTTACTACAGAGAATGGGATGCAGGTTTGAATAATTTATCAGTAATAATCAGCAATAATCAGTATTAATAAAAAGACAGTCTATTATGTTTTATACCAGTTAGTGTTTCCTAGGCATTTAATGTTTCAT
>JAWWMP010000093.1:55591116-55606214 GCA_035047865.1 Dendrocincla tyrannina | reverse complement strand
GTTGTAGAGAGAGCAATAAGGTCACCCCTGAGCCTCCTCTTCTCCAGCCTAAACAACCCTAGCTCCCTCAGCTGCTGGTCCTGCTGGCCACACTGTTCCTGATAGAGGCCAGGATGTCACTGGCCTTCTTGGCCACCTGGACACACAGTGGCTCATGTTCAGCTGCTGTCCTGCAGGGGGTTGTTGCGGCCAAAGTGCAGAACCTGGCACTTGGTCTCATTAAACATCGTACCAAAGACTGGGGGAAAATGGTTTGAGGCCTTCTCCATAATTTTTCTATTGTTTTGATGAAACTGAAACTGATGTATATGGCAAATGTCACTGCAGCAATCTAGGACTATTTTATGTCCATGTTCTCCCTATAAAACTGGAGCCAGAGATCTTTAGGGATTAGATTTATCACACAGTTGGTGGTTTTACCTCAGTCTCCAACTATTTTGGAAATGCGCACATGTTTATATCTCAGAAATAACTGGAGAGCCTCTAGTAATGCATCCTAGTATTTATTAATTAGTTATTTTCTCTGAAGGTCATTTATCTTCTTATTAAAGTGAAATCAAATCAGCTGTTGCTGTTGGCAACTCAGTGTAGAATAATGCATTTCTAAGAAAAATGAAAAGCCTTCAGTGGATAAAAAATGTGAGTAGAAAAAGAAAAGCAGAAGCCTGGAGACCCTTTCCTTAGAAAAATGTCATAGTAGTTTAAGGTCAGTTTGTGTAGCTGTATAGCAGTATCATTTATTACAACCTTTCTAATTCTACCAAGTTTTTGTAATGACGCAATCTGAGTAATTTTAATTGATGATACATTTCTACAAGTTGGGGGGTATATTTATGGTTTATGAACCATCAGATAAGGTTGTTTGAGATGGATGTGCCTAATGATACTCTGTTTTGGGGTTTCAATCTCTGAACTGGTCCAGTTTGGCTTTTTTTCTATCACAGAATGTCTGAGACTAGTAGTGGGTAGTGTGGGTCTACTGTGTAACTGGAGTTGGCTGCCAGCACTCCTGTAATTGAGGCTAGTCCAGAATGGATTTCAACTGATAAGAAAAAAATATTAATTATGGAGAGTTTTATGTGAAGGAGACAATTTTCCCAGTTGGTTTTGGAGATTTTTATTTGATTACTTGAACGCAATAATAAAGGATTGGCAAGATCTTGGCTATTCCCAGTTCTCAAGGATAATAAAAGAAGTGTAACTAACTATGGCTTCTGAATGTACATACCTTAGTCACTCAAAAGAACAGATAAAAATATACAAGGAATTCAGGGAAAAATATATTACAGGAGATAAAGAACAATGGGGTGAGTACCAAATTTTTCCAGAGACTAGGTAGCAAGACCTGGAATGAAGAAGACTGTCCAGAGACTGCCTCTTTTAGATCACAGAAGGAAAAAAATTGATTCTGTTAGCTTCTTTGCATTTATTTTGTAGGTTATGACTACAAAATGTGTCTGGAATAATACCTTAGATTGTATGGTTTATTTGTCTTTGGAAAAAAAAATAGAATCAAGATGTCATGATTTTCCTGTTAATAATGACATTTCTTGCTGGCCCATTATTACTGTAGTCTTCTGCCAGGCTGCATTCTTTCAGGCTGCAAACACTCAGCTTATATGAGTAATACAAGTTGATCTTATGCAAGCAGTGTTGATTAAAGATTTTTCCTGGCCTAAAGGATTGCTTAAAGAGTATAGTTAAATATTTGGCATTACAATATCAAGCCTGAGATCCTGCCTATGAGTAATTTATGACAAAACACCTGCATGAATGAGGTGAAAGAAACTGAGTATGCTGAATTATTGCATGAGTTACTAAACTCAAATAGCTTCATATGGCCACACAAGAAAGTTGAGAGGCTAAAACTGTAATTACTTTCAGTCATTGTGATGCCTGAAGAATAGGTCTTGCTGAAAAATGTGTTGTGCGGTTTTGGGCTTTATTTTTAATATAAAATAAAAATCTGTCCGATAAAGGATATTGTTTTGATATTCTATTCCAAAATTTCTCCAAGTAAAATGATTATATTTCACATAAACTTTCAATTAAAATAAATGTATCAGACAAACATAACGGAGTACACATTCATATCTTTCTATAGGAGTGGAGAATCATCCTATTGTTCCCCCCTCCCTCACTGTCCCTTTTCATTGCCTTTAGACAAGGGACAAAACTCATTGAACAAAGCTGTAAAGTACTGATTAGCTGCTGCCAGGCTGTCTCCCCTGGGCACTGGAAAGAAAGACAGCCATGGGATACGGAAAGCAGAGAAAACTGTAACATTTTCAAATAAATGGTAATTTATGAACTCACAGTTCACATGTTCATCATTATGAATTCTTCAGCTTCAATTTAACCCTTATTTTACAGGGGTTTAAGTAAAATGGGAGACACTTCTGTGTATGGCTTTCCAAGATTACTTGTAGCCTAAGTGCCTGAGGTTTAGTAATGATGTCATTTGTTCTTTTCACCTTTTTTGATTAAGTTTTGTGTTTGTACAGTATTAAACCAGAAGAAAGAGAAAGATGAACATAAGGCATGGAAAGACTGCAACTGCCTGACATCTGAATCTGAATCATCTATTGATAGACCTCTGCACTACATCAGCCCATGGAGATCTGTAATGCAGTTTGAAACAGTCAAACCTCCTTGAGTCATCTGCAAGAGATTGCTGAGAAGCATAATGATGCAGTTGCCTATGCAATGTGAGGTAAATCTGATGCAAAGAAAGGAAAGATGCTGAGCAATAATCCGTTAAAGAAATTACTATCTCATATTTTTCCCACCATTTTTCTTTGCACAGAGCATCCTCCATGACTCATTTCTGCTTGCCACTATGAGTTAGATCTGCCCATATAAGTGAAAAAAGTGATTCTCCTTGTCTTCTCTGGAACAAGAGTCTGCCACTCTATAGATGCTGTCACATGAAAGAGGAGTTTCCTCAAACCTTTCATGTTTGATCTGTCAATGACCTAAGAAAGACAAGACCCTTGTTCCCAAGCAGCCTGTCTACATCCCATTTTGGGGACTCCACTGAACAGCCCACTGTATCAAAGGATGGTTCAACTCACTTGTTCAGGCATGTGCACTAACAACATATCAGACTCAAATCCTTTATTTTACCTCTTTCTGGATGTGCCCACTCTTAGATGGCATATTATCGGTTTTGTGAATTACGCTATCCCCTGCCAGTGACTGCTAAGTGCCTTTGAAGGACTCACACTGAACCGTTTACAGAATAACACACAAACATAGTGATAATAGTAAACTGTGGCCGATTAAGTTCAAAGATTGGTGTTGACAGTATATTGACTGGGAAAAATTAATTTGAAACAAGATATTGACAAATCCTAATCACCAATGAAGGCCAGCTCAAAATAATTATTTAGCATACACAGAATAAGGTTCTTACCCAATAGATGTCCCTGTGAAGACAGAAGACAGGTTAATCCTGTTGAGTGATCCCAGAAGGTAGAAAATAGTTTCCTTTAACCTCCCTTCCCACTTAAGCTATATTATTTTAGTTTGAGGGATGGGAAAGGTAAATTTATAGTTGATGTAATTTCATGTTTAGGTGGATTCTGAGCGATTTTAGTCATTAGCATACGTAGGGCATGAAAAATAATATGTATATTGAAGTTAAGCAAAGTTCAGCTTTCAGTCACCATCTGGCACATTCCTTTGGCTTAGTTTTCTTAGGTGCATTGTTTTCAACAGAGCATGATCACAAGACCATTGTGTTTCTCCAGTTTCTGTTTCTTATGTGCATTAATTTCAACAGAACATGACCACAGCACCTCAGTGCCCCTCTGTCCTTTGATTGATGTCTCCCTTAGAGCAGTACACCAAGATCCGTCAGTGTTCCTGCTTCTGAGGTGTGGAGACAGTTTGTCCCCAGTGAACTATAGCACATGCACTCCTTCTTGCTGAACTTTGTTTTTCAGTATTTTCTTTATAGCTAAACACTTTAATTTTCATTGCCCCTTCTCATTGTTTCACGAAACTGGACTGTGGAAGACTGGCTGGGCATATTGAGAGCCATGTGGGCACGTATACAAAATGACTACTGAAAATGGATGATTGAAAGCAAGAAATCACTGGTGCGCTTAACACATAGGGAGTTCCTGGGAGAAAGGAGTAGCTCTCCTAAACATTTGCTCTGGAGCTGTGAATAAAAGGCAGGAACAGATGCTCAGAATGCTCTAGCACTTTGAAGTGTAGGAACTGGATTTTTCTACTAAAAAGTAAGAAAAGTTGTTACTGTCTGTTGGGACAATAGATGGTATTTTTGCTTAGAATGACCCCAAATAAGAAGAGCAATGCTTGATGGATTGGATCCAAAACCCAAACAGTGTAATTAAATCTGTATGAATACAAAGTATACTCATGCACATATAAGTATATTTATACAAATATATTTCCACCTGTTTTCCAAACAAAGTCTGATTGATGTACTATTGAAGACAACTCATGTTTTGCTTCTGTTGGTCTGTATTTGAAAAAGTTCTGCATGTGCAAACAATGAACTGTGGATTTTCTATGGATGTATGGATAAATGCAGATTAGAAGAATTACTTCTCAATTTATGAATCTGAACACAGTAATTTGTCCTATTATCAGTGGAACTGGTTCAGCAATTCTGAAGGTAAACCAGGTCTCTATATGATGCAATGAACTTCTGATCATTACCTGGAAACATTCCTTTCTTTGCTATTAAACAGTGCATTCAGCCTAGTGAAGTAGAACACCAATAAGCAATTCCTCTCTCCAGAAGCCAACAGATCACTCTATTTTGCCCACTCACTGGTAGCCCAAGATCCTTCTATCCTACATTGCAAGATGTGGCAAGAAGTTCTTCCTTAAAGCCTAAGCTGTTGACATTGCTTTCTTATACTTGGACAATATCGTTGCCAGAATCTGTTCCTAGAATTCTTTCTGCTGTTGTTGACTTTGGTGTTGACTCTGACATATGGACTCTTCAATTTTTCTTCCCTGTGGCTATAGTTCAGTCTTCTGCACTTCCTCATTGGGAGTAAAATTAATTAACTCATGGTTTTCTTGATTTTAGACTAAATATTGTCAACTAAATTTTAAACTGAATATTACTTATTTCACTTTTTTGCCCAATAACTTTGTCTACATTGAAATCCCTCAGTATCCAGGACACTAAATTGTTTTATGGCAGGGAGAGATAGCATCAAACACTGTCCAAATTCCACTAGTGCCCAAGGTCTGATGGGGTGAGAAACAGACAAATCAGCAACTAATACAAGCTCAGTAGTGCAGAGGAAGACAAAAAGTCTTTCCAGTCTGACCTGGCAATGAATTCCTTCACAGCTGCAAATCAGCAATCTAAGTTTGAATGTGAGCAGAAAGTGTTGATCAGGTGTCCCAGGGAAAGAATTATTTGCACTGCTTTAGATGAGTTACCAACTAAGTGCTGAAGAAGATCGAAAAAACTTATTATCATGTTGATCATTTTTAAAAAACCGCTTGGGAAAATACATCTCTAATCTTACCAGACAATGAACTGAAACCTTAAAGGCTGCAACGTCATTAACTTAAAATTTCCAGGAGGAATGGCTCCTTTGTGAAAGGAATGTTAAAGTGTGAGATTTTGTGATTTAAGTTCAAATATCATTGTGCAGACCAACTGCCTACACTCATGCGCTGCAAAACTTGCCATAAAAAGTTAAAATAAGTATGTTTAAGAAAGTTTTATATAATAATGATGACTCTATGAACTGGTGACTTCATCTCCTTTTTTCTTGTTTTTTTCATTTTAAATTATGCTCACTGTCTTTTATATTCTGGTTAAATTAAAATCTTAGTCAGCATCCTACTGATCTTACTATGAATTTTTTTTCAGCTAGAATGAACACCCCAACCTTCCAGAAACAGATGTGCAAGGACCTATACACAGGATTCATATTATTCCTTGATTTTATCTTTGATGATCTTAGTACACTGAATATCATACTGTAATGAGTGTTTCCTAGTTTCTCCAACATTTTTATGTGTTTTTGTCCTTCACCTCTTGAACGTTTGAATATTTTACTTTAACTTTGAATACCAGATCTAGAAATGGCACAATATTCTAATTTTGATTGTATCAATATTGTGTCACAGATTTCCTGTTTCTGTTGCACATCTTCTAAGCAACCAAGAATCAATGGAATAACACTTATCTATGACAGCATGAGGCCTGTCCAACTCGGTTGCTTACAAATCAGTTTCTCATTCTCTGTAGATATAAAATGTGGACTTCAAGAATGTTTTCTTGCACTGCTACTGATCTTAATGAACTGTTTCTTTCTGGAGGTGTTATATATTTTGGATGTGAGAAAGGCAATTGGGAGGAGATTTTTCTCCCACCTTTTTTTTTAATGACAAGCTTACTTTTTAAAAAAATCTTGATACAGTTCAAAAATCTTGTTTCATTTGGAATCAGTTTCCCAAATAATTATAAATCAGAGTCACTCAGTTCTTCTGCCCAGAAATTGAATTATTCCAAACTGCTATGCAATTTTGAAAATTTTGGCCAATGTTTATGGCTTCCATCTGAGTCTTTGCACCAAAAAACTTGGGTTAGATGAAAAAATCAGTTATATATAAAACCTTTTTAGAATATCTAGACAAGGACAGAAACCAGACCAAAAACTCAGTGGGTCCAATTTTTTCCCACTAAATACTCACATCTTTGACTTAATTTTGACAGGGAATCCTGCTGAATGTGAGTTCCCATCATATGCCAGCAGCTCATCTCTAGTGTTGCTTTTCCTAATACCTGCTCATAGAAGAATGTTCTCGAATGGGAAAATAAGGAGAGAAACAAAAAAGTCCCCTTTTAAACCTCGATTTCAAATCATGGTTGTACCCACCCATTTCAAACTGTATTCTCCAGTCTTTGGAGAAGCGGTTGCTGTATTTAAAAGCAAGAAAATTTGTCTTAATTGAATGTGACTTTTTTGTTTTACACCCTTCCTCTTTTGTTGCTAATATCTCTTTGGACCACCCAACATAACTCAGCTCTCTTTCCTTGGTGTTTATTACTCAGAATCCTTGCAAATATTGTCCCTATTAGTCATTGCTTGGCCCAGCTACAACTGGCAAATAGAGGTTTTTGGAGTATATTTTTAATTTGCAGTCAGTTCCTTTTGAGTCTTGGACATGAGACTAAAGAAAGGATATCATACACTAAATCAGGGTAATAATTAGCTTGATATATGCTTCTTAATTAGGATAATTGTAATTGGCAAAACCCCCTTAAATTCTCATGACACAGGGGTTAATGATATACATAAATTATGGTGATTCTGTCCCATTAGTTGGAGTCCCAAAGCCATCACTGTGGAGGGCATATATAGCAGAGCTATAATTCTTGAAATGGTCTAGCTCTGTGGAGGAGTTCTAGGATCTTACTAACTTGCAAGACCCTGGGTGGCCCAAAAGCACCATTTGGGTGGCCCATGAAGCAGAATTTTGCTGTTCTGAGTAGTCATGGTATGTTTAGCCTGACAATGCAAATGAACGCAAAAGTCCATCATCCCGTAGGCTGGAACAAGGCACAGAAGATTGGGATAGCATGCAACTAGATGTGCATTGCTCTTTCAGGATTTAAAAATCTCCAATTTAGTACATTGTCTTCTTCTAATCCTGA
This sequence comes from Dendrocincla tyrannina, assembly GCA_035047865.1. Classification (NCBI taxonomy): domain Eukaryota; kingdom Metazoa; phylum Chordata; class Aves; order Passeriformes; family Dendrocolaptidae; genus Dendrocincla; species Dendrocincla tyrannina. The sequence goes on along the minus strand of JAWWMP010000093.1, from coordinate 55,598,551 downwards.
ATGCAGATGGCATCAGAAATAGTTGTGCCTAAATTATAACTAAGACAAGATGTACAAGATGAGTTAAGACTCCTGCAGTTATCCTCCATTCTGGGTTGCATACAGACAGTACTAAATGCATGTGGTTCTATTTCTGCCTCTTCTCTTTGCTAGCTGAAACCCATATGTGAATCACAGCCTGCTTGAGATATTCTGCGAATGTATATCATTGTTCAAAATGCCCTGCTTGCACTTCTTTTAAATCTCTATGTTCCTTAAGGAATTACCTTAACAATGTAGTTTTGGGTATTTGTTTGTTTTGTTTGTTGTTTGGGGTTTTTTGATAGTTCATTTAAAAGCTGAGTTAAATAAGAACCTTCTAAATGTGATCTGTTATTGTATTTTCAGACAGACTGGCAGATATGGTAGCCATTCTGATTAGAAATGAAATCTAACACAAGAGTGCTGAAAGCTAAGTGGATGATTTGCAAGTTATCAGTGCTGTTTAGATCTGTCTTCATAAAGAAAGAGGAATGTGTTGTGTCACTTTGTAATGGTACAAAAAAAGTACATAGATGCGCTTCTAGAAGGATCAAGCAAGACATCAGGACTGGTGTTTTGTGTGGAATAAGACAACAGGAGACTGCACAGATAGCGAGAAGACACATTTTCCCAAATAAACGGTAGAATCTCAATATATATGGAAGTATCTGATTTAACCAAATCTTTAAAAGCACAACGCTCTCTACCATTACAGAATCATGGAGTCAGCTGAATTGGAAGGGATCCACATGGATCATCAAGTCCAACTCAGCCCAGAACAGGATAGCCCCGAGAGACTAGTGTATCATCTAAATGCCCCTTGAGTTCTGTCAGGCTGTGCTGTGACCACCACCCTGCAGTGCCTGTTCCAGTGCCCAACCACCCTCTGGAGGAAGAACCTTTTTCTATTATTCAACCTAAACCTCCCCTGACACAACATCAGGCCATTGCCTCAGGTCCTGTCACTGGTCAACACAGACAAAAGATCAGTGCTTAACACTCACAAGGAAATTTTACACTGCATTAAGGTCTCCCCTCAATCTCCTTTCCTCCAGGCTGAACAGACCAAGTGCCCTCAGCTGCTCCTCATACAGCTTCCCCTCAAGGCACTTCACCATCTTCGTTGCTCTCCTTTGGATGCTCTCTAATGGCTTAATATCTTTCTTATATTGTAGTGCCCAGAACTGCACATAATATCCAAGGTGAGGCCACCCCAGTGCAGAGCAGAGTGGGACAATCCCCTCCCTTGTCCAGCTGGTGATGCTTTGCCTGATGCCCCCCAGGACAGGGTTGGCCCTCCTGGTTGCCAGGGCACTGCTGACTCATATTCAACTTACTATTGATCAGGACCCCCAGGGCCCTTTCCATGGCACTGCTCTCCAGCATCTCATTCCCCAGTCTGTACACACATCTGGGGTTGCCTCATCTCAGGTGCAGCATCCAGCACTTCCCCCTGTTGAGCTTCACATGGTTGGTGATTGCCCACTCCTCTAATTTGTCAAGATCTCTCTGCAGGGCCTCCCTGCCTTTGAGGGAATCAACAGCTTCTCCCAGTTTTGTAGAGTTTGCAAATTTGCTTTTGTAAAAGAGCAAAATATATCCGGCCATTTTTAAATTTTTAATTGCTGTTGAAAGTAGGAGTAAATTGTTATAAATATGCTCAATTCTTTCCTTCATGTCCTACATACTTTGCATTTTCCAGGAAATGTGGCTCCTCTTAATTTGTGAAAGTCAAGACTCCACAGATGACTTCTTTGCATGGAGAAAACCATTTAGTTTTCTTGGTATAATACATATCTTCCTAGAACAAGGAAGAATGAAAGATTTATAAATGACTGACAAGCATCATTTATCTGTCAGGAACAAATTTTCCTTTAAGAAAGGAAAAGTCCCTTTTTGACCCACTGCTTACCAACATTTCATCCCCAAGTCTGTGTACATCCAGGGTTGCCCCATTCCAGGTACAGAATCTGGCACTTGCCCTTGTTGAACTTCATATGGTTGGTGATTGCCCACTGCTCTAATTTGTCGAGGTCTCCCTGCAGGGCCTCCGTGCTTCTGAGGGAGTCAACAGCTCCTCCCAGTGTTGTGCCATCTGCAAACTTGCTTAGTATCCCTTCCAGTCCTGTGGAATGTTGCAAGCCATTTCTGAAGATGTTGAAGAGCACAGGGCCTGTGGAACCCCATGAGTAACAAGTCAACAGTCTGATGTCCCCCTACTCACTATAACCCTCTATGTTTGGCCCATTAGCCAATTGCACACCCACCACATGATGTGTTTATCCAGCTCTGTGCTGGACATTTTGCCCAGAGGGATGTTGTGAAAGACAGTATCGAATACTTTACTGGAATCTGAAAAGATTGCATCAACTGGCTTCCCTTGATCAGTTGTGTGGGTTCCCTTGGCGTAAAAGGAAATCAGGTTTGATAAGCTGGACTTTCTTCCCATGAACTGTGCTGGCTGTGACTGATGACTGTGTTGTCTTTCAGGTGTTTTTCAACACTTCCCAGAATAATCTTCACAACTTTGCCAGGCACTGAGGTGAGACTGACAATCTGTAGTTTCCAGAGTCCTCCTTCTTGCCCTTCTTGAAAATCAAAATGTTTTCCAGCTTGGAACCCCTCTAGATTCCCAAGATCACTCAAAAATCTTTGAGGGAGGTTTTGTAATTACATCAGCTACATCTCTGAGGATTCTGGAATGAATCCCATTGGGTCTCAGAGATTTGTAGGAATCCAGCTGGAGCAGCAGATCCCACAGAATTTCAGGCTTGACTGGGAGTTGATCATTCTCACAGCTCAGGGCACTGAGACCCCCTTGGTCCATCATCTGTGTTGAAGACAGAGACAAAGAAAGTGTTAAAACACCTCTGCCTTGTCTCTGTCCCTGTTTTTGAGAGGACCATCCCCATCCTGTAATGGTCTGATGATATTTCTATGCCACCTATTACCATTAATATATTTAAAAAAACTCTTTTTATTGTCCCCCATATTTCTGACCAGCTGCAATTTCAGTTGAGCATTCACTGCATAAATTTTCTCCCTACAGAGGCAAGCAGCATCTCTGAATACTTCCAGTCTCTCTTGACCTTACTTCCACTAGGCATACGCCTTCCTTTTATCCTTATCTCCAAGAGAACATTCCTGTTCAGCTATGCTGGCATTCTGCCTCACCAGCTTGACTTTTGACATTTGGGAATTGCCTGCTTCTGTGCCCTTAGGAGCTGATGTTTGAAAAGTGACCAGTACTGATGGATCCCAGCATCTGCAAAAACATTTTCCCACAGGACCTTACTTACTAATTCCCTGAGCAGCCTGAATTCTGCTCTCCTTGTGTCCAGAGCTGAGGTTGTGCTGGCACTTTCCCTCCTGTTAACAGATATTTTAAACTCAATCACCTCATGTTTGCTGTGGCCAAGACAGCCACCAATCTCCACTTTGCTCATGAGATCCACTCTGTTGACAAGCAGCAGATCCAGGAGGACATCCTTCCAAGTCAGCTCCCTTATCACTTCTTTCATATAGTTGTCATCCAGGTTTTTCAGGAATCTTATGGCCTGTATCTTACCAGCTCTGTGATGTTCCCAGTTTATTTCTGGCAAGTCCCCCAGAAGGACAAGGGTAGTTGACTTGAAAGTGTCCATTAGTTCCTCAAAGAATAATTCATCGGCATCATCATCTTAGGTGGGAGGTCTAAGGCTGATTCCCATGATGATATTTGCATTATTTGTTTGCCCCTTCATTCTTACCCAGGAGTTCTCAACTGCGCCATTACCAACTGTGAGTTCCATACATTCTAACTCTTCCATTACATACAGTGCCACCCCTCTGCCTCTTCTGCCCTGCTCATCCCTCCTGAAGAGCCTGTAACTGTCCAACAGGGTATTTCAGTAACAGGTCTCATCCCACCAGGTTTCACTTATGACAGTGGTGTTCAATCTCTGGGGCTGGGCCAAAAGCTTTTGCAGAAACATCATTTCCAGTGGCTACCACTAGATAGTGGATCACAGTCCATGTAAGAAAAATTACTCATGTTGCTGATTTCTACATGGCAGATTATTTTATTTAGTCATTATATGGTCCTAAATCTACCTTAAAAATAGTACACTAGACAGTCAATATAGGACATACAAAAATTGACATTCTATTTTCATCCATAATGTTTATATAAAGAAGAAGAAATCTTTCAGCTCAAAATATTCATTAAAAGTTTAAAGATATTTTAGTATCCCTATATTATTCATCCACAAAATGAATGATTATTTCTAATAGTGTCTTTGACTGTCTCTCCAAGGACTCTCCAGTCACATGTAATGGTACTTCATGGACTCTGTTACTATTCCAAGTCATTGTAATGGAAAGAACGGGACAAAGACTATGATCTCAGTGGGAGGTCTGCTATTCTTGGCCTTTGTTTTCCTTGAGCTCTTTCATTTCCAGATTTCCAGCTATGGATTCTTCTCAGAAGAGTAGAGTAAGGAGATCAACAGCTTTATTTGGTATACAGATATAATACATTCAGATCTTAGATATCTTTCTCTTTTAAAAAGGCTGACCTAAATAAATGCTTACCAAATAGTTCAACTTCTTATAGAAGACAAAAATGTGATTTTTTTTCTGTTTAGCAAAATCACTTGTAAACCAGGGACAAAATAGCAAATCAAGCAGTTATTGTTTATATTCATAAACAATAAAAATATTGTTTATATTCATGTGATGAATATAAAACTTAGATTTTACTTTATTTGGAATATCTGAATTTCCTAACCAGGAAAATGATAGGAAAGAAGACGAAAATAGTTTTCACTTACAAAAATTCATAGACAGCAAATCAGTACCTAAGAATATTTTACTATTTATCTACTTCGCTGTGAACTTTCAAATTCTTGGCTAGAGGGACACTGAGGAAGGAATATGCATGTTTTAAGGAAAATACAAGATCAGAAGAAAAGAACTTAAATGCACTCATTCCCTGCATTAATTTTGTACAAATTGCATGCGTACTATAAACAAATAATACATTTGGATGCATACAGCTACTCATCTTTGGCATGTATATATGGGAGTGAGATGCAGCCAACAAACTGTGCAAACAAGGAACACAATGTTGCCTAGAAATGATGCTTTTCTTTGAAAAGATGAGTAATATTCCAAGATGAAAACAATTAGTATTGGACTCATATCATACTTTTTCCAATACTTTCAAAAGAACTGGAAAACCAAGAGGCATACTACAATAAACTTATAAAAATAAAAACATGAAAGGAAAATTAGCTAAGCTATTGAGAGCTGAGTATCTAAATTTGGGCTTCTGAGTCTACAGTAAAGCAGCAGTATGTTAGATCTACTTTTCCAAAGGGCTGAGATCGCAGCATCTTCTATTAAAGCTGACATTTTTGAAAGTGTGATGACCTACTTAAGTATTTTCACCTGGGTTTCGGCTCATAATGCTAAATTCCCATCTTCGTTGCTCCTTGGAAAAGAAACATAAATGCTCTGCACATAGTACAACATTATGAAGAAAAGGAATACAAAGAGAAAAGATAAATATAGTACTTAAAAAACCCCAATGTCAAATAAATCTGAAATGTCAGCTTTTATCTCAGTACTTTTGGTCATCAAGAAAAACACTGCTGTTATTTTTATATGACTGTTTTTCCAGAATACCAGAAGGCAGGATCAGACCTAAATGTGAAACATATTTAAAGGTTCCTCATTTTACTGTGGAAACATTGATAAAATCGATCATCCAACTTTTACCTGCTTTCTTTCCTTGTGCTGCAGATAGACTGAGTCTTATGAACAGCCAGTTAGCAGTAAACATCTGGCAATCTCTTTTGTTTTAACAGGTGATCTTCATCTTGGATGCTAAGAGTATACTGTTCAAAGCCAGCAAAAGTAGTCCCTGCTTGACTTGTTTCCTGAGTTTAAGTGTGCAGTGATAGAATGGGCTCAACTTAATCATTGTTAGCTTACTGCACTATGGCATTCTTGATGTGAGTTTTCCTTCAGTTCTTTGGACAACTTCTCAGTCAAAATAAATTGTTGCTACATGAATTTTTACTCCATGAATTTATCATAGAACTTTTATGTACTAACATAATATATGCTGAGGAAACCATTAAAATACATGTAATATATTTATTTTGCTTGAGGTACAAATTTTTATTTAAGTGTTATGCAATATGTTAAGTATTGCCTGACTCACAACCCTTTATGGTTATCTTCTGGTTGTTACACCATGGCTCTAAATACTCACAACAAGCAAGAGGAAGCACTATTCTCCAATGGAATGCATCAGTGGAAGCAAGGGAGAGATCAGATTGGCATTGGCCCTCCAGAAAGAGTGACCAGATTCATTTCTTTGAAGGAGAGTTTCTGGCAATAAGAATCAGGTGTCCCTCACTACGTGTAGAGGAGTCCTTCATCCACCTCTTATCCTGTTCTGAGTGCAAATCTGTGCAACCTAATGCAATCCCCTTTGTGATAGTGATAAATATTAATTTGTTTGGGTCTGTTAGTTTGCTTGTTTTGTTTTGTTTTGTTTTGCTTTTCTCTGGGTTTTTGAGTTTTTCTGGGGGATTTTGTTTTTGGTTTTTATTTTGTGGGGTGTTTTGATTTTGGTTTATTTGTTTGGGTTGGTTTCTTTCTTTTGTTTGTTTTTTTTTGTGTTGTTGGTTTGTGGGTTTTTCCCATTAACGATACAGTTTTAGTTCTTTACTGGTCTTATTTTCCTGTGGTCTAGTCATGGAAAGTCCAGGAGCACTTCTTTTCCTTTCATAGGCCGACACCAGATTCCTCCATAGATCACCCTCACAGAAGGAAACAGGAGACCACAAAGGTAGGGTTGTCATAAATCAGGAAAAAAAACAGGACTTATTTTCAAAGGACAAGAGAAAAGCAATGCTGGGAATTGTTCAGTTATTGTTTTTAGGGAAGCATACAACCCACTTTTCCAAGACTGCCTGTCTGCATATTAGGTGACTCCAAAGAGCTGCTTAACCCAGAAAAGTAGATCAGTTGAAAACATGCAGAAACTATTATTAGCACAGGTACTTCTGTCTGACAAAAACCCTAGATTTTGTTCAGACAAAAATACAGTAAGATCTGAAAACAAACATAGTATGACTGCATACATATGCTTGCCTGGTTACCCAAAATTATTCTAAAAGGAAAGCAAAAATAGTGATATTTGATGTCCTAAAAATACATAAAACAGGGAGAGGAATATTTTACATGATTGATCCTTAGTAGCATAGTGGCTTAGATCAGATAAAAGATGAATGGTGCTGTCTTTGGCAATGCTCTGGCAAAGGACAGCCTTTATAAAATTTAAAGTCTTATTTGGCTGAAGGTATTTTTACCCAAAATTGATCAGTTCAATCAAGGGTTTGGTACTATTCCTGTATTCCTT
>JAWWMP010000093.1:55522751-55544142 GCA_035047865.1 Dendrocincla tyrannina | reverse complement strand
TTTTGCTGCAGTCCAAAGCTGGCCTGGGCTAAGAGCTCTGGGGGGAAATTTTTTGGATGGTACTTCCTGTTTTCTGCTTTAAAACTCCATATTTTCCTGGAATCAGGATGGATGAAATTCGTTTTTATAATATCGTGCAATCAATATCATAACATTTCAGGCCATTGCATCTCTTGTTTTGGGAACTATCTAATTTCTTACTCTGTCTAATTACAATCTATTCTTCAAGTTCTAAACACAAAGAACCCATCAATCAAACAGAGTTTAGAGACCCCTTTAGGTTTTTTCCATTTGAAACAGTCAATACAAACCCTCTTACAAAGGCAAAGCCTTATAGTTGGGGCACATAGATTGTTTTACTCTGGCACATGGAATGAGGAGTATGAATGGGTTTGGACATTTTTCTAAGCTCCTCTGTACCCTCGAAGTAGTTAAATACCTATGGCTTTAGTCATCTTTAGATACCCAAGTGATTGGATGTGTGTCATTAGAATTCAAAATTCTTAGCTCAGTTTATAATATCTTTTGAGTAGCTGCCATTCAAGTAGTACAAAGGCGTTTGTGGACTGATGTCTGTGCAGGCCACTTAGAACTATACTGAAAACAAAGACACAGAATCCACCCTCAGCAATTCTCAGATGAGACATTCCCTGGTCTATCATGCATGTGAACACAATCCTGGAGAGATGCAATAAAGTGGAAGAGGCCTTTTCTGAGGCCAAAAGATCCTTTGTATAATTGCACTAATGGGTAAAGAGTTGTCCTAGAATGCAGAAAGCTGTTTCTGAAATTCCTGCTCATATGGGTTTGGGTTTGCAGGAGATTTGAGTCCCTGTTTTCCATAATCTAGAGAGTTTCTTAATAACTGGAATATAGATTTTTGTGTTTTGCCCAGTTAATATTTTGTACAATTTCAGAAGAGGAACTTGAGTAATCTATTTTGGGAAAATGAAGCAGTGTCAAGAAGACTCATCTTGAATAGATATTGAAAGCACCAGTTTGGAGCAAGTATATCAGATATGGAAATGAAGACAGTCTTGCCATCTTGCCATTAGGGCACTACTGTCCAAGCTGATGGATATTTGTGATGATTTCTTCTTTTTTTTTTTTTTTCTCTCTTGGAAGGTGAGTATGCAAATTTAGGATTGAACAGACTGATTAACAGAAGATGATGTCTAGGTAACAGTGGATCTCCTTGTGGCCATCATCTTTGTAAGAAACAACATCCCACACCTCTACTAATTGTTTCATTCCTGGCTAGCTAATATGACTTCAAGTCATCTAGTGTCAGATTCCTGCTTTTGCTAAAGTTATATGGAAACTGTACATTTGAACACACGTTTTGAACTGGAAGCTTAGCAATCAACTAACAAAATCTCCACTGCTCTAACTTCTACAAAAGCACTTAGGATCTTGGTTTAGAACCTGAGACAACTGTATTGTGTTTCCTGAGACCATCTGCCCTGGAAATGTCAAGTAAATGTCAAGAATATAAAACTATTCCTTAGATCTGCAGATTGTAGAAAATGTGGTTTTCAAATGTTTTACAAGCTTGAAAGAGTGCAAGGAAATTGGTATCTAGCTCAGTGCTGGAGGGAGTTATAGTTCAAGTTATAATTTCTGTTATTTACACTCTTGTGAATTATTTACCTATTTACTTTTGAAATGTCCTGTGTACAGGGAAACACATCATTTTCACTCATCACAGGTGAAGTTTGATGGTTCAGGATAAAGAAGAAATAAATAAGTTTGCACTATGGGAACTGGTTTTAGAACTATGATTTGACAAAACAATTTCTCTAGCAAATTTCCCATGAACATTAAGCTTCAAATTATATCTCCACAGTTGTTTGAGAGAAGAGTATTTCAGACAACATTGCAGACCTGAAGAAGCGCCCAGAAGCATGGCTAGTTTTATTCTGACTATATCATTTGGTCCAAAGAAAGATACTATATCTCTACAAACTTGCCTAGCTTACATTCTAAGACCATCATGGGCAAAGCAACATTTTTTTATTTTATGTATAGAAAATGCATTTTTTCATGTAATGGAGATTGCATCAGTATCTATAGTATTTCACTCCTAAAAAAATAAATATCAATGAGCTTACACTGGCTTTCATGAAGTTAGAGGGTTATTACAACTAGTATTTAAGCTGACTTGTCTAGTGTTTTGTTGGTATCTGTATATTATATTTTGTGTATTTTCCAGATGCATATAAAATAAATTCTTTTAATTTCTATCTACTAATGTTATAGTATTATACTTGAGCATTAAAAGCTACTAATAAAGCTTGATTCAGTGGGGTTTCCTATTTTCATGTTCAAGTAAGTGATATTAGAATTTGGTACAACTTCTTTTAGGTTGTGCATACAGAAGGTAAGTGACACAGTATGCTGCTAAAAGCAACAGCAAAAATAGTTTGTAGTCTTCTCTGCTCAAGGCAAAGACAAGACTACCTTTGTCAACTTCTTTTCTGCGAGGCAGCTATAGGATATGATGGTAGGAGCCAGCTTTAAGAATAACTTACAACAATGTTCAGTACAAACTGTGCTGAAATAGATAATTGAATCATATGAAGATTCACCTACCAGGGATTAATTTTGTTCCTCTATCTGTTTTCTCTGTGAGATTAGCTTTCACTTTCTACATTGGAAATGGTGGAATCTTTTTGTAAGTGTTACACTGTGTCCCCTATTTAGACATTGAAGTGCTTTTGATGTCACTGTAACTTTTCCCCTGAACCAGATGTCTTTGCAGCCTTGTTTTCATTGAGGGCTTCTGTACAATTCCTGAAATAAAGGTGAGCTGCTGGTATTCTTTTCCTCTTTGTTGCTTAACACTGTACATCTCAGATCTCTAGACCCACCTTTTTGACAGTCAAAGCAACAGTCGTTTGCCATCCTGATGTCTTTTGTCCACCCATGATGAAGGCTAGTGAAATAGGGACCAACTAGGAGAGCCCAAAGGTGCCTATAATGCTGTATCAAGAATGAATGACCACTTGAATAGCTTCGATGTTCCTTTCACTCACAGTTATATGGGTGATATTCTGATATTCTGAAACAAGTTCAGGTCTTGGTGCTGCTGTCCCCTGCATGTCTTGCATACAGTTCATTATCTTTCTGACTTTTTCCTGTAGTTTCCCCCTCAACAAAACTTACTCACACAGAATTTATAAGGCTTGTTTTAGTCACCTGTTTAGTCTCATGCTTTGAGATTCAAACTGTGACTTTGACTATGAAGAGCTTATAGGATGATTTAAAAAATAAATAATTTTAGGAGTGAGTGAAGCCATTAGACTTGTACACATACTTGTCTGGATTTTTTGCAATGGTTGAAAAATCCACCACAAAGTCTGAAGTGGAACTGTCATTTTTCATCTCAGCTCCTGTTCCCAGAGTACTTAAATCAAGAAACAATTTGGACAGTGAAGTTTAAATTGTTTGTTTTAAGTAGTAAAAAAACCAAATGAGGATAACCCTTCTAAATATGTTTTGTTTAAAAAGATGTAAAGATATAACTGCAAATCAGCTACATCACAGTAATTTCTCATTTCTAATAAGAATGAGATTTTTTTTCATGGTAATGAGCTCTTCGGATCTGATATTTAAGTTCAGATGCTAAGACCTTGGGGAAGCCAAAGTCCAACAGGCCACTATGGCTAAGTCTTAGAGCTTGGTGAAGTTCTATCACAGCTTTAAATAAAAAAAAAACAAACAAACTAGCCTATGAGGCTGGAGTACTCAGCATTTAGGAGAATGTGTGGCTTGCAGGCATTCTGAATCCCTAAAGATTTAGGTTCTTCAAATTCTAAAACATACCTTCATGTGCACTTGATGCTTTTTACTTTTGGTACTGAAGAAGAGAAAGTGTCTCTTTGGATACATGATATATGTAGGAAATCTGTGGATGAAAGACTACATTTCTGCTTTTTTAGAAAATAGGATGCTAATTCAGCCTTTCTTGTGAAATCAGGTTTCAAATTGAGAGAATCTTTCCTTTTACTCCTGACCTGATTTTTTTTTTGATAGTACATCATTATTGCTGTCTGGGAGAAAGGGATGTACTGTATAAGTACCTAAAAATACTAGGATGCCAATTTAACCTTTCACAACACTTATATTGTTGTGGTTTTTTAGATGTTATCATTCTGATGTAGCAAAGGAGCAAGAAGTAAATCTGTTTGGATAGGTTGACAACAAGCTAATTCATAAAACAAAACCTCTTAGATAGAATTGGGCCATTGAAAGAGATGGTTTTACATCTTGGAAAGCAGGGTTTTGTATTAGCTAGCATATAGTGTCCAAAATGATCTATAGCCAGATTTTGAGCTGTATAGAGTCACTTAGATCATTATGACTATTTGAACAACGAAAAAGAAACAAAAACCAGAAAACAAAATGGATTTTTTTTCTTGAAGTGAAAGAGAAGGGGAATATGTCATAAGCATTCATCCCTTCTTGACTTAACCCTGTGGTTCAGAAGGAAGGAAGGCAAAAGAAGAAAAGCTGAAATAATGGCTAGTCATTTTAATAAATGTTATTTCTTTTCTTTCATCTAATATTATGCCTTTAGTACTTGCAATTTATAGATAACTCCATGCAGCATAAAAAGCAGCTAAAATAATTATTTGCTCAGCTCTAGTTATGCAATTGTTCATGATGCTGGGTATTATGAGGACAGTGATATATTAGTTCCAGGAATTGTGTCCTACAGCAAAACTGCAGTCAGCCACTGTGCAAGCTGTTTAAAGGTGTGCAGAATAACCATTCCAAATCACTGCATGAGTCTCTACAGTAGGGATTTTATGTTTTTATCCAAATTAGAGTGAAAGTCAGAGCTCAGTCTTTGCCACCAGAGATCTTCAAAGAACATATTACAGATATTTTTCCAGTGGCTGAAAATGAGATGTATATCTTCCAGTCACTGCTAACAGAAGTAGTTGGGAGTAATTTACTCAAGTACTTCAAGTCATTATTTGTCTGAGACAGAATTTGTACCTGTAAAAATTGCTTCTGGAAAATTGAAACAGTTCTGGTTGGTTTGCATCTATGGAAGGGTCATTTTCTATTCCCCTGCTTGGTGTTGTAGAGATTTTGATAGTGATGAGTTAACAAGAGATTCTGGTTGTTTCATGAATTTATGTACACTGAAGGAAGACTTCAGAAAGCAAAATTTTGTATTCCTCAGCTGGACACTGAGGGATGCTGTGGACATGAGCAAGTGGAGAGGACAGAGGTGCTGAGGGTGAACTTGTGGAGGAGGCTTTCCCAAGCCAGGCCTTCTTGCAACACCACTGCTCACATCCCTGCCAGTGTAGAGCCTGGATGACAGAACTTTTTCTGGCCTTGACCTGGAGCTCCCTCTCTGGGTTAGGGTGCATATCCTGGTATTTTGGATCTGCCTTTCTGAATACCATGGGACAAATATATTTCTCAAACTCCCTTTATACTTTTCTCCCGTGCTTAAGGAAGAGAAAAGAATTTTGTCAAAGTAATTAATTTTCAAAACAAGTCTTGTTGACTTTTTATTAGCCTGTGATGACCTTTTATAATACAACAATGCAAAGGTGAGACAATTGTGTTTCTGTTATGAAAAGAATTCCTACTGATATTATAGGTCTTTCAAGCTCATCTGAATAAAGTAAATATTTCACTTGAAAGAGTTAAATCATATAAATAATTACTGTGTATCACATATTCATAAAATAAAAGGAATTTCTTTCCATAAATGAACACTCAGATGAATATATTTATGCTTTTTAAAATTATTATTATTATTTTTGTTTTTAATGAATGAAGAAGCAACAGGGAATGAACTAGGGAATGTGATGATTCTATGTGCTCTCTTTGTGTCTGAAAATGGTCATTATTTTGGCTGTGAATATAACAAGGTATCACTGTGAGTTTATTAGAGTGAGAAGGAAGAAAAAAAGGAATGGAGCCTAGATATTTCTGTGCTTGGTGATGTGGATATTCTGAAGAACAGGAGAGCTGCAATATTAGGCTCCAGGTCTGTTACAGTTGAGAACAACCTCCTCTTTACCTCTCCCACCTCTCTGCTTGAGTCCTTTTAATGCCAGAGAAATGCCACATTTTAGCAGTGGGTTCCCACAGAGAGGAACTTCTAGCAAGATGGAAATGCAGCATGGACATAAAATTCCTCTTTTGTTCAAACTCATATGTGACTGTCTCCAGTCAGTGTTGCCTTTGACACTTAAAGAATGTTGAGCATGTCTGGGCATAGGGCACAGCTGTCTCTGTTCCCATAAGGGCCTTCTGTTTCAGTTTTGCTAGAGAAGTGCTTTTCTAAGCCTGCAGTTTTAAAGTATATATCACTGGCTTCATATGAGACTTTGATGCCATCACAGGGCAACAGTTTTACTGTCTGATTTTTTGAATTTGGGAACTTTTATATGCCACTTACATGGATTGCTGCTACTATTATGAAAGCCTTAGAGGAAGCATCAGCCTCCAGCTATAGAACTGGCACATTCTGGAGCTGGATGTAGTCCTTGATAAAGAGAAAAGTTAAACAAGCTGTCATACAGTAGGTGAAATTTTTAAGAATAATTTTCAGTGCAAGTTTGGAGAGGACACCTCATAGACCAAGCAGTTCATGAAAATACTAAGTCAGTGTATTTTATCTCTTCCATAACTGACTCCCTGGAAGGAGTAAAACTTAGAAAACAAAAATGCTACTTAGTACCATATACTGGTAGTCATTATATATGTGGTACCAATTGATTTTTATTTAAAACATACTGTTTGTTCTTTAAAAAAAAAAAAGGAAGAAAAAAATTGTGCTTTATCTAGTGGACAGCTATAAAGAATGTACAGTTAATCGAGTTTAATGGAACATACCAAACAGAGAATACCAGAAAGCAATAGAACATAGCAAAAATCTGTAGTAAGACCATTTGTTAGCTTGCTTGGCCAAGCAAAACCCAGATCCATTTCTGATATGATCAATGAAATCTCAGATCCACAAAAGCCAGTCATATTGTGTAAATGTGTTTTCTGAGCAAATCTACATAGTATGTCCTTATAGGACTTATCTATTGGTAGCAATAAAATAGAACTCAGTGGTAAAAATAAAACACCAACATTTTCCCTGTGACAGATATTTTTAGTCAGCTGTGACGGCTAAGAGTTGTCTGAAATCCATAATTTTACAATAGCTTTTAATTGCTATTAAATTATATTATATCTGACTGCTATGTTGTAAGAAAATATTAGTTCTACTTGCCTGTATTAATACTGTAGAAAACAGTTGGGGTCCTGGTGCCTTTTTTGGTCATGATTTTTATTATATACATCTGTAAAGCCAGTAAGTAAATTATATGCTAAAATTTGGGTCAGAAATTTGCAAAAAATATTCACATCTATATAGAAAAATATATTAAAGGAAAGCTGCAGAATATAAGGTTTTAGATGTATCTGACTTGATGGAAACTCTTAACACAAGTTTATATAATATAATCATGTTTATAATCATGTAGTTAGGAATAAGACACAAAAAACCCAATGAATATTTCAAAAAGCTTAGGTTGAAGCAGGTCCCATCTTACTTTATTTCTGTTCTTGGCTCTAAAAGAGTTAGCTGTTGGGTGGGAAGAAGGAAGGAAGACTTTCTGAAATATGTTATTTTTCCTCTACTTTAGCCTCTAGAAACAAGGCTAACTGTGGTCAGAACATGTGCCCAGATAACACAGTTATGAAAGGGTAAGGAAGACAAGTTTGTTCCATTCTGTGAAAACAGCAGGTTTAGTTGCGACAGTTGGGAGGTTCACTCCCCGCTTTCCCGTCCCCCCCCCCGCCACGTGATCCCCAGACGTCCTGGCAAAGAGACACACAGAGGCCGCAGGAGAGGCAAGCAGAGACAGAGTTCATTGGCATGGCCATGGGTGTTTATAGGGCTTTAGGGGATGCTGGACACAGCCTATAGGATTCAAAGGTTAAAAACCAATAGGGAAAGGGTTAACAACGGACCAATAAGGGGAGTTTTTACATAGCCTGGCCAAGGTAAATTCTTGCATGCTAATTAGGAAGATAAGGGTTTTTTTCTCAAGGGGACTTGGGAAGGAGAAGGGTGATTCAGGGAAAAAATAGCAAAGACTGCATTTTACAATACAATAAAAAGCTTAAGGTTTTTAAGGCACTTTGGTTGGTTTCTTCATCTCCTTCACAGGCTCACTGTTACATTTAGTAAAAGATAGAGACTCTAGAGGTGCAAGAGTGAAATAAAAATTTTCAGACTTAGTTTATTGTTAGCAGAGATCAGCCTTAGAAACACCCAGTTGTTTAATGGGTCACCCAAATCAATCATTAATCAAATGCACAGCATAATCTATATTTCATTAAGCATGCAGAGTTCAGAATCTCAGGGAATTCTATAGTTTTGCCTGAATAACAGGTAATAATAATTTTTGTCATCCTTTATGGGCAGAGATGCAAGTTCAAGAAACTATTATAGTCTCATAAGGTACAATGGTATGCAAATCCTGAACACAAATATCTAGCTATGGCAGCCCAATAAAACTTGACATCCTTGGGACTGTGGTTCTTTCTCTGAGGACTGATGTTCAGGTTAAATGTGTCTTCTTTAATTATAAGAGAGGCTGATAGTGACTGCATACAGCTTCACATGCCATTTGTTTAAGAACAGACATTTTGGTTTACAGTAAGTAAAAACTCTGA
Organism: Dendrocincla tyrannina; assembly: GCA_035047865.1. Taxonomy (NCBI): domain Eukaryota; kingdom Metazoa; phylum Chordata; class Aves; order Passeriformes; family Dendrocolaptidae; genus Dendrocincla; species Dendrocincla tyrannina. The sequence continues at coordinate 55,535,439 of JAWWMP010000093.1, read as the reverse complement.
ATAGAAGGAAGGTACTGATAATAGAGATTTCTTCCATAGAGTGAGGAAATCTTATTCCTAAAATGAATTCAAGGGTTTTGTCCTCCTTCTGTTGGGAAACACTTGCAGAACATATTTCTTTGATAGATCAAGAATCTTGTTTTCATTCCGAGACTTAATTTATGCACAGTTTATGCAGATTTATTCTATTGCAGAAAATGATCTTGTAAAATGCTGAGTGCTGGATGTAGGAAGCCAGGCAGGTCCAGCTTCCTTAACTGAATATGTCCAAAGAAGAACCAAATGCAGAAATGGAAAAAGAATCTAATTGGCAAAGAAAGTCATATGTTGGAAGTCAGAAAGGGTAGGAGTAAAATGACATGGGAAGTTAAACTATATTTAGCCCTACAAAGGAACCCAAAGGAAGTATTTTGCTAGGGGTTTTTTGTTTGTTTGGTTAGTTTGTTTGTTTGTTTTGATTTTTGTGGGGTTTTGTTGTGTTTTTGGTTTTGTTTTTTTTTTTTGGTTTTTTACTCATAGCTACATAGAAAGAGAACAAGGAAAGGACAAGTGAGTATACTGGGAAGCAAAGATGGGCTGAGGCTACATACATTCTGGACAGGAAAATATACTTGGATACCTTTCTTTGCAAAAACAAAACAAACATTAGAGTGAAGATGAACTAGTAAAGAACAAAAAGGAGGGCATGAATTTTACCCATATGTGAAGGAAAGAGGGATTCAACTGCCTGAGGAGAAGAAGGGAACTTGATTGGCTCCATCCCCCAAAAGTAAGAGATTGTTACCAGCAGTATTACTGTGGTTATGACCCCAACACCCAAAAATGGAGTATCCACATAAAAGTGGAGAAGTGGTTTGGATGCTTATGTACTTGTTATATTATTTCAAAAATTTTAAAGAAAAATATTATTGGGGATAAGGATGAAGACAAAAATATCATTATTGACCAGATTTTCTCTTTACCAAAAGGAATTTAACTCTTTTCAGGTTGAAATGATTCTCTGAAAACAAGAAGCCTGCCTACATTTCACTTAAGTGTTTGACATAATAGCTAGCATAATAATTGTGCTAGAGAAGGAGGCTAGTGAGGAATTGTGAGACTTAGGTTAACATGGGTAAAATGAGCATAATGTGCTTATAGGATCTCTGAAATGGACATTTGGTCGGAAAGACTTTCTCAAAGTCTTATGGGCAGTGTCATTTAATGTTTCCATTACTAATTAACATGGAAGGGCAGAAGAAATCTAAGATTTTTTTTGAGACAAAATTGGGAGAAATCATCCATATAAGAGCCAGTACCTGACTTGGGAAATAGTCTATTTGAATACTGGAGTTCTGGAAATAAAATAAATATTATTAATATGTGTGACAGTGTGGTGGAACACTCCCCCTTCCCATTCCCCCCCAGCTACATGGTCCCTGAGATGTCCCAGGAAAGAGACACACAGAGACCGCAAGGGAGGATGCAGAGAGAGTGTTTATTCACATGGTCAGGGGTATATAAAGGCTTTCAGGGGATTTTGATTACAACCAATAGAAATCGAGGGATAAAACCAGTGGGGAAAGGGTTAACTAAGGACCAATAGAGGGGCTTCACATATTCCTGCCAAGGCAAATTCCTGCATACTAGGCTAGGGAGATAAGTTTTCTCAAGGAGTTTTGGGAAGGAGAAGGGTGACTCAGGGATAAAAAGGCAAGGAATCCATTTTACAATACAGTAAAAGCCTGTTTTTAAGGCATTATGGCTGGGTTCTTCATTTTGTTCACAGGCCCACTGCCACAAATATTTCACACATAGGCGATGCCATAAACTGGGGGCTCATTGACTAGAAAGAAAAAAATCTGTTCTATTTGTTAATTACATAATGACTGTAAGTCAGGAGTTGGCTATTGCTTCTGGGGGAAGAAAAAACCGAAAAAAGCACATGTGAGTGTAAAATGTGTAGTGGAGTGTCTAAGTGTCTTTATAGATACTTAAAAGGACAGTATTTGAGATTATTAGTAGTAGTGCCCAAGCCACTAATAGACTTTTGGAAGACTGCTGCTCAGTCATATGTGTTTAGAAAGCACAGTCTCAGCCTGGAGCAAGTGCAGAAAAAGTCTTCCAAGGTAATCAGGGGAACAGAGATGAAACGGAGGGATTTTGTTTAAACTGTCAAAGGCAAAGAGTTACAACACTGCAAAAATTACAGAAAAGTTTAAAAGCTTTTACAGTTGGAAAAGCATTCTGGAACTTTTAGGTGCTTGTCCCAGAGTGGTCAAGAATTCAAAAAGGTTTCCAAATTTCTTGTCGATGATTCTGTTGTTTTGTCTGTGTTTAACTAGCCTTATGTTTCTTACCAATAGTACTTTTTAGTGAAAGTGAGTAACATAGCTTCCAGACAGGAATTGAGAATTAGGTTATTACAGAATACTGTTGCTTTATCTGTCTTTGTGAATTAAGCAGAGGAGTTTAGTTGGTATGTGAGCTGACTGGACATGATACTAAATGTACAAGTAAAAGTTGTATCTTAAAGCAGTGTGATTTTAACAGGTTAACATTGCTATAGTAAGAGGCTGAGCTATAACACGTCTTCCTCCTCAATTTATTAGATGCTAATAATTTTCTTAGGTACATTTTACCCCCAGATATGTGCATGTTGTTGATCAGTGACTATTCATAATTTTTTAAGTTCAAAGTCTTGTGCAATACTGCTAGGTCTATAGGACAGCAGAAGTGAATGTTCCCCAAGCTGCATGCATTGGCCAGAAACACAAAAGCAAGGAAATGGAATTGGCAGCATCATAATTGAATGAGGGAACAACCTGGATTTCTCAGTGACTAATAGTGGCATAACAGCTGCTAATTTGTTAAAGTTGTACCTGAAATGACCTTATTTATATAAGCAGAGGGTTTAGGAAATTTTTATGGAACAAAACTCTTCTAATTAGAAATGCTTAGTCAAGTAATAGGTAAAACTTAACATAGTCAAGGCATTATTATTTGAAAGGTAATAACATGCATTGTGTTTCTGTGATAAACTGCTAAAGATGAGTATATATGGACACACTTGAGTTGTAGGGATTTCTGAAAGACACCAAAGTGAATCCAAATAGTTTTGTAATCCTTTCATATGAAAATGCAAGTCAGCTCCCAGAATGGCTTTTGCAGGTCTGTGTATAATTCTTATATCTATCTATCTTTCCAATATTCAGCTTGTCATGGCCAAAAAAAACCCAAACCAAAACAAACCAGAAATATATATGAAAGTAAAAATCAAATGGATCCTTATTTCATTCTTACCCTGTTTATTCAACTAGCTTCTTTTGATGTGAATAATCCTGTCATTTTCCTATATTATTACACTTTTTCATTTTTTGATAAACTTGTATCTGTTCTGTTAATTTCCTCTTATTCCTCTGCCTGCTGCTTGAGAATCAACTTTAACATCATCTCTTCTTCCTTATTTGAATTCTTTCACATACATCCATGGGTCCTGCTTTCCCTCTCTTTTCCTTCCCTATTCTTAGTGTTTGAATGATATAAAGCACTGTGAAAGCTTTTCCTAGCTTCTCTTTGCAGACAACTCCCAAGCTTACCTCTTCACCCCATTCTGTCTTTCTCAATTTAGTTTCACATTTCAGCCTGTCTTTCTGGATGTGTTGTTCTCAGTTCAAACCCAATATTCTGAAAGTGAACTATCTTTGGGGTTTTTTTTTAGATTATCAGTATTACTCAGTTATTCATCCTAACTGGTAGTTTCATTATTTTTTTTCCCTCTCTTTCTCTCTTTTTTTTTTTTTTTTTTTTTTTTTTGATTTAGACTGTGACATGTGTCCTTTTTCAGCTGTGTTTGTGCTGACTTGAAATAAACACACTGCTGTCTGTCCCCAAATCAGAAAAGAAAGCATTTGTCTTCCTCACATCCAGTTGCTGGGGACTTTTAGAACACGTCGTTTAGTCTCAGTCAGAATGAACCAGGTTATTTTAAACAGTGAATTTCAAGTTTATATTAATGGAACTGTGTTGAAAAACTATGGCCCTGGGATGTTCATATCATAATAACACCATATCAGAACAAGAGTTTTCTTGTGTTTCTTTTATTCACTCTTATGGTCAGATATGTGTAATAGCTTCACTTTAATTTATTAATTTCCAGTCATGTAGTCTAAAAAAAAAAAAAAAAAAAAAAAAAAAAAAAAAAAAAAAATGGAAGAAAGAGACCAGTGACATCCACAGTCTGGAATAAGAAGCTGAAGGAAAGGATTCAAAGCCTCCCTAAGCTAGGCAACAGGGAGCTCTCCAGAAAGGGAGAGATCCAAGATCGCAGAAACATCTTTGTTTCACTGTTCAGGATGACACTTCTTTCTGTGTTTTGTTTGCAATACAAGATCTTCTTTTGAAGACAGATATGTAAGGTTTATCTATGCAGGAAGCTGGCAAGGAGCTGATCTTCTCTTTCAAACTGATGTAAGAAGCTGTGGCATTCTTTTTTGTGTGCTTCATAGCTCAGTAGCTGAAGAGCTCACCCCAATGTGGGAGTGTCCTATGCTAAATTTTCCTCTGACTAAGGAGATTTAGACCCCAATTTCTCACAGCAGACAGTATGTATTTTATTCTTATGTTCTTTTATGGGTAGAAAAATATGTCTTTGCTTGGGATAATGACAAACTGATTGAGCACTTGGGCAAACACTGCACTTCATACTCCATCTATTAATTATGTTTTAACCTTCCATTTAAAAGTCCAAGAAGGAATGTATCTGGTCTTCTCTGTCTTCATGACTGATCTTGCCACTGGACTACTTAAAGACTAATACAGCATATGAGGTTAGGAAGAAAGGATGAGACAAGATCAGCTGCAGGTAGCTTTCTCTCCAGGGTGAGCTTTGAGAGAGCACCATCAGATTCATGAGTTGGTTAAGCATGGGAACAGGCTGCCGAGGGAAGTAGTGGAGTCAACATATCTGGAGGTGTTCAAGAAACGATTGGCATGGCACTTAGTGCTGTGATCGAGTTGACAAAGTGGTTTTCAGTCAAGCTTGGACTCAATGTGGGAGGCCTTATCCAACCTTCATGATTCTATGATTAAAGAGGGAGAGAGATGAGTTGCACATCTGTGTGTATTCAGAAGGCATTTAAAATGCAGGGTGCTCCACAAAGGCAATGCTTAGGTTTAAGCATCAGAAAGATTAGATGGAGTCTGAGTGTGGGGTGACTGTACCAAACAGTACCAGATCAAGGGAAAGACCAGTCTAAACACCTTCTGTACTATTACATAGTAAGGGAAGCCTGGGGAAGAGGGTAAGAATATGCAGTTATATGTGTTTTCATCAAGCCAGAAATAAGTATCTTTATAATTCATCATCTTTGCTGTGTTATTCCTCAATGAATTTGCCCAGTTATTTTTTTTAAGAGTCATTGAAAATGCAGTGTTCACAGCATCCCATAGCAAAGATTTTCACCATTAGTTGCACATTGTGTGGAAACAACCTTCTCTTACTTGTTTGTCACCTGCTATTTCCGGCTGGTCCCTACTGGAGCCTGAGAAAGGGTTCACCCCACTACCATGGCATCTACCATGTTCTCTTTGAATGCCTGTGCTAGTAAGTGAGTGAGATACCTACGTCTTTTTTGGTCAAACTGGGCTGTTACACTAGGGAAAAAGCAGCTCTCAATACATTGACAAGGTTTGCAGAAAATCAGGTGAAAAGATGTGGTTAAAAAAATAGACTGCTTACTTTTCTTCCAGTATTCCCTGGAGTTTGTGGTTTTGGTATGTTTTCATCATACATCTGCATCTATGTCTTTAGCAGCTAATTGTTTCTAAGACAGAGAGACCAGAAATGCATGCATTTTTCCACATGGAAACACATAATCACTTTATATGTAGTATTGTCTTTAACAGCAGAAATGCAACTTGTTTTTGTATCTCATTTCATCCCACATTTTTCCAGAGTGGACAGCTTTTACTGCTTGCAAGTCTGAATCAAAAGAGACTTACAGAGAGAAGTGGTGGTCCATTGACACTGCTTCATGAAAAATAAGTCATTATTAGAACCTCAAGCCATTTCATATTTCCCTTCACTTGCATCTAACTGGTTTTCCAGTCTTCTGCACAACTGCGTAGTATATTGTTTGGGCATGATTTTGATGGCCAAAGGTAGTCTGGACCATCTGTTAATCACTTAGTTCTCTCAACCTTAGTATGTGAGCAGCTGGCTTTTCCTGTTTGTCTCATGTTGTCAGTGATTTTTTTTTAATTTTTTTTTTTAGGACTGTGTTAGGGCTATCAAGAGTTCTTTGCTTACCATGGCTATTATTTATCACAAACAGAGTAAACAACTCTACTCATATTAAAACTAAACAGTAAAAGATACAAGGAAAGGAACAGGAGTTTAAATATTTCAGTTCCAAGGATGTGGAAGTTCTGTACATGTGCTTTAAGGACTGAAATTTTTTTCTTAATTGTTGATTGAGGTAAGATATTTGTAAAAATAACTAAGACTTAATAGAGTTTTCACATTAACAAATAGTCATGTGATATCAAAAAGATGTATTCTAATGTTCCAAGTTATTTTTGTCTAGATGATACCTGATATAGGATTTTTCCCTTGTGTTCTACTGAACTTCTGATATGCAGGAAATTAAAGATATGATAGGACACACCATTGCCTCCCAGAATTCACATTGTGCTGCACAGGAGTGGCACTCTTCAATATCTCACTGTCATCAGCTTTATAATTTGGTTCTCCATTAATGAAATCAAAATCTTTAGGGCTCTCCTTCTTCACTCAAAAATAAGTAAACCTCATAACCTCAGAAGTAACAACAAGATGAAAAAACAAAACCCAAAATAACATCGTGAAAAACTAGCCTGAGGAGAAGTCAATGTCATTAGCACTTCTTATTATTTGACATTCTGGAGATTTTTGCTGACATCCCAGTCTTGGTTGTGATTCCTGTTCTGATGAACCTGATTTTGCCCTGGTGCTAGATGGGAAGTCTTGGTGCCCTGTCCAAAGATCTACACTACAAGAGGTAATATTTATCTGAAAAAATAATGTGTTGCAACCTTTGAATAGTGTGCCCAAGTTTTGTTCTGAATCTAGCATTTGAGTTGCCTCTGACTGTAGGTTAAACTCTTTCCAGCAGAGGGTGATAGTACATTTATGCTCAGGCAACAGATTACAGTGTCTAGGGAACAGGGCTGACTTTGTGCTAAAGAGGATATGAACATGCATGCATTTCTGATAGGTCTGTTCCTGTATGAAGGTCTGAATGTTCTCATGTAAAACACTGCCTAAGATCATGGGATTTTATTACTGATCCAAATATTAACAAAATAGTTCTGTGAACATCAGAACTAAGGAAAGTTCTTGTGAGGTGTCCCTCCATTTATTGATTATTTAACTGAGTTGTAGTATGATTCTGTATTGTACATATATTTGCCTATTACTTTCCCTTAAAGAGCACTCCCTATCAGCTACATGTCGCTGATTTTGACTGTAACAGTAGACCTATAAAATAATATTTTTTTTTTTTAACATACATCCTCGTTTGTTTTTTACAAAGATTACATGAGCTTAAATGGTCTTGAGACTTCATTGCCTCTAAATTGTTCAGGTGAAACTGTCCAAGGATTGCAAATCTTATGTGGGGAGAAAGGGAACTGAAATCACCTGAAGTGATAGTACATAGTGTATGTTGTTTTTCCGTAGGAAAACAAGCTATTGAAAGATAAATATACCTAGAAATTATGCGCATTTTACCACTATTAATACCAGCATACAGTACATTATTTAATAAATACTGTGAGACTTCTGAATAAAAGGTCTATGCAGAAATACTGCAAAGCTTGACTGAATTAGAATATGGCATGTATTAGAAAAGAAAAATCACAAAAAATCCACACATCAACACAAACATAAAAGGAAAAAAAGAATTACAAATGTGAAAAAGTGTGTGTCTGCTTTTTGTCATGCTGAGGCTATTGATTTAATTGTCATTTATTGTCACTCGGTTCTAGTGATTTCATCATTAAAGCCATATGTATCAATGAATAGCCCCAGATATATTGTATATTAATACTCATGTTGCAAATGTGTAATTGATCTAGACTGTTTTGTGTGTAGCAGGACCAGTAATTTAACAAATATTAGCTGCTTAAATCTTCAATCCCTCAATGTGTTAATAGAAAAATAGAGTGGATTCAAGATACTTTTAACCAGAAAAAGATGAATGTCAAGATAGTCCTCCAAACAGTGTATTTTTGTATGTCTTTTCAGATATAAAAAATTATTCAATCTTTAATTCGTATTGATTTTTTTCTCAGTTGCATTAATTCCTTTCTTTTCTCGTGATTTTGTTTGACTGCCATCTCTATGTTTTCAAGTAAGTGTCCATGTATCAACTAATATTTTAAGTACAAATTGAGAAATTCTCCTTTGTGCTCTGTGTTTAGATGAAAATGTGTTTCAAACTTCTTAGGTAAAGAATACCAGGTTCTGAAGCATCAAGTCCTTGCAGAAAAGCACTTATTTTCTGCTGTCTGAAAGGAAATTGAAGTCCAGAATAGACTGCATTTGGGGAGAAATCTGTAATTGTGGTATGATGTTAATTTAGCTGTAGAATGAAATATTTATGGCTTTCTGCATCCTATAAACAACAATAGCAAACAATGCTAACATTTTTACATGTGCACTTGCACAAGAAGAGATCAGAAGAGGCATGGCTAAAGCTAACTTTTACAGCAATCATCTGCTGGTTGATTCTGTCCTTTAGCAAGCCACACTTGCAAATGAGTAGCTGGAAAGAATTACAATAGCATATGCTGCTGTTTCTTTGCACGGTTTTGGGCTACTAACAAGCTCATGGCCAATGCTGTAACCTTGATGCTTCTAATATAATTATTTTGGGTAAATTATTACTTTATACTATTAGATCTGTTTAAGCACCTCACAATCTTTTAGTAGTGAGTTCCACGGTATCTTAATGGAATGCTTGTCTTCTTTAGTCTTCTAATTACAGAGAAAAGAGTTTCATTAATTTATGGACAAGTCTTAAAGTAGTCAACCTAGTGTTTACCGTTAAGCTGTATGGCTTAATGTATGGCCGATATACATATATTTGTACTTAATTGGGTAATATTATTACATTAACCCTCATTTTTGTAAAATGAAAATTCTTGTTTTCAGAAGCTGAATGTCTAATAAAGCTGCTGAGATTCTGTGGCTGGCTCCATTACCTCAGGGGAACCAGAATTCCCCTTTGAATCCCACATTCCCAGTTGGGCCATACAGAACCCACATGCTGATTGACACAGCCTCAGGTTTGGTGCTCCCTCAGAGTCTGAAATAGTACTTTTTTTTCTCTTGGAAGGAATACTTGATCTGACTATTTTGACATGATTTGAGAGAGTTTCTGACTTTTTACCAGACAGAATTTTCTTTCATATATTTCAGGCACTGTTGCTTCCACTGAATAGAGGACTAGATTATTATATTTCTGGTATGGAAAAAAATAAAAATACAAGGGTATACAGAAGTGACTCCACTCAACTATCAGCAAACTCTAAATGTATATCTGTAGGAAAAAAAAAAAAAAGGTTTGATTCATGTACTACCTGCTATCAGGAAATTAATTGCAACAGTTATATTTTTTAGCCTAAGTTCATTTAATTGGTTTCCATTTTCAGAGTGTCTGAAAATGTAACAAAGTCTGTGAGGTGACAAAATTTGCAGTTTGCAGGTGTATGTGGAGGAACTGGCAAATGACATTCTCAGTCATACAGACCAAAAAATGTGAGTGTTCATTATAAAGGTAAGCATCCATTTTGTCACTGATATCTGTGATTAAGGCCTTGACTAAAAGTCAGGGAAAGGATTTACCACCAGACCTATCCTGTGCCAGGCTGTCTGTGCCCTACCTCTTGCCTTGTACAACTGGCACACCAAGTGCTCCATCCTGCTCTTGTGATATTGCTTGTGAACTTTTTGAGTCCCCAGTTGTCCCCACAGCCATGCTGACTGCTCTTGATATACAGCCCTTCCTATCAGCCTAACTCATGCAGTTATTTTTAAGGACAAACTGAATTCAAGACTAGCTTTGCAACGGATGTTGTTTTATTTAGGACACAGTTAAGTTACAGTCATAATGCTGTGCACTGTTGAATAAACAACACAGAGCAAAGCCAAAATCTAAAGAAAGCTGTTCCTGGCTCTACCAGTGCACTTCCTAATAGTGTTTTGGAGATGTTATCAGATATTTTCTTACTGCTTATCTATGATATAATAAATGTCTATGATGCACTTGAATTTTTTTTAATTACTTTACCTATGAGCACTGTATGAACTAAAGCTTTTCAATGAAAATTTTCATGGTGGACACATCCTTACTTAGCTTAGTATCTGACAACTTATCTATTTCTCTACTAGTAATTAGTTTCAGGCAGTCATGGGATTGCTTTAAGCTGATACTGTCAAGTGTTGAAAACATTGGGCATCCTTCCTACACTGGAAATACTTTTAGTGTACACACAAGGACAACAATATTGTTTTATTTAATGGAAATTGTCAGAAGCCTGTTTAAAGTTTAAATGTGAAGACATGAATAAGTAAAATAAATGACTTTCTGAAAACCAATTTCAGCAAACAAAGTACATGATATTTGCTAAATTTCATAGAAAAAAACCCCAGCTACAAAAAAGGTATAATTTGGGAATAAAACATTATAAGGCTGGTTAAAATTTGTAGGACTAATACAGAGGGATTTTATGGAGTGTACTCAGACATTTGGGTTTTTTTCGACTGGTGCAGACCTGTAACATGAAACTATTTTTTTTTCTCATGTTTTGAGCTTCTTCGAGTGTCTGTCATTTAAATTTAGTCCCTTCAGATAAACAAACCCATATATGCATATCAGTATTTACTTTAAAACCTGTTGCTTTTCACTCAGACATCTTTCTGCATTCTTCATCTTCAACAGTTAACTAAGCAGTTTGCAATCATTTGCAACTGAAGAGATGTAGAGCAGTAGAGGTACCTGAGCTGACTTCGAACTGGTCAGATGCAGTAGATGAGCAGGACTGCATGGAGTTTAACAGGGCTGCACAGTTCAGCTGGGAAGTAAAATAAACACCCGTACCATCAGTTTGCATTGAGCTGCAGCCTTCTATCACAAGTTACATCAGTATTTGAACTCGCTAATTTAAAGGAAACAAAATATGCCCATGGTGGACTGCACTATAACCTCTTTGATGTCGAAAGGCAACTAAAGCAACTTTTTATTGTGCAGGAGCAGTATATGTAATGAGTTAGCAGCGGCAGTGGGCTCTGAATTCCCCTTGGAAAGAGTGTTGTCTTATAAGATGTATTTTTGGGAACAGGCCTTTTCCATCTGAACATTTTTCTTATTTGACTGAGCTGTGAAATTGTATTATTTTGTATGAAAACTTGCCAGGGAAAAGAGGACGAGGCACAGAGGGGGCAAGGATGTGTCAGCCATCCAAGAGTCCTGTGTGAGAATCTGCTGAATGTGTTGGTGAGAGAAGTTTTTGTATTCATGCCTGTTTATTCAAATTATGTAACAACCTATGTTCTTAATCTTTAAGTCTGTTTACACTATATATTTGACATTGAAATACAATAGAGTGGGGAAGGTTCGCAGGCCTGGCAAACACCCTTAGAGAACAGTGCCTGCCTGGCTGAACTGATTCCTTTGCTGTCTGAGGTGAGCTTTTATTTTAGGAACCTTTACAGTGTAACTCCAGCAGTCACTGCAACTAGGTTACAGTCGTGCAAGAGGACGGACACTTGGAAAACAAGTAGCTGAAGAGACTCAGAAAATGGAAATAGGACAGTTCATTAAATTAAATATATCTTGGGAGAGAATCATTTTAAAGTTTGTGAAGAGGGGAAAGGAGATTGGAATTGCAATGGGAATGCTCTATTGGGGTCAAGACCAGTTATATTGTCTCAGGTGCAGGAGGAACTGGGGATCCCTCAGTCTGACTGACAGGCCTCAGTTGCTATAGTTCAGAATTGGTGTGATAAAGACTGATTGTACAAAAAGAGGACATGCTAATAACTCCAAAATACATAGCCTCTTTAAAGGTCTTTAACATATTTGAAACTTAAATACAGTTCTTAAGCTCCATTGTTCAGGCAATGTTATGTCAGTGCTTAAGTGCAAGTTCAGAGTGTTGGATCTCTGTGTAGGGCTCTTAGGACACAGATGTTATCCATGCCTCAAGTGCTGGTAAGCACTGTATTGTTGTGCTGGGTTGATGTGGAAATCAGGCAGGTCCTGTTCTTCTTCTCATGTTCTTCTTGTGAACAAGAAGAGACAAGAGCAGTACATCAGAACAACAGAACTAACTCTTCTTCCCCATGGCAGTAGACCGACTGTCAGAATGAGAAATTATAACTGTCTGAGGAAAGGGTCAAAGAAGGATTTTCATTACATTTGTTCAATTAATCTCTTGATCTCAAATTCAAGAAAATATATTTTCTTTGATTGCTTTTACTTTCTTTAGTTCAGCACATTTCTAAACTTTCATGTATGTTTCTCATGGTGTCTGTCATGACAAACAAGCAAACCCAAGTTCTGTACACAGAAATCTGAGTCTTGACTCTTTTTAACACTTAGTAAGCAGGATGTGCTCGGTTTGGCTGGGCAGAGTTAATTTTCTTCACAGTGGCTAGTATGGA
>JAWWMP010000093.1:55463457-55477976 GCA_035047865.1 Dendrocincla tyrannina | reverse complement strand
TGCATTTTTAATATATTTTTTATCATAATAAACACTAAAAAATCCAGACTTTTTAATGTGCAAATTTTGATTCACTGTCTCTGCCTTCTGAATTTACACATGCATTTCAGAGATGGAGGAAATATTTAAGTGTTAAAACTAAAGTATTAAGTCCAGATGTCTGGACTTGAGCTTTGAAAGCACTTTATCCCCCATACTGAAAATACAGAAATGCAGAGAAACACTTGATAAGCAGCTGTGGGTGCATCTGTCCTCTTATAAACTTATTCAGCTCATTCCCTCATTAGTGCTGTCCAAGTCTGAGCCTCCTTTAATGAAAAACCTTAATTTCTATTTACAGGTACAACTGTTGGTTTTCTGGTCTTTAAACTCAACTGTAAGTTTAAAGTATTTGTAATTAATTGCTGCATAAAGTCCTGAATTACACACTCTTCTTATATCAGCTGTGAAGGTGGACTACAACTACCTAATAATAATCATGGGTTTAGAACAAGAGTACCACTTAGACAGAAAAATCAGATTCCTAGATGTAAGAAAATACCCCTTTTACTAGTGTGCATCCAAAGCTATCTTCCTTTACTGGCCATTTGTTTCAGCTGTTGTGCAACAGCAAGTAGGGAAACAGTTTTCAACTTGCATGGCAAAGCACAAGAACTTCAGTTGTCACTCTTTCAACAGAATTTGCTTATATTTGTGTGGTTTTTTAAAAGGAAAATTTAAGGAACATTTTTTATGTAAAACATTGTTATGAATGGACCTATCACTTGCTGTGACTCCTGATATCTTAATTGCTACCCACCTAGCACTATGATCGGATGGACCTCATAGCCTTATAGGCTTATTCTGGTCTCCCTGATCCTACAGCAATCTCTACAGCTATTGCAAGTGCAAGATCTCAGCTATTTTTGAGTCGCTGTTTCAAGGCATCTAACCTTGGCAAAATATTTCAGGAACCACAAGCAACAGCAGGAAAACACCTTCTTTCCATCTCCTCAAACCATCCTACAAAATTTGAGTGAAATTGCATTGAAGAAACCTAAATGATATGTTACCACCTGACAATTTCTACCTCCTTATTTTGAAAGGCTGGAAAAACCACTCGCCTTCAGTAAAATTCTCAGAGTAAATTTTCCTACAGAATCCTCTGCAGTGGAAAGTACCAAGTATTTAAAATTTTATAAAGTCTACCATGCAATAAGAGGAAATTATCAATCCTTATGACTGAATTGAGAAAAATGGTATTCAGATTTGCAGATTTCATTTGAGATTTTGTAAACTGAGTGCTGGCTGCATCAGCCCGTGAACCTGATAATTTCTTTTAAGTTCTTTGAAGTGCAAAAATAGTTAGTTGTGTGTTTGAGGTCTTATCCTTAGCATTATGTTGTAATAGTGGTACATAGGATTAAATGTCCAACTTGGATGACAGCCCCTGTTTTTCTCAGCTTGTCAGCCTCTATGTCCACCATTTAAAATCTAGGAAATGGCACTGCCTAGCATTTGATAGTATGTGTGGACCTTGTTATGGACCAGGAATTCAGTGTGCAAAGGGATATATGACCACACAGCACCAAAAAGGACTGCTCTGTAGAGACTTTCTGTTTTTACTGTATGTTGTGTTTGTCTCTGCAATAACTGAGTGCCTTCCAGTAGTGCACTGAGCAATGTGACTACCATCTGGCATGTGTTTGTTCACTCACTGTCTCCCTGGGGGAAGAAGTGTGTGCACTGGAGTGTTATGCTTCTGAATTTTCATACTTAGCTACTGACACATGCTTATGCTGGAAATGAAAAGGACAAAATATATGCCTTGCACTGGGAGTGGAAAATGGTGATGTTTACAATGTTCTTTAGTTAATTCTACATGTGCCAGCTCTTGCACAAACCCTTCCTGTTGCAGAAGATACGTTTTCAATTTAATGCAGCATTTTCCCATCTTGCATAGCCTCTAGTCACCCTCTGTCTTCAGTAAGGAGTTGCCAGGGGCTTCCATCCCTTTCTCCAGATGGTGTTGGGTGCTGAAGGCAAGAAAAGGGAAGAGGAAAAGTTATATTTAAAAGTGTTCATGCTCACAGAAATGAAATCTGTTCTTCTTAAGATCAGAAGTCATGACACAACAAATTCTCCGCTCATTCACATCCTGCACAATCCCATCTAATACACAATTCTGTTCCATGTGTAAATACAGGCACCATTTGGTCATTATAAACACATTAATTCTTCCAAAACTTGGCATCAAGTAACATCTTTATATCTATAGTATTTGCTGAAACTAAGCAAAAGAGAAAAACTCATGGTCATTCGCAAATGGCCCTGAAGGGAGGTAATTATTATTGAAAAATGAGTGGTTCAAAGTCTGGGAGAGTTTTAATGTCCCAAATTCTTACATATAATCTGTTACACTATTTCACTAGCCTAGCTGAAATGCCAGAGATGAGTATTTCTGAAAAAGATAAGATCTGTGTTTCTTTAGTTATTTCATAACCCAAGGAAGTGTCATGTGGAATATGTGTACTTATGCTTGAAAAGGACAAGAAACTTACTTCTTAAAGACTTTTCCAAAGGGAATTCAGATTTCTGAAGAAGTCAGCATAGTTCACTTGTAATCATTCAGTAGCCCCTGGATGTGTTATAATCAAGTGATCTCTTCTTTGTGTGCATTTAAATAAGTAGAATTACCATCCGTTCCCTAATTCTTTTCCTTCATAGTTATTTTTTATTGTTCCTCAGCTTTTCCATGGAAGCTACATGCTTATCTGTGCTGTTTCAAAATTACCCTATTACAACATCTTTTTTCCCCTGTCTACTGGATTTTTGCAATTAACTATCAGCAGAATTGGTGATTAACTCATTATCAACAGTCTGAGAGTAGAGAAATTCTGATTAAAAAATATGATACAAGGGACAGAGCAGGTCAATGGGAGACAACACTTTGAAATTCAGTCCTGAATTCCGCCAGTAATTTTCTAAGTGGTTTTAAACATGTTGATTAACTCCTCTGTGGCTAGGTTTACCCATCTGTTCACAAAATATATAACCGTATCCAACAGAAATGCTACAACATTTAATTTTTAGATTAACTTGCACACTTTTTTTCTATAAATGAAGATTTTCTCTTAAATCTTTGCTGACCTTTTAGAGAGAAAATTAATTTGGAATAATTTTTATAATGCTGCTGTGGCTTACAATATAAGCTAGTAGCAATCTTTTTCAAAGGTCATTAAAAGTGCCTTCAATTTGCTGTCTAATTTAAACTTGTGGTTTTCAAAATCCCATATAAAAGATCTTCAACCTTTCATCTGGTCTTCTAGTTAATGGTGGCATAAATGGCAAAGAATATTAAGTCTCCCTATATCACAGCACATATAGTTTCCTGTAAACTTTGTTATGAATTACACAAAATCATCCTTAATCCCAATTTAATCCCATAAAATTAGCTTTGCAGTTTTTATTAACCGTAGGAGTGCCTTTGTAAGTGAATGACTTCTTACTTTTGTGATGGAAATCAAATTATTTTTAATTATGTGTAGAAAAGTGTATTTCCTTTACTGTTTATAAGTATTGTTATCTTTTAATTTAGGTGGTTATGACAGAACAGTTGAGCATCCTTTTGAACTTTTTGGTTCTAATTGCCTTGCTACAGAATTTTTTTTGCAAATAGAGTTTTGTTAAGTGTATTTTGCTCTTGTCATGATGTTTGTCACAAGAGTAAAGAATTCTGCTGTACCTTTTGCTTTGCCTGGATGCATTACAGAATGGCAATCTACTGTTTAGCTACACTAATGCCCCTTTCACACAATAAGCCACACAGAGATGCATATATAAGCACTGGTAGAATCAGTTTTTTGCCTACAACTTCTGTTTCAGTGTTTGAAGCTGCTTATTCCTCTTCTGCTAAGGGCAAAATATAAGGAACAACATCCTCTGTGTACTGCACAGTTTTGCAATAAGAAGCTGCATACATTTGAAACTAAATTTTGAATCTGTAATTCTCAGATACAAGCTTGCCAATACCAATTGCAGAAGTCTGCAAAGTCTTACCTGAAGCCCCATCATCTGTGTGTTCTTTCTGGGTTCCAATGGATCATCTTCTGTGAAAGTGTATTGCATAGATGGGGGGGGGGGGTAATTTTCTCAGCTGTTGGCTACCAGCCATGCTCTTTTATGTCCTAAGAGCATATTAGGGACAGAATTGGTTTGTTTCTTGTGTATAAAAGGATCCAGCACAAGAGATGGTCATGCCCCTGTTTTGTCCACTCAGCTTGGGAATGTTTCACTGTCCTGGAACTTCTGTCCTAGGGAAGTTTGGCAATTAGATGTGGGGAGGGAAGTTATTTCAGTTCCTGAAATAGTTCATTGAGTGATGTATTTAAATATTGTTGCAAGGAAAATGGAATAACTGAGTGATAATCACAGTAATCTGATCTTAAACTGGTCTGCAACAGAACCACTGTGGAGGAGAATGGTGGCTTAAAGAAATTCAGAAAAAGTGAAGGCAATTTCATTCTAAGTGGAGTCATCTGAAGTTCAAGGACAGTGGCAGAAGGTGTTGGAGAGACATGACAAAATGCTGAACTGCTTACCCTATTTCCATGTTCCATGATCTGCAGCAACTATGCTAGGACTCCTGTGTCCCAGCATACTCCAGTGCCTTCCAGAAAGAGTGTTTCTCGGCGATTTCTCATAATTTTGAAAATTAATCTTTCTGAAGTTTGACACAATTCTATGTATTTTTCATTTTATATGGACATTTCTAAAATGTTACAGAGAAATTTTCACGCGGTCCTTTGGATGTATCATATCTGGGTATTGCTAATTCACAGCAGAGATGGGACTTCATTATTCAAATGAAAGTGTTATCAAAATTAAGGAATGATGCTGCTGGCTATGCCATTTCAAACATTAAAACATGGTTTTCTTTTAAAATTAGTGCAAACCTTCTCTAATATGATTACACTTGTGGGAACATTTGTCAGAGGGAACACAAGCCTGTTAAGCATTTCTTTATGATTATCCATTACAGTTCATTCTAAATCAGCTATACATATTGTTCCATTTAAATTGTTATCTGCTGCTGTCAGACTAGGTCTTTCACAGATGAATCTTATCAGAGTGAAGAGCTGACAGCATTTTTTAAACTGAGCTGCACAAGTCAGGGTTATAGTCTATAATTTCCAGTGTCCTCCCATATCATTCATACCTACTGGGTGCAAACTGTTACTTAATTCATTTGGCACTTTCATCCATTGTCATTCTTGCAGGGGATAAGTGGAACTCAACTTCTTTTGAGTCAGACAGGATAAAACTGAATATGTAGTCCATGAAATCTTAACAAAAGTGCATGTGAGCATTAAAAAAAAAAAAATCTCAATTTGTTTAAAATACTTGAATATCCTATATGCAAAAGAATGTTGTGACAAGGGAAGTAATTGAGGTAAGAGTTCTGTTGTGTTTAATACTTGTAGTAATGTCTAGATAAACTAACACTCTTTTCCAGTTTTTGAGGACTGCCTTGAGGGAAATGATCAGCCACTGATGGCCTTTAAATGAACTCCAGCATCTTATTAAACCTTATATGCTATACAGAGTGCTATCATTCCTAATAGTGACTGTCCTCAGCTTTTATGATTGAGTTCAGTGTCTTAACTCTCTTTCTGTCTTTCTGCTGAACTCTATTAGAGACCAGCATTCAACTCTTGTTTTTTTCTAGAAGTATGCATTTTGTCCACCATGCCATTGACTTTTCTCATTGGAAAGGTTTTTCCATTTCCCTTTATTTATTTTTTTTGGGGGGGGGGGTGGGTTTGGTTTTTTGTTGTTTGTTTTGTTTTGTTTTGTTTGGTTTTGTTGTTGTTGTTGTTTGTTTTTGTTTTTGTTTTTAAGCCATGGCAATGCAAAGCAAGAAATTAAAGAGTGCTGACTCCAGACATGTGGAGTAGTACCAAGTGCCAAGACAAGAAAGAAACTAGAAACTTCTATTCCTTCCTCTCCTCCTGCTTTCCACCTATGACACTCGTTTCTCAGATAAACAATATATGGGTGTGAATCCAAATCAGGAGGTGGGAAGTGGTCTGGTCTTTCTCCAAAAGATAGGGTGGCCAAGTTCATAGGTAAAATTGCTTTTTAACAGTTGCCAAATTTGCCTAAATGATTGCCAGTCTGACGAACGGAGGGAAAGAGAAAAGAAGAAAATGTCTGGATAATAACTAGTCATTCATCAGAGAGTACTGCAAACTCCATATTGTTTTAGCGTATTAATCATTGGATTAATATAACTAATTATAAATATAGTAAGACCAAAGCTCTTCAGTCTGTCTGAGCCCTTATATCTTCCATACAGCTTTGTGCCTACACTATCTCCATGAAGGTTGCATTTGTTTCTGTTCAGAGGCTCAAATTAAACAGAAGTCTTGAAGTTTGTATTTAAAGATTCTTTTTAGTAGATCTGGATCTGTTAGGCTGAAGAGCCTTTGCACAGTACAACTTTAAAAAGAACATCACATGAATAGTATGCTTTATCATACTTTTTTAGGAGTCCAGAGTGTCATCAGTATTTTTGGGGTTTTTTTATACACCAAAATATTATGCAGCAATGGAGCATAACACATGTTTAAAAGGCAAGATTTGTTGGGTCCCACTCATAGGTCTGGTAGAATGTCTGAAGAAAGTCAGCCCACTATAACGCAGACTTGATGGTACGTCTTCTGTCATACAACCAGCCTGTAGTCACGTGGATGTGAATCTGTAGCCCCCAGCTGGCAGCCCATGTGCCCATCTTCCTCATTTCCACCTTGGATTGGGAGTCCGTCTCCTCAAGAGCAATATCAATACACAGAAGCTGAAATATCACACTTTCTATCAGAACAGATTGGATACAAAAAGCTGCTGACTGTGCAGGTATCACAGGGGTGGGGGAGGCAAGTAGCGAGAAGATATTCATGAATTCTCAAAACAGACAAGAAAGGTCAGGAGTAACATCTTTGTAATTACACTTTTGTCTTCATAGTGGTTTGAAACTTTCTATTTACTGTTGACAAACTCTCCAACTAATTAAGGAGTTAGTTCTTATTGTTCTTTTTCATAGGTTTGATTAGGCTAATTTTCATCTACCTATAAATAATAAAGAATTTACAATACTAGAGAGACATGTCCTTTGTTGCTTGAGTAGTTGCTTGACAACTTGTTAAGTGGGAGCTGAGTAATTTGAAGCTGAGAAAATCCTATGGTGGCAGCAGAAAATTACATAATTTAAAAGAAGCTTATGAAAAGCCGAAAAAAAAGGAAATGGATTTAATATCCTTCAAGCATAATTGCAAGGAAAAATTCTGCTCACTGTGCTGGTACAAGGGTCTCAGAGTTTTGGCAATGACGGTGGGAAGCCTGCACTTCAAAAATAACCTATTGATTCAGGATTCCAAAATGAAAATAGATATAAATAAGAGAGTTATTTAAGTTAGAGAAATAGTCTCTGCTTTACATTTTACTGAACAAAAGTATGACTCAGTCATCAGATCTCTGAAATTGGTGATTTATTTCTGAATGAAATAAATTCTACTGAACCTTAGTAGAAAGTCTCCATTACTAAACTATGACAAGACACTTTGAATTATGTTAAATGTACAAGTAAGTGCATATAAATGAATAAATTTAAACTTCAGTTTCTAGAAAATCATTCTGTACTTGTGGACTAAGACCTACCAGTTGGCAGAACACGTATATAGTATTTCTGTAGAGGAGCACGCAATCCTACTTTAGGTGTAGAGTACTACATTACTACTTCTAGTAGTATTAACCTACTGGATACTAAAGGTTGATTTTTCATAGAGAAACTATTGGAGAAGCAAGAAAAATTATTTCCTCATGGGCACAACCAAGTACCTTTACAAGGAATAAACATTCACTTTCTTCTGGAGATGAGTCAGTCAGATTCCCAGAGCTGTTTCATGTTGGAGCAATTACTGGCAGAGACTGTCATCAACGTCTTGGTATCTGGAATTTTTTCACTGATGTAACTCCTCCTTTTATGTGCTACTTCATGTTTAACTAATACAATTT
The DNA here is from genome assembly GCA_035047865.1 of Dendrocincla tyrannina. Lineage (NCBI taxonomy): Eukaryota > Metazoa > Chordata > Aves > Passeriformes > Dendrocolaptidae > Dendrocincla > Dendrocincla tyrannina. Next base: position 55,469,924 of record JAWWMP010000093.1, on the reverse strand, counting down.
GCATCCATCTTTTTGTGTCAATAGCTGAATCTACAGAACTATCCACGGTTTGTTTTCCAAATGGTTACTGCATAACTAGCAAAATATACTGATGTGCTTCTGGGCAATAATTTAAAAGTATGAAATCAGCCCTCTTTATACAATTTTGATACAATTAAATCCACATACATATATCTGCTATAGGAAGATCTGTGTGTTCTGTATCAGACATTTGCTATTTACAAACAAAGTTGAACACAAGAATCAATATTTAATAAGAATCTCCAATAGTCTGTCTTCAAATTTCAGAAGTCATGATCCAGATTAAGAAAATGCAATTTGAGGCCCCCTGACACTTCAGAAAATAGGAAATACTGTACACAATCAAGTCTGTCATATGTGAAAAACAGAGTCTGATTAGGTAGTTGCACTGTTGGAACACTGACTTTAATGATACATCTGTCTGATTCTTCCCCCTTTCCAATGAAACAGAGGAAATATCTAATCTGACTGAACCTCACTTTTAGGACTCAAATATCACTTTGCTGGATCAGCATCCCATAGTCTGTCTCCAGTAAAAGGCAGCATTTGACTGCCTTGGTAAACTGACCTAAAAAGAGAGCAGCCCCAGATTAGCTCCCAGCTTGGTCACTGCTTCTCCTCTCAATATCACGCACTCCATTCCCTGTGCTAATTCTCCAATCTCACTTAGGGTGGCCATGCATCTGACAATATAGGTATGGGTATAGGTGTGTTTCACTCCTCACATCTATCAAACTGTATATAATATTACCCTGCAGGATGTTTTCCTTTGCTGGGTAACTCAAGCAGTGCAGATCTCTATGTCCTGTTGTTCCCTTGTGAAGAACTGGGAAAGTTTTGTGTCTCCAGTGCCACTCATCTCCTGCTGAGACAAGTGCTTGCAGGGCAGCAGTTAAGATTCCTCATCTGTTGTGATGGGCCTGTGGCTGAAGGCTGAGCTATGTTGGTTTCATCAAGAACCACTTCACACTCATAAGCACTCAGTGATGTTTTCAGTGATATGGGACACGTCAGAGATTTGTGCTTTGATTAGATTAGTGTCTTGTCGGTTGCTACAGTACATGGGCAGCTCTAATTCTTTCAAAAGCATCTTCTAAAAACATTGCTAGGAACTGGAGCAAATGAGATACAGATCTTAAAATGCTGGGGAGAGAAAGGTCAAAGCAGTCTGAAACCCAAATTATTAGTATTTAAAATCCACCTATGAACTCTACTGCCATGTACTTTGTCAGTAAGAATGCTTGTTTAAGATAGCTATGCATTACAGAGGATATATTTACTCATATGCAGCAGATAAAAATGGCTACTGTTTGTTGGGGATTTTTTTTTAAATTTAAGTGGATTTAAAAAATTTGGGGAGAATGAGAAGCAGGGATGTGGCAGAGGAAACAAGAATGAATGTGAGAACTGAAGCACTGGTGGAGACAGGTGAAGCAATGAAAGAACAAGCAGACCATGGAAAGGGACCAGCATGAGAGAGATAAACACACGTAACCACACCAGATGGTCAAAAGAGAAGTAGAGGGTGATTTCCAATGTGAGGTTTTCAAACAAATATCCAAGTCAAGTTGCCATGCCAAGATGTGGAAAGCTGATCTGACAGGCCACTGTCATGTCAAGCAGCAGGTTGACAGCAGGTTATGGAATCATAGAACAGGTAAGGCTGGAAGGGACAACAGTGGGTCATCTGGTACAACCTCCCTGCTCAAGCAGGGTCATCCCAGAGCACATGGCACAGGATTGTGTCCAGATGGTTATAGAATATCTCAACTGATGGAGAATTCACAACCTCTCTGGACAACCTGCTGCAGTGCAGTCACCTACACAGTAAAGAAGTTCTCCTCCATATTCCTGTGGAATCTTCTGTGCCTCGGCTTTTGCCTATTGCCTCGTGTCCTATTGCTTGACATCACTGAGAAGGATGCCTGATCCATCCTCTTGGCACCCTACCTTCAGGTGGTTTTATACACAGGTTGTCTTTTCTTGAGGCTGACCAGGCCCAGCTCCCTGAGCCTTTCCTCATAAAAGAGGTGCTTCAGTCCCATAATCATCTTTCTTGACCTCTGCTAGATCAGCTCCAAGAGTTCCATGTCTCTCTGGACAGACTGAGGACAGAACTGGGCACAGCACTCCAGATGTGGCCTCACCAGGTCTGAGTAGAGGGACAAGATCACCTCCCTTTAACCTGCTGGCAATGCACTTCCTAATGGGATCCCAGGATATTCCGCTGGCGTTTTTCGCCACAAGGACACACTGCTGGCTCATCAACAGTTTGTTCACCAGAATTTCCAGGTCCTTCTCCACAGAGCTGCTTTCTAGGAGGTCAGCCCCCAGCCTGTACTGATGCTCAGCATTATTCTTCCCCAGGTGGAAGGCACCACATTCTTCTTCACTGAATTTCACACAGTCCTTCACCATATTGGGCTCATATTGAACCTTGGCGGGCATCACTAGTGACAAGCTTCCATTTAGATCCTGTGCCACTGATTATGACACACTGAGATATGCCTTTCTGCCTGTTCTCAATCCATGTGGTCCACTATAGCCTACTCATTATCCAAGTTTTCTCGTGCTCATCACATCTCTGGGGGAGAGGGAGCACTAAGAAATTTTACAAGGAAGGACAATAAAATGTTTTCTTTACAATGGCCGCCCTGGAAAACCATTTTCCCTAAAGTTCCCCCAGAGAGAACCACACAATTTCCCTCAGAGGGAAGCTGTAGCAAATTTTCCTTCAGAGGAACTTGTACTATTGCAAATCAGCACTTTGGGCTAGAGAAGAGTATCCTACTCTTGAAGACAAGTTAATGTTATGAACTGATTAGTAAGAGATGTCTCTGTCTGATTTAAGGTGCAAACAACATATGCCAAAGTCAAAAATATGGATTTAATAGTAAATGTGAGGTAGAGAGATAGGAAGATATTTAAAATGGGTGGAGGAGAGAGAGAGAGAGAGATCACCATCCCTGTAGAACATCACCTCAAAATGGCTGAACAGAGCATGAAAAAATGATTTAATGACTAGTGAGAAAAGGCCAGAAAAGTACTGTCAGAACATAGAGGATAAACATCTTTTGTATTTGAATCTGCTTTCTAAAATGACAGAAAACTCATTCTGAAACTGAGGAATCTGCCTCTTCTTTTTCTAGTACCATGGAATTGAAGTTCTGCATCTGTTACGGTGACTTTTTGCTCAGTCTGCATGGGTATGTCTCATTGTATAATCAATTGTCGTCTGCTTTCTAGACCCAAGTCAGGTTCTTCTCTGAACAGAGCTAGTGAAAACCTGAAGAACACCAATGAAATTACACAGTTTTTGAAGTTTGAACAGGACTGCAAATATTTTCAAGGTTTTCCCCTTTTCAGACCAAATTATCATGAATTTAGAGACCCTGTACCACTGATATGCTAGGGAAAAACAACTTTCAGACACTGTGAGAGTTATCCACCTGATAGTGGAGGTTTGAGAGGTGAGGTTATCTGTGTAAGGAATAACATTTTGTGGCTTAGAAGTCTCTATACTTATATAAAAAAAAACCCAATCAGGTTAAAATAAACCATGAAACCCTATGATAAATGCAATTGTGCTTTCAGCTGAGTCACTTTCCAAAATGAAGTATTGAGAGATAAATACAAATTTTACCTTAGTGTCCCGAGAGCTGTCTTCAAGAGCAAAACCTGGTAATTTTGTGTCACAGAAACTAAAAAGGAGCATGGATCTAGCATCTGTATAGTAGGGAGATTTGTCCTGATTTTTCAAGGTCTTCTGAGGTAACATCTAAGGAATAGATTCAAGCCTATTCAGCCACTGGAAGAGAATTCCTACTGTTTTCCAGCACTTTCATCTTCTATTACTTTCTCAGGAGGTTATTCTAGAATTAAACAGAGAGTGCAATAAAAGGTCTAGGAGCCTGTAAAAAGTCTACTAGTTTTCAGTCAAGTTTTGGAATTCCTGTAGCGCTATTCAGAGAAACCATGGCATGGAGTTTTCTACAGTGACATGAGGGCTATGCTTCACCCTTTTCCTTAGTGCCTTATCTTGTTTCATGAGGTAGAAACCAGGCCTTCCCACACTTACCAATGCAGGAGGTGAAGGCACATAAAGTAAATGTCTCTTTCTTTAACTGTCTGTTTTCTCCTTGTCTGCACTTGAAACAAGAAGGAAGCTAGCAGAGAATAAGGGTTCCAAATGACACAACTTTTCACTGACATACTGTGGTGGAATCATATTCTCGCATCATCTGAGGCTGGAGTTGTCATACCACATTTTTTCTTACACTTATGCTTCTGTTACACTCCTTTGTGTAAGGAATCTACATTGGAGCATGAGAATATGGTGCTGGTTTTCTTCTTGTAAACAAGATAAGTAATTGATGGAAGCATCCCTTCTCCAGTTAAAGGTCCACCCATTATTGCCAGTAGACTGGTGGAGAGGAGGTTTTTCTTCAAATTAGATGGAATGGAGAGTCAAATCTGAGCCTTGAACGTCCTGAAAATGATTGCCTGGGGATTCTCCTCTAAAACCAAATATTTTTAAAAGTTAATTATAGTTATTTTTAATTTTTGAGTTTTCTATTCTAAGAACACTAAAGGGGATAGCTGTCATTTTGTATACGCACCTCTGACAATTTGTCAACTAGTATGCTTTTATCAGTTGTAGTATATTTGATGTAGCAGAATTCATTGCTGTGTTGAAAAAAAAACCCAAGGATTTCTCTCAGGTTATCAAAGGAAAAAAATGCTAAACCCAACTGCTCCAAAACAGACAACATAATTTGAAACTAAGGATGAGAGTGGCCAAATGGCTTGGATGTGACCAACTTCTATCTGGCCTACTTTCTCTGGAGTACTTTTTACTGCAAACTAATCTTTACATTGTCAGTTCCTCAACATTGTTAATGTCATTAATGCATCCTTCCCAGCAGCAATGCAATAAAAGATTTTGCTGATGATGCTGCTTCTCAAAGCTCCCAGTGGCTGATTGTCTGAAATGCTCTGATAACTGAACACATCATACCCAAACTCCCTTCCTGTAAATAAACTCGGTCCAACTCCTGAACCAGACCTTGACACATGGTGTGTGCTAAACAGATAATTGTATATTTACTTAGACAAGATGTTATAGTAGGCTAGACAGATGTATGCCAAATTTTGCCATTTTTTCTTCATTGTTATCCTTAAATTTGGTGAAACCATGGGATTGGAAACCATGACCTCTTTACATCTACCTCCTCTTTTTCATACTCTGTATTTAAAAAATGTCTCCTACCATTCAAAAATTTCTTCATTTACCACTCATTTGGAACCTATTTGTGTCTAACATTCATTATCAGTTTTCCCATGAGCAAAATAAACCCACCTCTCTTGAGTCAGTTGGTTAATCCGAAAGATTTGTTTTTTCCTTTGTTTTTTATTCCACTTCATGTTTTACCAGTCAGTTTACAAGAAAGTATCTGTAAACAGATCGGTCTGAGCAATGCAACTGAACCAAAGGGTCATGGTAGCCTTCAGCTATAAAACTATAGCACAGCTACCTTCACCTATGTTGATAAATTAATCTCAGAAAGACTATTTCTGCAATAAGACTTTAGCTAGTAGCAAAAGTAGCACCATGTGACTTGAAAGAGATTGCATATCTCACACTATAAAATACTTCAGATAAAGTATCTTAGCTGGTGACACTTTGATGTGGAAATCTGTTCTGTTACATCCTCACAGACTACTGCTCTCAGTTCTGAGATTATTATTTTTAAATGAAAGCTGTAGAGAGAACCTAATGAGGTTAAGGTTTTACAGCTCAGCTTCCTAGCAATGAAAGATTATTTTTGGATTTCTGCTTACTTTATTTAACCATTGAGATTTCCTCATAACACTAAAACTTTTTAATTCAACACAAAATATAAAATTTACCTTGGCTTTGAAGACCATGAAAAACAGCACCTTCAGTCTCTGTTAGGAGAAATCTAAAAATTCTGGCAAGAAACTTCACTGCAGCACTAGTCACTGTGACTCTTGACGTAAAGCATGAATGGCAGATCATTAACAGGTTTGGTGTGAAAGTTGCTGGAATTGTATTTTAGGCCAGTTAGTAACTATTCCAGAAATTCCTATTTCATTTTTAACTTAAAAAGCTATTGGGTTAGGAAGAAAGGTTGCTGTTATTAAAGTTGAGGAGATGGAGAGAAAATAACAAAGTAATTGCTGAGTAATTTTATGTATATATATATATATATAATTGGAACATACAAATTCACCAAAACTTAATCTGCTAGCGAGAACAGACTGATTTCAGCTTGTTTTACTGTTAAAAAATCATCATCATCATGGCTAGGCTTTGTGAACAAAGATTTACAAGGGCTCTACTCACATTTGCTACAAGCACACTGGTGGCTAAAAAGGCCAATGTGAGATAGGCAAGTCCGATTGCAAAAGGCACAGCAGAAAGT
>JAWWMP010000093.1:55394437-55408672 GCA_035047865.1 Dendrocincla tyrannina | reverse complement strand
TCTACACATACACGCTGAGAAAGATAATATGTATTACCCATCTAGAAAAAATGTAAGCTCTAAAAAGAATGTGAACTCTTCACTGTGCAAACCCATAAAACCCACATATCTTCAGAGAGTATTAGAGGCTTCTAAAAAATCATTACTCTAAATATTGCATTTTTATATGCCACTGATTATACCTAATCTTTTGTAGTTACTGAATGACCTATGGGCTGTTTGGAAGAACACACATATGCACAGATGTACACATGCACAAAAACATTTATAACTATACATCTTGCTAAGAAAGGTTATTGACATCCTTTAATCAAGGGATTTAAATACTTTGTGCTGACTTTTAAAATTATACTGGTTACTAAGGTTTAAGATGGGGGCTGTGGTCACTCAGCTGCAGAACTGAGCTCTGTTGCCCTTTGATGGTAGCCTGTGTTTGTGTATATTAGCTACTTGCAATGTCTAATCATGAAATGGCAGGAGTCTGCGATTAAGGAGACCTGTGCTTAAAGATGTTGGAGGAAAAGGCATATGGTTTCTGAGATAAGGATAGAAAGAGTTAAGGTTTTTTTCCTGACCACGTTCTAAAACAGGTGAAAGTTTAAGTTCAAACAGTACAGTTCAGTGTCTTGTATTAAATTTCTGGATGACCACTCATGCAAGTTTTGTCATTTAAACTCTACAGCATCACTAGGCATCCTGATTGCACAGCTTTGGAGCAACATGACCTTCATGTCTGCTTGATAACTCTATTACGTTTTTTGGAAATGCTTTCAACATTGTTCCCCAACATAGGTTATAGAATTAGATACATATTCTCAGCAAACTACATTTCATGATATTTGCGGAGCCATTCATTTGCACATGATTTGCAGCTGCATGAAGTTGTGAGACTGCAACAAGCAAGGCTGTGTAGAGCAGAAATCATAGGATTCCTGGATTTTTGAAGCAGCTGAGGGAGGAAAATACTCCACCTTGCAGCTTGTTTCTTTACCTGTGCTCCAAACAACTTCATATGCCTAGCCTTCGTAAATTTTTCAAAAATTTATTTTCAAAACTATTTACATGCTAAACATAAGGTCTTTCAATATGCATATTCAGTCTGGTCTCTCATTTTTGGGATACAACATTGCGTAAGCTAACATAAAGCTGTCTCCTGGGATGGTGATACTAGTGCCTGTATGTATTACCTGCTAAAAAGTAAAAGCAGAAGAAAATAAATTAAAAAAAAAAATTAACACAATATCAATTGCTAGACTCCTAAGAAACTTGTGGGTAAAGCAAACAAACATTTCCACCTCAGCACTCTGCCTTCTTACAAAATAGAACTGACATACCGAAAATAAAAGATTTTGGGGATGAGATCCTTCTACTCTGCTTGTAATGTTAACAGTTTCATTATGTGTCACTCTGAGTTTGGCCAAGTCATTTTAGCATTGCTTAAGGGAAATATAGTTTTTCTCATTGCACATTGTAAGATTTATATATTCGTTAAGTTGGAAGGAAAGATGTTCAAGATAAAACCCATTTCTCTCTGTGCCTTAAAGGAGAGAAGCACTATATGGTCTCCAATTCTTCTCTGTCTGGTTGCCTGAAGCTGGTTTTCCTTTGTTTATTTGATCGGCAATTAATTCTTCAAGACCACAGATTTTAATATTTTTGAAGAGCCAAACATTGAGCAACTTCAAGCAGAATTTGTACTTAAATATTTAAACACTTTTTAAATTGATAAGGCTGCCAGAATAAGGCCATCACTAACAAATCTAGTAACAGTTAAAATTATTTATATTCATTATATTTGAGTGAAAGGCAAAATTTGATTACTATGCAGTAATTACAAATACATCCAACCAGCTAAGGGCGTTTTTTCAGGTCTGTTGCAACATAACGAAGAGTTCTTGTTAATAAGAAAGTCAGATGCAAGTCCCATATCTGTTTCAACCTGTGGAGGACTTCCAGGGCTCCTTCTTCCTCTGTGTTCTTCAGGAAGATAATGTGTTCATAAGAGTAATAATCATTTACTGTGCCAGGTGCAAAGCTCATTTTCACTGCAGAAGTGGAGATTCTTATATTCTTATGTTAAATACTGCCTGTTCCTGGGCAAGGAACCTCAGTAATATTGGAATGTATTCAGCTTTCTGGAAATAATGTTTTGGCTCCTGGCATTAGGCTGATGTTAAACTAAGTAAGATGGACAGACAAAGATTGATTTTACTTAATGTCCTTGTCTTAAGTATGCCTGTGTTATCCAGAGATTTAAATTATATGAAATTTGGACTAGGAAAATGTCAACTCCATGTGACCAAACAGAAGTGGTTTCATTTGAATTAGAAAAAGAAAAGGAAGAAAAGAGGAGATTAGCAGAGACTTTAATTAGATGTAGAAAGCCCACCTATCCACCTGTATTTCAGGAAATACTCATGGACCATTTGAAAGGAGAAAGAACAAAAGGAGAATCTTCCTGACAGCCTGATACAAAGCTTAGAGAAATGTGGGCTGGGTCACAAGAACAATTTGTGACGTGTGCAGTCCTTCTTCACCAGTATCCCATGAAAGTATCCTTAGGAATAACAAGACAAATTCAGATCTTGGTTGTGTTTCACAGAGTTTGATCATCTCCTATTTGAGCTGGAGGCCAAACTGATAAGCCAATAATGTGTGTGCACTCCCTCACTGCCCCAAAGATGAACAACACCCTTTGCTCTCCAGTCTTCATTCTCTCTTACAGGGATCCATGGCTTCAAAGTTGTTCTTTTAATTCTGCATGTTACCTCATATACCAACAGAATAGACTGCTATATCTTTTCCCTCATTTTGCTGCTCATACCAATGAAGAAATTAATTTTTGTCATCCTTCTGCAAAAGAAATTCCTTAAATATTAATACTGATTTAACTAATCACACTGAAAATAACAAATACACATCTCTGCCAGTGGCTCCCTTCAGTTCCATAAAAGACAAAACTATTGTAGAAAAGAGTACTACATATCTGTAGGAGCGTGAAAACTGGTCTGAGTCAGAGCTCTGCAGCTTTTAAATGCAAAAAGTTATCTCTGGGATATTGAAAAACATTACATTAGACCCCTAATAGAGTCTGAGGGAGGTGTGTGAGAGGGTGTTTTATCTTCCTTTTTTAATATTTTCTTCTTTTTTTGCATTTGTCAAATATTAAGGTTAGCTTAATTGCCAGTGAGAGGCTGGCGTTGGTTACAATAGCTGTGCTGAAGACATTGGATGTCGACTGACATGCACCAGGCAGGATTTAACTTTCAGAACCTTTCCACTCAGCAAGGATCCTTTTACTTCTGTCATATGCTTTTGAGCAATTTACCACTCAACATCCAGAAGGATCTTTCCTTTCAATAGCTGTCAGCACTTTCTGAAAGCTTGCTGGCTATTTTTTCAAAAGTTGCAATGGAGAGGGAAAAAAACCTAAATCCCTACCATACTTTTCCCCTCAAATTCCATATATTTACCATATAACTGAGCACTGTCAGTTTTATAACATACTTTGGAAAAGTCAGAACAAAAATTAAAGATCCCATTTTATATTTCACAGAATAATCACCTAACGTATCCCATTTCTCTTCTGAGAAGTCTAACAGAACATGGTAAATTTTGTGCTGGAAATTGGTAACCTCTTCAAAGAGTTAGATTCCTATTTCTTTGGGACACAGTGTACTCTTCAATGTTTATGCTCATGTGCCCTGTCTATATTTACAAATCAGTTCCAGGCAGGGGAAGAACATTCCTGGGCCAGGATAGGGAACAGAAGAAACTTCATGTGGACTTCACCTGCTCCCTGTTCTGAAAAATCTTGTTCAACAGTGTTCCGGCTGTTAATTAGTACAGCTGTTAATTAGTTAATTTTAATACTGCAGTGTATTAAAATGGCTTGGCTTGAAAGCATCACAGTTTGTAGACACAACATCTAATAAAAAGATAAGTTAAACATCTCAATGCTTCATTGTGTATATGTCTGCTAACATTAATATTTAGCTGATACAGTTTTTCTATCATGATCCATGAAGCTCATGGAAAGCAATTTTTGTGGGTACCTGATGAAGTAAGTATTCTTGCTTCATTACTCACAAAGTATTATCAGCCACAGTCAAGTTCAAATACTTTTCATTAGATAGAAAGTTCCAGAAAATACATTTGTAATATGAAATGCTTTATGATGTATTAATGAAGTATTTTTTTGTGAATGTTTTAAATTTTCTTGCTCCATGTCTTCATCTGCCTCTTGTTTAATTAGGAATAAAACACTAGGAGAAGTTTTAAGTGTTATAACCTAGGCCCCTGAAGTTTGCCAGTTCTTCTGAGGTCCTACAACACATGTCCACACAATGTTTTGCATATATATTGGGGAATTTACAGCTATATAGTCAGATACTGTAGTCTTAAGGGTGCCACAGATAGCTTTTGCTACTATTACTCCTTGCATCACTGACAGACATAGTTATCCATTGTCCATGACCACACGGCCATGCTGTCACTTGTCATTTTGCTAGGAGTCACATGCATGTTCACAAGCCAAGTTCTGTTTAAATTCTAAAAGAGTAAAGGAATATAAGTGAATTAAATCATAAGCAAAATTGTTCTCATTTTCTTTTTGGGTTGTACCTTACTACTTCTGTCTCTGGCATGAAGAATGTTTAAAGACTAGAACATGTGTCTGCTCTGGCAACCTGTCACCAGTGAGTTTCCACAGAGCTCCATCTTGGGCCCTGTGTTTTTCAACATCTTCATAAATTACTTGGATGCAGGACTGGAAGGGGTACTAAGCAAGTTTGCAGACAGCACAAAACTGGCAGGAGTTGCTGATTCCCTCAAAGTCATGGAGGCCCTGCAGAGAGACCTTGACAAACAAGAGGAGTGGGCAATCACCAACCATATGAAGTTCAACAAGGGCAAATGTTGGATTCTGCACCTGGTTTGGGGCAACCCTGGATGAATGTATGGACTGGGAATGAGATGCTGGAAAGAAGTGCCATGGAAAGGGACTTGGAGGTCCTCGTGGATGTCAAGTTGAACATGAGTGAGCAGTGCCCTGGCAGCCAGGAGGGCCAACCCTGTCCTGGGGGGCATCAGGCAAAGCATCGCCAGCCGGGCGAGGGAGGGCATTGTCCCACTCTGCTCTGCACTGGGGCGGCCTCAGCTTGGATATTGTGTGCAGTTTTGGTCAACACAATATAGGGAAGATATTAAGCTATTTTATGTTAGGGGAGGTCTAAGTAGGATATTTAGAAAAGGTGAAGAACCTAGTGGGTGGTTGGGCACTGGAACAGGCTCCTCGGGGGAATGGTCACAGCATCAAGCCTGCCAGAGTTCAAGAATTGTTTGGAAAACGCTCTTGGCCACATGGTATGACTCTTGGGGATGGTCCTGTGAAGGGCTAAGAGCTGGACTCAGTGATCTTTGTGGGTGACTTCTATTCTACCATGTTCTATGATCTGCTACTATACCACTGCTTCAACAGCAGGTATTAGACCTCACAACATCAGGATTTAATTCAAGTATAAATAGTCAAATGAAAAGTAACAATGAAGTGATGACCCATTGTGATAAAAAATAATGAGAATTACCATTTTCCTGTATGAGAAAAGCCATGCAGTGACACATATCAAAGACTTGGGAATATGTCTAGACATTTACATAAATTTTGCCTTAATCATCCATTTGAATTCAGACAAACTCAGCTATGAATGTGACTTTGGAAATGTGCCTGTGCTACCAAATCTGTCATGTTGGATTGTTGTACAGAGTACAGCTATATTATATATCTTGTATCAGCGAGTACTAAAAATTGCAGTGCAAACACAGATCAGAAATTTCTTGAACAACTCCTTGGTAGCATTTCAGGTTTTAATTGGTGCATCTTCCCTCTGTTTCTCTGTCCTCTATTTTATCTCTGATGCTTGCATTAACATTTCTGGTGTTATGGTGTGAATAGGCCTGAGGAGATGATTCAGATTCAAAAAAATCATGAACATTCATCATTTAGTTTGGGCATTATTAAATATTAAACCACACTCAAAATAGTTCTCTCACATAAGCCACAAACTAGAAGTATGTGATCAAAGCATGTTATGTTATAGACATAAATTCCATCAAGAGAAAAACATGTGCGCATCTTCTGCCTTCCCGATATCTACCACTTCAACGTATTAATTGTGTTTGATAGCCCAATGAAAGTTCACACTGACAAGGCTCATGCAGCAGGAGTAATGTCCTGGCTCAGAGAGGCAGACAGTCTCTTTTCTTTTTCCTCTGGATTTAATTTTTGATTATTTAAGCTTCTGAATGATGGGTAGTCCCAGCTCTTACCCGGTGTTTTGCAAGGCCTTATTCATATCCAGACAAGCATATTAGGTGGGGTAGGATATTTAAGGGCTAAGTCTTAGTAACAGCTTAGTATTAATAGTTCGGTTATCAGTGTCTTAAAGAAAGGATGTGGCTTGAAAAATAACTCTGGAAACAACGAGTATTTTTCCTTCTGAGAATAGCTCCCCATATTTACTGGGGCCCAATGCTTCAATTCTCAAGCATTTTCAGCATCTGTTTTTAATCAGCTCATTGGAGATTTGATACAAGGACATAAAGACTTGTAATGCCAGGGACATAATGACTTTAATCTTTATTATGAACAAGACCACAATCTGTCATTCGTTGAAGTCTTCGTAACAAAGGTGGGCAAGTTGGTGGACCTAAGCAGCCAGATTCTTTTTTGCAAGTCATCCTGTGAGACTGCCCTTGTGCTGCTTTTTTTGTTGGCTCACAAAGAGCACAATGCAAAGGTGAACCATCCTGACGGCCTTTGTAGCATCAATCAGTCACATTCCCATGGCATTAGGAACAACTGCCTTTTCACAGCGTATCTCCTATATCTAAATATGACACAGGGGAAGGTCCTGCCAGTACCCATCCCAAGGCATGGTTTCTGGAGGGTGGAAAGGACTCGTATTTTACTATACTTGCCTCATGTCATTATTTGGAGCAAAACTACAGAGTAGGAAAAGCTAGTAAGGATATATTTAGTAAGGTGCTGTACTCTCAGCACACTCATGTGGGTTGACAGCTGGGAAGAGGGGGCCAAGGGACAGCTGCTCCTAGCCACATAAAACATCACCAATTTCTTGTCAGAAAAGCCTTATTGGGATTTTTCTCACATCAATATCGTGAAACATCAAATATTATCACACATAATTAATAGCAAACCTAGATACTAAGATTATAATTTGGCTTTCTGAAGTGTTATAAACATTATCCAAGGGAATATTTCTAACAGAGTGAAACAAAATGGTAAAACCTATCAACAACAAGTATCACATCTTTTCAGAAAAACTTAATTACTGCTCTAGGATCAGGTTATGATGAGTACCTAAAGCACAAAGTTTTTTTTCCCTTAAGCATGCATCTCTTTTTTTTTTCTAAACTGCTGTTAGCGCTTCTGCAGTGCACTTTTGTTTAATTCATATACAGCATTAATTTTTCAAAGTTTTTTTTCAAGCATATTGTCAAATTTTTTTTTTATTTTTAAATTGCTTTCGTCATCCAACATCTTAGATTAAAACAGCCCAAATAATAATAATTTTTCATTTTTTCTGGAACTTTCCTATGCAATGTTCTATTTTCTTAACAAATGAGGTTTTTTCTCCATGGTATATTTGTATCTCAGCCAGGTCTCACTGTTCCCATTGTTCTTCAAATGAAGGATACTTACAACGAACAATAGAAATCCCTTTGCCCATCCTTCCCACCAAGAAAAAGCCAGATAATGTTGGGATACAGCTCACCTCCTCCAACCAAAAAAGATATTATGTGACTAGAGGACTGAAAAATTCGGAACACCACAACAGAGAGTAGTTGTGATTTTAAATAAAGCAAGTAATCTAACATTAGTCTTCATTACATACCACCATAGTATCCAGACAGCTGTGGTCAACCAGAAATGTGCTGTTAAGGATTCCCTAAATCCCAGTTCATTGTTCACTCAACATGCCTTTTCCCTCACACACCTCTGCCAGACAGGAGCTGCTGTGCTTTAGGTGCACCCTAAAGGCTCCTTTGGGACCACAGTTAAGTTAAACATGAGTTCATAGCAGCCCTAGTTTTTTGCAATTTCCACCAAGCAAATGTAGAAGCTTAGGACTCAGGAACTGGGAGCTACCTTACTGTCATTTAGCTCCCAGCACAGGCCAGACATTTCAAGTAAATGTTGAAGTATCTAATAGTAAGTTGAAGTAAGGTAATCTTCTGAGCAAAAAATCAAACAAACCCCTTTAAATTTGATTTATTAAGGTTTGCTCCACTACCAGTGCCATACTTCCCAGTCTCACTGTGCCAGCTGTCCTAGGAGGGCAAAAGACTGACCAGAGGAAAGCAAATTCCTTAGAAGATAGAGATCAGGCCTCCAGATCTTCTCCTTAATGCTGCAAAATGAAGTCATAAGCAACCACTTGGCATCTATACAAGTAAGAAAAAAATCTTTCCAAAGTGGAACTGATTTTGTTTGTAAACTGTAAAAGGCCTGCATATTTTGCTGACCAAGATACTTCTGTTACTCTAAGCAGATGAAATAAGCTACAGAATGATGCTAAAACAGAATTTAGGTGAAATTATTCAATTAACTTTAAACATAATGGGTTTAATTGAAGACCAAGCAGCTACACCATATATAGTCACCCTGAGGTTGCAGGAATTTTATCAAAATGCTTTCATTGGCAAGGAACATTAAAAATTAGTTTATCCAGCCTTACTGAATTGTTACAAATATCCTATATCTATAAATATATCACCAGAGTAGTGCGTGCATATATCTATCTATATCTGCATCTATCTATATCTAAATGATCAGTATCTATCACCTATATAATCTATATCATCTATATCTCTATCAGTATTTATATATGTATATCCCACATTTCTATAGTACAGAAAAATGCTATATATTTCTGGTAGCACTTACTAAATATAAACTTTAATACATTGTGACATACTGCATACATAGGATACATACAAGAAATGAGTATACAAACAATATGATCAGAACAGGGATAATACATTAAACTTAGTTTCTTTAGATTCACGTGATTTATGTATTGCTGAAACATTTAACCCTGTGGATTCTCTTAGCTCCCATCTGTAGAACGATTGACCTAAGTGACTGGGAGCAAAAAATATGGAAATGTACTGTCCAGCCATCGTAGCACAAAGTGGAGGCTAAGATCAATGTTGGAAGCCTTCCCTTTTCAAACATCTTTCCTCTTTTTTTTAATTGCCATTACACTTTTGACAAATCTAAAAGGAAACCACAGTTACTGGAAATACTAATTTGATTTAACTATGAATGAATGGAACAAACACTTTTTCTTTCCTCTTTTGTAGGCCATAAAATGAAGGTGAGACTGTAGCATTCAAGATGAGTTTAAATAGTGGTGCTGATTTTAACCTAAATGGGTGAAATAATGATCCCAGTATATCATTATATATGGTTTTATAACCATAGAACATGGTTATAAAACCATACTGGGTGTGGGAGTGTTGGAATCGGGCAAACACCTTACCGGTCGTGAAAGAGAGGAAAAGCATTCCGGAATGAAATGAACAAGCGAGATGACAGCGTCTGGATAGAGATGAGATCGCCAGCAAGCGAAGAATGAAATTCCCGAGTTAATTGGTTAAATAGATAGAAAGTTATATGCTGTATTAGAATAGTAATAGAATTGTAATTATTCCCTCTGTCATTATTGGCTCCCTGTACCCCAGTTCTCCCCAGTTACCCCTTTTCATTGGCTGCTGTTTTCGTGGGCTCGGCTTCCCTTCCCCAGTGGCCAGGTGTTGCCCGTGGCAACGGCACGAACTCCCTTGTCTGTCTTTGGCTGGCCACTCCCTAACTCCTCCCTGATCCGCCCCAATTTACCCTAATATTATAAGATCCTACACCCTTTTTCCATTTAATGATGCGGACCTGTCCCAGTTCCTCCTACTGATCCACCCCTTTCCAGAACTTTCCCTTGCTCATCTATATAAGCCAGTGTACAAATTTAATACAGTGCCATTGTGCATTTTTCTTCCCCTCGCATGGTGGTCCGTCCTTCTTTCCGTCCCCACTACAGCTCAGTCCTCTGCAGGAATGAGTGGAGAGTACTGCTGCACTAGTGATCCCATGACCTGGGTATCTCACCAGGCAGTCCAGCGGAAGAGTGGGTTAAGGGGATGTATGGTGCCAGGACCATAGAAGTAAGCCAGGGAGCCTGTGCTACCACCATCCATGGCAATAAAAGCTATACAAGACTGCAATAGAGCTGGTACCAGGCCACGCCAACCAGGAAACACACAATGCCCCTACTGAGGGTTCCTCAGGTCACAGTCACATAATGATGGAGTTGTGCTTGTTTTAATAACAACTATGAAAAACAAAGTTATTTGTCTTGATAACTGTGTTTGTATAAAGGCTGTTTTTACACTGTCCTTTACACTTGCACAGTTTCCAGAAAAGAGAGGTAAGGTAGAAATAACCAAATGTTTTGAAGTCTCCCACAGGGTTTATTGTACTGCTATATGCATTACCAGTCATAGGAGCATGAAAGAGTAAGCACATCAAGCATTTCAAATAAGGTATCCTTGCCACTGCTTGAAAAAACCCATACAAATTCATCTGGAGACTTTGTCATCTGAAAAAAAGCCAGCTGATTGTCAAGAGAGCAATGACTCAGATATCTCCTTAATATTGCTAGATGACCTGGCAAGGTTTACTGAAATTCCAATTACCAGAAGTCATTCAACCACTCTCTAGTAATAATTATATCCTCTGCTACCTAGTAGATGGTACTGAGCAGCAGGAAATTGGAGGGAAAATATAAATCTACATTACATTCTAATGACTTAAAATCTGTTAAACAGTCCAAGAAAAAATGACTATTTCTGGATGATTGGTCCTGAACTTCATGAATAAAGATAAATATCAAGTATCTTCATTGATGCACAAGAAATGGAAGTACAACTGAAAAACAATTACCTATTCTATGTCTTAATATTCATGTGGGTTCAGATATTTTTCATTACCATGGTTTGAGAAGGTATAGGATTTTGCTTCCTCCTCAGTCATTATGGCCTTATTTCAACATTTTAATGTTTAAATGAATCTTTATCTTTCTGTCCAAGAGATCCAGCTAGTTAATGGTTGAGCAGAAATTCTAATAAATGTGTTGAAAAAAAGGAGATTATCATCATCATAATTTAAAATAATTCCATAAATGCTTTATCACCATTGTATAATACTGTAGCTTTAGAATGTATTTTGGCAAAGCTTGCACTTCTGATCCATTGTTACCCTGGCCTCAAAACAAGAGACTCATTAAGAAAATTGCTTAAATGTTTATTCTGGCAGTTAACATGAATTTTAAGAGTGGTCATCATTGACTCAATACAGTAACTAATATCATAGCATAAATATGAAGAAACAGTGAGATTTATGGGGTTAATACATCTGGATAAAAGAGCATGGAATGAGTCTTAATTAATTAGTTGTTGGGGGTCTGCGGGAAGAAGGAAGATCCTGGATGGTAAGTGTTGCAACCAGGCAGCAGCCAGCACCAACATCCTTTTGGAGGGCTACAGAGCTTTCCAGAATGGTAATCAGCTTTGTAGCAGTGATCTCGTGGCTGTGCATGGGGACAGTAATACAAGGTAGATAAACTCATCAGGTAATGTGGTCAGCCTAAGATTATGCGTCCTGGTACACCTTCTGCTATACAAAACAGCCTCATTTGCACTGGCTAATGGGAACAGTCTCTGACCTGCTCACCTCATCAAGACTATTAAGCAAAATGGATAACTGGAGGCCAGAGCTTGAACCCTTGACCTGGCTCTGTTCAGTTTGCAGACTACCACGTCCTGCCTAATGATCTCAAAAGTGCATCTGTGCTGACACATGTTGTTTCAGCGCACTCATTGGAAATTTACAACCATAGCTCTGAATGGAGTTTACCTTTCCACAGTGTCATTAAAAAGGGTATATGAAAGATATAACATACATTTGATATACAAATATAGGAGTGTCTTTTAGAAGTTCTTAAAAAAACCAGGGATTTCTATTCTGTGCTCTTCATGAACTTAGTGTGAAATAGGTCTTACCAGAATTTCTCCAAACTTCTTTTTCCTTTATCAGTTTTTCACAGTTTAGCAGAACTAAAACAGAACTAGCAAGGTACAGAATTTAATATTGGATACCTATCGATAACTTCTTAAGTGAAAGAAGTGGGTGTACTTAGTAAGTGCCCATGCTGTTCCACAGAGAGGCACTGCAAGGCAGTCAGCACATCAGTTGCCCAGGAGCACTTGGGCCACCAAATCCGGTGACGGCGCTCCCTGAGGCTCAACTGTTTCAAGACACTGGAGTTTCTTCTGTCTTCTATCTTGGCAGTCAAAACAGACAACTCAGGCCTCTTTCTGTTCTGCTATTATTTCACTGAGAGTCGATGATGTCTTTTTTTCCATTTGTCTCTATGTGGAAAGAAAGACTTTTGCTTTTATTATCACCAGAGAGAGTGAAATTCTCACCCATCACAATCTCTTTAGAAACTTGTTTCAGCTGCAGGTAATAAATGAGAAGATTTCTCAGTTTTCTTTTATATCAACAAGTACTCTGTGGAACTCCTATTAGGTAGCAATGGTGCTGGCAAGTCTTTTATCAATTTTTGTCAGAAAATAGAAGAAAAGAAAGTTGGGAGACAGGGTCACATACTGATGCACTGCCTTATCTTATTCTCAATAGCAGTTTGGGCAAATACAATCAGTTTTCCCCTTAGTATTGGAAAGGCAGGTTGTTGTTTTTCTTTTTTTTTCTTTTTTAAGCTGATAGGCATGCTCTGATGGGACTCTGTGCAGACAGAGCTGTCTGCATAATTTTCTCTGAAGTAATGCACCCTAAGATTTTTGAATCAATAAATCTAGACATTTTTCACAACTCATTCTGGAAAAACTAAATCCTTAAACAGAAAAAAATCACAGAGTTAAATAGATGAAAATGACAGGATTTGTTGCAGAGAAAGCTCCCTTCCTTCAGAGCAACTGTTAGTTCAGAAAAATCAGTGCAGCTCCCTGTGGACCCCTTAAAATTTCTTCTTTCCATCTTGGCTGGTACTTCGCAATGCAACTGCTCTGTGCCTTTCTGGGAACTCTCCCAGCCTTTGACTGAACATCTGAGCAGTGGCTCAGGGGACCTCTTGCTCTCTGCCTGCCCTACCCAGCAGCCAGAGAGAACACTGAGAGCAAATGTGATTTTTTCTCCACTACACATGCAATCCTTTGGCTTTGTCTTACTTTGTCAGAGGATCCAGGATATGTATCAAAATAAAACAAATCTTTCCCAGGTTTGTATTTAATCTGTAAATCATATAAATGCATCCAAAACCAAGCAAGAATTATATTCTTTGGCAGGTTTTCTTTCTGGGTTAAGCCTCTTTTAGCTATGAGGACAAGTGTTTCTTATTTAGCTAATATTGACCTCCTCTACGCAAAGACATGAAATTTATTTATGTCAGTGCCCAAGGACCAAAGCCTAGTTCTCCATCTGAATAAGTGGTTTTAGCTAGTACTGTGGTAGATAAATCATTGTACACTGTAGTGCTTCTGGGCATCATTTTATCTTGCGTTTTATGCTACAGCATGAAGAACTTACACTGATGTTGTTGATTCTGAGTTTGAACAGTACACAGCTTTCACCCTCAGGTCTCTTTTCCTTCTCATTTTACATTCTCTCTCATGTCCAAACTGCAGAACCACTATCTGTCCCTATAAACATCAGATTGGATGAAGCAAATTCCCTTGATTGCCAGACTTAATTACTTTGTCAAAGACAATTCTGGATCTTTCTGAATGTTCTGCCTTAAATCCTGGAATAATGGGTTCTCTTGGTCAGAAACATTCTTTCAGTACTCTCTCAATATCAATAAGAATACATCTGAAATGTTTGTGTTTGTTTGTTTGTTTTTCCCGAAGTTAAAAGGAAATGCTACACTTGACTTATACAGTTTTGTTAAAGTTCCCTATTCACATAACTGCTCAATGACCTATAAATAATGGCAGTTTATAAGGGGAGTTTTAGACTGATGGCTGGAATCAAAGCTATCTGATTGTTAGACTATAGGAAAATTGGTTCATGAAAATTTTCTCAGCCTACTGTTATGTAACAGTCTCTGTTCCGTAAAGATGAATCAAGTTATAAAGAGC
>JAWWMP010000093.1:55345250-55357739 GCA_035047865.1 Dendrocincla tyrannina | reverse complement strand
TATGATAAAGTGAAAATATGATAGAATACAGTTTCCTTAAGTTACACTAAAAGCTATTTGGGATTTTCTATCAGGATATTTAGTATTTTATATAAAAACAAACTTCATTTTCAAATATTTTTACTTAAAAATTACAGATAAATGGTAATGGCTGAAATGGGAGTTTTGTAGGCAAATTAATGTCTCTAATCTGCAGAGGAAACATAGGTTAGGAATTGCTTGAGTATATCAGGTAGTATCCTTAAATTTCTAAGTCCCCTTCCTTCAGGAGTGCATATAGTTACTCAGGCAGCTTTTTCTCCACCTCCCCATATTTAGTGCACATCACTTCTGGGCTCAGAATAAAGAAAAGAGGTTAAGCAAACAATTCTTTCATGGTAAAGCAAAACTTGCTCAGTTATAATGATATGGGAACAAAAAAATATTCATGGTTTTATTTTTTATATATTTTCTTCAATTTATTAATAATCTTTTATATTTATTTATGGCTTTGAGCAAAGACAAAAGAAAAAATCTAACTCATCCCTGATCATACAGTTATTGTAAGAACCAGATCTTTAGTCTTCCCAGCAGCAGTAAGATCCAACCTTTTTCATTAATACATTTCATCTTGTACAGATGTGAGATTTCATACTTATGGGCTTGCTTATGTACAGAGAAAACAGGTCACTTCTGAAACTAGCAATGGACCTTTATATTACAGGAATGTGAGTCATTTGTTTCTTAATCTAAGTATATATACATTCATACATACATATATATATATACGTATATAATTTTATACCCTGTACCATT
This sequence comes from Dendrocincla tyrannina, assembly GCA_035047865.1. Taxonomy (NCBI): domain Eukaryota; kingdom Metazoa; phylum Chordata; class Aves; order Passeriformes; family Dendrocolaptidae; genus Dendrocincla; species Dendrocincla tyrannina. The sequence goes on along the minus strand of JAWWMP010000093.1, from coordinate 55,356,944 downwards.
TTTTTTAATTAACATACAAATCCTAGATATTGTCCGCTCTATTACAAAGTCATTAAAAATTATTTATGGTTTCACTGAAAGACCATGTGAATTAATATTTCTTCATAGTGCTTAAAATAAAATAAAAATATATATAAAAATATTTTGCTACTAACCCCATTTCTCCTATTAAATGTAAACCTTAAACAGTTTTCAAGATCATTACATGATCTTAATTAACTGACAGAATTTGTTAGCATTAAAATAATAGAAGGGGTATTGTACTGATAAATAAATGGTCTTGCAGCGTATCCATAATGTTTGAGACATTTTTAAACAATCATTTCCCCATTTCCACTCCAGGTCACTTAAATTAATGGCAGCAGCATGTTAGTGGGTTAATTACATCAATTTTTACTGGTGAGTGTGAGTCAGCGGAAAAAAAAAAAAAAAAGGAAGATTTAAAAAAAAATTTATTTGATGTACCACTTTAGTAAAAGGTATAACAGGCAGCATGGGTTCAAGCTCTGTTAGCTTTAGGATATTTACTTGGCTCTCAAGTACATCTGGATTCACTGCATTGAGTAGTTTGTGATGTTTAATTTTTCCATGCATCATTAAACTCAGCATTAACGGAAAGAGAACTCCTTTGCATTCACTTCCTTAACATGAATCAGCTTGCTTTTAAGGAACAGAATATATGCTTGTATCATATCCATAATGCTGATTTTTTAATGAGTTAAATCATGACACATTTAGTTTCAATCTCTATTTAATGTGACAAATCAGGCACAAATGATTAAGCTTTTTTTTTTTTTTCTGGATAAGATAATATGAAGGTTTGAGCAAACAAAACAAAATGTTCACAAAACAGTATGCTTTAACCCTGCTTTCTGTCACCATTTCCTTTCTGTTTCGAAGACATAAAAAATAATAAACCTCATACCTATGGGCTATGTTTGACACTACATGCCTTAGGATATACTAACCATTTAATTACAATATACACAGAGCAAATCGTGCATTTCCAGACAGACTTGATGCTATATTATATTTATTTTTGTAAATTAACACCACAGTAAACTACAAAACTACAGTGAAGACACAGAAAGCACCTGAAAGTCTAAATCAAGCTGTGGTTTACAAATAATCCTTTAAATGAAAAATCTCACTTCTAGACTTAAACCAGAGATTCAGTCAGCATTATAGAAATTTTAAGGTAGACACAATTAATGAATGGTTATTATTTTCTAAGATACCATAAAGCCTTTTCCTACTGACCAAACCTATTTTTATCTTCTTTTTTTTTTTTTTTTTTTTTCCAAAGCATGCATGGAATATTCTCAGATGCTATTGAGGGCAAGAAGAAGAAAAGTGATGGTATTGGTGAAGTACAAGCAGTTTGCAGGATCAAGCGTACAATTTTGCATAAAACATTGCATGTAAAAGTAACACCATAGGTTTTAAGCCATTGCATTACAATTTAACAGTTGTGTAGCACTTAGCTTCAACAAATTTTAAAACTTTAAATTTTGAAGTGAAAAGCGGAACCTAAATTCCTAAACAAAGACCTTGCAATGGTACACCACACAGCAGCTATTTTTGCTTGGGTCTAAAAAGTTATTTACAATGGCAATATTTAGTCTTTGTAAAAGTCTTTAGCAATGTGAAGATCAAAGTCCACCCAATTTTCTTAAATAACAGAAGGGTTGACACGTCATGAGGTTACAACCTATCCAGAGGAGTGCTAGTGCCACCCTTCAGACTGCAGGTGTTTGCAATGTAATGTTTTTCCAATCTAAATCCCAATGAATGGTGCTAACATATGAAATGTAATGCAAAATAACAACTGAATTCTTCACAACAAATTAACAACGTATATGCAATAAATGAAACAACAAATGTTTCAGAATATCGCTCAGTCAGTGCTATGTGTTACGTGTTAGTAGATTTTTTTTTTCAATATACTTGTTTGAAGTCTGTTATTGTGTTGACAATTTTCCTGTGAAAATAGCAGATCCCCTAAAGAGAGAAGTTTGTTAGGCTGATTTTAAAGTCAACACATTAAAAACAAGTACTATTACAGCTAAATTTAATCTTCTTTAATGGTTGAGAGGAAGACATGAATTCAAACAAGTTAATTCCTTTTATATATATGTATACATATATATGTATATATGTATACGTATATATAGGTACATATTTTTTTTACATTCGTTACATAGGGCAAAGCTGTCTAAAGTATTTTTCTGATAGTAGACTGCTGGGGTACATTAGGAAACAGGCTAAAACAGTTCGGGGGATGGTGCTCGGTTTGTTGCAAGTCTGTCGCTCACAGTCACCAGGGATCATAAGTTTGAGGCGAACCGCGGTTTGTCTCCCTCGGGCTCTGTGCTTAAGACTGTGGCAGAATCCCTTTGCAGGGGCGCGGCGGGCGCGCCGCGGTTCGGGGGGATGGCTCCCGACGACATCTGTCGGAAGAGCGAGACGCGCTGCGGGACGGAGGCGCGGCCGGCGGGGGGCACGGCGGGGCCCGGCGCGGGCTGCGGCAGCGAGGCTAGCGACTCGCCCACGGTGGGGTGCGGCCTGGCGATCAGCGTGGAGATCTCGTGGGGCAGCGAGGGCTGCGAGGCGGAGAGCGGCCGCACCTCCCGCGTCAGGGTGGTGTTGTGGAGGGCCTGGGTACTCTTGTGGACCTCGTTCTTCTGCGCCGCCCCCGGGGGCTGCTGCGGCTGCTGCTGCTGCTGCTGCATCAGGGAGAGCTGCGAGGCCGTGGGCGAGGCGTACTGGAAAGTTCGGCCGGCCAGCGGGCTCTGCACCGGCGGGCTGCAGACGGCCGTGGTGTAGGAGCAGGGCGAGAGGATGACGGCGGCCTGCTGGGCCGTCTGCGTGCTGGGCGAGGGCGAGTGCAGGTTTCCGTGCGAGAGGCTGCTGGTGCTGTAGACGGGCGGGGACTGGGTCCGGCCGCGGGCCGCGGAGCTGGGGTTGGGCGCGGGCAGCTGCTGCAGGCTCACCGGGGCGATGGTCTGCACCATCTCACGGTCGTGCTTCACGATCTGCTTCAGGATCTCGTTTTCCTGGTTGTTGAAGACGCCGGTGTTGAGGTCCTTCTGGAACTTCTGCAGGAGGATCGAGTTCTTCTTCCCTTCACAGACAGGTGGAAGAGTTAGTGATGCGGAACGCGCAGCGGTCGGAGCCCCGCTCTGGGTTCGTGTGTGAGCACCCAGCGCTGAGGGCTCTGTGCAAGTCCCAGCAGGCACCCCTACCCCAGGCCCGAGGCTGTCACAGCTCCCCCCGCAGCCCCGCAGCACGGAGGGCTCCCGCACAGCGCGGCCCTCGCACCTGCCCGTGCCCCGCCACTCGCAGGTCACTGCTGCTACCACAGTTACATGTCAGAGTGGCAATTCACTGAACAACTGACAGAAAAACACACTGTGCTCTGCATCTGCAGCCTCTTTCTCATTGCAAAACCGAGTTTCCACTGAACTGTTATGTAATTTATAAATACACCTGTCATCTAGTACATTCCTGGGAAGTAATAACATTAGTGACCTGTGACCACCAGTTGGCAAGATATCATCCTTTTAAATGTGAACTCATATGAACTCATGGGTAATGTGACAATCTGTTTGCACAATAAAGAGTGCTGTGCACTGCGTCCTGAAGTCTGTTTGATGGCTCCCAGTGTCTGCAAGATGTAGACACTATTCTGTCTGAGTCATCAAAGGCACAGGAACACTGGTACTCAAATGGTCCTTTTACTATTTTCTTTTTTTTTTTTTTTTATAAACCACTGCACTTCAGATGGGCTTGCTACTCCACGAGTGGACTAAACTTAACCTCTAATATTATTCAAGCACATATTACTTAGACTACATTTCCAGTGAGTCTTGAGAGACAAATTTTCAGAGTTTAATGCATTGAGTGCTCATAGTCTGCAGAATACTAAAACAGATCTATTAAAATAAGAAACCTGTATACCTGTATTACAATTCTTTTAGTATATTAAAGAAAAGATGCTTTTTTCCAAATCACATCTTCTTTTTAGAACACGCAGTTCTTTCTGGTTTAATTTTGAGGAAACTACAAGCAAACTGTATTTAGAGTGATGTGGAGAAATCCTCACAGTGCAGTTTTCTTGTGAAGTTTTGATTTTTTTCCATAGCTGTGTTTTAAAACCATTGTCAATAGTTTTAGTATGTCTACTATGTCCTGTTAGGTCCAAAATATTGGGGTGCACAACAGCTTCACACCCCCTGTTTTGATAATCCACTATACCCTCCTGCCTTTCACTTGGATACTGTTGGTCTGCTTTTCTGATAGCAAGCAGATCCGAGCAATACCAGTGTGCAGCCATCAGGGCTAGCAGTGCCCATGTTGTGAGGAAAATGAGAGCCTTACTGCAAAGGATTAATTCACTTCAATGAACAAGGGGTTTGTGAGTGCTGAGAGGCTTCAGCTCTTCCCAGCATTATAGATGTCATCTGTAAGCAATTTATTTAGGAAAATGTCATCTACTGCTCATGAAACGGCGTAAATCCTGTCAAGTGCTGAAGGCAGCAAAAGAAATCTACAGGATTAATAAATAATATGATAATTAAAGTATGAAAAATAATCCTCAGAGGAGTATGAGAACTTTCTAAAACTTGGTGATTTTTATTTAAAAGTGAGATTGCATAATTTCTTGTCAGCACATGTGTTATTTATAGATCAGCAAAACATTTACTGCAGTATAACAAAAAAACTTTTGAGAGGTCTTCATTTTTAAGAGGGCCATTTTATCATGCAACTCAAGGAAAAGAAAGTGCAGAAAAATGTTAGGAATTAATCATATGGAAAAAATAAATACCTATCCTGTCAAGTCTATCAATTGCCACCGTTTCAAAGGCCCTTCTCATCATGGGGTACTCTTCCAGGACCTCGTTGAAGTTGTCCACTGAGAGGGAATACAGGCGACAGTATGTGTCTGCTCTTACACTGGCAGTTCGACGGCCCTTGGTCAAAAGGCAAATCTCTGTGTGGAGAGAAAAATTCAACACAGACAGAAAACAAAGAAGTTAGTGAACCATGTGAAACTTAAAAGCTAAAAACTGACTCAGTGCTAACAAGTAATAATTCAGTACTCAACAGTAATTTTTCTATTGCTGTTTACACATGGTTGCAAGAGCAATTCTGAAGGTTTTGTATTCCATTTTTGGTACTCTGAAGAAATAACTCATGTCCTTTAAGAGCCCTGTCTATAGGTTTTCTCAGTTTGAACTCTGGTTTTATCAAGCCTTTTTAACACAATGCTTCAAGTTATAGGAAATGATCCATCAGTTGTCAAACACAGCTTCCTGACTTTGATTAACCCAAGTGCTGAATTAACCCAAGTGATTTTATTGATTTTCTTTTAAATATACAGCTGACATAGAGGACCATTTATTTTAATCATATACTAGATTTACTAAACTAATGCAATACATGATATAATGATATTTGAATACAAAAGCTGTTATAAAAAAAAATTCTGAAAGCATGAAAGTGCCTTCTCTTTTCTTGGGGATTATGTTCTAGGTATTTTGGGAGAGCAAATTTACAACTTCAGACTTTTAGTCTCATTAGGCTAATAAATGGAATCCGTATGATTAGTCTAGCAGCCTTTCTCTGCAAGTGGCTACAATAGAAAATCATTATTCTTGGAACACTAGAAACCAAAGGTGTATGCAGAGTCCCAAGAAACAGCCCTAAACTTGTGACTGCTGACTCTAAAACCCACAGTAACATGGTTACTGCATAAAGGCCAAAGTCAATGTCTGAGGCTTGTAACAGCAAAATATGGGGGAGAATATTTATTTATGTATTTAGATTAAAATCCAGAAAATTAAAAAGAAGTGTTTGAGTTGATCCCATTTTCCAGTAGTCAAGAGCTGTGAGTTCATACTTGTTCATATTTAAATACAAGATAGAAAGCTGTTTCCTTCCTTGCTTTTGTGTCCATCACATGTTCAATCTCAATCAAACTGTCATTCTCAAGTGTGGAAAAACAAATATTCTTTCCCTGACAAAAATAAATAATTCTTCAGACTTTACTTCAGTTCTACAAAGTGCCAACATAGTTATTTCTTTTTATTTTTTTTTCCAGCCCATACCTTTAAGACATACATTTTTTATTAATCTGGAATGTAAAGAACCTTGGTGGTTTTTTATCTCATACCTCTTGAGGAATTTCCACATACCACGTAACCCTGAAGGCCTAGAGAGTAAGATGGTTAAATTACAGTGGATAAATCAAATTAACATGGGACCAGTACTAGCACATAATGTACTTAAACCCCAACAGCTCTGTGGAGAATTTATAGAGACTACTGGGTATTGTAAGAGTTCTTGACCTAAAGTCCCTCAAAAATTTGATGCCCATGAAATAATGACAACTTACTGTAAAGAGCCAGCCAGGTATAACAGAAGTCAGACCTTCCGTTTTCTAACTCGTAGTTCACCCTGACCTCCTCTTCTTCAACTGAACCCACTGCATTTTAGTTACAAGAGTGAGAAGGACATTTTGCCCAAAGGGAGCAGTTAAATGCAGTGAATGCTTGCTCCATTTCCTAAGATATTCTTCAGATCTCACAAAGAATAAAGTTTTGCAATACATGGTTGAATTCAGAGATAACTATCTGAAAAAAATTTGTGACAAATGATCACCTTTTGGTTTTCAGCTTTCTTCAATTGCTACAAACAATACTAGAGACATAAGGAGGTGTCTTCTGCTACTCTCAACAAATAAAAGTACTTAGGTTTAAAAAGCATCAAATGCCCCAAACAAAATAAATGTTGCCTCTGGATCCAAATCATTCTGAAAAGTGCAGAAAAAAAATTGAGAAAGTACAATTTTCAGCATTAATAATCTTGACCACTGTATTTTAAATTACTTAAAAAAAGAATGATGGGAAGAAGCTGTAAATGAAAATGGTAGATTTCATCACAGGACATTGGAACCATGGAATTAATGGATATTAGTGCAACAAATATAATTTGTTCTTTCCCCCTTCTTTCATCTTCTATTCTTGTCAAATAAGGGGAACGGGAAAAAAAGTCACTGAAAACTATAATCTGCAGACTCTGTCAACTCATAACTTCTGATTGAAGAATATCTGCTTGGAAGGCTCTTAATAACCATAATGGAGTCTACCAGTTAGATAAGATAATAAAGAATATGACAAATGTACCAAGTGCCAAGAAACTGATCAGTGACAGCTACTGTGGAGCCTGCCTCCTCAGGAAGCAAGGAAGCTTTGTGTTCTCAACTCCAGTTGAAAGGTCTCATTTAAAAGATGAACTACAGCTTCTCACACAAAAAATACTGTGTAATGAATACCCATGTATTGCATTTCCAGCAATGTTACTTGATGGATTAGAGTTGTATTATAGTCACTGATACATCATCTATATTGCTTTGTTACACTTATCAATAGCATGATTTGTTCTCTGGCCACAAGACTAAAGTGTTTGTTAATTGTATGTGTTCATCTATTAGCTATTTGTTTGGAACAGACTCTCAAGCATAATAAGACATAATATAAGAAATCTGTCTTACTTGGACCAGAAAGGAAGAACACAGAAAATGAAATATGTTCCCATCAAACACTTGTGTTCATTTTAATAAGTCAAAGTGTTTGTTTTTCATGAAAAGAACAAAGTAATGAAAATATTCATGATATACACAAGGTAAATCTTAGTGGCATCAAGTGCACCAGGTGCCCTCAATAATTACGATCTCTTTGATGCTCAATTGATTTAAATAGACTATGAAATACAAACAGTAATAACATAGGAGCGTGCAGTGAAACACAAAGGGCACAGACTATTTTCAAACGGCTTGGACAAACAAGGTTCTCTATTAGTATAAAAATTAAGTGTCAGTAGCATATTACTAATATTCCCATCAACATTTATCATGGTGCGTTACCTTCACATTGACACTTTCAAGGTGTCAAATACTTCTATCTTTCCTTTCCAAACATAAGAATGTCTTTAATTCCAATTAATAATTGGGTATTAGGCTACAATGAACCTGTAATTCAATTCTTAATGCAAGTTGCACTTTAATTATTTAATCTCTTGGACAACTGTTCCCTAGAACATTCTGAAACAAAGGTCAATCAGTGCCCCAATAAAAAGTGACTATTTGAAAGCACTAAATGATGCTAAAATCAGTCCATATTTTTTTATTCAAATGTAATTAATTAATCTATGAAAATAATAATTTGTGTTCTCCTAGGGCTTGCACTTTCCTGCAGAACAATACAGCTCTCAAAAGAATATGGAAAAGGCTCAAATACAATGTACTTTCTGCTTCAATAAATTGACTAAAAAGTGCAATGCTAAAAGTTTAAAGCTAAGCTTGTTCTGAAGGTTATAATTAAAATAATCAAAATGGATTACCAGTTGCATACATACATGGGACATGGTTTAGACTTGTCAGTGCTGGGTTAATGGCTGGATTCAGTGATCTTAAATGCCTTTTCAATCTAAGTGATTCTGTGATTCTATGGCAGTATTTCAGCAAGAGCACCAGGTTCAGTTTTTGGAAAGCCATGAATTTCTAAAGAAGCTTGCCCATATCTGTATCTCATAAAACAGGGAATTCATAGGTTGTTATTGCATTAAGTTGCCAGAACACTCTGATAGGAAATTCTACATACCTGTAAGACAGCAGTAAGGAAGACTGACTTCAGGGAAATCTGGGTATGTTAAGGTGAATGACACAGCACACAGAATGACTTTTAAAGAATTAGGACTAGTAGGCTTTTTGTAAGGGCCACAGTTTTGATTCCAGCTAAGACCAGGTTCGTCGTCCCTGTGGACTATATTGATAAACCACTATAGGTGATAATTTTTCCCCTCATCCTGTTGCTATGTGATTCCTAAACACTTTTTTTTTCAATAACTGCTGGGGCTGTGGAAGAGGTTAATCACTAGCACCATGTATGACGTTGCATTGCTTCCTTAGTCTTTACTGCATAGGTGTATATTGACTGGCCACCCTTGCAATAATTTCCTGTCTCAACTTTACACAGACCTAGTAAAAATCCTTTTTTCCTCTGAGAAGCAGTGCAGTTAGTCTAAGTGTATACCTGTCCAGTCACCATCAGTTCATTTTACATAAAAATTATATTCAACTTCATACGTCACATAAACACTAGACTAGAGATTAAAATCTTCAAAAATTCAACTATCAAGTTGCCTTGTAGACATAATATGTCCACCAACAGATAAACTATGTTGATAAAGAAAAGAGTTATGAGTCCAGTAATTAGCTTGTTCATTCAAACCAGGCCTGTCTCCATGGAACATATTTCTTAGATTAGGATGGTATATAGTATGTGTAGAAAAATAACACAATGAATTATTGTATGCACAGCTTTGTCTTGCAAGGACACAGACAGATGAATTAAAGCACAAGTTTATTTTATTAGGTGCAGAAATGATTTTTTGTAGTAATGAACAAATGAATTCAATACTATTTTAGCTATGTAGTGCTCTCCCTATTAAAAGCAAGGAAAAATAATTAGCAGTTTCTATGCATTTCTGTCTCTTTTCAAAGTCATAACAGGTTTCTCATCATCTGTCAGACTTAACATTACAGGATCTAATGAGGTGTCCTTCCAGCTGAGAACAGCTGACTACTGGTCCAGTTCCTCAGCAGGAAACGTTTTTCATTTTGTACTAGGCATATACGTTGCTGTGCAAATGGGCAAGCAGTTATTCAGACCATCTGGTTACTTTCAGCAGCAGAAGAAAGATAGAAAATCAAAGCAATTAAAAGGCCTAGGTCAGTCAGTCTAGCAGATTTGAGAATGTTTTCTGGGAACAGGACAGTGGGCTAGAATATTTATTTTATAGAGAGCAATAAGTTACTAAACTATCATAGACAAAACTTAAATGTACAAATGTTCTTTCCATCCATCCATCTTGTAAGTATTCAGCGTAAGCTTCCCAGAATTAGCAGATTTAGGCTATTCTTACTTGCTAACATAACTCTACATAACAGCAACTACTTGGCATGTTACAAAGATCAATAGTTCTTTACTTCCATCAACCCATTGGAGTTGTCCACTGAGCAGAGACTAAGTTAATGGGTATTTTCTTGCCAGGCACAGGAAGGGACCTTCAGCACAGAACACTCTGCTCTTAGCATTATAACATATAACAGGAGTAATGGTTCTTTTCTTTTGGAAGAGACTATATAAAATTCAAGCAATTTAAAAAAAGTAAATCAGCACGTTTCTAAACATTCCATTCTTTCAGAAATGGAGTGAATTCCCAGATCTATCTTAAGCATCTCCAATAGAGAAAACAGGAGAAGCTGTTTCAAATGACAATACATTACTTCTTCACCTCTGCATTTCAGTTTTTCTTTATTAAACTCTGGAAAACATTAAATGCATAAATCTGTATTTTTTCCTAACATTTTAATGCATTCTTTTTATCTTTCAGTATATTCCTACTAGTACACAGAATGATAAACTTGGGGATATGCTGCTTTTTTATAGTTACTAAAATAACTACCACCAGGTTTTAAAATTAGTCAGAATGTAGTTTACATCAACTAAATGAGTTTCAGTAATCTGTGTTTTAAAAAATTCAGTCCAACATTTAAGGAACCCTAAAATACAGTCACTACTCAACAGGAACATTTCTGCAGCAAAGGAGAGAATTTAAAGAAGAAGGAAAATGGAGATAATTCCTGCTTTTTACAGCCAGATTTGCAGTCTGAACACTCCCAAAGAAAGCTATGCAAAAATTGCACCTTTTGCCATCTTATTTACAGTAAATATGAAATTGCAGACAAGGCAGTTTGAGTAAGCAGATATTGCCTACATGACCTCTTAATTAAAAAAGTGACAACAGTAATTGTAAAGTTATTTCCAGATATCTGGGTTCATCAGTTAGAGAGGTGGTTCATAAAGGAGGCCTGGATACATGACTGAGTGGTTACTGTTTTGAAGAGGGAATGAAAATGGTCAATTAGAATTAAAACCAACTTCTCTGATATCTCAGTTTTAGTATTCTGTCCCTTTTTGAACTGCTTACCTAAATCTAATTTAAATACATCTATTTGTAATTTGTGATAGCTTTTGCCCTTACTAGTCATCCTATTAAAAAAAAGCAAAACCAACAAAAAAGCCAAAAAACACTAAACAAACAAAACCCCCATAGGTTAGTCACTTGAAGTAATTTGAAATTTCTGTCTCTGAAGAGCCTGAGACATGAGCTCTCAGCATGTTCATTGTTTAATGTATCATATTTTATTTCATTTAATGCAAAAATAGCAAAGAAGAGAGCAAAAATTTCCTTAGGTAAAAATCATTAATCTGAAAGAATTGCCTTCTTTTCACTGACCCCAAATTTGATAGAGTTTATGTCGAAATACTTATTTTAAAAAACATTTAATATTTGTTTAGGGTTTGCCAAAATGCCTAAGAATATGTTCCTTTCTTTACCTAGCTCCGAATGTGTCTTTTATGCCACTTACCATGGAGAAACCTGTTTCTTGAAGCAACACTTGTTTTTAATTACTCTGTTTCCTTGAATAACTCTTAGTACATTACTTTATAGCAGTTCTGAAAAAAGCAGTGTGATAACATACAACTAATGTGGATGTTTTGAGACAGTCAGAGCAGTCCTCCTAATACTGTCATGTGAAATTCACTAAAAAAAAAAAAACCAAAA
>JAWWMP010000093.1:55332145-55343065 GCA_035047865.1 Dendrocincla tyrannina | reverse complement strand
TTCTTTTTACAATGCAAGAGACAGGCCAATACATTTCCATATTCATACATGGTAACTCTCATATACATATCATAAAAAGAGTTTCTAAAAAATCACGTGCACTTCATGTTCAACATACCTGGAAGTATGATAGAATAAAATATTTTTAAGCTGTATGAATTTTAGTTTAAAAATTAATTTATCTACTGACTCAAAGTGGCATGATACCATTCCAATTTTCAATGGGAGAAAAAAACAATGGAGAGGAAGATCTGCAATGGATGCATCACAAATTGGGCAGCATGAATTACTGCACACTTGCTTACAGGAATTAGGAAACTCTCAGCTACTAGTGCAATGAAACCTCCACAGGGCCCTCAGACCTAATTAATAAAAATATACCTACACTTCCTACTCGCTCAGTTTGGATTTCCCTAGCAATATCAGCATTCCTTCAGCTCTAACACAGAATCTGTTAAAAAGAGGAGAAAAGGAATTAAATTTCCTGGAATATACATCCGGGCTACTGAATGAAGGGAACCCTGTGTAAACACAGATGTGAAAACAGATGGAGAAAGGGAAAGACAGCAGCACAAGTCTTATCTTGTGTCCTTTGTGATTGAGAGGAATTTTGCCAGTGACCACAAGAGCAGGATAAGACCACACGGAACAATCAGTCCCCTGTCCATCAGCAAGAAAGCAAATGAAGTAACAGCAGAGTCCTGAACGTGTTTCCAGAAAGCCTTGTTTGAGTAAAATCTGCTGAGCCTTACTGGTTGGAGAGTGCTGGATTATTCCTTTCTCTTTTCCCTCTGTAGGCATCTCAGGCCCACCCTAACACATCAGTTCAGCATGAAGGCAGCTCAGCACATGCTTACCTGAATCAGGACTGCGTGTTCAGTGTTTCCTCTCACTTCATGGGGCTGGAAGCCAGAGGAGGGGAACAGGACCTCATGAAACCACTCCACTTACCTAACTCCTCTGCACTAGCTTTGGGACAGCTGTGACTTTTATATTTGCAGGGGTAATGATCTCAGCTGAGTTATGAAATGGCAAAAAGCTGCTTTTCTCCTTTGTTCCCCAAGCAGGAAACTGCTGTCTGTAGCGGAGTGCGTGGGAACACCAGCAGACTGCATCTGGGGTGAGGAGTATGCACAGAGGAGGGTCACAAGGCACTGGGAGTAAAAGGACTTTCCAGAAGGGAAGGAGAAATTGCAGGGCCAGATCTCACTGTGATAACTGAAGGAGCCCTAAGAGCCACAGGAAGGAAATTGTTGGGACAGGATTTATTTTATTAACACAAACTTCTCTTTAGTTTATTATACTCCTGCATGTTTGTTGTGATTAACCATGAGAGATTTTGATCCACTTATATATTACTATGGATGGACTCATTCTGTAATAATTTACCACAGCAAAAATCAGAATTGTGTCATAGCAGTAAGGCAGTTTCTATCAGTATGTTGGTATAAGGTATATTAGACTAGTATTAGGCTTATTAGATACATTAATAATTCTGCTCTGTAAATGAGTAATTAGTAAATTAGTAAATGAGCTAATCTCTATAAGCAAAAGACTCATATTCTTGTGCTTCATCTCAAAAGACATCAAAATCTTTGTGTTTTACTGATTTTATGTCTAGTGAAGAATTAATACACAATCTGTTCAGTAATTCCTCTTGTCACAAGAAGAGTAATTTCTAATCCAATCACCTGGAGGAGAAGGTTCAGTAGGATTGAAATCTGGCACTTTCCTATCTACAATTTACTACTGGGATTATACCATAAATGAGTCTGAGCTACCCAAGTATTAAAGAGAAACACAAATACACACTGAGACAGAGAGAAAAAAAGGGAGGAGCCCTCACTATCCCCTGATGTGTACTTAACAAAGATTTTGCATTTTCAATATTGTTACAGTAGATACTCAGGACATGATGACAAAAAACACTTAGCCATTGCAACATCCTCAAAATACAATTGCTAACATTTTTGATCAGCTTCCTTATTCTTAATTCTCCATCCCAGGAAGGCTGAATTCAAGTGTTGAATTTGAGTTTTTGCCTCACATGTGCAGTCAGCTTTTCCTACCCGCTGTTCTAAAGGGATAGGTGTAAGTACCTTCCCACTCTTTTCCAGCTTCTCATGGTTGTTCATACATGTTCTTGTCCCTTGCGTTTTCCTCCCTTTCCCATCAAACTGTTGCCCATGATGTTCCCCTGCACTCTCAGCTCTTCCATCCTGCATTTCTTTGCACCACACACAGCGTGACTCCTACCCACAGAGTTGTGACTCTTGATATCTATCTCACTCCCCACACTCTTTGTTTTTGTCCTATGTGTTAACATCATCCAGACCATTCTATTTATTCTCTACTGACCTTTGTTACATTACTCTCCCTACAGAGGCAGCTAGAAGGAGAAGGTCATAATTTCTTGCATGAGGAATTGGTTGGATGGTTGCATCCAGAGGGCAGCGGTCAGTGGCTCAGAGTCCTGATGGACGTCAATGACAAGTGGTGTTCATCAGGGGTCCATATTAGGACTAGTGTTGTTTAGTATCTTCATTAATTACATGGATGAAGGGATTGACTGCACCCTCAGCAAGTTTCCAGATGATACAATGCTGAGTGGTGTTGTTGACATACCTGAAGGACAGGATGTTATTCAAAGGGACCTGGACAAGCTCGAGAAGTAGGTCCATGGGAATCTCAGGAGATTTAACAAGACCAAGTGCAAGGTGCTGCACTTGGGTCAGGACAAACCCCAGCATTAACACAGGCTGGGGGATGAACAGATTGAGACAGCCCTGGTGAGAAGGACTTGGGGGTGCTGGTGGATCAGGGGCTGGACATGACCCAGCAATGTGCACTTGCAGCCCAGAAAGGCAATTGTATCTTGGGCTGCATCAAAAGCAGCATGGCAAGCAGGTTGAGTAGGTGATTCTGCCCCCCCCACCCTGCTCTGGTGAGGCCCCAGCAGGAGTGCAGTATCCAGCACTGCACTCCTCAGCACAGCAAAGACATGGAGCTGTTGAAGCGAGTCCAGGGGAGGGCCACCAAGATGATTAGAGAGCTGGAGCATCTCTCCTATGAGGAGAGCCTGAGAGAATTGGGTTTGTTCAACCTGGAAGAGAGAAGGATTAAGGGTGACATAATTGAGGTCTTCTAGTACCTGAAGAGAAAAATTCTTTACTGTGCGGGTTGTGAGGCACTGTAACAGGTTCCCCAGCAGAATTGTGGATTGGATGTCACTGTGAGAAACCTGGTTTAGTGAAAGGTGTCCCTTACCTTGGCAGGAAGAGCAGAACTAAGTGATCTTAAAGGTCCCTTTGAACCCAAGCCATTCTATCATTCTACGATGATTTCCATTGACAGCAACCTTGTATACCTTCATATGAAAACTGTTTTATTGTGAGAAGTTTCTCTTGTATTCATAAAGAGACAAGATGCAGCTATACTATGCTGCTGGTGGCAATAATCCCATTCCCAATAATGGGAAACTAGACGACATTTTAGAAAAAAGAAGAAAAATGAAGTAAGACATAAAAAAAATCCAGAAACATTTCAGAAAAATTATATATGCCCCAATTAAAAATAGATCCAATAAAAGCAGCTATAAAGTATTAAAATCCTGGAATTCTCCAGTGGTGACAGTGGCTTACATAATTTCATTGATGTGCAATATAGTGAAAATTAGTTTCATGTATTCTTCCTTGTCTAATTCCTGTCCCTTTCATAAAAGGTCTCATAAGCATATCATATAAGGGCAGGGATTATAAGGCAAGGCAGTAAAAAGTTACTGTTTTCTACAAATGCCAGTAAAAGACAAATGAAGCTGGATTGACCAGAATCCTTATTAAACAATCCTTCCACTGGTCCATGCTTGTTCAAGACATAGTTTATAGCATTCTCTGAAACATTTTCTCTGTGGTCATTACTGAGAAGTTTGAAGGAACATAGTCAACCTCAGATCAAACTCTTTTCCTAAATATGTTGTTGGCATCTAATAATTGGGGGAATATAGCTTTTTGATATGCTAACTGCAGATCTGATGGAATGTAGACTGGTCAGCATTTCTCCCAAATTCCTTACATCAAAGGGAAAGTTGGGGTGAGGGCAGGGGAAATATGGCCTAGGAAAAAGGATAGTATCAGAAATTATTTTCAAATTCTTACTAGCACTTGGAGTACATAGGCAGGATGACAACGTCCTTCAGCCAACAGTCTGAAAAAAACCCTTTTTGGGATGAAAATCAGCATCCTACACACTCTTGGGGTAAGTAGTGCTCCTGCACACAAAGTTCAAGAAGACTAGATTTATGAACACACGTGAAGATTAAGGGACAGGAGAAACTAGTGAGGAAAGAGGCAGATCAAAGCCCAGATCTATTCAGAGCTCTCTCTAAAATCATCAGTCTGCATGTTATTCAAAAATCCACAGAAAATGTATGGCAGGGATGTAGTCTGATTAATTTATTCCACTGGTGGTTATCCAGGCATGTTCTTTTTAAGAATTACCAACCAATTGCCACATTTATCTAGTTTTCTATCAGACCGGAACCATAGGGAGGCCTGTTTTTTAACTAAAAACAATGACCAGCCAAGAGAATTTAAATGTTTAGCAGCATCTCAGTCTTCAAACCTCCAGATATTTCTTCTCTTTTTTACTGCAACTTTTGGTTTTCCAGGCTTTTGCTCTCCCAACAGTCTTCATTCGAATACTGGTGACACTGCTTTGGTTCTTAAATCTTGGCTTTCACACTAATCTCCAGTTCTCTCATAACTTAAGGGTTGTTTTTTACTGGTAAGTTTTTTTTACCCAAGTTTTTTACTGATATCGTCGTAAAAATATCCAAACACTTTACACATTAAACATTTCCAAATACAAGGCAGGATGCTGGTGAAACCCTCCATGTGCTCTGGAGGCTACCCTGGCTCTCCAGGGACTCCCAAATATCCCCAGAGCCAAGGCCTCCAGATAACTCATCTCTGAGGCATACCTGACATCCACAAGTTAGCATCTCTGAGATGGAACAAGGAAATTTCAAATCCAAGACATTTAAAAATTGAAAAAGGATCGGTTTAGGCATGGCACATCCCTATTACCTATGTGCCTTTTACTTGCTTCTGGGAGTGAAAGTGTTGATACTGATTTACTGTGTCAGACCTGGGAGCTATACAGATGGATTTTTAAAAGTTGCATCTTCTTAAACAGCACCTGAGCCTCAGATTTTTCATGCCTCCATTAGGCAAAAAAAGAGGTTAATGATTTTAGGATTTGAACACAGGCTTGCTCTTCTGCTATGCAGGGTTTTCTTTGTCTTCTTTGGTCAGAAAACTTTACTCAGATTCTGATACACATTTCAGGGAAATAGTGTGTTCTCCAGAAAGATGAGAATGTTAGAATTATTTCTTCATTTCTGTTTTTCATGATCCAAATCTTTTGAATTCACAGCTATATGAGGAGCAGCTTGTTTCCTCTCTTTTCAGTCACAGAATTATAGAATCATAGAACAGTTTGGGTTGGAAAGGACCTTAAAGAGGGTTCCAGCCCCCTGCCATGGCCTGGGATGCAATTCACTGGATCAGGTTGCTCAGGGCCCAATCCAGCCTATCCTTGAACACTTTCACAACTTCTCTGAGCCAAATAGATCTTTCTTTTCCAGAATCTGAAATACACTTCTGGAAATTCACAACACTATATGGTGTTTTGTTACAACAGATCTGAGCCACACCACTTTGGCTCTTAGGGCACTTCCATCCTCTTGTTCTCTCTCACTGTGCACTTGCCCTTCCTTTCCCCTCCTCACTTCTCCAGGCTATAGCAGCAGCTATCACCTTCCATTTGCCCCAGCAGCTGTCAGGCTTTGGATGTATTTGCACCCATTTTTGCAACACCTCTCTCATCCCAGCTGCAGTTTAGATGAGCAAAAGTGCTTTGGTATGCCACTGCATAAGTTCTTGTGGTGTCGCAATACTGCAAGTAGCTTATTTTTTTGTCTGCATTCCTGTTAAGAAGGGTAGTGGATGAACAGGATGTGCTAAATAGTTGTTTGCACTGCAACAACAGGCTGACAGTTATGTAAAATACTTTCATGTACAATCTCCTCTGATCCTCTGCTAGTTCAGAGGAGTATTATGTCCAGATTCAGCACAGAGGCTCTTGCAAACTCATTTTCATAAACTAGGGCACTGCTAAGCAGAGAGGAGACCAAGACCAAGGTTGCTCTGTTTTTTCATCCTCAGCATTTACCTTTTGTTTCTGCTTAATCTCCTGTCTTCAGCATCTACACTTTAATCCTGTGGGATAAGCACAAGACCTCTATACCAAAGTGCTTCAACAAATATGAGTGATACAAATCACCTTGCAGAGACTACTGCAGAGTGACAAGGTCTGGTGGCCAGATCAGTAGGAGTTGCTTTAGGGTATTATTCTGAAATGGGATTAGTTGAGTAAGTCTATAGCCCAAGCCAAACACTGAGCCCAATTCACTTTTCTAAGCTTCCTCACTCTATATACCAGATAAATGACACTGATTAGGCTTTCAATTGAACATTTTCGGAAAGTCTTTCAGCTCATTTCTGGCATGATTCATGGAATTCAACAGAAAATTGATAAAATGACCAACCTCAAAGGCAGCAGTAGTAACATAAATGTCCAATCAGCTTCTGAAAACCAGCATTGATGCTGCTTACAGAAGCTGACACCAATTCTATTGCACAAAGACAATTTACAGTCAAAAGGAACAACTTTTTTATATCGGTCAATTTTTAGGTGTAAAAAAAGATATTGTTTTCATCCAAATATAAATATTCAGATGCCTTCATCTAAAAAACACCCCTATTTTCATTGGGATTACCAGATTAATTTAGTTAGGATTAAAATCCATGCCTTGTTTTTATTAATATACATCTGTTAGAGAGTTACCTAGTCTGATACAGAGTCCAATTTCTCACAGTTTCTCATAATATCTACCAGAAGAATAAAATCTGTTATGTGCTAAAAAAAAGGGTGAAAAAGCACTAACATCCTGAAATATTCATGAATTACAAAAATATACCATGTCAACACTGCTTTCTTATCCATTGCCTAATTTTGCAAACCTTAACATGATTTTTACCTTTAGATTTATGATCAAAAAAACTGAATTATTTTTTAAAGATTAATCCTGTCAATTTAACCTTTAAAAATCTATAAAATTACTATGTCTATCATGATATTTTTATTTAAATACTTTCTGTTAAATAACAGTGCTCTTAATTCAAAATAACTTCAAAAATCTGGAAGGTCATTCCGCATCTTTAGCAGCTGTCCTCATAACAGTAAGCAGTCTCTGAATACCTTATTCAGAAATATTTTGCTTACCCTTCAATATAGTTTGAATTACTCAAGCAAAAGACGCTTAGTAGACTTATTCTCAAGTCTCTTTTTGTCTGTTATCTGAACATGTTTTGTTCTAGAGCATTCACTTAATTGTTACTATTCATTTTTTCCTACTCACCTCCAAAGTAAGAGCCATCTGTCAGCTTCAGCTCCTTGTTGGATTTGGTGATGACACCAGCAACACCGTGTTGAATAAAATACATCTTTTTACCCACAGCCCCTTCTCGGATAATATAGTCTCCAGGTTGAAACACCTCAAATCGCAGCTTGCTTAGCATGGCAGTCACAAAATTTGGGTCTGCATTAGCAAAAAGAGGCATTGTAGCAACCAGCTTCCGACAGTTGAAGTTGACAATCTCCTAAATGGGAAGAAAACACCATGATAATAATGGTCAGTAAACATGTACAATATGAAGGGCATTGAAGAAAAGACTTTCTGCTTTCTTCACAAAGAATTTCTTTATGCTTGCATTGGACTTTTCTGTGCCTGTTTTATTGTCAACTGTTTCTAATGGAGCAATTGAAAACAAAAGTGCAGTCTGACTTGTATTTCTGGGGTTAAAGGCTGTCTTCTTCCGTTCACATGTTATTTATTGCTCCTATTGGAATTTAAGGGAAAAATATGACAGAAAGATAAAAATTAAATAGGAATTGCACTGCCTGATAACAAGATTAGCTGTTGCAATAACTATATTAAGTGATAAAGTTATGTAAGCCCTGTGTTTTCAAATTACACACCAGTAGCAACTTTCTATTCTGAAATAATCCAGTTGTAATATAATTTTTTTTATATTGCAGTTAGTTAGTTAGTTGAAATCACCAGGAAAAAATCCTTCCCACTTTTTAATTCATTTTATATGAAACACAGAGGCGTACATTTATGCCCTTCAAAGAGATGGTTACATAGTAGACTCCTACATGCAGAAAGAACAACTACCTTCCTGAGGCCTTAGGGGTTTCTTCCAACAAAAGCATTTATATTTACAGAGCCAACTATGAGCAAATCTACATGAAAATATTAGTGCCAAAAAGCTATAAGTGTCCTTTCTTTAAATAAAACACCCCCTGAAAGATTTCTGAAATATTTTGAAGCTCATTCTAGCAAACCTTACATTGTGATAGGAAATTAACATGGTCAGTTGCCATTACAGATTTAACAGTGTATTGAAGAGCTGAGACTAATCACTATTACACATAAAGAGGGGCTCAGGCAGGCAACATCTACTGAGGTAGCAAACCCAATATGACAGAAAAAGCAAGTATAATCATCTGTTCATAAATGAACACAAAACAAATAAAAGCAAAATAAAAGCAGCAGTCACCTAACTGCTTTGTAAAACTAAAATTGTCACTGGAGTACCCCTAGCATTTCTTACACTAAGCCAAGGCTTTGAGATTGATGTAAAGGAGACATCCCACCTACCAGTGCTCTCATTGCCTCGACTGAGACCCACTGCACTCCTGCTGGAAGGAGCTTTTTTCCTCCCATGCATCTGCTGCCTCATATATCTCATACATCCCATGCAGACAGCTTTCTGAGCATGAAGCTCGGACATGCCTATCCACAAATCAAACAAATTCTTTTCTTCTTTGAGCCCCACAATGTAAAATTGTGCTTGCAGACAAGTTCAGATAATTACACAGCGTAGATATAGTGGGTTCTTCAAATCAGTCCCCTGGCCTCTGGGAAAAACATGGGAATTCTCTTTCGAAGGGAAGCCATTAGTTAATGAGACAAATGCATGAAGAGTGAAGACAGTGAAGAATCAGCCACTCTTCTCTGAGCAATTACACCCTTTCCAAATAACTCCAGTGGAACTTGGAAAAATAAATCAGAAAAAAATGTCTCACCAGGCACCCCATGAACTCATCTTCCTTGCGAAAACACATGGTAAATTTAATGCAAGATATCTGCTGTTTGCCTGAATCCAAAAATTATCTTAAGCAACTGTACTGCAAGGTGTGAACTGCCAGATAGGTGACACTCAAATCAGTGAATACTGCTGTGTCATTAAGTCAAGAGGGGTAATCCCAGGCTACCCCTCTAAGTATGTTCTGTATGAGGGAATAAACATGATACTAAGATTCCAGCTGGCTCTCTTTTCTAAAGAATGAGGAAAAGCTTGTTTTCCTTCTTGTTTAAACACTACGCTTCTCTCCCAAAGGAAAGTTAGTCTCTTCTCCCACTACCAGCAGTATGGTGGCATCAGGCAAGGAGCCCCACACTATATCCTCAGCTCTCTATGAGACTTCCTTCCTGCAGTCTTGGCTGATGCTGGCAATATTACTTGTCTTGCCTTGCTCAGGGACATTTCAGTAGGCTTGCTGCTTGTTTTCTGTTTCTCATGTGAATAGCTTGTCTTGCATGCCCAGGAGGCAGAGAAAGGAAATTACTAAAGAAAGCTAAAACTGACTGGAAATTATATAGAAGCTGCTGGGGAAGCACAAAAAAAGGCTGTGAGAGTAGAAAGTTCAACTCCAGTCAAATTAGGAAGAAAGAGTAAAATAGATCTAGGTGGAGTATTACTAAGAAAGAGAAAATGGTAAGAAAACAAAAAGAAGAAACATGAAGACCTAGAAAAAAAAATGAAAATAAGGCAGGAAGATTGACTTTAAAAACAGATTGAGAAACGGAAATTGCTTGAAAAAAGTGACCAGTGGAGAACAAAACCTGGAGAATGTGTCTGGAGTGAAAGCTGAGAAGTAGGGCAGATGAAGTATACAAAAGGGAAATTGGAAAAAAAAGAGAAAAATTATCAGTAACATTTCTTTAAGAGTACCATGGGAGAGAGCATGATACAGAAAGAAGGGAGAATTCAGATCTGCATGACTCCTCTTCATAGAGCCGGTCCAGCCCGTTCAGAAAGGAATTCATCTCATCTTGGGAATCCCAACAAAACACAGCCTTGACACAGGATTTTCACCTTTGGAATCTCATGTCTTTTTATCTCATGTTCACTCCTCTGCCCACCATTCTCTCTCATTATGAAATCTATATCTAGATATACGCATGTATACACACACATTATCCTGCTCAGCCTGAGTTGCCTAATGAGGGTACCAACATAGCTACAAAACCACCCTGCTGTGGTAATTTCAGCTGTTATATCCTAGTAATGCATTCATTTTGTTGATTAGTTTTCTGTGAAAGTTTGCTAAAGTGCAAACTTTCCTTATTTAAGATGGTAGAAGGTGGAAAATTACTGAGGGAGAAAGAAATGTGTCATTTTTAAGTGCTTTGTTTTTCTTTAAAGTGTTCTTTTATTTAAATATGAGATCATTCAGAGCAAGTAAAATACATTTCCCTGAGTCTTAATCACAGGCAGTGCTGCAATTTCATATTCTTGTGTATTACTTTAAATACCATCTTGGGGAGAAAGAAACAGTAAAGATTATGGAAGTGTTTTATGTAACTAAGAAAGTGCTAGGATAAAAAGTTCTGTGCTTTAAAAAAGAGGTAACAAAAGAACAAATGGACAAATTAAGAGTTAATATTTTGTGCAGAGAAAAATCTTTCACTCATATTTTTTTTTCAATTCTTTGAAGCTAGATTGCAAC
>JAWWMP010000093.1:55319700-55330451 GCA_035047865.1 Dendrocincla tyrannina | reverse complement strand
ATTTTGCTTAGATACCTTTCATGTAAGTAATAAAACTATGTACATTTTTCTCTTTGAATGGGATTGCCATAATTTTCCATTTTTCAATTACACTGATCAATTTCAATATAAATATTCTGCTTAAATTTTACTAACAAATATGGTAAATCTTGGATTCCATTATTTATATCTAGAGCTGTGCCAAGAAGCAATATCTTTCTTTTTTTTTTTTTTTAGGACTTGATATTTTGTCATTCTGTTAACATAGTTGGATACCTCATGTGTGTGTGTTTTAGAAAACCTCCCTGTCTAGCCCCTTTAGTTATAGATTTTAAAGCCCAAGAATGCTATGATCTGAGGTAGCCTACATATTTGACTTACAGACAAAGCACATAATCTGAAAAAACTTCTGATCTCTAAGACAAAGAGCATCCATGGGATCTCAGTTGCTTTGAAATCCAGTGGTCAGCCTGTCTATTTATATTTTCAAAACCCTCTGGTGCCCAAGACCCCCAGTATACAGCATACAGGTTATCCACATGCAGTAAATTCATCAGCCAGCTGTGAGATAAGCTTAGGAAGGCAAAATGAAGGAATGAATAAACAGGTTTTCTGAATAAACAATGAATGAGATTCCTTGCCTGGATTCTACTGGGACTCACAGGACTGTGTCAGAGCATGGGGTTTTTTTCTCTCTTGCTCTGTTCAACTCAGATTAAGACAAGTCAACCCTAAAGATAGCATACAGTAGCTAGTATTGCTCCTAAGAGAATGCAATCTTTTTCATGCATTTGCAATCAGAAGGGATATAGATTTGACCAATTATCTCTTCTTGGTTTTGCTGATTAAATGTTGGCCTTCTGCATACTTTTCTGTCATTCCCTTCTTGATTAGAATTTTCTATTCAATTCCTTATAGGCATTTTTTATGCTTTACTGTTATTATTGCATTAAATTCAAATGCAGACAGAATAATCCTTTTGAGGCAGTATGGTTCAACCAAACCTCCAATAAAGTCAGTCTGATGAAGGATATACATCTTTTTCCCAGCTTGTTAATTGATTTAATGAAGCTTAAGGAAGCGCAGTTCTGTGCATCTCAAGCTTCTCTTTGGATCATCCATTATATTTAGAAGATTAAAAAAGAGCAAAAGAATGAATAAAGACATTATCTATGCACCCTTTCATTCATCCAACTGTCTATCCATTAACTATTTTAAAAAGGAATTTAGCTTTCATCTTCTTCAGTGTTCTGAAATGTTCAATGCTGCTTAAGTTTGGTTTCCAGCTTGGAAAAAGATGAGAGGCTTTAAAATGGGAGCAGCTATACAGGCAATGTTTCAAGGCAGTCTGTTATAGAGAGATAGCCAGCCTAATTTCAAAACATTGAGAAGTCCTGATAATTCTGATAAGTACTTAAAGTTTGGGCCAGCTGACCAATCTCTACTTCTTGAAAGTTTCACTTTCTGGACTGTTTTGCTGAACAGATTTCCTGAATGCTCTTAGTAAAAAACATCCAAGTTCATTACAGGACATAGTATAAAATTAGTGCTGTATGTATTAGCAGTTGCTGTAGAGGCCATTCCCTTTTATTAACTGATTAAATAAACTGCAATTTGCAAAAGTATTTAATTATTGCCTTTTCTGCACCTGAGTAACAAATATCTTCTCTTCTATTTGTGTGTGTGTACATTGGAGTGTTATACTCACTAATACTATATAGTACTTAAATTATATCTTGGGCAAGGCAAGTTAAAACTGAAACCTTCCATTTAGTAGGTGTTTTAAATATTGAAGTTGCCCCATTATAGCAGTGAGACTACATATTTAAACACATGTATCTAGAAACAGTGGTAGAAAGTGAATCCTAAGAAACATGAAGTTGAATAAATCCTATTGGTATCCCTATCCTATTGATATCCATACCAGAATTCTTTGTTAGTAGATATAAGAGTGGCATGAGTTAGACATCATGTTTGATGTTTAATGAATGATGCATACTTCATGTTTTTATAAAACAGTGATTAAGAAACAGGAGAAATGTTTGCTAACAATCACTAAACTTTGTCTAGTCTGCTTCCTCACAAGTTAATATCTACTGTAGCACTGCTTTTCCACTGTCTTTAGAGCTTCCAGTCACCTCTTCTAGCTGGTTATAGAAACCATTTTCATTATTGTGCATTTGTACTGAAACTCAAGGGGTAACACCTGCCAACACCAATCAATCTCTGGTTGACCTTGTATGTAATCTGTGTAGCAACTACTATTTTTTAAACACTACATCCTTCCAAAAAACCGCTCAATTGCCACTTATAGGTTTGCTGAATGAAAAGTACCTCTTATATTAACAAAAGCGAGATTTCACTGATTGTCTGAAGAAAAAGGATTTTGTTTTAGAACAGTGCTGGAATGAGTGCTGCTGTTCTCAGGACAGTGCTTGATTCACCTGATATTAAGGAAGAGTAATTGTGCATGACAGAAAGAAAAAGAGTAGTAGACAGTGGACTTTCACAAAGGCAGCCTGAGTCACACATGTGTAAATTATTACGTGAAATATATTCATTGGAGTGCTTTGCTGTATTAAATTTTTCTGTCAGAATTCAGAACATCATGAAAAGCCTGAACAGTTTCTCTTGTTGAAGAAAAGGAAGGCCATGAAGAGAATAACTTGTGGATGAAAGAAGGGAGGAAAAAAAATGTCTATGAAGCTATCACAGGGCTGGCTGGGAGCTGAAATGAATTACTGAAGCAAAGAACTAGTTGACAGGAAAATATAAACATACCTTCGATGAAATGGAAAGCTATGGCTTGAATATAAATTTTTGAGTTGACTTATTTCTGATTTGGTCTGTTTGATCAAGATCAGAAACAAGCTGGAAATTCTTCCATGGAGAGTTTATTGTGTGTTCTGCAATAGACTAGGAATTTCTTCTGCCATTCTATCTCTCCCTCTTTGTCCCCTGCTCCCCTCTCCAGTCCCACGTGTACTGCAACCTAAATGGCAAAAACAACTGAGTCAGCAAGAAGGAAGTTCTCAAGAGAATGTGCTTTATCTACACCCTATGTGTATGTTTTAGCTGACAGAGTAGCAACAACAACCAGGAAAACAGTTATTTAAAAATCAGTGGTAATTTGTTCACTGAGTTATTTTACAGCTCTCAAAGAGCTCTGGATAACAAACACTGTTATCTTGTTAATTGCTAGGTTAACACTTACTCTTCCTATGAATTAAAAGCCTACTGGTTCAGAGCCTCTCTCTATAAATTTATTAAGTTGCTTAAATTAAATCTTACTGATTATACTGGATAAATCCCAGTTAGCTGAGCTTTAACCATCCACACTGAAATTCTGTTTAGTGTTTTTAAGTACATTTCAGTTTGCATCTAATTTGATTTGTAACTATTCAGTGAAGGCCTACTCTATGTTATGTGGGAGAAACACTGAACTCCTAAGTTTACATAACACAGAAAATTTAAACATTGGTACACTATGTATATGCCACATCTTAAAGTGGTGAAAAAGAGCTTTTGTAAACAATGACATTTATTTAGATTTCTTAGTCAAATGTGTGACAGGATCCTGGATGCCCATGTGTGTATGTGTTGGAATATTTACAATGCCCACTATAGATGTACACATCTATATATAACAGAAGGCTATAAAAAGAAAGATAAGGAATCTATATATAACAGAAGGCTATAAAAAGAAAGATAAGGAGGATGCACAATCCCTTTCTAATTCTGAATGAACCTTCGTCACTGCTTTGCAATGTGAACTGGGACAAGCTAATTGTAAGACCATCTGAATTTGCCTTCTAAAGGAAACTACTGCCAAGCATGCTGGAGTGGGATCAGGTGCAAGGGCTCAGTGATGTTATGTTGTGAGTAGCAACTTGTATCACGGGTGTAAGGAGCCCATGACCCACATTCAGGCCGCTACACCAGAGTCCAAGCATACAGAAGTAGAAAAGTACTGAAAGTGCTGATTTTAGAGCCCTGTTTCACAGTGAAACATGAGGATGGTTCTCTGTTGTAAGGGGACATGGAGAGTTGGCTCCAGAAAAGATATGATTGGTTCATAAAAATAGAGATGAAGTTTCTGGGAATAACTTAGTAGAGTGTCAGCCTGAGAGCTCTCAAGACAGAATTTGCTTCAGAGTACCACTATGGCTAATATTGGTAGCTGCAGGGAAAAGAGATGAATAAACAGCAAGGAAGGTTGTAAAGAGCGGAAGAAATTCTGAGGAGTGCAAATGGTGGCAGCAAAAACAGCCTCAGTAGCAGATCATGTGGAGGAAAGAGAAGGCAAACTGGCAGGAGTAGACTAGTCAATGTGTATTAGTAGTAACAGCTAGAGTAAAAGGAATGCTTCAGACCTTAAACATCCAATAGGCAGACACCGTAAATAATGGCATGGTTACCAGAGTAATAAAAAAAGAGTCACATTACAACTAGGAGCCAAATCATGGTCAAGACTTGATATATCAAGGATGCACAGGGCATCCTCAGCATTTATACATCCTGAAAAGCTTTGTTCTATGGAGCATGGAGAGGAAGCAGCTATATAAATAATAAACAAGAAATCAGGGGAGATACCTATGGTCATCTACACTTACTGTTGCTCTGTTTGCTCTCTGAGGCCTTAAATTGTCATAGTTGCGATTTCCCTCCAGGAAAGCACTAAAAGAAGGGGGCCTGATGACAGCGGAGCCCTCAGGAACTGCCTTTAGCATCTGTGCATGAGACAGCCAGCCACAGGATGCAGGTGCATAGGAATTTCCAGGTTCTTCACATTACTTAAATATTCTTTTTCAAAACAATTTCAGTTCATCTGCTCGCCCAGAGTTTTAAATTTGTTATTATTAATGTAATTTATTAATAGCATTTAAGTATAATTACATTGCTCACAGTGAATTAAACATAGGCTGAGGTTTATATCCATAATAATATGCTCTAATAATTTATTCAGAAAGATTTTCAGATGATGTTAAAACTATAGCTTAGTCTCTACCTTTATGAATAAATTTATCTTTTACATTCATTTTTTTATGGTAAGAGGGCCTTTAAAACCCCTGTAACTACAGTTAAATTTAAGTTAATATATTACAAATATAGACTGATGACATAGGAAATATGTGTTGAGGTACATGGCAGCATTAAAAACAGAAAGACCATACTGGAGTACCTAATACAATATATGCACTTACTATGATACAAAGATGCCAACTGAGTATTATATAATATTCCTCTCATATATACATCTTGCACATCTGTTTGTGTGTATTGCCAGAAAGTTGGTATGTGTGTATATATATACACCTATATAAATATGCATATACATGCTCTCCCACAGATGAATTTATGTCTGTACAAATGTATGTGTTCGTACATTGAATGAAAAAAAAATCAGTTTAACTAATTAATGTCTCCCATTAGAGCTGTATTTCAAATTATTTTTATTTATATATTTAGACGTTAATATACCTCACGTAACACTGTGTGCTTGTATAACTGATGTTATAATCTACAAGCAAAGAGGTGAGAGGAAAGAAGATTCTGCTCTGAGTCCCAATTATGTTCTTTGGAAATGAAATGTCCTGATGTTCTATATTCTGCAAGGACACATGATCTGTATCTATTTTCAGCGAACATCTTCTCACATGGTGGCCTAAAAATAGGCCAGCCATGAGCTTTAAATAATGGCTCAGGAAGGGTATTAACCTCTTTCTCACATTCTAAGTTTGTCCCTCTGCTCTAACTATCAATATTATGAAGAACGTATCTGGTGTTAGCGAATGACGAAGCAAGCTACATACACCTCCATTTCTGCTTCTCTACAGATGTCATTGCCTCTTAATTCCCTTCAAGGTCTGTTGTATATATTAAGCTGTCCACACACAATACTGACAGCATTTCTTTTCCTCTAAGTAGTGAATCTGTTTTCTGCCAGGTAAAAGAATGAACTAAAAAGAATGAACTATTTCATTTTCAGTGCTGCAGGGATGAGAGACTTTCTACTCTTGGTGAAATGTGGATGATTATGAAAACGCTTATTTTTCATAAATCCACAAGTGTTTATACAATGTGTAGCAATGAGGGTTGCAATGAGGGGTACAATAAGCAATTGGATTTTTGTTTCAGGGACCATGGATGTCTGTACTAGCCACTGCATTTCCCAAATAATCTATTACAACTCCCAGAGCATAATGCATATCTTTCAAATGTTTCTCAGTAATTCCACTCTTTTCTTACTTTTTTAATAAACACAGATACATACTTTCATCCTGATTTTTAATTTAGTACAAGAAAAAATGTTCACTGAAATAAACTTAATTGTTTAATACATGTAAGCGACATCCATGACATAACAGAAATAATAGTTTCCAGTTGCACAGTTAGTTAATGACTGTCACACAAACTAAAATGAAAACTGTCAATTACAAAGACTGTGACTTTAAATTGATATATTTACCACACAGGTATTTATTTTACCTACAAAATATTTTAGTGTTCTAGCAAGGCATGATCCGCTGCTTCAATTGTACTATAGAGAGAGCACAAACATGCAATGATCAGCTCATAAAACTTGCAAATGTTTGTGTCTTAGGGCACCTTATTAGTATCCTTCAACCATCCACAGTTTTTTGCTTTTCACAAAGGAGGGAAAAGAAAAATGAATTTATTGAGAAGAAAATGAACAAACTTCACAGAAAAACTGTGATTAAAATCCTCTTTGCCACTCCTTGTCAGTCAGTGCTCTACTACTGCCAATGCTGGCTTAGGATCCTGTGCTACAAGTGACCCAGGACCGAGTGAAGGTATAATGAAAGAGATAAGAGACAGCAGATAAAAACATTGCCTTGAACTCAGTCCAGGAGCTACCAGGAAGCCTGTACCTGTAAATACAGTGCCAGACCCCACATTTTGCACCAGCCTTTAACTTCACTCATCTCTGAGACTCTCAATCGCTAAAAATATCAGATATTAAATTACTTCAGTGTTAGCTACTTATCTTTAAATGAAACAAGTGTAATTCAATACCTTGTGTATCCATATCTATGCTAAATTTAATTACCTGTCCATTTATAAATAATTTCCAAAATTTTAATTCAATTTCCACTTCTATTTAATCTCTTCATAAGAAAAAGATTACACTTTCAAAAGATTATTTTGCAACTGTAGAAGAGACTTCTGATTTTTCTGGTATTAAAGAAAATCAGTGTTTCAACTTTCACTTAACTACAAAACAATTAATGAAGAAAAGATTTTAAATATTTGCTTATTGCATTTTCTAGATAACAGTATAAAACTACAGATTAGACAGAATTTTATACAGGTTTTAAAAAAATGTAGAATTTTTTTGTTTTTCAAGTAGAATTAGGATAAAAAAAAAGCAATGACCTAGCATTGCCTTAACATTCAGAATTTAACTTGGATATCTCCCACAGCTTTAATTAGATTTACCTTCTAAAATCATCAGTATATCAACTGGAAATTAAGTTCATAAGTGTGTATTCAGAACAGATTTCATGCTTCGTTGTTTTTTGCTCTCCTTGTTTTTGCCTCTGAGATCACATGTTCAAGAAAGGCAACTCCAGATTTACGCATGGGAAGCGCTGTGTACCCTTCTGTATGCTGTTACTACCACAATCATAATGTGCAACTGAGTGCATAAAAATAGGCACATGCATTTGCTTCTCCATCAAATAGTTCATGGCATTTTTTTACCTCGTCTTGATGATAGTGAGTCACAATCTTTATTTGTGGTGACTTTTGTGGACAGTGACATGTTTGAAGAGTGCCCATTCAATTTTTGTATCACATGGCCCCCAAAGCATTTTTACTGGTTTGAAATAAATACACTTCAAAAGACTTTAGCATGCTTCTGGATCTAGAATTTAAATTCCACAGTGAAAACTCATGGAAAAGATGTTCTCTCTCACCACCTCCAAGGATGAGATTTACAGGAAAGGATGTGGGCATGTCTACACTGTGCATACATACCTGTCTTGTCTGAAGTATCTTTTCTACTGCAGCCAGAACTGCATCCTGCCCTTTGCTTTCCCCTTTTTCCTTCCCGTGCTTTCCTTATGCAAATGCCATGACTTTTTATTGCAGAAACACATGAGAGGGAAATGGAGAATCATGGTAGGTATCAGAATGCCAGATCCTGCATCTCCTAATCTTGAATTAGAAGAAACAATGTCATTCCTAGCCCTGCATGAAGAATTTTAATTTACTTACTTTTCATTTATCTTCAATTATTTTCTAACAGGTTCAAAGGAACATGTGTTAATTTCTTTTGTTTAAATGTAACGGATTCATAGTCACAATTCAGGAATTAGGGCAAAATATCACTTGTTTTTAGCTAAATAAAACAAAACTTTCCATATCCTACTGAAAACAACATCTGTCAAGCCAAAGCAAGCACAGAATTAAAAGAATGTGTTTGTGTAAGATCTAACTCAGAAGTTAGCTGAAGTATGTTATTTATATTTTGAAAGTCCTAAAAATTAGCAATGCTATCTATAACTGCAATAGCATATTCAAACCTAATAGAAATGAACATGTTGTGGTAAGCACTAATATACAGTAACCTTTCCTGGCTTTCACCAGAAACCACACAGGGAATAAAAAAATAAGTGCTTGCCTCTTTCCATCCACTGCCCCAAGCATTACCTGGGTATCAAGTATCTGAACAATTCTTCGGTCCATTAAAAACTGAGACACAACAGATGCTTGGAAGTATGATCCTGGACTGAGCAAGGCAATGGGTGAATTTCACCTCTGCAGAATAGCTGCTGTTCTCCCATTGCAGTGGACCTGGTGCCCACAAAAACCTTTCTGATTCTGCTCTTCAGGTGCCTGAATAGCAGTTCAGACAGGAGTAGAAACAGACTAAATTTACTCTTCTGTAACAGGATTTGACATCTCTCTTATA
Source organism: Dendrocincla tyrannina (assembly GCA_035047865.1). Taxonomy (NCBI): domain Eukaryota; kingdom Metazoa; phylum Chordata; class Aves; order Passeriformes; family Dendrocolaptidae; genus Dendrocincla; species Dendrocincla tyrannina. The sequence continues at coordinate 55,321,534 of JAWWMP010000093.1, read as the reverse complement.
TTTAGTCCACATCTGAATAGTCCAGTACTTTTCTCAACTTACTTTTCTTTATATGAAAGGAAACTAGTAAACCAAGATTTGTGCATTTTACTTGTTTTAGTATATTTGAAGAGCTTATGAAAGAGCTGTCATATCTGAAATATTTATTAAACAATTACAACAAAGGAATCTCGTAGGTGCAGTAACATGACTGTTCGGAACTACTGAGGAGTGCTGGTGTATTATTATCTGTATTACTGAAAGCAGTTAGATGTGGTACTTGCCAAAGCATGTCTCATTTCAGGATGGATTTGCTAATAAAGCATGTCAAACACAGAAGGGACTGTGATCAAAGGTTCTTGAATATGTGCAACAGCAATGAAAGTGGTCGGCAATTCAACTGCAGCATGTGCACTGGTGTGTGCGCATACATCAAGGACCAAACACACTCCCCATAGCTAGGGAAATCAAACTACATTGTCTTAGGTCTCTGGGAAACAGATTTGAGTGTACACACTGTTTGTTACCATATCACAGCTTCTGGGGAAAATCATCTTAAAACACAATAATCAAATTTCTTGGTGATTATCTGCCTATTTCCACATTAAAATGAACTTTTGTTACTATTTTTAATTTTGAAAACTTTGTCATAGTACTTTGAAAATGGCTTTTACCTAGGCCTTTTATACTTGGACTACAATTTACGCATAATTCACACAGATATTTTTAAAATACCAATTTTTTTATTTTTTTCTCCAGAATTTGTCAAATATTGCTATGGTATATCAACATTTATTCTGCAAGAGTGACATGTGGCATAATTCAATCAGGTTTCAGTACTCCAGAATATGAACTAAAGATATAATTTGTGTCTCTGTGAAGGGAAAAAAAAATATAATCCGCTGGATAAAGATGGGTCCATTCTCTGTATGGACATATAGGGAGATATTTAAATGAGTTCCAATGTGACCACATCTATAACTCTAGATTTTTCTAATTTTCTAGTTCCCCTCTTTAAGCTTTATACCAAGAATCACTACATATTAAATGCAGAAAAGTGGATTGCAATGAAACAATTACCTGTCTTTTATGAGATAAATTTATGGACATAAGTTGTTATGGAACTGAAATACTTGGAATTTCTAAATTTTAATATTGCCTCTCATACTTCATTTTTTTAATAAAAGAATTTGATTTTCTAGCATTATTTTAATGTTTGAAACTCTGTAGCCCAAAATCATCATTGTAACTATGCTATTAAAAAGGATTGAAGCATTCTGTGGTTTAATCACACCACATTTTGGCCTCATACTATTACTCTGGAGATGCTTCATCTTTTGTGCACAGGATTATAGTATAGACAAAATGAGAAAATATTGTTTTGTGATTTCTAAAGATAAATACTAAATAAAAGGAAATATATTTAAAAAGGAGGTATGTTTTAATGGAAAAAAAGGAGAAGGTAAGTAACTAGGAAAAATACCACGGTTACCAAGCTGATAATTATAAAATTGATTTTGAAAAGACAAAATAATTTCTTTACAAAAAAATATAATTTGTCTGCATGTACCAAACTGATCTGGTTTGTGTACCATTTTCATTTATAAATTTTCACATAATAAATGTATATTTCACAATATAAATTATAAATTTATAATATAAATTTATATTATAATTTATAACTTATAATTTATAATATAAATATAAATTATAAATGCAGTAATGGAAGCTTTCCATTATTTGGTTATGGGAGTGCTTCCCTTACAAGAATTGTCACAAAACGCCATTCGATGCAACACTAGGCACGATGCAAGTTATTTTTCAGAATCTTACACCTCACTCATTAGGCTGTAAT
>JAWWMP010000093.1:55284870-55295550 GCA_035047865.1 Dendrocincla tyrannina | reverse complement strand
TAAATGTACTATTCAGTTCCACTTGAAAAGAAACAAACAACATTTATTTAGTTATTGCTGCATCATTAAAAGTGACTAACTTCTGAATTTTTATTAGAAGAGGGGAAATAATTTTTTCCTTACTTGTTGCAATATTATCTCTTGTTCTTTCCCATTTCAAAATTTGGGAAAATCAAGGTCAAATTAAATATCACAACTATGTGCAGCAAAACTTCAGGTAATTATTATAAACATAAATTGATAAAGATAAGAAAGAGACAGCAAGTGATGGGAAGAATGCACATAAATGAAAGAATCAATGTACCTACAAATTCTATTATGTATATGTTCTTTTAAAAAACAGTATGCATCCTGTGAAATGAAGTATCTGAACAGTTTTTTCTGAGATGCAGGTATGTGTTTTTTCCCTTTCAGAATGTTTTTTCAGTTATACCAAATATATTTTAATAGATTTATTCTAATAAATCTCTCTGCTTTTTACAAGAATAAGACTTTCAGTAGCCAGGAATACTACATCTATCCATTTAGCAGCCTGTGACCTGATGGTTTCGAAAACTGCATAAGATAAATTCAAAATAATCCGAAAGTAAGACTGTCAGACCCTTTTTTAACAATAAGGCACCCTGGACTTCCAAATAAAGTCAGAAAAGTAAGAATTAAAACTACCAGGAACAATCCACAAATACAGTATCAGGCAATGACTCTCAGTCATGACTAAACATTTAGCGAATAATGAATTTTCTCCTTCACAGTCCTGTGATGACTATATTGCTTTTGGCACAGTCAATATTTAGTCCCAAAGTTCTGACACTGTATAAAACTGTTAACAACACTTGTACCTGATTATTTATAACATGATTCAAAAATTGTCTTTGTAAAATACTGCACTGTGGCAAAGCTAAATAGGATATACATCTTTGCAAATGGATGAGAATTTTCTAAAAACCTGCAAAAATACAGGCTAATAGTCACCAAAAAGCTTTTGTTTTATTTTATTTTCCTTCCCTGCCTTCCCCACCCACCAAGTAGGTATAACTCCAGGATAAGATAAACCATCTCATTTTTCAAAATAAATAACTCCTTTGGGCTGGCAGATATACTGTAACAGTGCTGTATAGAAAATATAAGATTTACCTTCCAAGTGACTCACCTTCTCCAACAGTCTGAACACCACCTATTGCTAAAATTTTGCTTTATAAATGAAAACAGACTATTGTTTAGTAAAGAGTGTTGCAGAACTTTTTTGTGTTACACTATTATAAGGCTTCCTAAAACTACTATCTGCACCAGAAAAGCAAGACTTTCATTTTTAAAAATCATGTGAAAACCATGAAAAGCTTCTGGACTTAAAAATCAGTACTTAATGAGAAACTCTGCTGCTAAGCCAGATCCAGGAATAACATTACAAAACTCCAGTATTGGAAGTTCAGCTGTGTGTCTAAAATGCAAGTTCTGTAATTTCTATTTTGAACAACTGTACAAGTTAAGGGAAAAAATAAGACACAAAACTAAATTTTCAAAGATTTTTATGAATGGCATATAATATGTAGGCAATGGAAACTCTTCTTTATCTGTTTTAGTCTATTTCATCTGACTCTGGACTCCAGCAAGGGCAAGCAGAAAAAAATATTTACATGTATATGGATATGTATATTTACTTTAATAATATGGATACCAAAAGCTGCTACAAGCAGCTAGTGAAACAGTGATGTGATCTTGAGTTTGCCATACCTATTCCTTTTCTATGAATTTCCATTGTGACCAGATCTGCCATTATCTAGATCCCTGTGGAAATACACAAATTTCTGATACTTAGAGGTGAAATACTTACACATACCTAAAACTTTACAGAAACCTTTCCTAAGCACCAAAGCAGTACTAATGGACATGCCTAGACCTTGGTATCTGTGTTGTTCCACCCTCAGTTTAACCACAAAGTGCTTGAAACTTAGGAAAGCACTGTCTTCCATTCCTCTTTAAGAAGCATCGCTGGCTGAATGAGTGCCTACCATGTCTTGACTTACTCTAGGTCACAGCCCCTCCATCATATCCTAAAATAACTGTTCAGAGACAGAAGCTTGAAGAGGTAGTCCCTTTTCCCAGTTTTTGAAGGGAGGACCTCAGATGTGTCACTGCACAAGGTGACTGAGTAACACAGCCTCTAGGAGTGGGAGGGAAATGGAAACACGCTTCATCCACAGCTGTCCCAAAGCACTCCAAGAGCTTCCCATCTCTTGTGATGCATATCGAGTATCTCTCCCACGGACTGCAGGAACAATTTAGATATACAAACTGAAGCTGTGAGGGACAGACTTGAAAAGCTGGGGTAAGGCTTTGCACTGCAAAATCTAAAGCTGCCCTCCTGCCCTAACTCGGTTATTCATTTTTAAACATTTCTTCAGACACTTAAGAAGTGAAAAATGAACAATCTGCGCTTCAAACCTCAGTGCTGTCTGTGTAAAAATATACACCACCACACAATTGTGAAATAGTTGCTTACTACTCACAACATACTGGTTGCTTTTAAATTAACTTTATATGCAATTAATTGTTTTTTTCTCTGTAGAAAAATATATTTAGGTCCTTTTCTCCTTTCCAACTGGACTGATTTAGCTGAAGAGGTGCTAAAGACCATAAATTAAGGGATAAAATAAAATAAAATGGGGTTAGAAGGAGATGTCCTTTGGGATATCGGAAGTTGATGTCAAACCCAGAATACTTTCACAGTTTTGATAATAATTTAACATCCCGTGACTGTGACAGCATCCACTATATGAAGATAGTTGTAATTTTTTTACATTTTCTTTGATATGTATATGAGTGAAATAAATATTTGTTGTGCTTCTTATCTGACTTGCAATTGCTAAAACTGGTTTGATTCTTTTTCCTGTTTTGAAGACTTTGACTGGTTGCTTGAGTACTATCAGACAAAAAAAAAAAAGTATGAAAAATAATAGCATAATGAAAATAGATCACCAAAATTAATTAAAATCATAAAAACACACCTGCTAATACATGGTATTTTTTACAATCTATTAAAAATCTTCATGTTTACAGACAATCTGTATGCTACTGCAAATCTTGCCTTCTCTTCAATTGTTTTTCCTGGATATTTTATGTCTATGACAGACTGGAACAGAGAAAATATTAACCTGTCTTCAATCATGATGATTCAATGACATTCACAGCATCAGGAGAACATCTTCCTATTAAAAACTGCCAACATCTAAAGGAAGAAATATTTAACTAATTATCTTCACCTTCTTGTCGAGTGACTGTTCATTTTGCCTTCTTTGTTTCACGCTAGATTGCCAACAAGTTCTGCATACACATTTCTGGTTCTTTCAAATAAATATTGCCTTTCCAAAGGAAAATACCTTTGAAATGTAGTAACTCCTTAGACTTTAGAAAATGTCAAAGGTGTTGTCACTTAAAGTATTACTTTTAGTTACTACTGCATTCATCTTCGACTTATACCAAAGTCAGGAAGGAGAGTGCTAAGATGCCATCGATTTATTGATTTATGCAGTCCTTCATAAGGTAGAATGGTCTGTCAGACTTTCTTACTAAAAAGAGAATATGTATTGAGTAGACCTGGTATACACATCCTTCTCCTTTGTCAGGTACTAGCTCTTCACTGATTGATACCAAGATCTGAGGTACGTATTAAATCTGAGAGGTATTTTTTTTTTTTGTGAGAACAGTTCCACTGCTGCACCAGAAAACAATCTGAACTTCCTCAGAGTGGCAAGACTGTATTGATGTATCAATGCATTCTATTTTGTACCACTTCTAGGTGTACAATGTTATTGTCCACGTGTTACTTTGACAGCTTATAATCACTCTGATAAATTATGTTTTTCACCCATAACAGTAAATACATGGAGAAATATTTGCTCCCTTACCATATTTTGATTTCTCTCAGAATGCAATGTTTGGCACAGGTCAAATTCTTAGATGGTGTTTGAAATATTTGGCTAACGAAACCTCTCTTGTCTTCCTGTGCTTAGTTCTTCTATTTTGAATTATCACTGTTCTAGTTTTGCATACCCTGAGCTTTGGAAGGATCTGAATGAGGAAGATTTTGGCAAATATTTCAGTTCTAGATGCTTTCAGTGTGAGAAGGACCAGTAAGAAGGACCAGAACTTTCTGGGTTTTTTTTTTAGCTGCATTATACAGACACACTTATGATGCTATTCAGAGAAGAATCAAATAACAACCTCTTTCTTCACCTCCACTATCATTCTGTGTTGCCTAGCAATTCATGTTAATTACATTATTTTCTGTAATCCTTATAAGCAAAACAGTGGAACCAAGAAATACACAACTGTAGATATACAGCAATCCAAAAAAAAAAGTTGATCCTAGCACTTAAGCCTAAAAAAATCAAAACAAGTCTCACTCTCCTGAATTTTTAATTTTGGGAGGAAAAAAAAAAAAAAGCAATTCACTAGGCAAAAAATAGATAATATTATAAACAATAAATAATTATATTAAAACTCTAAAATCTGTGGCTAGGGATTTGATTTTCCTTTTTCTCAGGTTCCAGATAAGTGAAACACGAGCAGCTTTTATCTGCCAATATTTTAGAAAATATGTTGACAAAATGGGTAGCACAAACTGGTTTTTGAAAGACTCTTTCTCCATAGCATAGAAATATACACTTTCTGGATAATTTCTTACATTTCTGAATACCAATGCCATGCTATTTTTTTTTTTTTTTACCTCTGAAATCAGGAAACAAGTAAGAAGTAAAAACAAAAGGAAAAATAAAAATGCTGAGAATTGCAGGAATTCAAAAAATGCCAGATATTTCTGTTAGTGTTTAATAAAGTGTGTGTATAAAATCAGAGAACAAACACTTTTGTTTACTGCTATGAGAAAATACAAGAAATGCAATACTGCTTGACTGCTACTGGGTTTTAATTTTCACCAAAACTGCATACGAAATTGGCTTTAGTCAGCACAGTTTATAATATATGGATATCTTTACACATGTACTATATCTCTGATGCTCAAGACATTTTGATACCATGCTGTAGCCAGCAAGGTGAGAGGATAACATTTAAGATGAGTTTTTAGGTGGATTTTTAGTGACATTTCTTCTGATTTCTTACATCTGTGTATGTGTATGTGTATGTGTATGTGTGTCTGTGTATGTCGACCTTAACCTTTAATGAAAATGCAGTTGTACTTCATGTTGCCTATAATGATGTTTCTGTCCCACAGTTCCTTAGAAATGTCTCTTTTGAAAAAAATTACTTTTCTTTCAGTTGGCAGAACAGACCCAATGAGCCAGTTGGGTTACATGATCTACCAGGTTTAGCCCTTGACATTATACTGAGATGAGTAAGTGGGTTTCACATGGTCACTGACAGATCAGATTTTTTGGGGTTTTAATGCTCACCTAGCCACTCTTTCTAAACCTCTCATTCTCACTTATGTTTCATGATACTATCGTGTGTGAAATTTCTTGCTTATAAACTTCTGTTTTGAACAGCTGTTTTGTCAGCCACAAGCTAATTTTTCTATCACTGAACTTATAGCTCATCTCTCACCTCTTCCTGTCTGTCATATATTAAACCCATGGTCTTGCTGCAATTTAGCTTAACAAAATTGAATGTAAACCCTTTTTTACCCACACACTCTCATTTCCTTCCTCTTTGCCTGCTTGTAAAGAAAATGCCCCAATCCATCCTACTCAAATATTTTTTTTTAGTTTTCTCTTTTTATTGCCAGGAAAATTCAGGTCATTTCTCTTCATCCTTGGCAGATGCCAGGGTCGCCCTCTCTTCTACTTACTCTCTGCCAGGTTTCTTCCCCAGATTTGTGTTACATCACACTGTGCTTTCTGCCCAGTTTGCCTTTCTGGACTTTGTTATGGACACATGCCAAATACTATTGCTCAGGCTGTGTTTCTTATTTGCTGATGTGAACTCTTATTTCACTACTTTGCTCAGCTGACTTCTCCCCTGGCATGGCCTCTCCAGTTTCCCATTTACTATAATAACAAATTTTGTAATGTTTTAAGCACCTCAGTAATTCTGCATATCCTTATTGTCCCTTGCTGAGATTCATTCTGATCCTTTCTTCCTTACGCCATTATTCCTAGCCTTAACTCCTAGTTTCATACTTTCTTCCACATTTGTCTCTGACTTGATTTATACAGCCAACAGTGTAAGTACGCATTTCAGAAATTGTCCACCCTGTTCCCATTCCTGTCGCTTCAATTCCTATCTTATTTACATGAAATCAAACAGTCTTTTCCTTCTTGTTTCATAAAGTACTCACTTCCACCAGCCTATAATTTTTTACTCTTTGGCCATGGCTCTTTTTGACTTTGGAGAGGACCTCACAGGTCATGGATTCACATATAAACAATACTGTTACAAAGCAAGCACAGGCCCCTTCTGAGCACTTCTCTGAGGAAGATACAAACAAAACTAATTGATTTGGTCTGGTACTCATTTAAAGGCCATTCTTTTGACATGTTCAATCCCTGAACTGAAGTCCAATGAAATGACAGGAAATTGTACAGACATGCCCATGCTACCAAGCTCAAGGCCCTTGCTCAAACTACGTAGATGGCGTACCTACAGAGTGTAGAACAGGGGTACAAAGCACACTCTGAACCAGGGAAATGGAGTTTTCACAGAAGAGTTCAAGGGAAGTTGAACATCAAGAACTGTCTGCTCTCTAAGGAAAATGGATTTGAGGTTATAGAATCTTCTGTATTTCTTTGTGTTCAATGACACCTGCCACAGGATTCAGACATTACTAAATTATTTCATGTAAACTCATGAAGCCTATTCCACAGTCAAAGCATCCCATTAATCTGTTTCAGAATTTAAGGAATTATGAGAAGATGAGTTACCTTTTCTTGATATTGTCGTCGTGAGGAATCCAGAGACTGAATGAGAGCAGTGGCATGACCAACAAACATGGCATAACAAGTAGCCCCCACAATCATACTCAACATGGTTATCCACAGGTCGGACATGCTGACAGGGGCGCGGGCTCCATAACCAATGCAGAGCATATGGCTCATGGCTTTGAAGAGTGCATAGGAATACTGCTTTCCCCAGGAATCATTCTGCAAGAGAAGAGACAAGTGATTGAGCCTGTAAGCAGTTGAAGAGAAAATACATTTGTACCTGTATAATGGGTACTATATAGACTATACAGACTGCTGGCTCTGAAAGACTGGTCTGGTAATGTACCCTATATGCTTGAGAAGAGATATTCCTTCTAAATTGATCTCTAGATAAAGTGTCATTATTCTGACATTATTATTCTGACAGATAATACTTATCAGAGTGAGATTAAATAAAATTGACTGTTTTTAATACATGATTGTGTTCCTAAACAAGGGTGTTAACCTAATTACAGGGAGACTAAAGGTCAATTTTATTTTATAGTCCAAGGTAGATGGATTAGAAAAAGCTGAGCATGCAGACTTACCAAGCACAATAAGACAGTATTTTGTTTTAATATGCATAAACATACTCCTATGACCCTATATCTTTCTTTTCAGAATTGTCAATTTTAACACACAACCAGATTCACCTTTATTAGCTGTTTCACTTTTCAAGGAAACAAAAAAAAAGTATTATTTGTTGTGATGTCTGCTTACCCTGATTTTTTTCCTGTAATGTCATGCTTATGCCAGAATTATCTCAATTGAAAAGGATTCTGATTATTCTGCATCATAGCAAGCATGTTTTCATAGCCACAGCCTGTGCAACTCAGACCAGGGGAAAAAAAAAAAAAAAAAAAAGGTGAATTCCTAGGTTCTGCATTTCTGATGCGTAGCTAGCTACCCCTTCCCATTTTCTCTGGGAGATTAGAAGGTCACGACAGCTCACTCACAAGCTTTTAAAATTACAAAGGTGTTGGCAGCATCCTGCCTTTAGTTTTACACAGAGACAGTCAAAGGGGCTGTTCCCAGAGAAGAGCAGACACCTTAACACATTCCAAAAAGCCCTAGGACTCCTTGTCAGATTTTTCTATTTTTCTTGCCAAAGGAATGAAACAAGAACAGGGAAAACAATTGTGCTTGCAGGAATGCAGCACACATGAGAAAACACAATATTTATCACAAAAAGAACAATTTAAAAAATGAAGAAGTGAAGAAGGAAGGACTGGGATGACATCAGAAAGATTAGATAGTTATCCACGATAGTGCCTAATAATGTCCAAAAATAATAATCCTGTTAACATAAACGAATTTCCAAATCAGCAGTAGAATTTATATATAAAATTTACATATGAAATACCAATATTTATCTTTCTCTTCTACCAATTCAAATGCTCTTATTTCTCAAACTGTTTCAGGTTTGCTTTTTTGCCATTTAAATGCCAAGGTTACTAACTACCCTTGTTTTATATATATTAAAATGCTTTTTCTAGACCCCCTATTAGCTTAAATAACTGATAACAGAAAATAAGCTACCGATTGTTATATTGAAGATGACATAGTCGTTATTTATTCACAAAGATAGTAATTTACAAATTAATGGTTCCTCTGTATTTACAATTGTTTCATTTCATAAGTTAAATCTTATCAGATTTGTGAGCTGCTGCTGTCTTCACAAGTTAAAATTTTCTATCATAAATACAGCTATAGAATAGGTTTTGAATATCTATACTGTAAAAATTAAAAAAAAAAAGTTAATTATCTTAGATAGCTGGGAGTTCAGTAAGTTTCAGTGAGTAATGAAGAAATATGTTTCCTATTGTTTCAGACCTTTACTCAAAAAATTAAAGGACTCCTTGCTGTCTGGGTCACTGCAGTTATTTTAAAGCAAATTCCCTGAGATTCATATGAAATTCTTTAGCAGTTGCATTTTTATATAGATTATATTGGGAAAAATAATAAAATGAGTTCTACAAGATATGTATTATACAAGATATATATACAGATATATACATGATATAGATATATACATGTATTATTCTACAAGATATGTAAGATATTTTGTTAAGGTTACAAGTAGCACTATTAAAGCCCCAGTATTCACGAAGCTGTAAGATCAAACTCTCAATTTTTGCAGGGCTCTGTACAGTGGATCTTGCTCCTTAACTGTATTTTTTAGCATAACTGCTACAAATATTAAACAAAAATAAAAGCTGATCTTCATCCTATCTATGAATATTTTCTATCATAATCTTGGTGTGATAAATCTCAATTAAAATACTTCCTATAAAATGATATTTTTACATCAAGATATTTTGAGTTAATCCAAACACTGGTGGATTTTATTTCTCAACAGAGATATTTTCCAAGTCTGTGAATCACAGTTTTAAGTTAAATACCATTGTCTTGAGAAAGAATAAGAAAATGGAAGTGAGGAAGAAGGAGAAAGAAACAAAATGCACAGTGTTTCTTCCTAATAAGGTAACAGAGTGAGTAGAAAATAAATACTATTTAAGTAGCAGCATGAAGGAATAAGTGAGCTCTAATAACAGAAGAGAAATAACTAGAAAGGTACAACAAAATAAACAAATATATTCAAATATATTTAACTACATAACTGCCTATATATATATATATATATATATTAGCCACAGTATGATCCAGCACCTCAGACAGTCATGGCTGGATTTGAATTCAAAGTGGAGGTCAAGGCCATCTCAAACAGCCATTTTTTTATACAAGCAGCATCAGCGATTACTGTGCAGCTTGTTATAGACCTTGTTACAGGCCAGGGACATTTCAGATATTTGTGAATCGATGGACCTGATCAGCTGAACCTCAGATAGGTAGAAATGCTTTAAGAGAAAGAAAAAAAAAACCAAAAAACAAACAAAAACCAGTGATAAAGCATTTGAATTCAACTTCGATCTGTCTTAGGATTTTGTTGCTGAAAATACTTGCCAATTCTTTTTTGATTCTTTTTCCTAATAATCACTGGGTTCCTGTACAATCAGTTGAAAATATTGGTCTTTTTAGTTTTTATGGAAATTTTTTTTAAATAATGTTCAACAAATACCATTGTGGAGAGTACAAACTTCAGTACAGTTACTTGTATTGTTCAATGATTTATTCCATATATAAACCACTTAAAAAAGAACATTGATTCTAATGTCAAATCCTATATGTCATGTATGTTACAACCAAAGTTACTAAATTAAATAATAATTATTTATTTTCCTATTTGTGTTGTATAACCTAAGGGTTTGGCAGGAATAATTAACTTTGTTTCATTGTAAGAGGCTGGAATTTTCCACAACCCTGCTCCATCATGCTGCTCTTTGCTGTACCAAACTGAGGTGTGGCCATTGCTCTGCTACTAGCCTACAGTGATTTGTTTTATTTTTTTATTTTTAAGATAAAGCAATTTTGTACACGCATCATATGGAGATTTTCACATAGCAAATTCACAGATAATATTCCCGAGTTAATAAAGCCTGTTCTATAAAATAAAAAGTCCTCTGTTTACATCGTCACCTTTCCTTTTACATATTAATAATCTTAATTTTTAATATGCAAACAAAAGTTTTCCCAAATATTCATATTCTGGTTTTAATGTATAGATTAAAAAAGACAAACCAAAAACTTCTACAAGCTGAAAAAAAAATCAGCTACCAATTAATAAAAAAGGGCATTTGATTTCTTAGTTGACAATGGGTTGATCACTTTTTCCAGATTAGCAGTAATCAGTAGATCGGAAGAGCGT
>JAWWMP010000093.1:55194931-55207436 GCA_035047865.1 Dendrocincla tyrannina | reverse complement strand
AGAGAAAGAGAAAGAGAAAGAGAAAGAGAAAGAGAAAGAGAAAGAGAAAGAGAAAGAGAAAGAGAAAGAGAAAGAGACAGCATTTCAACATCAAATAAAGTATTTTAGGTAGGACTACAGGGCAACTAATGAAGAAATACAGAATGCCATTTGATGCACGATTTCTTAAGAACTTGTCAAGGGATTGTATAAGAAGTGAATATCTTTGTCCTACTTAGTCGAGACAAGGGCATAGATTGCATTATCCATTATAATACAGAAACTGAAGCAAGTCTTTGTTGCCTCCACTAGCAATTTAAATGTACTGCTTGTAAGATTAGTCTTTTTTTCATCTTGCAGTCTTATGATACTATGTTTCAATCCATTATTAGATTAGAATATCATCTTTTGGGTTTTAGATTTTGTTTAACTCTTTGAATCAGACAATACTAAACCTATATTTGATTCTCTCCAATGTCTCTTAATAAGATAATGTAACTTTTTTAGTTACTTTATGAAAATACTGATGAGTATGTTCAGTTTATTTATATTCAGTTCACTTGCTTCTTCACAAGATCAAAACACACAGATTTTATTCCACTGAAGAATGATAACGTTAACAACTGAAGTAATGTATGTGACAAAACTTTGCCTTATAATAGTAGGTATCTAGCAAACTGCTTACTGTGGAGAAGTTAGGACAAGATATTTTCTCCATAGTTTTCATGTCGCTATTTTCAGGAAGATCTTTCATGTTATTAGAAAATATCAATCTTTAGTTACCGTGGTTCAGGATTAGTTTTGCAGTTTAATAGAGAAGTGAATGGAATTCAATGTGAAATAAAGACTGAACTACTTATAAAGATAATCTTACAACCAGTCAGTCCATCTTACAACTGGTCCATTTTACAAAACTACGTCCTATATGCAGTGAAAAAGGCCTGCCCTCTCTGATTGACTCTTATCAGTTGTAAGCAAAAGATCTTATGCTTTCATCCACAGCCCACAGACTCGTGGCAGGGACCTGAAGAATGAGCCAACAGTAGCTCCTAGCTTGCAGTGCAAGGGATATCAGAGGGAACCTGTATCTTACCTGCAGTAAGAAAAAAGAAAAGGAGGGTGGAGGGAGAGAAACAGCATTGTATAAAAACATTGAGTCTCATCCCTGCTATAAAAATGAAAGAAGGAAACCTAAAACAGTAAAAGAGTGAAGATTCAAAACCAACCTTGAATTAGAAGCAAAGAAAGATAAAGAGATAAAATGAAAACTCACGCTGAGGACACATTTCTCATTACGTTGCTAGGAGCATGGACTGGAAGGACTCCAAGAGATCAGACTGTCTGCAGGTAGGATTATCTACACCTAGAGCATTTATCTGATCTGGATAGACCCATGACAGCATCCTGTGGAATACCTGAGGTTATTTATGTACATCTTTGAAGAACTATTTATTTCCTAAGGCTTTTTTTTTTCCCCAGACCATTTAGTTCCCATGCGACCATACTTCACTTACACAACACTGTGACCTCCATGCAAATAAAGGGTACTCAAAGTACGTTTGCAAGACAATCTAAAATAATATCTAGATGCTGATACCTAGTGTCAAGCATAATATAGGAAAGTAGAAACTCACTGAATTTAAAGCATAGTGGATTAGTAAACACATCATTTTGCCCTAACTAAATACTTTATTTATTTTTCCAACTTTACATCATTTTCAGTGTTACTTGCCATCAAGTCAAAACTAAAAACAGTGTAAGAGAGCATGCTCCAGCATGCTCCAAAAATATTATAGAGTCATGTGGTGGCAGGCATATTGTCACTTCAAATAAAATAAAATTCAGTGTGGTTATGTAGATGATATAAAGCCTAAATTGATGGATAAATTTAAGATGGATAAAGCCCCACTGCTATCTCCTTAGGTTCTTTGAAGGTGGTAATCAAGATACGTAAGGTTTTGTGACAGCCCATACAGTGTAATTCTGATTTTCAACTTGAGACCGTTTCAGTGTTTTTTAAAAAAAATCTACCTACTTCTCCTAATTCTCTGAAAACCACTCAGGCAGGTCTTCCCAAAGCAGCGTAATACAAACCATCATGAGTCAACGCCTCACAGATTAAGAAGCATGGATCATATAATACCATATGGACTGACAAGGATGATGGAGTCCAAATCCTGGCTCTGCACAGGATGACCCCAAAAATCACACCATGATTTAAGAAGCTACTGTTAGTGCCACTAGTTTTAATAAACATATAACTAGCTTTTATATAATTGTTTAGTGAATCGATTACTTCATGGTGATGGAGGTGGGCCCCTGTTTCAGACTGAAAGACCTTCCTCTATCCCACAGGACATACATCTGAGTCACCACAGACCATACTGAATGACAAAACCTTACACTGTTCTGGTCTCTGTGTTTTATATTATTTACCCAACCACATCTGGCTCAAGGCGAATGTATGCATTTAGGGGCACAGCATTCAGGATGGCTTTGAATCCACTTTTGAAATGAATTCCTTGGCACAATTAATGGCAAAAATATTAGGCATCACAAGCTTTCCTTAAATGTAATTTTCATGGTAATTTTTATGCTTTCCATATTATTAGCTCTTTACTCTGGAAAAAGCAGAGAAGGTATGAAGATCTTAAGAAGAGAAAGCTATTAAATAATATATGCTGTAATTGAAAGTAAAAGTCAGACAGCATCAAGAGTGTTTCAGGCAGTATAATGGCTTTATCTGTCCTTGAAAATGAGTCATTATATTTCAGCAAATGCATGGTTGCCAATCTTAGTCTGCATTAAAATCTGTTATGGTTTTATGTGACTCAGTAGTGATCTGATAAGAAAAAATTAAAAATATTTCACATGGTGAAGCACATTTCTTTCAAAATGGAAGAACATCACCTCTTCCAACAACTTCTGGAGAAGGAGCAAGGAGAAGGCTAAGGTGTTGACAATGTTGAAATATCACATCTCTCAATTAAAACTAAAATGGCAACAACTGTATATATAGTAATGCAAATGAAAAAAAAAGGTGATATCAAATTTTTTTGATTTTGTCAAGTTAAAATATTCTAGCTTAATTGAAGAATATTATTCTTGATTCTCTCTGTTTGTAAACTTGACATTCTTATATTTTTTTCTTTATTGAAGCAAAGAAAGGTGTCAAAATCACAAAATCCATCATAAACAGAACAGCTGAACAAGAGATTGTCACACAACTGTAGCTGCTGTCTCTTAAAGTCAAATGCTGAACATATAGAATTTTGGTCCTACATTCACTCATTCCATTCACACATTCCTTTGTCATCATTCTCCAAATGATAAAAAATCAAACTAAACAAAAGCAAAAAATTCCATTCAGAGTGCACTGAAATAATAAATAATCACAAATCTGCACTGGGAAGAAAATCAATATTCAATCAATTCATAAATAAGTTGTTGCTTTATTGTCCTTTCGCATTATTAGATAGCACTCTAGATCTACATGAACATACACACACAATTTACGTATATGTCTCTTACCAGTTGATACATAAAGATAAATAATCTAAACTAATTTATTTTTCCAAATGAACAAGTTTATCTTTAAGCTCATAAATGACAAAAATGAGCTTTTAGCTAACAAAATAACATTACCTCCTATAGGGGATGAGGAGTGGGAGGTAATCAAATATTCTGTACACACATACCAAAAATCCTGACCACTTTATAGAGTTCACTAATAATAGAGAGAAGCAGAATTATTACAGTGTATGGCATTGACCATTTTCTCAGCAATTGTTTTGTAGCACTGCTATATTACCTTATCATGAGCTGCCAGCACTGACACTTTAAAAGCGAATCTGTCGCCAGGGGTTATAAACACCTTAGAGTAATATGACAACTGTCAAGGCATGGAAGGCAAATAGAGAGAAGTTAATTTCCAAAAATATAAGATAAAAAAATACAAAAAAACAAAAGTGCAGAAAAATTAATATACATATTAGTTTCAATGTGATACTAAAACGTTGGGAAAATTGCAGACATAACATCTTAGGATTCCTATCTTTTCAAATGAGCAGGAAAAGTTGTCCTCAGCCCAAAAGCCTCTACAGCTTCAAAGAAACCACAGACATTTCTATATTGTTAACAAGTGCAACACATTTCTGCAATGTAATAAAAAAAAAAATGGAGACATTTCTCCTGTGCAGCCTGGAGACCAAACCACTTATCTGAACTAAGATATTGATGAATTATTTCCTAAGTAGTTGCCTAGTGAACAAAATGGAACTGCTTCAATAGATCAAAAAGGCAGTAGATAGTCATCTGATAATTGGGACCACTCACTGGGGGGTATAGAAGTGCAGCCAGGCAGAGGCTTTATCGGATTCTCCCGTGCTCTAGATGACTTATCTCATTTACTGAACATTATTCTTTTTGGTCTCTCTCTCTCTCACATTCCCTTTTTCTCTCTGTTTTGATGAAAAATATTCCGATCTGAGATTTTTCCTCACTAAAGAGCTGTCATTGGTAGCATTGCGCCTTTTTTTTTTTCAATTATTATTATCATTGGCAACATGAATTGGCATCTGCTGTGAAAGCTCACAATTTGCAGAAAATGCCAGCTCTAGTTATCCTAGAGCCTTAACTTATCACTGCCAAAATGAAGGCAAGATTGGCATGCCACTTGGGTGTGTTACAACACAAGGTCAGACATTGCCACTGCTGTTACTGGAATTGTCTGTGGTACATAAAAATAGCAGAACAAGTAAAGAAAATCCCTTATAATGGGAGAGGAATATTCAATCATCTCACAGTGGAATTTTCCCTTCATTGATTATAGTAATGCCCCTACTTGCCTTCTCCCAAAGAAAAAAACATAGACGCAATAACATCCAAGCCTAGACAACTGAGATATATGGAACATAAAATTCATAATGGATGAAAGTATTACTAAATTTAAATATGTTTTTCCAAGATACTGAAGCTGGTCTTATAACTACTCAGCAGAGTTGCATTTTTCATTATTTTTAAATAAATAATTGAATTAAAAAGAAAAAATTAATTATGATGCATCTGCAAGGAAATCCTGGAGTTCTGCTACTCCAGTGGGAGGTGTTACAGCTCACAGAACTCCTGGGAGTTTTCCAGTGTCCCCTCCTTACCTAGGCACTAATTTGTGGGATTCCCTCATAATTGCATCTTGAATATAGAGAGTGAACTTATTTAAGACATTGCAAAGGAAAAAAATCAGATAAAAACAAAACTCAGACCTAACAAAACTTTACTTGTTTTCAAAACTCTAAAAAAGCTCTTTTTGAAATAATACAAGGTGGGTGATATGTCGCCTCAGAAATACAGATTATCAAAAGCACATGAAGCCTGTGTTCCACTTAGAATTTGATAACTTCAAGCCTCCAGACTGTTTTCAAAGTACTTCATGTTTCAGCCCTGAAATCTAAAAGTCTGCAAAATGCTCCAAAATGAAGACTGTAGAAAGCAACAATGCTCCACAGCAGAACTGGATGTTTCACAACATCAATAATATTCAAATGTCTTTAATTAATAATAAGAAACCTCATCTATGAATAAGACAATTCATATTACATACTAGTTCTGGAAGGAAAAAAATAAGTCAAATAAATCAGTTTTTAGAAGCTTGAGAAATAAGACTTAGGATACAATATTGAATTGGCCAGCATTAGACAGTGCTCACAGCAAAATTAATAAAAAGGAATAGATGATGTGTGAGACATACAGCAGCTCCCTACTAGCTGAACTCAAAGGCAACAGACTACAAATCTATTTGCCTAAGAACTCCAGCAGTCTCAAATCCATAGTAGAAATGGGGTACATTTAACACTGCGCTTGATGTGGGCACAAGGGAGCAAGACCAGCAGAGCATCAAAAAGGACTTTTCTCTAACAGCCTATTCAAGTTCTTAAAAACCTGCACCCTGGTAGGTACAGAGGTTGCTGTAAACCCATTGATCTTGCAGAAATAAACAGGATAAAAGGATAAAGATGTGTGAATACTAATGGATCAAGGATCTGTGATAGCTAATCTGCACTACAAAGATAAGGAACATTTTAGCAATCCTTTTTGGTGGCTGCCGAGTCTCACAACCCCTTATCACACCTAAGCACACCTAAAAAGGCATAGAACAAAGTGAATTTGTAACACTTTGTTGAAGAATGGTGCTATAGCATCAGGGAAATCACTGACAACAATTAAAATTAAGCATTGGTATATAATAAATATCATCATGAATTGCTGTCAACTACGTCAAGGTTATAAGCCAATCTGTATTACCCTGAGAATGCCAAACTCCAACTGATTCTCAATTTAAAAAGTGCTGACTGTCTAGGAATTGGCTGAGACAGGACAATATAACCTTGTACCTTACAATGCATTTTTATATGCCAAGGACATATACAGCAAACAAGAAACTGTGAAGGAAGGGGAATCTTCAGCTGCTCACTGATTTTAGGAATCTCAGATTTTAAAGTCCACTAAAACATAACTCATACTTGGAATGAAGGAAAGATGTGGCAAATCAAAAATTCTGAATAGATGTCATTCTGGGAAAAAAAAACCTTAAAACCTGTTCATTGTTCAGGGAATGGGCAGAAACACCCCAGGTCACAGGAAAAGTGACAATGCTGCACTTGAAAGTGGATTTCAGTTGACAAAATTGCAAACTGTGAAAGAAACGCTTACAACAGATATAATAGCAGCCTATACCGATGCCGGTGCACTTAGCATGATTAAAAAAAAAAAAAAAAGGCTAGAATACAATACCTTTATGTGCCCACAAAGACAGTATTATGAATTACAAAGGTGTTATTTAGCATAGAAACACAATTTGAAAGCAGTATAAAATAAACAATATAACATGTCAGGCATTTTTCTGGTGGTATGCAGATTTTTTTACTTTACTGTTTTTAATGATATAGTTCATTTTTGTGAGGCATTTTGGCTCACTGTTTCTTCTTATACTGATTAGATATAAGGGCAGCAGATCTGTGTCAATGCTAGACCACCTTTTATCATTTTTTCAATTACCAATAGTTTATCTCATCACACTTTCAACAAGGACATAGACTAAATCACAAATCTACAGAGACATGCCTCTTTTATACATTATAATAAAACTTCAAATTGAGTACTTAAGTACTAAAGGCATATTAAAATGCTCTTTTTATATTTGAAGATTTTTTTTCCTAAACTACTCATAGTCAAGTAGAAGTTTGAAAGTCCAGTAATGGGCCAAATAATTTGATACCTCTGAAATGCTTCTACCCACTTAGGAGGTACTAGAATTGATTTTGTCCTACCTATATAGTAGTGTTCATCAACCGATGCTAGTGAGCTGAACTCCCCATGCCCAAGAAATCTATGAGAATTCTTTCAAAGAGCATAACACAGAATATATAACTGTTTTTCATGTACAAATGCTTGATCTGCTATCATATGCTTTTCATAATGGCAAACATTATGAAGACACAGAATTCTACTTAGTCATTCTTTCCCTGCTATTTCAGAAATATTCTGAAAACATCACCTAAGGTAACTGAATGCTAGCAAAATCCCTAGCAACACAGTCCTGGAACAGACTATGCCAGTTACATGTTCTACACTTAAACTGAACAGCAACTTTAAAATAAAAGTTAGGAAAGGTCATATTTTTTCTTCTGGTCCACATTTAGAAGAGCTTTGCAGCAGAGTTATCTATGTTTCCTCTTGCAAATGAATGAAATGGATCTCCAAGACAAGTCTTGAGGATACTTGAGTTTCCACCAGAACATTTTCCATAGAAAATTCTCAAACTTTCACTGGTCCCACCTCACAGAAGTGAGTTGAGATGAACTCAGAGACCAGATCATTGAATACAAAATATTAAAAGGTAAAACTAAAGAAGCTTTACTTTTTCATTTTCTCCAGGTCATACACTTTATTTCTCCTGTAGACAAGTAAATTCTAAATGCTATCATTGGCCATGAGTTTTGAGAGCATCTTTAATGGCCAAGACTAAGAAAGTCCTGATTTTGGTGCATTTGCTCTCCAGTGATAAATGGGTGTCTGGGCTCCCTGCCCAATCTGTGGAGAGAGATGGATACTTCAGATGGTGCTGCTAAGTGACATAAAGGGGAATGCAGATCTGCTGACAGCTAGTCGATGGGAAATCTCAGGGCTGCCCTTACTCTTGTGTCATGAAACAGTCATTCCGCAAAGCCCACATACACCCACACTGCCTCTTCATCAGGGTGAGCGCTCCCACCATGAGGGCAGAGCCACCTGCTCCATTAGGTGCTCAGTCTGGCACAAGAAATTACATCAGGTAGGGCAGTGTGCCAGTGCCAATTTTGTTCCATGCCAACCCTGCCTGAAGCCCTTCAGACAAAGGAAGGAAGGGATTATCTTCTTCAAGACACTAGTGGATGATACAGAGGACTTCCTAGGGTCTGCTTCCTTTTCTGCTATTATAGGGGGAAAATTCTAACAAGGAATAAACTTGATGAGTGGAATAACTTTACATTTGTAGCTTTCATTTGGGGTGGCTTGCAAAAACACATAACTCTGCAAATATGCCAAGTTTAGAAAACCAGTTTTCTCTTTCTTGCTTCCAGCTGTAAGAAAAGAAACTGAAGCATAATTCTTCTTGGTATGTTGATTTGGACTAGCCTAAGTAAAAACTGTCACTAAAACCTCTCATAGTTTTCATCTTCAGCTACAGACTTTAGGGACACAGAGCTATTAATCCAGTAGCAGACTCCGACCCTTCAGAGCCTTGCAAGCATAGAGCACAGGCTTTTTGTCTTCCCAAGACACTTACATGACATAAAGGAAGAGGTGTGGGACTGAAAAGATATTGGAGGACAAATGTCTGGCGGCATATTTTGTGAGTGAAAAAAACAGGTGGAGGTCACTCAAGGACATTACAGCTCAATTTAAAAATAAACTACAGCTTGATAAACTTTATCCATAGAAAACATCAGAAATGTAAAAATGCTGAAAAAATACTGAACAGCTTTATATATCAGTAGTTCTAAATCAGATTTGCAAGCACAAATCAATGAATGAAAAGAACAACATCAGGCCTTGAAATAGTATCTCCCTACACTGCTAACCTACTGGAATACCACACAAGCAAAATGTTAAATACATGCAAAAGGAGAGCGGGAATTGTGCAAATACTGCACTTGTAACACTTCAGTCCCAAGTACAGTGATAACAACAGCGTAGCTCAGCTGCTGCTTACCTGACAGGGTCTGTGTGTATCTGACCCTACTGAAGTCCTCTAGGTGGTTAGAAACCTGCTGCCATCCCTGTCCCACACTGCCCTAAGCAGACCAGTCAACCAAAGACTCAGGAACATTCAAGAATTACTATGATGCAATTGACCAGGCTTCATGAGCAACAAGAACTCTTAAGTTACTTTGTGACTTATTAATTGTTCAATTATTACATGATAGTAATATTACTGGAAATACAGAGATGCCTGTCAAAATTCGAGTCCCAAAACATAAGCACAGATTAAAAGATGGTGGCTGCTAAGGGAAACACGGGGAAAAAACAAAACCTAAGCCTAGTTGTAGGCTACAAAGCCTTCAAGGAGCCATAAGAGAAAATATCAGACAATGTTCCTTTAGTGTTCTAAACTGTCCAAACTGCCGTTATATCATAGATATGATTTCTATAAAAATCTGCCAGTTTCCATAATAACAAATAGAAAAATACAAAAATATTTAAACAGAAATTTAATAAAAATACTATTTAGCAGAATAAGTGGAAGCTACATTGAATATACGTTCACTCTTAAAAATTCACAGACATTTTCTTCTGAGGTGCGACAACTCTTCTTTTTCATCACAGTAATTCTGCTGAGTATTTGCAATGACAAGAACACAGTCAGGAGATAAACTAATGTAGCTTTTTAGCCACAAACTAGATGTCAGAGTAGAGGAAGCAATTTAAACAGCTCTGTGATACCACCAGACTTGTGGAATTTTCACATAACTTAACTACAAGATGGTTGTCACAGAAAATATGACAGATGAACTTTTTGATCCTGGTTTTATAGACAGCAGCAGGTAACAAAAAAAGACCAGTTATAAAGAAAAAGTAATTTATGGGCATTAGATTGTTTGCCTCTCTTGCCAAATTTTTCTTTTTTTTTTCCTGTCCTCTTCCCTAGGTGTAGCATGCATAATGGATAATATAGTACTATATTTTTTTCACTATATTTAGCACTGGAACATAAAGCTAGAAGTACACTGCTCCTCCAAAAAGCCTTACTGTCTAAAGATAAAAAAAGGTGAACTAAAGGAAGAGGAGATTCCTCAAACACATATAATAATCCTGAAATTCAAGCTTGGAATATATCAAACTATACTTCCTTCATGATTCAGAAAAAAGTTATAGTTTTTTAATTGGAGGGGAATACTTTTGCAATACACGGATGAAAATTCACCACTGGGCTAAATTTTCTAAATCTAAATGAGCTGATAATCACTACTTCTAAAAAGCACTATGATATTCATCACATCAGAAAAAAAATCCAAAGAAAATGAAAAAACCCAAGTGTTTGGAGAAAGTGGAAAGAGAACCATGATACTACAATCATGACTCATATGGGACTACAAGATTCAAAACTGTTTAAACGGGGAGAGAAATAAAGTTCTGTACTCAGATAATTCACAAAGAACTAAAAACTTTATAATTTTATATGCTTCCTTTTGAATTTCAGTGCTGAATTCACAAACCAAACATTGAACTGGCTATTTTTCTTTCATTGTCTGTTCGAAACTATGAGAAAGAAGCTGATTGACTACATGAGGCTGAGAGTTCAAGTAAAAAATTTATCTCTATAACAAATAATATCCTAGGGTACTGCCAGGATTTTCAAAAAATTCCAAACTGTCACAATTCCTTTCTCATCCTATAGAGCACTAGCAATTAGCCTAAAACTGACAGCATGGGAATTGTTGCGTCACAAGAACAACACTCAGCATCGCTGTTGTCAAATGCCACCACTTATAAACACTCTACTGAGTTTAAAAGAGGTGCTTCTAAACAAAAGTTGACAACAACTAGTGATTTAATTAATTATGTTAGTAAACAGAGAAACAGTATCTGTAAAAATCTTGGTAAAGATAAATCTTATTTTCACTAATTTCCATGGGAGTAGCAATGGACAAGTAAAATGAAAAGGAAGAAAATATGTAAAGTTCTATTGGAATTAATTTTATAATTATTTTTAAAATGAGATATCTCTTCATGCACTTACTTCGATGATAAAGGTTACAGTGTTAATATTATTTCTATTCATACAACCCTTTGACACTCTGATTTCTAGTGCCTTTCAGTTACTATGCTCACTAAAAACACCTCAAAAAGACTGAACTATTTTTTAAACTATTTTTAGAAGATCAATAGGCATACATATTTGCGATATGCAAACATTATCAAAAACATGAAAAGAAACCTAAGATAGGTGTGTATTAAGTTACCAAAACTGACACATACTGAAAAGGAAAAAGAGAAAAACACATTTATGGCAGAGGCTGTTTTTGCTCTGGGCAAAATAAATAAGTGATAGGAAAAAGAATGTTCATATGACTGACACTGAAGGAAAAACAGTGTTTTTCCGTCACCCGAAAGTCTCTGAAAGAAAAAAATAAGTTTCTTGTTTGGGTTCAGTATTTTAAAACTTCTTGGTGATCAAAACTATGCAGCAGTTCTAGAAGTTACTCCTTGCCTTTGAAAATATGTTTCAGTTGCATTTTTTTTCCATTTCCTTGTTAAAACATATCTGACATTATATTTCCCCAGTTGGAAAACAATTCTCATGAGGGATGCCCAGCTATTTTTGAGACAGATGAAGACATAATTCATGTCTTTGGCTGAGGGAAAAATCGCTCATTCTGATGAGAACTACTACATGGTTTTCAATAATGTGTTTTGGAAATCCCACAGGAAGGTACTCTTGAAAAGACATTCACTTTAAATTATGCACAGCAATATCTGTTCTCCAGGTTCAAGTTTTGGCCATAAATCCTGTATTGCCACTATCTTAAGAGTATTAAGAAGCATCAACTCAACAGTGAAACTTACAGTTTTCAGTTGAGATAAAAGATTGTCTGCTTGAGTCTTTGAATACTGCCAGTCATATTAATTCATCTAAATAGATTAAAATTATAATTAGGACCATTTTGTTTGGTTTTTATTCAGAGGTGCAGTGAGGGTTAGGAACTTTCACATTTGAAGATGCATCCACAGAACTATGTACATGTACATTTGTCTGAACTATGACTGTTTTCTCAAGTTTTACTTTTGTGTTGTTGATATTTTTCTTTTTGTTTGCTTGTATGGGTAGGGATTTTGGTTGTTTTTTGTTTGTTGGGGGGTTCTTTTTTTTTTTTTTAATAATCACATCTTTCTTCTCTTCTACAGGCTTATGTTCTGTACAAGGTCTATAGTTCTGGCAAAGATTATAGCAGTTATATCATAATTAGCCTTCAGGCATTTTCATTTT
>JAWWMP010000093.1:55165468-55177527 GCA_035047865.1 Dendrocincla tyrannina | reverse complement strand
TAGAACTTAGGATACCATTTCTTGAAAAAGTGCATTGAAGGCAAGAATAGGTACTATGTTTTAACATAGTGGAAGGGTGGAGGGGAAAGGTGGTCTTCAAATTTATGAAAGGAAAAGCTAGAGATGTGAAAGAGTGTAAAAAATTATAGATGGATGTGAAACAAGTTGATGTACTCCTACATAGTAAATGAAAATAAGTATACATGACTGAATATTCACACTCATCCTTTGCAACTACAAAGATGTACAAGATTCTAAAACAAGACCAAGTAATTGAATTACCATAAATATATCAAGTTTAAGTCTTATTCCCTTTTACAGCTATTTATGGCTTTGTCCATAAAGCCTATGTTTTCTTGAATATAAAAATAAGTAGTGAGATTCCAACCCTTTAAAATTAGTGAAAGTACCATTTTAGGAATCAGTAAGTTAAAACCCATGAATAACCCGTTGCAGTAAATAATTTCCTTCAAATGGTAGTAAGTGTAATTTATGTATTTAAAACATATTAATAACATATTTATTCTGAAAATAACATCAGAAACTGATGAATCAGTGTTCAAGTCAAATCGAAATGATAATTTTATTACTTTTTACTTGTACTTTGATGAAAAAGGATTCAAATACATTTCAGTTTTAGAAAAGGAAAGGAAAATGAAAGATCAAGTTAACAACAGAGCAGCATGTAAGTAATTAAGGTTATGTCATGTGCATCCACCATTTACAAAACAGCTTAATACTTAGAGCTCCTATCAACACCTATGAACATCCACTGGACTTTCCTCACCTATCTGTGGGCAGGTGAGCCCAGGTTCTCCCACACCTCTGGGAGTTCACTACCCCCAAGCCAAACTGTGCCTCTTGAAGCAAGGTATGCTGCTGACATGTTGTCTTTCCCTAAACAAATATAAATCACAGCAGGAACCAAAACCTTCCTCCCAGGGAAGGCAACCACTGGACTGGACAGGCGTTCTCAGTTCATTGCTGCATTAAAGCATAACTACTCTGAGAGGTGACATTGGTATTGGAAGTGTTCACATCAGAAGTGCCACACAATGTAAATGTACAGGTTCAAATCCTCTCCAGCACAGGAACAAAATTACTGTGCAGTTTGAACACCCATGCTGGACAGTTTTGATTCCTGAGTAGATGGAGGGAGGAGACATTCAGGTACCTGCTCAAAAACACACTGAAATTTGTATTAGTATGATTATAGAGTTGTTATTTAATTAGTTTTATTAATGGAATTAATCATATTAAGTTATGTAAACCATCAACTATATGAAAATACAATGTGCACAACACATAAGAAATGAAAGAAGTGATGTTTGACAAGCTTCCTTATACCTTTCCCCATGTGTATTTATTATGAACACCTTTCACAGGGGGAATGCATCCCCATTTTTCTAATTACTCAGCTTGTATTCATATCTCTCTGCTAGCCATTTGCTTTCCATGGTATTTAAACAGATGCAATGTTAATTTTAACGTTTCTTTATAACTTCCAAATTTGCTCACTGCACATTCCAGTGTTACCATTCTTTTGACAGTATAGCACTCTGCATGCATTGCCAAAACAAATCAG
Source organism: Dendrocincla tyrannina (assembly GCA_035047865.1). Classification (NCBI taxonomy): domain Eukaryota; kingdom Metazoa; phylum Chordata; class Aves; order Passeriformes; family Dendrocolaptidae; genus Dendrocincla; species Dendrocincla tyrannina. Next base: position 55,175,942 of record JAWWMP010000093.1, on the reverse strand, counting down.
CTAATTATGCAGCTAGACAGGAGAGTGATCAGAAAGACCTGATATTCACTTGTTTAAAACAAAAAGGAAAACCCAGAAAAGCACGCAACATAATCGAGAAAGAGCATACATTATGTTCAGAGATGTTCTTATTACTGTCCTAAGTAACTGTGATCTTGCTAGTTCTACCTCTTCATGCCGATGCTCCAGCACGCTCCACACAAGCTGGCCTGAGCAAAGCCTCCTGTTCTGCAGCTCAGCAAAGGGTGGAGGTTTGGAATGTAAACCAAGTTTCTGGGGATGCAAAAATCCAACGCTGACATTTATGAACATTGGTCAGTGTAATGAAACACAAGTGAGGAAGGGGCTTTTTGCAAATTTATTCAATATAAGGAAATATACAGAGTTTAGGGGTTTTGTCTGGTTGGGTTTTTTTTCAATGAAATTGCTTTGGTTATCCTTAAAAAAACACAAACAAAGAAATTCCTTAAAAAAACCCAAACCAAACCAAACCATACAAAAATCAAAAAAAAAGAAAAACCAGCCTATATGAACTTAATTAATAAATGGGGTTTTGATCTGGAAAACATGAGATAGCCTGCAAAATCAAGCACTCCAGGAGAGTGCCTTTACATACAGTGACACTTTTTCTCCTTCCCGTACACCTTTGCCAGCAGTAAAGCAGGTCATTTCTATTGCATTGTTGCAATTAAAAACTAGGATTTATTACATTTTGTCATGCAACAATGATATAGATGGTCAAGATCCACTTCTAAAACCAGTGTGTACTGAATTTACAAACCATGTGTAGAAAGTATTTATTGAATTACAGCTGATTTTTTACTTGAAATGTTAAATATTTTGTTTTAATTTAGTCATATGAAATGGTTATTGAGCTAGAAGATATTTGTAACCAAGACCCAGATTAATTTAAAATTCTATTCCATCTTCATTGAGACAGAATCATCTAAAGTAGAGTTGTTATACAAAATACATATACAAGATAAGAGATTTTTTCCTCCAATGTCTTTATTCATTTTTGCAAGAAAGATAGTCACTTTAGGCTTCAGAATAACATGTCAGTTTCCAGCCTGAAAAATAAAAGATTGATAATGATATTAAGATCTGAAAATTTATTCCAACTTAACAACAGGCTTTGTTATACACTTCACCTATAAATATTTATCAGGAAAAAATATAAAAGGGAATTATTTAATAATCTGCTTCTTCACTTCATATTTTGGTGGAGTGTTTTGTTTTTCACAGATGGCTTTGAAGTCTCTTCAGACAAAAATTCTTTCTCCAATCTTTGAATGTTCAAACAAAGAAGTTTCATATTCCTTAAAAATGGGCACGTCTTGACATGAGCCACCCACCACAGGTTAAGGGTTACAGGGGAAAGTGTTTGCGTGCAAGTAAAGTTGCCTATAATTGTAGTCACTGATAAGTGGCTCTAAAATAAGCACTCAAAAAAACGTTGGCCAGGGACCTGTGACCTGAACTGTGAACAACCACAAAAATACCAAGGAAGCTCTTTACTGCCATACTGATAGATGACTGTTGTTTTGATACAGCAAAACAAAAAGAGCTCCACTTTCCATGGTGAATAAAACACCAGATGTCCATCTTTATCTTCCATCCATATTCACTCAAAATGCAGTTGTCTAAATATAATAGATAGGTTTCTGGTTTTCAGCAAATGAAAACATTTTACTTTGGAGATCTCATAAGAGGTTTTAGCCACAAGCCAATATTCCTCAGAAAGACAAAATCTAATTCAGCAAAATATTTATGTTTCACTTTTTGGAGGACAATGAGTTATGAACTAATCAAACATGTTTAAACTAAAAGATGTGCAATAATTAGATCTGCCAAATAAATGTTAATAATTCATTGGTGAATAACAGCAAGAAATTAAGGATGAAAAATGATTAACAGAACTTTTCCTCATAATCTTAGAAAAGGCATTGATCTGTAAACTGCAAATCAAAATATAAAATACAACAAAAATGGAAGCCTAATCATATTCAAATAATTCTGACATACTAGTTCTGCAAATGCACAGCACCCATGGGGGACATTTCTGAAAAATCAGTTTTACCATTTAGGGCTCCTTACGGCTGGAATTCTGAAAGATGTTCAGGCATGGAGTCCAGATGCTTACAAGTATCTAGGTCCTTAAATCCAAACATAGATGGGCTCCTGACTTCCATCTCGGATCCTCATCTAACATCCTATAGATTTGCGCACTCTGTGCACAGCACTGAGTAAAACTGATTTTCAAAGCCATTCCAGAAATGGAAAAGTGTGTACTGGAAACACGAAAGCAAGTTAAATATCATATTCCATTTGCTCATTTTGCCAGTGGCATAAAATCAGTGTGCACAATCAATGTTAAGATGATTTGCTATTCAGTAACGCTTTTTGGAATTATGAGTCAATAGCCCCAGCAGGAACATCTGCCACCATTTTAGATAGATTCATGGTACCTGCACTCCTGGGCTATAAAGCTAGTTCTCCTTCCCTGGAGCAAGCCTGAACTCTGTCATGATGTGAGGAGCGAGTGTGGGAGTGGAAGTTCACTGCAGCTTTCCCATCCCTTCCACAGAAAGATAAATTTGGTCTAGTCTGTGGAGAATGTAAAAGCTGGCTGCAGCTTAGAACTGACAGAAACAACCATAGTCACATCAAGCAATGCTCATACACTCCTGGGGAATGAGGGGGATGGTGGTGGAAACTGCTGAATAACATTGACAGGTTGTATAATACTGAAGGAGTATTCCTCAGAACTGTCTTAATGAGCATCATCTCTTGATAAAAGAAAATTAGCATGCATGTGAACGACAGAGCACAGCATACAGGCAGACTACAGAAAAATCTGACTTTAGCAAATAAAAATAGAGAACAGTTTAAAGTAAAGCAATTAATTTAAAACTCATAGTTAGTAGCATTGAATAGCAATGTAAAACCAAAGATTTGATTCAGTCATAATTTGTCATACTTAGTTCACATCTAGCTAAGTAATATGCATAAAAAAAATAAAAATATTACATCCTGGATTTAATATTTTCAACACCAAAAGCCTTGAAATTATTTTTAGACTTCTTCTTCCATTTCGAAGAGATCAGCCATCATAATAAATTCACTACCTCAATAAATAAACAATAAGAACATGTACAAATCCTACTCAACTTTTCAACACCCAGCAGTATATCACTGGATTTAATATTCTGTTCCAAATTTCAAAAACACATTTAAATTAGCAAAAAACAGATATATTTCAGATATTTACTGGCAGAATGCATGCAATTAAAAGTCTGTTTTGGTCATGTGGGCACCTCATGGTTAGGTTACTCACCTCTCACTTTTCCCACATGCAATGTCTATGCTTAATAAGCCATTGGATTTCAGACATTTTCGATTTTGACCCTTTTTAAACGCTCTGATTGCCTACCATCTGGCAGTGCTTGCTCTTGATACCACACTCCCTCTGCATTACAGAAGTGTGCTTCTTATAATTGTCTCTTTAATGTGATAGATGTATGCAACACTAGAATTCCCATGCTGGCAATACACAGGCTAAGGGGACAATTTCATCAAAGCACCTTGTTACTAGGTGTATGGTAACAGTATATTCAATTGCATCATGTTGCAATTCCCAACACAAACTCAATAACCTGCCCAAATCAAGGGAATGAAAAATATACATTCATTTTTTTTTTTAATTACTGCAAGGCATTTATTTACATACTCCAAGACACTATGAAGAACACCTAGACCAACTTCTTCTGCTAGTTTGAACAAACAGCTCAGTATCTTCTAGCTATAAGACTGTGTAAGAATGGAAAAATACACAGCAGAACAAAAAAATTTAGAGAAAAAAATCAATGTGTCATTTTCATTTATTTAAAGGAATGCATTCTATCTTCAGGAAGAGATGCAGGAGGAAGAAGGAAAAACAGAATGAGGGAAAAAAGAAGTTGTTTTCAAAAAATTATTCTCTCAGGGACTATGTCCCCATGCTTCTACTAACTTTCGAATGCAAGTTGACTATATCAGGATTTCACTACTTGAAAATTACACCATAAGAAATTCTATAAATAAAAGACAGAATAAGAAGGATTCCATACTTAGGCAGTCATCTAGGTAAGAGTTTCCATGAACACTGGACACACAGCTCTGAAAAAAACTCTTTAGTATACTTTAAGTTGGGTATATGAGAAAGGTACCCAACTACCAACTGAAGCTTGCGGTATATGCTTGATTCATTTTACTACCTACATTTTGTTTTCAAGCTTGTGTCTAACAGACTCATCCCTAGTTGAAAAAGGAAATCTTTGTGTTACTACCAGGCTTGTCTGGCACTAAAGACAAGGTGAACCAGAGTGACAGACAAGCTTGGCTGTTATCTTCACTGAAAAATCAACTACAAACAAGACCCTAGGCAGCCATCCCAAGGAATCTGTAGCCCAGGATGTATTTGGGGAACACAGAAGCTTGCAAGTGTCTACTGCCAGGCAGTTTTAGCAGATAGTAATACTTTCTACTGGTGCCATAGTAATTTCTCTACCAGACAAAAATGGTCCTCCTGGAATAAACAGCTAGGCAGAAGTGATTCAGGAGCCTGACAGAAAACCTCTCACTAACTATTTGAAAGCTTGACTGCATCCCCATGGTTTCGTAGTCATACTCTTATTCCATCTCCTGAGTAGAGTTGGATAGATATTACTGTATTATTTTATAAAAGTTCTGTGTATTTTCCATAGATTTTACACAGAAAAAGAATAATCATTTATTATTAGGATGTCATCATATTACCCTAAACTTACTGCAATCCACATATTTGCATAACATCAGACCATTTCTGAACCACACAGCCTATTGCACAGCCATGTTATAAAGAGAGATGCTTCTTAGAGAATCTGGCAAATAGCTGTAAGATGCAATGCAAAATGCTAAGAAAACATCAATATTTCCAAACTTTAGCCTGATGTGAGAGTTAAAAATGCCTGCAGTCAACTAGAGTATGATACATATAGAATTGAAATATTTGATATCGTGAGGGTACATTTTAGTTCTGTGGGGCTCTTTATATGCTGGAGCTTTAATGCAAGTGTAAGATTCAATGACTTTCAGACTGAGAATTGGATTAAAAAGAGAAATACCACCTAAAAAAAACCCCTGTAGTCATAAAAATTTTTATGTATATTGGCTACTTTAAAATATATCATTTTAAAAAACACCCAATCAATCAACAACTAAAAAACCCCAACTTAACTTTGACTTTATTTAAACATAAAGCAACCTCTGCTTTTCCAATACTGTTTCAAACTACTTATTAAATAGCACACCTCATTAGATAATATATACACATAAGCAACATAGAATTTAATAAAATAAAATTTAAATCCTTTTCTTAGCTATATAATGCAACTTCAGTTGTTGGAACTTCGCTGACAAAAATAAGAACAGTTTAGAGGTTTGTTCTGCATTTTTTTTAAATATGCAATGAAAACAGAATGCAGTTCTTTTGTAATTAAATGAACATTTTCTGAACACAAGTTTAGTCCAGACTTATTCCAATTGCACTGTACTCCAAGGCAGTAAGATTACTGAAAAATACTACACGGCTTGACTGAATCTGACCATCATCAGATTAAAAGGTATTAGCAGAGATTTTATAGAAGCTAAATGACAGTGTCCTTGAGGTAGTACTGACATTGACTCCAGCTGATACAGTTTTTGGTCATTAACATACCTTACTATGTGTCTAGAACAAGCTCTCCAATAATTAGAGCTGAATACACTATGATTTTTAAAATTAAATAATGCCTCTGGGAAAGAATCGGGGAATAGACAGCTAAAGGACTTTCAAGCAATTAACGAGAACTGTACTGTCAGGTTAAAAATTAAACATTGCAAAGTAGGTTAAAAGTTTCCTCTCTCACAAAAAAAATGTATATTGACATAGAAAACAGTTCCCAGGCATGCTGTTGAGTGAAAACAGAGGTGGAAATGGATACCTGTTATTTACAATCAAATAAAGCAAATTTCTCTACAAATTTTCATACTCTACCCTCCTCTACAGAATATTTTGTCTTCTTATGCCATCAAATTGAACCTCTCAAAAAAAGCTGACAAAGTTTAATTAAATATTACAAAGTCACTTATCTTAGATAGGTAGGCAAAAATGTAGAGCTAAAGACTCATGTATTAAGTAACTTCTGAATTCATATATCTCTATTCCTGCTACTCCAGGCTGAACATTCAGAAACTGAGACACTCAAATTTTAATCTTACTATATAACAAGGAAAAAAAATAATAAAAAAGGCAGAGTAAGGAATTTTTCAATGCTATGCATCTTTCATTTAGCTGTGTAGTCACCAAACCTCCCCAACCAAATACTAAACCCACACCTTCATTTACTATTCCATGCTTTTACACACCATTTAATGAGCTAATAAAGTCCCAGAACCCATTCAAAAGTGTGTAGCCATGCTAAAATAATCAATTGGAATAACAGAATCAGAACTTTTTCCCCACAGGCCCAGGCATGATGATGATCTTATGAGATCTAATTTTTGCTAAGTATATATACATATATAGATCATATTTATCAAGCACTCTTTCCTCTCCGCAGTCAAACAAAAAAACCCAGAAAACTGAAGATGAAGTCTCATGATATTGACCATCCCAGGTTAAAGTTTAGAGATTCACACAAAACTTCTCCAAAACATCATCTTTTAGATTATCCACAGGAATTCTGTACCATTTTGGGTTTATTTTATTCTGTTGTGGTTTCTTCTTAAACATATCTCAAAATCATGATGAACATATTTTCCTTTATCTAGATTGTGAAGAAGGTGAACATCACAAAATTAAGCATCTTCCAGAGAAAACATGTAATTGTATACCTATTCACAGGCACTGTCAGTGATCTTCAATCTTCAAAATGTCCCACATTAAATTAAAAGAAACTGTCATGAGTGTGCAACTACCAGTGATATAATGTATCCATTAAAACTCAGAGTGCTGAGGAATTGAGTTACAGTCCTTCAGCTCTTTTTCTTCTACAGTTTATTTAATGTTCAAGTACGTAACATGATAAAAGTGTGAAAGAAAATGAACTGAATAGAATTATTCCCGATCTAGAATGAACATAATGAAAATTGGCAAATGTTTAATACATAAGTGAGCTCAAACTATGCATTACTATTCTACATCATCTAGACACAGGATGTCTTATCAATAAAATGAACCACTTTCCTTGAACAAAGGCATAATCCTTCCCCTAGAAGTCTGGAAGGTGAGTGGCTGCTGCACCAACCTCAGGTGGACTCCACTGGCTTGCTTTAGTGGCTCCTGAAGAAAATCTCAAAGGGGACAAGAATATATATATATATATATAGGCCTGTGAGTCCAAAAGCACGAAATATATCTATGCATAGCCATTTTCTTTTAGACATGCTTACAACTGCCGCAAAGGGACATGCCAGTAGCTAGCTTTAGTCATAACAAATGAATTGGTGATTACCAAAGACAAGGCATTATTCAATATGAAAAATAATTGGAACAAGAAATGAAAAACAACCTGATGCATTTCTGGCGTATATTCCACATCAAAGTATTTCCAATAGAATATTTAGTTGCTTATTTTTGGTCCTGCTTTCTAAACATCTAATTTCAATATTTGTTGCTTCAATTTCACTCCATTACTTGTGTGTAATTTCCTTCCTCCTTGTAACATCCATTTATGCATTTGAGGACCATTACCATATTTCTCCTGAGCCTGCTTTTATGGGAGTTGCATTTTACCTGGGGAACTATTATGAAGCTTAATATGTAACTTAATGTCAGAAAGAATTTTCAGATATTATAAATGCATTATTTAGATTAATGCTACAATTTTTTCATTTTATGTTTTGGGGTATTTATGTACATAAAGTGCAAAAATTGTTGAAATGAAGCAAATAAAAAGCCAAACGCTATTAATAATCCTTTCAGTAGTAAACAGTCCAACATGTTTAGCCACATGCAATGAGTGAATGCTCAAATAATAGGAATAGTTTAAGTGTACAATGTTTTTCTTTACTAGAACTAAAATTATAGTCACAACAGTATTTGAAAACAATATATGAAGATAGCCCTAGCTAAACTACACTTTAGTCATAAAAACATATATGTATATTTTTAACTGTTTATGCAATGAATGTACAGTATACAATTACAAACGCATGACTATCAGTTTATTAGCAAATCATTAAAAAGTCCCAATTCTGCAATAGAATCTCATGACAAATCCTGAGCAACAAGAATGAAATTACTACCTTGAGAATCCAAACCTATAGACATTTCATACTCCCACACTACCAGTGACATAACGTATCCATTAAAACCCATACTAATTTGTATCTGATCTGTTTAATATAAACCAACATGATTTATATACTTCATTTTACATATACATATCTCTATCAATTACATTTAAGTATGATACAATACACTGTCTTCATCACCTATAGTATTACCCTCCAATGCTATTGCTCTATATAAACCTAAGTATGTAACAGCTCATAAAAAGATAAATCTCATTAGCTTCAAAAGAGACATCAGAGACAAGACAAAAGAGAAGGACAAAGTGCTTACCTTAAGCTTCTTAAAATGCAAATACTAGGTATAACATGTAGAGGGAAGACTGGTCCCAAAGACAAACAGATTTTAAACCAATGCAAGCACAAATTTTGGAAATATGATTGTGAACTGCGCAGTCAACTTGCAGTCTGCCAAATCAGGGTGACTACTGGTGGTCAAAGACAGGTCCAAAAGATGGGGGAAAAGTAAAAAGAAAATTGATTCATAAAGCAAAGGTAAGTTCAAATGCTAGCAAAAAATCAAAAGCATAATTAAAAAAAAAAACAACCAATCAAACAAACAAAAACAAATGTAAGGCACACTAATACCTGTCAACATGTCAATTGTGACTTGTCACACGCTTTAAGCTGCACATGTGCCTGACATCATGAATGCATTGTATAAAACAGCACAATATAACAGAATGGTTTTTAGCAGCAACAGATGCAGAAATAGTCTTCGGTAACTACCTAGACATATATATGCAAATATTATTGCATCTTTCACCCTGATTAAAACCCATTGAAACCTGGCATTAAATTATTCACAAGGTGTTACCAAGAGAACTTTATATGATTTATAAAGATTTATACAGTAAATCTCAAAAAATTTATATGATCCATTGAATTTGTATACAAAAATGTTTTGAAACTGGAATGGTACACAAGCTAAAAAAAACATAGCATACCTTTAATTATTCACTGTGCTCTGAAACTTTCCCTCCAAGTTTTGGAATTAATTTCACTTTTACTTTACTGCTATCATTAAAATATGGCTTTGAGTTTCTTGGACATGTGAAGTTATCCAGAGAGATAAAACGACAATAGTTTTCTCTTATTGTTGCAAATTAGTTCATACTCTGTATTCATCTACATCAGAAGAAGACCTTCAGCACTGCCTGCACTACTATTCTGACAGGCAACATCACATCACGGTCCTACTTCACCGCATCTTGAAGATAATTACAATTTTTGTCCCCAATTCCAGACAAAGGCAGTTACCAAACATCAAGCTGACTACTGTAACCACCCAAGTGCGAAGGCTACATTTATGCATATATATATTATTTCCACCCAGTCTGTTTCATACATTGCTATTTCTAGTCAAAAGATGCCACTCCAGTAGTAACTCTGTTTTCTTTATAGGTTGCTGACGACAGATGCCATAGCTAACAAATGCAAGATTTCCATGACAGCACAAGTTTCTCTGTGTACCCTGGACAGGGAGGGAGGGAGACACTACAGGGCTGGACAAACAGCCCAGGGCATGTGCAAGCAAGCCCTGTATTTATTAAAGAACCTCCTGGTGTGGCAAAGGACACTGAGTAATTAATCAACTGAAAAGTCAGCCATGTGCATTTCCATTAACACCAGAAGGCCGTAACATTTAAAAATCACCCAAAGCCCATGTCCACCACCAGTCTGCTATGAAACAAATGAAATGTGTGTGGCAACAGCAGAACCATGTGCAGGTGCTCCCATCTCCTGCTGGCTTTGTGCTGCTTTCATCCAGTGGCTACAAGGCCACAGGGCTGGACCAGTGATTTCTCCTGTGGGCTCATTCTTCCACACATGAGAATGGATGGAAGGAGGCACTTGGTATCTTATGGAATGCATACAGAACTCCAATAAACTCTGACTGAAAAATTCACTTTTGTGAGTCATGCAATTACACAGAATTGTTGTCCAAGTTCAGAGACACAGTCATCACAGCTGCAAAGAGATAAATGAAGGCCTTGTGCTGGGTTTGATGTGCATTAGGTGCTCAGTTTACATAACAGCTTCCAAATTACACATTAACCTCAGAAGCCTGGGAAAAGACAACGAGGATCAAAATGGTCCCCTTGTGGAAAAATTATGTAAT
>JAWWMP010000093.1:54994502-55007109 GCA_035047865.1 Dendrocincla tyrannina | reverse complement strand
ATTGCTTTGGTAACTATGCTTGCACAGACTTCAGAATATATTGGTTTCCTTCAGGAAGAAGGTAAAGCAAACCTGCCCTTGTGTCTCTCATATGGCATTTAAAGTACATAACCAGATATTGCACACTCACTCTTAAGAGGTACATCACAACTAAATTGCACTTTCTGCATTTACAGTTGGAGAAGATACTGCGATCTGTCCTACGGATTGACCCTGATCTAAGTTGAGTGATGAATTAGAAACTCTGAAATTACATCCTCTCAATGTCCAAAGTGGGATAAAATCCCACAGTGGGATGGCATTGAGATGGTACGTGTTCATGAACCATGTCAGGCTCCAGCCCCATCCCTGTCTCTCCACCCCCTCTGCAGTAGCTTTTACATTTGTTACATTATAATTAAAAATTAATTGGGCCAAAGAGGCAGATTGACAGAGGGCGTGTGGCCATGCAGTTGGAGCACTCACTGGGGAGCGACTGGAAAGGCTCTTAATCCAATTTATGTACTTTGTTTATAACTGTTCTTGAAACAGCATCAGAAATCCAATTTCTTTGTTTCATTTCATATTTAAATTTTACTTATAGTGTGAAAGTCTTACTAGGAGGAATCAAATCATACTTTTCTGTGGTGAAATCATGGTTTTCCCATCAGCCCTTTGATGTGAAGCAGAAGCAGCTCCGTTAGCCACAGAAGGTACTGAGCCCCAACCCCAAGCTGCTTGTGGGTAACTCCAGCACCTCTCAGTACCTCAATCATGACACAAGCATTTCGTGTAATGACAGTTTAATTTATAACAGACCTTGAAGCAAGGACCAGGAAAAGGCCCTTGTGAAGTGAAATCCTGTTCATGTTACAGCCAGCCCCTGAATCGCAGCTGAACAGGGACTCTGGAATAAGTGGGGAGGCCTCACCTGTGGGGTGAGACAGGTGTTTCAGGACATTCCACCGGTGAGGAAATGCCTTGGAAGGGGACTTTGGGCAGCACCTCTACCTCACAGGAGCATCCTACCTGCTGATCCTTAACTCTGGCTCCTGGGAGTTGCTTCAGAGTGGTCCCCCTGCACAGAGTTGGTGTTAGGAGACTTGGGAAGGGAGCTGGTTCTTAGCAGTGCTAAAAGATCCACCCTGCAACACAGAGGCATGTCCATGTATTATAATGCAGTCTGGCTGGAGAAGCTGAGCATTTCAGTCCCCTTAAGAGTGCAGGATGCACAGAGCCCTTCTGAGGGATGCCTGTCAACTCACAGCCCATGGTGAGTTGGCATTTGGGTGTCTGCAAGGTGAGGTGCCAGCTAAATGGTGTTTTCAGACTGAATAGATAATTCCTCTCTGAACATCTACATGAAGGACCTCTCTCTTCCCTGGATCTGGCCCACGTTCATACTAGCTGTGGTTTGATTGTTACATACCTCCTAAGGGTTACATTTTCTCTAAAGGACTCACAAAATAGTCTATTCAAAAAAAGTAATCTTCCATTGCCTCAAGACAGGCAAACTCTTTTGTTATTGTCATTGTGAATCTCCTCAAAACTGAAGCGCTTTTACATAGTTCAGTCTTTAAACATCCTCTTTTATTCTCATTCAAGAAAGTCTAGTTTTGGTAACAGTCCAGGATTTTAGTATTTCATTTTAGCTAAAGAAAAAAAGTCCAAGGAAAAAAATGGTAGTTTTTATTCCTTTAATTATGTCCTTTTTTTTTTTTCTGAAGTAGAGCAGTGAAATCTTGCTAACCACATACAATTAAAGTAAAATAATCTTATCTGTAATTTTACTGTTTTAGCAATTCTTGAAGTAAAAATACACCTCTGTGTACAAATTTGCTCACCCACTGCTTTTAAGCCTAAGAAAGAACTGCTTGTGTTGTACAACAGTCAGCATTTTTCCTATATTTTAATGCATACAATCTCTCATGGCAAAAATTTAAATGTCTTTTCAGATGAAATGGTAGTTTGAGTGGTTTTTTTTTCAATTATCTCTAGCACAGTGTCAAGACTGTTCTATTTCATCAGAGAAAACACTTTGGAGAAGAAATAAAGTATGTGCTACTGTGACAGTGGTGGTAAACTATTTATTTACCATAATTGGCTGTATTTTTAGGGGTGAACAGAATGGTATTGGATCTGAGAATTTCTAGAACAGGCATCAGAGAATGTCAATAAAACTACAGAGGCAAAATTAGTGTCTTCAATGTAAAATAATAAGCAGGTAACATCTCCCGTGCTTGTTTTGGTTGGTTGGTTGGTTGACTGGTTGGTTGGTTGGTTTTTTGGAGGTTTGTTGGTTTTGGTTTTGGGGGGTTTTTCATGCTCTTACTAGACTGAAATGTCTTATCTCTTGCAGTCCTTCCCATTTGTTTTCTGTTAACACATTCTTGGATTATTACTCTTTGCCATTATGTATATTTAAAACCTATTAATTTTTTATTTGTTCTTTAAGATTGTGTCATTAAATTGTATGCAACATATGCCATCAAACTTCTCTAAAAGACAGAAAGAATTGCCAGTCATAAGTCTTGCCTGTGCAAGGGGGCAAAATGTTTATATCTGATTATGCTGCCCTTCTTCAATATTAAGTAGAACTCTTATTACAACCCAGTAGAAACAATCTGTATATAGAGATGGCTGTTTATTAACCACAAGATAATAACCCTCCTATTGGTTTTGCTTATATTAGAAGTGGTCATATATATGTTTCTTCAGATATGCAGGAGTGATTTTTCTTTTCCTCAATACAGAAATTAATACTGGGTAGTAATGATCTAATTCAGAAAGAGGAAATCTCTCATCCATATGAGAAAATAACATAGTTTTTGGAAGATATGTGCCTGATTTGGAAGCTATATGGGTGGAAAGAGGGGAGTTATCACAGGTACTTCCTTAAACTGAGATATGTAATATTTTTTTTTTTTTGAAAAATAATATACTTCATCAAAGAAATGCTATTGAACTAGAACATCAAGGTTAAACTGTGATGCCAGGAGATGAGAGTCACACTCCATCTGGTCCTTCCTAGAGTGTTTGTGGAGGATTTTGCTTCCTTAATGTCAAAGAACAGACCTTGACTGTAGCCGAAGTGGGTATTTGTAGGTTCTTTCTGCAACAATTCCTCCAATCTATTTTCTACCAGCCTGGCAATTGTGCAATCGCATTGTCCATGCCTTTGTTTTGCTGCATATTTCAGCTTCATGCCTTTCAAAGAAAATCTGTCATTGCTTTTTGTTCCCCCTCCCCCATCCCCATTCCCAATACTGGAGAAAATCTCTGCACGGTGGAGTTCAAGTCTTCTGTGCAACTGCTTGCAGAGCTCACAGGCTGGCAGACAACGGGAACAGGGAAGCATGTAAGAAACTGAAGGCAGTGGCAGCAGAAACAAGCAGTCTGGGGGCACCTCCAGCCCACAGCAAAGAACCTCTGGTTAGCTCATGACACTTGCAACTCAGAAGGGGGAAATGGGTTTCAGAACATGGCCATGCTACTTTAGTAGGACAGGCAGCTTGCCTCCAGCTGTAGAGAGAGCAGCTGAGGGAGCATACAGGAGCCTTATCTCCACAGTTAGCTATCCTCAGCTCTGAATGTTGCAACAATTTTTGTCATGTGGTATTAGCTGTCGCAGTGATCAGCACACTGTTGAGGAGACAAGGGGAAAGTTTCTTGGAAGAAATGATCTAGAATTCCAGCTTCTGCTCTAAAAGCACAGTTGCTTACGAAAAAAAAAGTGTGTCATGTAAGGCAACTTTTAAAACTAAATCATTCACCTGTGCTATGCACTTTGTTTATGTACCTAGCACATTTCCTTTCCTGTTCATCTGTTGTACTGAACCCCCACACACATTTCCCGAAGCCCTCAACTCCCTCCATCTCTCAGAAGACTCCAAGCAAAACAAAATTGCACCAGTCAACCTGATGGGCAGTCCTGGAACCGAAAGAATCTCTGCAGCCAAAAGGCAGTTTTTAGCTTTCAAAACTAATGAATACAGAAGGCCTTAGCTGTCTAACTGAATAGTTCTGATTACATACAATTAAAGGGCAGTAGTGTACACTTAGCAGAGTTCCTTTCTCATGTCTGTTCTTTGCTATGATCTCAGGGACAATTAGATATCAAAGGTGGGATTTAGCAAATCCCATTCAAATATGTTTTACATTTTGTAGTATGAAGTTTTGAAACATAAATTTTTCTGCTTTTCTAGATGCAAATCAGACAGTAAGCAATCAGACTAATTAAAGCAACCTCCAAACAGCCACACAAAAAGCTTTATTCTTTGAACTCCCAGGGTGAAGTTTAATGCCAATACACTGGTTTTACCATTACAAAATATTTCAGGATAATGTGAATAAATTGACTAAAAACTGAAGCTGAATACTGCAGCAAAGAATGAATACAAGTATATAGGTCTTCACACTCATTTATTCCTGACAAATTAGAAATCCTACATTACTTTCTTAAAATGTAATACTGCCATAGGACAATACATAATTTTACAATATGAAGGAATTTAATGGGCCATATGCTACTAAAAAAAATTAGTTTTTGATCTTGTGATCAAATGCTTATATGGAGAGTAACTATGACTCTTTTTTCCTGCAGTATTTCTCCTGAAATATATTCCTCACAATTTTTGTAGAATAATTTATTGGATAGTATTGTCACTCCTCTCTGGGTAGGAGGACAGAAGTGACGGATGGTCCTGATAAAGATTGCTTCTATGGATCATGCAGTGGGAAGCTCATGTAATCAAAAATGCTGGTGTCTATTTAAACAAAACGGTGACTTTTGTTAGTCTGGGCTGCAAGGAAGCTTGACTTGAGGCTCTGTGCCCTCATAAAATGGGAAGCACAGATCCGTTCCCAGACTATATGACATACGGAGACTGATGTTTACGTTGAGCATTCCTTCCTGGGTAGTTTGTGTCCTTTGCCATTTGGCAGCCTCCCTGTCTCCAGATTTGAGCTGTGCTGGTCACCTGTGTGGTAGAGAAGTAACTGTGACAGTTGTACCATGTTAGGTGGCCTTCTCTTTCCAAAACTGCACTTTGTGATGAGTTACTTTGTACTCAAACCAAGTGTTTCAGCAGTATAGCTCATCTGGCATTGTTTAGGACTTCTGATGTGAACTGGCACATTCTTAACTTCAGTAGGTTTATGTTTCAGACAATAATGTTTATGTTGTTGCCTGTACAAAGGGTAAGTAGACTACTTGACTGTAATCAGTGCATGCAAGACAACGTTTGGACTTGGGATATTTCTGAGAATTGCTACAACCCATCGATACAGTTTGATATAGTTCTGTCTCCTTCCTTGAATCAGCATGTTGTATACTTTGCAATAAACCACTTCAAGGGCTGACGTGGAAAATTGCTTTTTTGTGTATCTGCTTCTTTGTTTCATTCCCTGCACAACCTCAAATGAGACTCTAGCAAAGGGGCTTAAAACACACAGGCAAAGATGGAAGATAAGCAGGCTAGAAAAGCTGGAACTGAATCCATGGAATTTCATCTTCATTTTAGTGGATGAAGAGGGGAGGGCAACAAAAGAACTACCTTGTATAGTATGTTGCAGTGGCTGTTGTTTACCTTCAGACATAAATTCATATTCAAAGTTTAGTCTGGGTTGGTTTATTTAATTGTTTTTATCTCTTTATCCTCTCTCATTTATTTCCTTGAGTGTATACTTAAAAATCTTCTAATTTACAGCCATTTCCATTGATCATGTTTTGACCTCCTTGATGTTCTAGTTCAAAAAAAGTGGCCTAACGAATACTAATGACTATTTCAAACAAAAAGTTTCTGAAAGTTAAAGATTTCCAAGCTTCAGAGGTGCTCCAACTATGCCTCATTTCCCTGGACATTCTTCTTACTTCTTCCTTCCTAGGAGAGTATCAGAGTAGTATGTGAACAATTTTTCCTTTTATCTGGTAACAGAAATGCCTTCTAAGGAAGATTCTGAATTTTTTATTCTGGTTAAATGTATGAATAGATTATCTTTTTCCCAGCAGAACATAATCTTCTCCTTCACTGAGTTATGTGGCTTGTGCATTCACTCCATATATGGAAAAATTGAACTGAGTTCCTTCCTCTTCAGGAGATGGATTTTATGCTTCTCTACAGAGTGCCATAAATAGCCAGCTCTCAGATAAGTGCTCTTGCTCTGTACTTGTAAAGCTGATTCTTTGTCTAAACCAAAACACTGAGCAAGGGACTGGGATCCTCCTGAGTGTTTTCAAACAGTGGAACTGAAAGTTCATTACTTCTCTGTTCCAACCAAGGCAGGAACAAAACCAAACCTGGCTTCTGCCAAGTATTCTAGCCATGAGCTGGGGGAGTTTTCTGGACTGGAGGGCCTTTGTTGTTTTACCTTCTATAAAATAGTTCAGTAAATGTCAAGAGACCATGATGTGAGACATCGATATGAGGTCCTCTCAGGCCTTGTAAGATGTAGAATAAAAGGATGTTTCTTATGCAGTTTTATGACTTCTTGTTTTTCCTCAAATGAGTGTCCCAAAATGAAACTTTCTGTTTCAGGCTAAAAAGATCAATTTTATGTTAAATGGACCAGTACGTCTCTATCTCTTATTTCAGTCTCCAGAAGAGCTGACAAAAAGTTAAGTTTATCTTGACACAAGCCAAATATTATTTTACTTTCCCTTTGATTCAACAGCAGAAGTCCCAGTTGGGAACTCAGAATGGCAAAGACTATCACCCTCCCATTTTGATAAACATATGTATCACTTCATTATTTTAACACTTTTCTGGGAATAGCTATCGAGTACTGCATTGCTTGAAAACAATTCACTCAAATATTTTTAATAATTTATTAACGGTTTTACAATTATGTTACATAATACTGTGTCTTTCTAGACCATGTAAACAGAAAAAAAATAATTTTCTGGCTCAATGTAAATGCTAATACTGGTGCCAGAATCATTATGTCTGCATATTAGCATCA
Source organism: Dendrocincla tyrannina (assembly GCA_035047865.1). NCBI lineage: Eukaryota > Metazoa > Chordata > Aves > Passeriformes > Dendrocolaptidae > Dendrocincla > Dendrocincla tyrannina. The sequence continues at coordinate 55,000,170 of JAWWMP010000093.1, read as the reverse complement.
TCCAATACAACAATCCTGCAGAAGGTCTTCTAAAACAAGCAAGTATAAGGACTAGGACTATATAAGGGGCAAGGGGGGGATTTTTAAATGTCCCCATGAAGATTTTTTTCCTATTTACCCAGCTCTGCTCTTGTGACCAAGTTTACTGAAATGCATAAATCAGAGCTGAGTATTTCAGAAATCTATCCATCTATATTTTTTTTAGCCTTCTCTTGTAAGTATGAAATATTGTGTCAAAGGCTACATCCATGTGGTTTAGAGAATTCAGGTAATTATGTAGGAAGATGGGAGGGAGGGAAAGAGGGAGGGAGGAAAGGAGGAAAAGAGAAAAGGAGGAAAGGAGAAAAGGAGGAAAGGAGGGAGGGATGGAGGGAGGGAGGGAAGGAAGGAGGGACGGAAAGAGAATTGGTAGCATAAAAATGTCCGTAGCTGCATAAAAAAATCAACAAGACAAGAAAACTAAGGTAAATCTCCTTATGTAACATTTTATCACTGTTTTGCACACCAAACCTCATAGACCATATCTATAAAACTGAAATAGTTTAACGATGAGCATATTAATAAATTATTCAAGGGGATGCAAATGTGTAAAGAAAAGTTTGCTGACACTTTAGCAACTGATTATTTTACAGGAAATTTCACCCTCAAAATATTTTGAAAATTTATGCTAGACTTATGGTTTTCAAGTTTTGACAGAAAAAAAAGGAAAACATCAAACATAAAATTCTATATAAAAACATAAATTAACTAAAGTTTACACCTAGAAATCATTAATAATTACCTAGTTTTGATTGTGGCTGTTTTTCTATACTATTTCCACAGAGCAACTTTAGTTGTATAATTGAGTTAGTCTGTTTACACAAGTATATACTTTTGTTGTGAATGTTAAAAGAAATTGGTCTCATACTACACTTTATTAAAAACACACTGTAAGCTTTGTAAAACAACTATCAGTCACAAGACATCTACAATTTATAATATATTTAATTAGTGCTTATGGGTGTTAGATGGGACAAAATAAAAAGTTCAACTAAAACAGATGGAGCTCCAATAGAATTTGTAAAATGGGTTACTTCACTGCTGGCAGCCTAGATCTCATTTCAGAGAAAAAATCAAAGCAGAATTGAGGAAGAAGAGGGAAGCAAAAAAGGTCACACAGAAGATCTGAAAAAGGCACTTAATCCAGGAACTTTTTTTTTTGCATGTTTTTTCTCAATACTGTTGTGCTTTTGAATTAATATGACATTCCTCTGAGCAAAGGCAAAGGAACTGCCTACAAGAGGATATCTTTATTTTCCTTTTAGAATATAACCTTGGCCCTATTACATGTTTTATGCATCAGGGAAGTAACATGGAAGGCAGATAGTACTGTCAATGCTCAACCCATGCACTGCTATAGGTATTGCTTCATTAATGGTCATACCATAGAATCACAGAAAGGTCTGGATTGAAAGAGACCTTACAGATCATCTACTTACAACTCCCCCAGCCATGGGCAGGACATGTTTTACTAGACCAGGTTGCTCAGAGCCCCATCCAACCTGGCCTTGACCACTTCCAGGGATGGGGCATCCACAAGTTCTGTGAGCAACCTGTTCCAGTGCCTCACCACACTCAGAGTAAACAATTTCTTCCTAATATCCAATCTAAACCTACTTTCTTTCAGTTTGAAGCCATTCCCCTTTGTCCTGTCACTATATGATCTTGTAAATAGTCTCTCTGCATCTTTCATGTAGGCTCCCTTCAGGCACTCGAAGGACACAGTGAGGTGACTCCAAGGCCTTCTCATCTTCAAGCTGAACAATCCCAATTTTCCAAGCCTTTTCTCACAGGAGAGGTGCTCCATTCCTCTAGCCATCTTGGTAGCCTCCTCTGGACTTGCTCCAACAGGTCCATGTCCTTCCTGTGCTGGGAAGCCCAGAGCTGGATGCAGTGCTCCAGGTAGGGGTCTCACGACAGTGGAGTAGAGGGGCAGAATCACCTCCTCGACCCTCTGGCCATGCAGCCCCAGGGCAGGGTTGGCTTTCTGGGCTGTGAGTGCACATTGGTGGGCCATGTCCAGCCTCTCATCCACTTACATCCCCCAAGTCCTTCATAGCCCAACTTCCTTCCTCAGAAAGATATTGATGAATCTTTTCAACAAAGACAGTGAATAATTTTGGAATTATTTTCAGAAATATGTTGTATTTATGGAGACTTACTTCAAGTATTTGTTTAAATACATATATATAAATATATAAATAATAATATTACTGGAATAGGCAAAGGTTCACTAGATTTACAGAAAATGACACTTTTTTATATGCTGTATGCAAAGTTACAGCTTTTTAAAAGCAAAGTACAGATGGGGGACAACTAAGATGTTTAAAAAACTAATAATTTAATTTTACTTCATAACTTGTTGACATCAGTGGTAATACACTGAAAACTTAGATGTGATTTGCAAAAGCAAGGTCTTCATTATTAATTGTGAATACCCATGGACATTAATTTTTTTAACAAGAAGCAAAAATACTGACATGATCTCCATTACAAAAAAAAAATCAAATAATTAAATATTTCTTCTCTTCCAAGTAAAAGCCATTGTGCTCCTTTTCTCCCAATTATTTCTGAAACTGTTTATTAATTTCTCTACATTTTTGTCCCCTTGTTCCTCTTCTCTGCCACTTACAGATTTGCCTGGGAGATATTTTTGTTTTAAATATTGCATACTTTCTTTTAGATTTGATAGATATGTTCTGAAGGGCTCTCAGGTATTCTTTCACTGCCAGTTTTTCTGTTTCACCCGTTTACTGTACACAGCCAGGAGTATCACCACTGGACATCTGAAGCTCATCATCTACTGAAAAGCTGTCTGAAGTTAGTACACGGTTTTAAAAGGAAAGACACATCGTTGATACGAGGTAAGCATGATTTTCTACAAAGTGCAGAAATGTATGGAAGGGAATGAAATTTCTTTCTCCAAATTCTTCAGTGGTTTTGATTTATTACTCCACAGACCTTTGGCCTAAGATTTTTTAATTGTCCCAGTCTGTTTGGGATATAGCAGAGACTGAGCATTTTTACTAGTTTAGATTATGACATTACTTAGCTTAAGAGTCAGTGACTTCTGCATTCTGGATACTGTTGGCTCACACTGTACCTCAGAGTTAAGATATCAGGGAAATCAAGGAATGGATTGACTTGTGGCAGTCATGAATATGGCCTGCAAACAAATTATCTGAATAACTACCTAAAGATATGGTCAGTGGGATGAATACTGTACACATTTGGCTGTATTTTCTTGCAGCTACAGAAATGAGCAAAACCGCACACAGTGCACTCCTTTGTATGACTGCGATGTTAAATACAATGTCTGAGATGTTATTTATAAAGGAAAAAAACCCCTACTCTGGCCCCTGACAGATTACACAACTATTTTATCAGATAGCAACCATCAAAGATGGCCTGTAAACAGTGGAAAAGACAAAACCCCTTTCTTAGCCATAGGGTCACTAAACAGGAGACTGTGTGAAAGTGACTAAGGAAGACATCCATATGGAGTCTGAAAGTTAGGCTATTGTGTACAAGCTTGTGATGCTTTTGCTAAGAGTTACATGAGACAGTTGCATACGCTCATTAATTATTGCAAATGTCACTTTCTTTTATGTTTAGTTCTTTAAGGTTAAAGAGTGCCTTGGTTTAAGAAGACTGACTGAACATTGCATTAACTCCTTGTTCCAGGCTTCTGAAGGGAACAAATGCAGGCACCCAAATCTAATTACCTCTGTGAAGTTAAGCACGGCTGTGCAGCAGTAGCTGAGCAAACGCTATATGACTTTGCTGGGTGCAGGAAAGAGTATAGCTGCAGCAGCATAAAACTCTGCATGTGCTAATCTTCCCTCTTTTTCAGCCTCTCATTTAGAGTCTGGTCAGAGATCAAAATTGTACCCCATAGCTTGCAGTTTAAATGAGATATGGTCTAGTAATGAAATTAGTCCTCTGTTTCTAAGGGTTAATCTTGCAAGGTGCTGAATGCTTCCCACCGTATCAATTCAGTAGTTCTTGACAATTCCTTTTAATTTGCTGTTACAAATTCATAGTTAAGATCAGGCACAGGTTGGCTACAATGGAGGCTATTACAGCAGGAAAGCATTGGTACCTGGTAACAGATGATGATGACACGGTGAATCATATGTACTATTGCAGAAAATGGACTAAGTGGATTATTTTTAGCAAGGTAAGTATTTTGTAGTTTGAGTACTTTCTGCCATGACTATCTGCTATTAAGAAATTGCAATCTGAATGTAGGGAAGAGTTTGGCCTGTATTGTTTTGTTTGGTTTTGGGAGTTTGTTTTGGTTTTGTGTGTGTGTGTCTGTGTTTGTTTTGCTTTTTTGGGTTTTTTTTTAAGGCTTTTTAACTATGTATTTGCTCAGAAATGGAGAAATTTGACATGTAAAAAGTTCAGCTGTAGTTAATGACATCAGTAATACTACAATCTTCTGGGACCAAGTGTGAGCGGGGAGCAGTGCTTACATACCAGCCCAGGGCAATAAATGGAGCTATTCCGTGAGCACAGCACAGCATAACCATCCAGGTTCCTTGTGCAGTGAATGGGAGCAGTAAAGCTCTTGGGAAGGTTATTTAGAATAGTTGTAAAAGGAGCACAGCCCATCGCCAAGCAGGAATAGAGTTGAAATTCTGCCTCTCCCCTGGGCTTACGTGCCTATCTGCACTCCTGGAGACAGGTGCCTCAGCTTGACTGGGAAGGCATTGTTATGCTCAGGCAGGAGGTGAATCTTCTGCACTGATCGCTGCTTGGCCTGAGGGTGTAACTGATAATAGGCAGTTTTGGAGGCAACAAGCTAATCTTAATGTCAATCTATTAGACACTCACAACTCCCACCTTCTAGAGCAGTATGCTAGCTACCGGGCCCATTACTTGCCTTAGTGAGCACTGCCACTGCCAGAAATGCCCTGGATTCCTGGAAATCGCAAGGGTGCTGGAAAGAGGCAACTCAGTTCAGGAGCTGGCAGAAATTAGAGTTCCCCTTCTGGACTTGTTTGTGACTGACATCTTAAAGTCGTGGATATAGAAATATTCCTGCTTCCATCTCTTAAAACTCCAGTTTCTGTAGAGAAAGTTCTATTTTAGCCCTTTTATCTTGATCTGCTTATGAAGTGAGACGAGTGAAATGCAAGAGGGCAACCAAATGAAGGGGATACACAGAAGTTAAGAGCTGAAAATAGGGAATAATGAGATTCACTGTGGGGGGGAAGTCTTAATGGTGTAAGAGTTAGTGAAGAAAAGAAAAAGAAATAGGAGAAATGAGGCTAAACGAGCAGGGACTAAAAGCTGAGGTTAGTGAAGGAAGAAAAACAAGTTAAAACCATCATTAGAAAGTGTAATGCTAAGAGTTACAAAGAACGGTGGTGTCATTTGGGACACTGATTGCATGCTTTACTGAACATTGCTAGGAGCATTTATCATTGCAGCAGCCATAGGCTTAGTTACTGTTGGCCTCAGTGACATCTAAAAGGATGAACATTCAGTCTTTAATGGAAAGCTAGAGATCACTGTAATAGCAATCTAGTGTGTAGCACCTGTACATATGAGAAATAGAAAGGTCGGTTTTATTACAAGCAGATGAACTTAGCAATAGGTATTAACCAAAGATGTAGTTTTT
>JAWWMP010000093.1:54968646-54987460 GCA_035047865.1 Dendrocincla tyrannina | reverse complement strand
GGATGAAGAAGTGTGGAGGGAGGTGATCAGAAAGGTGATCTTAGTCGTCAGAGACTTATTCCCCAGGGCTCCTCTGTGAAGCTTCACTGTGAAGCTTCACTGTGAAGCTTCACTGTGAAGCTTCACTGTCTTTTTATTTCTTTCTTTTACATTTATGTGCACGCACAGAATTTCTCCTGCATGTAAACAGAAACATAGCAAAGTTATGATGTAAAGTTAATTCATGTTAAAAAACTGAGAAAAGTTAAGATTGTCATAATAAATAGGCCAAATTTCACATCAGCACCGTACTTACTGGCATGAGAGCCATATTTGGTCCCATGGCAGATGCAAGGCTGCCTGCAGTTGACCAAATTAAATTCCTGAGACATTAAATGAAATGTCAGTATAACCTAGAAGGCTAAAAAAATGTTTTATTGACAGTTGAAATATTATTTCTGAGTGGTTTCAGGCTTTTGGTTATAAGCTGTATTGTCCGTGCACACATTTTTAAAATATATTTTGGCATTTGTTGTGTTTGTCTGTTTTCGAAAGGAAAGAGATGTAAAATCTTGAACACATTCTTTTGCTTTCCCTGCTGGTTAGTTATTTTTTATGAAATAAGGTGCTAACAGTAAATGCTACATTGGTCTTTTTTTAGTTCATTTTTTTTTAATTGTACTCCGCAAGAAGTTTTTGGGTTTATTTTTTGTTTCCTTTTTTAAAAAAAAAAATTCAGTTCGTCTGATATTTTTGTCAATTATTTTTCTTTCCCAGGGTACATCACATTACAGTGCTGTGTTCTTTTTTATTTGCAAGTGAACCTGTCTGTGCAGGCAGCACTCCCACAGGCATTGGTGCACCCACTGGATATGCTTTGGGATCTGGTTATAGGACCAGACTCCCAGATGGTCCCCAGGCTCCAGAATTGCTCAGAGAAACGGTTTCCTACCTCACTGCCCATTCTCTTCCTACTAAAGGAAAGGACAGTTTCTGTCATTTTCAGTGAAGTTGAACAGTTCAGCCAGTATCTGAGAATCAATGCATTTCAGTTTGATTGTAGTATACACTTGCCTTTAGCATTTTAATATTGGCTTTGTTTTGGTGTTGTTTCAAAAGACAATTTCAAAAGGATTAATATAGAAAAAACTATCTAACAGAGATACTATTTATCATGTAAGTAAAATGAGTGAATTTGAAAGTTACCTTGCACTGTTCTCTAAACCAAATATCGCAGTGAGAAACCAGGAAGTGAAACCTGTCCATTGTTTCCATTTTCTGAACTGAATAAAGTAGAAAGCCGAAGGGCATAACTGCTGGAAAACAAACTGGTTTATCAATGTTGAAACAAAATGTTGTCACTTGTTCAGTGAGAAACGGAAGAGGGCCTTACATCCCACAGCCTTGAATTTTAATCGGGGTCAGGATTTGCATAGTAAATTTTTGACTGGAAACCAGTCTCAGGACCTTGACAATTCAAACACAACTGAGAAACAATCGTTGTGCTTACAGAAGTTGGTGAAAGTGTGTTGTTACTTAAAGCATACTCAATTTTCACTTTATTTTTCACATTCTAAGGACATTTAAAAAGCATCCTTTGAGATAAGGGTTTTGTGTTATCTGCTTGCTTGTACTGTGGTTTAGAAAGATGTTTTGCAATATTTTCGGTGTACAGTGCTATACTGAGTGGCAGGTTTACGGCAGTAAGCTCTCGTGAAGTACACAAAATGAAATCTCTAAACCTTGACTGTTCAGAGACAAACTTCAGCTTCTTGTATCAAAGATGAGTTAGTGGTTTCTTCTTGGAGAATGTGCTGGTCGAGCAGCAGCTATACTGCACTGTATGCAGCATTCAGGCAAGTGTCAAGTACAGGGTCAACAGAAATGTCTTGTACATGGTAACAGTTTAGGAGGCCATGAGGTCATCCTAGGACCTTTATTTTAGCCTTTGGCTGTGTTTTTTTTCTTGCTAGCTCTCCTGCAGCTGTGGCCTTCCTGAGGCGTAACACCAATTTTTGACTAGTGCACTCAGGAGTTGTCCCTAAGTGATAAAACCTATATTAGATCATGGTTATGGACTCATCAGCCAATGGGCCTTGTCCAAATACTTCAGGTGCTCATCCCAGTGACTTTGTTGTTCCAACCCTCAGGAACACAGGTGTTATAGTAATGGGTCTTTGGTGGATGTTCACTGAATGGATGTTCAAAGGGAGAAGAAATTTAAATGACCAGGAGTAGAAATGGTGTGTAAGGAAGATTACAGTACTTTCGTACTCATTAGCCATGCCTGGAAGAAAGTATTTTTCATGATTTATTTCCTTGAGATGTTTCTTCAGGTCAGTGTGTAACATAGCCTTCGTTTAGCCATAATGGTTACATGGAAGAGCAGAAGCTCTTGAAAGAAGGCAGTCTATTTGAAAAGCAGGATTCTTTGTATCCTTTGTACCCTTGTGTAAAGACCAGTTAAACATCACTCGGGGTTTTCTTCCACATGCTGTAGCTGTCTCTAGTGCCCATTAAGTCCATGTACCAGTGATGTTAGTTTATAAACTTAGAGCTAGATTCTCAATAAATCAGGGTAAGTTCAGTGTTACCAGTATTATTTCAGATACTGTGAGGACCTACAGTTTATTTGTGTTTTGTTTTTTTTTTTTTCTTTCTTTCTTTTAACTATTACCTGTGTGAGATTTTTCTACTTAGGAACCAGATTCTCAGACTTCATCTGACTTTTTTTCTGTGTTGCCTGGATTGATTGTACAACCTCTTCCGGCACTAGTACTGCTGAAATATTGTGGTAGTACATAGCCACACTGTAGATCCATCCAAATAGATAGGCCTGATTCAGGGGGCATTTATTATTGCTTCTGTGGAGTTAACTTGTAATCCCATAATAAAGTAGTAGTAGGTCACTTAATCCTTTTAGATTGTATTTCACTGTACATTTTTTTCTTATTATTTTATTTTAAGGCATTGTGTTCACACTTCCAAATTATTAGAGCTTTTTGACACTTCAGAGATGCAACCTGGTTTGGGAAGGTTGTAGTTAGCAATTTATTATTGAAAGCCTGTCTTTGTGCATAATGTAGGCACTAAATAGAGGGCAGACTGTTTACCAATGTAATGATTTTTAATTTTATTGCCAAAAAGTGGTAAGTGGCTTGATTTCTTATAAAGTGAGGTGTTCAGTCAGGTGCTGTGACTGTGCAAGATTTACTCTTCTTTAACTACATCTGGCAGAATATCAGACATGACTAGGTTGTTTATACTTTTTACTGCAGAGTCTAAAAATTGTATTAAATTGTGAACATGTTGAGTTCTGCTATTTAAAAGAATCTCTGGTTTCCTTTTGCCTGTTTTCTGCCCCTGTAGGAAACACTGCTCCTCCAGAAACTGGAGACTGAACAGAACTACTGATCTGTCATCTTACAAATAAAAATATGTGATGCCCTGAAGTTGTTTTCACTTTGTATGCCATTTGACATGCTTTACATAGAAGCAGTGCTTGGTTGTCCAGAAAAAAAGATGTTTCCAGTTTTATAATATTTTTCTTATCCCACTTTTTTTTTCCCTGAGACTAAACAAGGATATCATATGAGTCCTGAAATATCTGTTTATTCGAATATGTTCTCAACTCTCATTGGCAGTGAAGGACAATGACAATACGGCCATGTATGAGAACAGATCTAATACTGCAGCATATTGTAAAGAAACTAGGTAACACCTGAACATGCAGATTAATTTTGTCAGCAAAATTCTCATCTCCTATTCACACAGTGGATTTTCTTTCTGCTTTCTGTACTTCAGCACGATTATAACAATGGCAGTTCTGAAGAAGCAAGAAAATTAGGTCTGAAGTATTTGTTGGGTTGTTTTTAAATAATGACAGGTTATTGTCTGTTTTGATTTTGAATATTTGGCTTCTTGTATTTTACTCAGAAGATTGTTTTAGTATCAGAAATTCTTGTGTAAACTGATGAATTAATTCCTACCTCACTGTAGCAGTGAAATATTTCACAGTTGGGAAGCTGTGCCACTGAAAGAGTGACTAAATTGCTTAGAGCTTTCTATAGCTAGAGATAGAAACCTCTATCTGGTGTTCTAGCACATTATGTCCACCAGCTGTTTGGGCCACTTGATGATAAATAGATACAGATAACCTTTTTCCCTTTAGTGATACACTTTTTTGGTGCTTATGTGAATTATAAAACTGCCTACATGAAAGATGCCATTTGGTGAATAATTTTGAAATTCTAGTGTAACTGATAACACTGAAGTCTTAAGTACAAAAAACTGTGAAGAAAAATGGTCTTTGGGATAATTGATATGTGTTTTAATCTTAAAATTTATATTCAGTTTATATAAACTGCAGGAAAAAAGGAGAAAACTGAAAAACAGATTTTAAACTGAAACATAAAATTGTGTCCATCAGAAATATAAAAACACTTTTCTGATTTTTTTTCTTCATTTACAGAATTATTTAGTTTAAGACCAGCAATTTTTTGAATTGGTTACTTTTAACACAGCGTCTCTATCAGGTTCATTGCATGGCAGTGTGTTTACTGGCTGTGCAAGGATTAGGAAGAAAAGGTTGGACTATCCCTTTTGAAAGCAGTGGTGGCTTACATATGATGAAAGTGTCCATGAAAGTATGACTTGCAAAGATTTGAACAATTTTTTGGGGATCAGTTGCTCTGAGTGGTCTTAGTTTAGATGTAATCAGTTCCATGCAGGGCCTGGGAAGGGCTGGTTCAAGAACAGATCATCTCCTGTTGCTGATGGCTGTGTGTAACTTTGTTTTGAAGTTATTAAACAGGTAATTGCATTCCTAAAATCTGCCTCTATTACAGAAAGAGAGGGATGAAAACTGTATACACAGTTTGTACCTAGCTGTCTGCTTAGTGCTATTTCAAAATACCTGGAAGTTTCAATTTTAAGTTTCCTATCAAATATGGCTTAACATTACTGCTGTTACTACACCGTTGCCTACCATTTCCTACACTATTTCCGTGGGAGAGAAGTCTGTGATATGAGACAGGAATCTAGTTTAGACATGACAAGAATTATGATTTTCATTTCATTACTCAAGATTCTGTAGATTAATTAATGTTGAATACAGCCTTGGGTACTTCGCAAAAGTAGTTTTGTGTCAAATGTTACTTTACTTTCAGTTTTAAAATCTCTATTTAAGTGAAGCATTTTCCATTATATGAATTCCTATTTATATATTCTAACTCTATACAACCCTCCAATATGGGCTATTACACAACATGTGTAGTACATACGTGAAACCTGACCTTACACTTGCACAGGAAGTTTTTTCATTGGTACCACAAGAAATTCCGTAGGTGTGATTTAACAAATTATTCATCCTAAAAAGACACCTAGCGGAACACCCCAGTAAAAAATTCAAGTGCAATGTTGAAGGTAGTGAAAAGCAAAATCACCACCATTCTACTCATGGTCTTATTGATGGTTTTGAGTCTGACAGCTCCTTCTTCCCTTGTTATTAGAAGAACTGTATTGTCTGAAATTAGCCCAGTCCCCATCATTGTGTTGTGTAAAAATCATGTACTTCAAGGAGAGGATGGGCTTGTGGAGATCTTGTACTGGTCTAGTGAAGCAAGTTGCTGTCCTCTTTTAGCTTCATACTGTACTGATGCTAAGAAAAACACATTCAAATTGTGAACCTCTACCTTTCAGTGAGAAAAATGTGGGTTTAGGCACTTAAATGAATGGATGAGTTTTCAAAAGTGCCAAACACCAACATCACATAGCAATCTTGGTATTACTGTAGGTTGTTTAGTACTTTATAAAAGCATCAGAATCTTCATGCAGGTGTTTTTGTCTTATAGATGTATGCGTTATTATTTGAATGGTTCACAAGCACAGAGTTGGGAAGAGTGAGTGAATGTCTTTATAGAAAACATTTTCAGTAGCTTTTTCCTTCTCTACTTTAATCACATGTTTTAACATATTATGTACCTAAAAATAAACCTGTAGTGTTATTGTGGGTAAGACAAATAAATTTGAAAGCAGAGTTCACTCTGACAAAATTAATTTAGGTAATTTTTCTCTATATTGGGACTAATGCCATTTCTTGCTTTTCCTGTTAGACTCTACTAGTCTCCCATATTTTTCATTGCTCATAAATAAAGATCTGAAGATACCTGATGGTGTACTTATGCCACTGATTACTTACTGTGCAGAATATGAATTCTCACTTGAGTCTGAGTCTAGAGTATTAGACTCAGACTAAAAAAAATTGCTGGGAGAGTTCAGGTAAAAAAAGAAAGGGATCAAGTATGAGTAAATCTAAAGAAAAACTCCATTGTATAGTTCTGCCTTGGCATTAAATAAATTCCAATAAAGAGGACACCTCTTAAGAAATTATGCCCTCCTTGGTACAGAAGGCTGAAGATTTTTTCAGATGTTTCATTGAATTTGCCTCCTCCGAGGAAAAGGAGCTCCTTTTACAAGGTAAAATTGACTTGTAGAGTTAAGCCTACTGTCCTGTGCAACAGTAGCTAGAAAATCTCACTGAAAGAAGAGAGACTGAACAAGGTACAGAAATAACATCTCCTTCCCCTGATAGCCTTCTACGTACTTGCACAAGGTTTCATCCCTCCTATTTCTATAGGAGGAAGAGCAAGAAAAAGCCTTGCCTGAGGACCAGGAGCAATTGTTGCTTTTATGAGTCAAACTTCTCTTGGGAGGACCCATTATCTCCTGGGAGCTTTGTGTCATTCCCTGGCTGTAAGGGCTAAACACCATCATATGTGCTGTTGGCATAATGGAATCCTGTGGGAGTAGGTCATGGTCTTGCGCATGCTCATGCAAGGCAGCAGGCAGACAACAGTATTGGGTAAATGTTGGGGAGTGAGCATCCTTCTGTAGCTTGCTTGAAGGCAGAGGATTTGCATGAGCCTTATTTGTCTTCTGTCTGCCCCAGAAGATGGTGGCACATCATGGCAATTAGGATGGAGCTGAATTACTCGTTCCAAGGGAAACTTCTGTTGAGTGCGAGCCTGTGTGGAGCCAGAAATTGAGGGCACAGAGGAAACTCAAAGAAACTAGCTAACCCTCCAGATGTTTCCTTCCAGCCTGGAGGCATTGATCAGAAATAAAACGGGCAACAGCATGTCACATGGGTAATGAAATGTACTGTTTGCCAAAACAGAGTGCAAAAAACAGTCATATACCATTTGTAGACAGTATTATATAATAAAAGAGTAAATTCCTGTCACGTTCTGTAGCATTCTGCATTTCATCTCATAAATCGTGAAATCTTGTTGCTTTAAATGAGTATTCCATTTTATGTTTATAAGTAAGAATTTTTCATATGTAGAACGAAGCTAGAAGTCAGAATTACTTTGCACTATTAATGTTTCTACCTAATAAGATATAAGACGTAAGCATTTGCTATCAAATAGAAAAAATAGCCTCTTGAGTTAGACATGGTATTCCAGGTCATTAGCTTTTCTAGAAATTACAGAATTATTTGTGTGTGTGTGTGTGTGTGTGTGTGTGTGTGTGTGTAATCAATTAATTCTTGGTTATTTGTTTTTCTTAATGTTGAAAAATTAGTTTTTGATGGGGAGTCCTCACCTCAGAATAATCACACATACAGTAAAATATGGATGCTTCTGGCAGTCTGGGCTTCATAAAGGTGTTAAAACCACAAAGTACTTAATTTTCATAAAAGTACTTGCTGATAGGCAACTTCTTGATCTCGTTTATTGCTGTATAAGTCTGGGGTAGGTCTGCTGAGGTCACTGGGCTCACTTTGGTCCACAGTGATACTGCTGACTCTTTGATTTGGTGCTGACTACTCCTAGTGGAAAGCAGTCTGAGTGATTTTTTTTGTCTGAGGGGGGTTGGGGTATGAAGACCAAAGTTCGGTTTTCTGTCGTCTTTGCAGATGTATTGTCATTTTTGACTACTTTTGTGGATGGTTGGAGAGCTGCAGTCTGTCCAAGGAAAAAAGATGTCTTTCATGCATTCTTACGAAGTTGCTGATGTTGCTGAGGGCACAGACAGAAGGCCAGTTGTCAAACTTGTGCTCCTTTTCTGTCTTTTAGCCTTAGCATCTGAAAATGTGGTTGTGACAGTCTTCTTTAAGAATGTAATTTGCTGGGCCACATGAAAAGCCTCTTTACCTGTCACTGGCTCAGAATCAGTATCATATCTTAAGCTTAATCCAAAAAGGGTTTCAAAACTCTGTAGATATGACCATTAGTTTAAATAGAAATGATGAATTCTTCATGAGGGCTATTCTGTGAAATGAAAGGATCATATTGACTTTGTCTAGATTTAAACCATGTGAAATCTTGTTCTTTCAGTATTTATTTGTGCAAAACAGTGGGAAAATAGGGAAAAAAACTTTTACAGTATTTCAGGCGTAAACATGTGACCTTCAAGTATTAAAAACTGTTGGTAAACCTGCCTTAATATGGAAGTAATTGACAATATTAACAGCCTTCCTTTACAGACAAGGAATTGTGTGAAGTAGTTTACTGGTGTAATATAGTTCTGTGAATATTGCCATGAAACCTTTCTTATGTGGTTGTGGCTTTTAACAGTTACAGCTGCAAACAGAACATGCTAATTCTGTTCTTTTTAGATGGTATGATGTTAAATAAGTATTTTGCTGTAAAGATATTTAACTATCTGTAGAACAAAGCTTGTTGGGCTTGGCATAAAATTTCAGTAGTAGGATTTAGTTAAACTCATGTTGACGAAGGACTAATGTTTTGTCAGTGGGTGACAAGAACAGTGAAATTAGATATGTTTAAGTGGAAAAAGGAGGAACATAACTTTTGCAAGAATCTCCTTGGGCAGTTTAAATAAGTTCACCATTGTCCTCTAGAGTACAAAGCAGAGTCACAGTAAACAGTCCACCAAAGATGCGAGATCTTTTGCCTTCAGTAGACATAATTTTTTTTTTGAACATCTGTAATGCAAGACTAGCATTGACTTTGGTATACAATCTGCTTTCTGCATGTTCTCTGTGCCAGATTTAGCAGTTGATGGAATTTTTGCAGCAAACTTTGTGTTGATTGAGACTTGTATTGCATGGCATTAGCAGCCACCAGCTTAGTTCTTGTTAAGCAATTTTGCAGTGTGTTTTAAAGACATTTACAATTCTGTGTTTAGCTATTACATTTTATTTGTTTAATTCGGTAATCTATTTTTAAATAACAAGTTGCGAGCAATTCTAGTCTTCCCTTGGTTTTACCTGTATGTAGTGAATTAGAATAATCACATTCTCCCCGTGAACCACACACTAGGGAGTAGACAACTGCAGGGAGACTCCAGGATCCTTTTGTACCTGAATTTATATTTTACTCATAAGCATTTACTCTTAGGTTGTCCCTCTTGTGATGAATAGTTGCTTAGTATACTGTTTCTATGTTTAAATAGATAGTGAAATATCAGTGAATAGATATTAAAAACCACTACCTTGTGAAAACGTATGCCTTTATTTAAGCCGTTAAGAAACACATCCATCCTGTAGTTCAGCTAAAAACTGACCTTTGCCAAGGGCAAGAAACACACAGAGATACGTCAGGTTAATATCTTTTACATCTATCACTGTCTGACTTCAAGGCAGACATGGATGTGTGGAAGCTGTTGCCCTCCTAGCGTGCTATTAAGGATTAAGCTTTTACTGTGCAGGAAGAGAACAGGAGTTGAAGTAAACGAGTCAGGATAAAAAGTACAAAAGTTGTTGGTTTTGCTTAGGGAGAACGTAAACCTTTAACCATTTGGAGTCAAGAAAAGCTGGCTACAAAATCTTATTTCCCCTATTAGCAAGGCATAATCAGCCAGCAGCACAGTGAATCAAGCCTTTGGCTGAAAGGCCACTCTGAAAGGTGGCAGGTCTTGTGTGGCATGGCAATTTCTAATCATCAGATATGATTCTGGCATATCTCGCTGTATATATGCTACAGAAATTCTGACATAAATGTTGAGCAAATCATCATAATTTACTGATAATGAGCATTTTGCCATGATTCTGGCTGCTTATAGCATATTCCCATCTTTATTTTGTGCCAAGTTATTGCTCTGTTGTACTTTATGTGATGTTACATTATTACCATATTCTCAGCTAATTTAAATTGACAAATTGCCATGGAATTCAGTAAAGTCATGCCAAATTACAGCACTGCAGACCTGTCTATATTTGTCTCGTTAAGGAAGTTCAAATAGAGCAAAGCTAAATATAAATGTTATCTTTCTTGACTTGCAATAGAATAATTTAGTATATGCATGATTAGTTACATACCAAAGTGAAATTACACATTATTTGTGTTGGCATTTTAGATGACAAGTGAGAACAAGTTTCATGAAAGCTGATAAAGTGAGATATAAGTTATGTTCTTTGGGAATGGCTTGTATTGAAGTGGGGGGAGAACCAAAATGGTGCATAGGTCCCTGAAGTGGCAGAGACTTGAGAAGTTATCCCACATAGCAAACAGGTGTTCTCATCAGTGTTCTCAGAGTCAAGACACTGCAGTGGTCTCTTTTCTGTTTTTGGTGTAAGGTGAGCTTGGCAAATCTCTGACCAGCCTGTTTGTAATGTAGATGGTCCCACGGGATACCTCTGACACAAGGAAGATCTTATCCCGAAGAAAACATCACTTCTGCATTCCCTCCTGGGAGATAATGGTGACTTCAGACTGCAGAAGTTGGAGAATATTTCACACCAACCCTAGGCTTTGCATTTTCATTTTGGCTGTGCCACTGAGGAGCATAGGCATTTCTTCCCAACTTGTCCTTTTCCACCTCTTTCTTATGATCTCTTGTTTTCCGGAGGTGCTCTGCATACTGATTTATTCTGACAAAAACTGCTGGTTGTTTTGTTCATTCTGTTGAAGCAGACAGATATGAAGCAGTTGGCATTACACGACTGTGCTGTACAGATTAACAATGTGGAGCGGCTATAGATGACATATTTCCTAGTTATCTGCAGTTTATATATAGAACCTGAAATTCTTGTTTCAGTTCTTTGAAAGTTTCACCAGAATAACAACGGGTGCTCAATCACAGGGATCACATGTTCATTGCTGTTCATTATTCTGGTTTTGGTTTCTAATATGTGAGTGGCTAGGGCAAAAAAATCACTGCTGAAATAATTGCAGCTGCAGTCTGAGTTGTTCGCCGATTTAGGCTTAAAACTTAAAATGTTCTTTTTAAGCTGGTTTTTTTTTGCAGTTTCTATTGTACCTAAGTAAGTCTTAACAGAGATGTTTTGAAACGGTATGTACTTCAGGTCTTTAACTGTAGATGCTGCAGAGGTGTAAAAGGGCATTTTAGTAAAAGTTGTATGCTCTTACACATATGTTTCGAATAGAGCTGCAAAGTAAATAAAACCAATGTTGTTTTATACAACTTCCCATTTTTCATGTTACAGCTACTTACTGTTTAAAAAACAACCTCTACGGACCCTTGTGAGTCTCCTTCCAGTAACTGTTGTTAAATTCTGTTCCCCTAAATAGAGGAAACCTGCTATTTCCGTCGGTGACAACAGAGTTCATTAGGTGCATGGTGCTGTTAGTTGTCACTCTGAACACCCAGGGTGTTCAGTATTTACTCCGGGGATCATGACAATGTTCTTTTCATGTATTTATTCAGTAATAGGACTGGTTGACGGTGGCTTTTTGCTCTCTGTGATGTTTGAGCTCTTCCTTGGTTGGTGTCTGCTTTGATTTGTAATAGAATAAGTGACAGATGAATGATTTGTCCTGTTGCAAACCTGAGAGTGGAGTTTCACTAATGTGAATTGGACACCTGGGGTATTGTCTGTGGTTTTTTAAGGATCCGGCTTGAAAACAAGCTTTGCCTATTGTGCGGGTCACCAGCCCCATAGGCAGAGGATGGGTGTGCCCTCACTCAGGAAATCTGTCAGTGGTGTACCAGCTGGGGGAGTGGGCAATGGACTGTGCCCTGCACAGCCATATGAATGGAGGGAATGTCAAATTCTTGTGCGTGCACGCTCCTTGAAGGCTTCTTTTCCACACCACAGTCAGTGCACTTAAGATACACCTGAAGTGACCATCTTTTTCAGAGCTTTCAGAGCAGGACAGCGGCCCCCGATCGAGCTGCAGTGAGCCCTGCCAGCTGTGGGGCAGAACCAGACAGTCTGCCGTGGGAGCCTGCGCTTCCAACTGGCTGCTCTCCTCGCGTTTCAGGACAAGTAGGACTTGTGGCAGGCTGGCAGACAGTGTAGCTGCACAGGGCAGCTCACTGGGAGTCAGGTCAGGTAAAATAAATAATTAACTATTTCAATGAAATATTACGGGGGGTGGGAGAAAGCTTTTGTTGCCAGCAAAAGGCTCATCAGGCAAATAGAAGGCATTCTGTAAGTTCAGCATTTATGATATTTGGGGAAAAAAAGTAGTTAAAGAAGGATCATAGACCTTTCTTATTGCCTCTGCATCCCAGAAGTCTAGCAGTTCTTTGGGTTAAGCATGAAATATGTGCTCCTGTAGAGGAACTAAGCATAGAGTATCTCCTTGCCATTGGTAATTTCATGCAGTAATCTAGCGTGCACCAATCTGCAACATACACAGCCACTCTAGACCATATCCCATGTGTACACACACAAGTGGTGTCAGCTTTCTATTTAGCATTCAGTCCTTTCTCAGAAGATTTATAGATCTGAATGCATATGAGCTTTTCATAATAAGGCTTTTTCTTTTCATTTTTCTCTGGTTTAAATCTGTGTGTGTATGTTTTTAAATATGCATGCAAATGAGTTTTGCCTTCTTTTTTTTTTTTGTTTCATTTTCGTTTGCCATAGTGTCCAGGAGTTCTGCAGCATTGTTTAGGGGATTGCTAGTGTGTGACTGAAGGTGTAAGATCCTTATCCTAGGAACAGGTTCACTGTTTTGTTTTGTTGCTGCTACTGCATGAAGGACTGTAGAAGTGAAATCTGGAGGAAGTAGTGCAAGAGAAGAGCAGGGTTCGATATTCGCTCTGAATTACATCAGTGCAAAGTGGAAGTCTGCCTATGTGTGGAAAGACATCTTTATTAAAGAGATTGTGTTAAACGGCAAAGACAGAGTAAGACATTATTTGTTGCTGTCTACTTCAATCTACGATTTAAATATATTAAAAGACAAGGCCAATGAAAATACCTGTTTTCTTGTCATCTGTTTACCTCTGTATTTTTCCTCAGTTGTTGGTCATTTATTTTTAATGGCAATAAATAATTCTGGCAAGATTTTGAAGCCAGATGTGTTACATATTATAGTAGTGTTATTTCCTTTGGTGATACAATGCCAGATTTTATTTTATTTTGTTATGTTATGTTAATTTTATTTTTCTATTTTATTATTTTTAAACTCTGAGTATGACCAATACCACACCTTATTCAACTATTCTAACTGAAATTAAAAAAAAAATGGTAATTTATGCATCTGACTTACTTGTATTCAAGGCTCAGATAAAACATTCGAGCTCTTCTGCCCCCCGTATTTTGAAGTTCCTTATTGGATGCAGGCCATGGCTCTGCAGTGGCAGAACATTGACTGGGACATTAGCTGCTACTGAGTGAGTGAGAATCCTTTACAGATCTCAAACTTCAGTAATTTCAGTGTCTAACAATTACAATATGCTCATGATTAACTACATAATATGCTGAAGATCCTTGGATGATGAGGTGAAGACTGACTGCGCTGTAGTGATGTTGGGGCTTTGCTGCCTAATTATTTCAATTTTCAAGTCAATTGGTCAGAACTACTGAGGTTTTTATTGATGTACTTGATAAGTTTCAGGAGTTTATCAAAGAAACAGTTTCATTTTGCTGCTGATTGGTATGTTGACTGAAACAAAATGTATAAGAGGTTTCCACATTTACCTTCTTCCTCTCCACCTCTAGACTGTATAACTCAATGAGATGACATAAGCCTAACTAAAGAGAAAGCACAGTTTAGTTTCTTTTGTATAGTCATATTTTACCTTTATCATTCCATTTATTTCAGTTAAAGATTACTTAGGCAAATATTTAACTTTTGGCCAAATTTAATTTTGAAATAATTCTATTTATAGTTCAAATTGCTTTGATGTATTTTGCTGTCTTAATGTCCGCAGCTGCAGGACATCTGCATAAAGTTGAAGTAATGAAACTGGTTTTATTTACACTCAAAAGAACTTAACCCTATTTATCTGCTTGGCCATCTATCTGTCTAAAAATCCTCCTTATGTTTATATATAATAGCTATTTATTTACAGAGGCTGAAGGTACTTAGTGATTCCTTGGTTAATATTTTCATTAAGATTGACCATGTCACATGGTCAGTGCCATGAACAATAGCATTTTGAGAGAAGAGTAATTGGTCAGAGGGATATCTGCTAGTCAAACTTGGAAGGGAGTTACATCAGGATCCTCTGATACTTAATGTGCCACATCTATGTTCTTGATATAAGCATGTATTTTTGTTGTTGATGGGAAGCTGGGTCACTGAACTTTCAGTTTGCATTATTTCATAACCAGCTGCTTCACAGTTAACGCTAGTAAAATCACAAATGAGTCTGCAGAGGTATCTTAAGAAATAGCACGGTAAAAACACACATCTTTTAGAATAAAATCTAAAATAAATTTATTTGCCATTGAAAGTGAAGATGGATGAATATGCCAAGTGAGTGCCAGTGTACTAGTAAAAAGGCAGTGGAGTATTTGTGTCAGAAACTTACACTTGCTGGTCTTTTGAAGCATTTTCCAGGTATCTGTGAAACTTACGAATCTCTTACAGCACCTCTCTCCTAAGGTGTACTGGTGTCTGTCTGGTTTCCTATGGGTTGGCGCTGACAACATACAGACCAAGTTCTTGGTAGGACTGTCCGGGTGCTGAGGAGAGGCTTTGGAAAGGGAGTATCTTGAGGTGCTGAGTAGGAAAATCTGCCGAGCTTGTTTTGGGACATGCACTCCCTGGGAATTCAGATACTTGACTTGTGTCTGAAGTCATGTATGTATCTATACAGGCCGTTTTTGTTTCAAAATATAACTAAATGTTTTTTAGCAGTGGTTTCTTTCCTTCAGTAGCATATGATCCTGTTCTGCTCCCAGGGTAGAGGTGTCAGGGTGGTCAGCTGTGAGGCTTCACAGCACATCCAGCCCCACAATTAGTCTGCTCTGACATGGAAATAGAGCCTAAATATTTTTTAAAACCTCTGAATTCAGGCCCTTTCTAGTTTATCATTTAGCTGTGCAGGTTTCTAAAACTTGGTCTCACGATCCCTAAGTCCTTTTATAAGCCTGTGACTAATTGTGTAAGACTGCTTGGATGCTGGCAGCTTGGATGTATGCTTTGGAGTGGAAATGAAGGTGCATGGTGGACATGGTTCATTAGGAATGGGGATGTCAAAAGATTTTTTAATGAGCATTCAGTCTTCTGGCTCCTGGGTCAGCTAAAGAGTTCTGTTCCTGAAGTGAAACTCAACTGATGTCAGTTGACATAGGTTCATGTATTTTTCAATGGAATTTTGCTCCAAATCTGTCTTTTAATACAAAGTGGTTATGAGAGTCTTGCCTCGCTGTGGTGTTTCAAGTAAAATGACAGTTGTGGCTTCAGCATACTCTCTGCGTGAGATCCAGGACCCACTGAATTGTGAAGGATACATCAAGCCTTTGACATCTAGGATATATTTAATCAGTGAAGAAAAATAACAGCTGATTTCCCCCTCCCCCTCCCCACCCCGGTAAAGTCTCTGTATTCTGATCCCCAGATAAATAAATCTCATTCTTACAACTTAACCTCAGGCCGCCTTGTTGTTGCAACATGGTTCATAACCAGTTTCTGCTCTCATGTGTTCACCTTCTCCAATAGTATGTTTTAAAAAGCTTGGAGATAAGAGAGGAGGAGGTCTGGATGAGATTATCTTTAGTACTGCATTTAGTACGTTTAGTAATGGGGTACTGCATTGGTGAAATAATGTAGTCCAGTCATGAGTTTAGGAACCCAAGCATCTGTACTGTATAAATGCCTATATTTGCATTCAGTTATTTGAAATTGTATTTAAGGTGATATTTAATGTCATGGGAAAAAGTGACATATGGTTCCATCAGTGTGAACATCTGTGGATCTCAATGATGAGAAATGCTGTTAGGTCAATCTTAAAGCAATATGATTGTGCAAGTCTTGTCCTAATGTAGCTTTGATGTATGTCCCATGAGTCTGTGAATGTTGTTGTCTCAACTCATTATGAACTCCACAGATGCAAAGGTTTGGTGTCATCAGCGGCTGTCTAGGCTTCACTGGAGTGCTTTGGGACATCTCAGGAACAATGCTCTTTCACTGCCCCCATGTCCAGCTTCACATTTTTCAGTAGCTACGTGGGTTGAAAATCTGACTTGGGAACGTAGGTCAGCCTAGATATACAAAACCAGTCCTTGGCTGGGTATGCTGGATCTGCCTTACTGATTAAGAGCCAGGATGGGTGTACAGAAAGGGGTAACCAAGAGACACTGGTGGCAAAAGTGAAGGAGAATGGGGAGCTGAAGATGGCTGGGTCTTGATAGAAAAGGCAGAGGGAGCAACAAGGAGATAAACATGTAATTTGGGAGGGGAAATGGAAGGACAAGTTTGAGAGCTTGAGTCAGAGGAAAAGATGCTGCTAATAAGAGCATTTGAGGAAAGATGGTGTCTGGGGGGAAAAAATAGTAACCCTCTTGAGAAAAAAGGATAGTAACTATTACGTTCTAAGGGAATGTAGCATTCCATATTTAAATATTTAAAATAGACTAGGAGTAAGGAGAAAAATAATTAAATATTGATGCTTTATGAAGATGATAGACTACAGAACATAAAATAGAGTAAAAATCAGGGCAGTGTGTAAGTGTATATGTATTCAGTGCTGCTGTGTAGGATAAGACAGATTTTACAAGTATGTATTATGGACAGATATCTGAAACATCGTCTTACTCTTGCCATTCATAAAGTTTTTGATCTAAAGCATATGGCCTCTAGGTCTTTCAAATATATATATGTTTTTTTTCCTGTGTATAAAGAAGATAGCCTTTATTAGTCTCATTCTTAGAAATAATTGGCCCTTTTTATATTTTACCTTTTCTAAAAAAGTCAATAGATAATCTGTTGGAGAAACTGTCCCTAAAACATTACAGTCTGATAAAATCATAAGATATTTTTAGTGGTGGCCACAATCAGATTCAAAATCGAGTTAAAATTAATGTGTGTCCCTATACCTTGTGAGTCTGATTGCAAATTGTAATAGGAATCACTAGATCTAACTCCTGACTGAACTAGCGTTTTCATTACAGGCAAACAAATTAAAATTGTGTTAATGGTAAAAAAGCTTTTGTGTGCATATAGCCTAGGCTTCTTACTAAAATACTTTACTTTTTGGCTTCAGTCTGAAAATTAAGTGCTTGCATATTTGCATGTATGAAGTTGAAGCAGAGGTTTGTAACATCTGTCAGTGAGATTTTAAATATGGATTGTAATCCTGATTGTCATAAATTTACTCATATGAACAGGTCACAGCAGGGAATGATGAGATAATGATTCACAGTGAGGTCTGCCGGGGTACTATGGCCTGTGGTAGTCAGTTACCAACAGGAGCCACAGTGAGGTATGGGTCTGTTGCTGGTCCTTTTATGTGCATTTCAAAAGCACCTGTCACAGTATTCCAAAGGGAAAACCTGGAACAAGACTGGTCATTGGAAAGCCATTTTCCTTGATGGTTTTCAAAGTCCCTTTTTAGCTGGAGATGTACAGTCTTTCTGGGACCTACGTGAGTTAAAATGGAGAAGGGAGATAAGAAGAGTATCTGGAAGTATTTGAAGATCTACATACTTAAAGTTGGAGACATTCTTACTGCTACAAGAAGTTTCAAGTTCAGAGTGTGTACTCTTGTGAGCAGCCTCCTCATAGTGTCCGTGTTAGCCTTGTCAGGCAGCTGAGCCCCACACTACACTGCTGCTTGCTCGCTGGCCCCAGCCAGGGTCACTTGGGGTCACTTTGGGCTATGCCCCCTCCCAGGCTACTTGCTTAATGCTGTATAAGCACTGGACAGCAATAACCAGAACAGCCTTGTGTTATTGACACTTGTCATAGAGTCATAGAATGGTTTGTTTTGGAATGGACCTTAAAGATCATCTTGTTCCGAGCCTGCACTATAGGCAAGGACACCTTCTACTAGACCAGGTTGCTCAAAGCCCCATCCAACTTGGCCTTGAACAGTTCCAGGAATGAGGCATCCACCACTTCTCTGGACAACCTGTTTCAGTGCCTCACTACTCTTACAGGAATTGGAACTTTATTCCTAATATTTAATCTAAACATACTGTCCTCTAGTTTTAAACTATTCCCTCTTGTCCTACCCCTATCTGCCTGTGTACAAAGTCACTTTCCCTTTTTTTTAGAAGTCCCCTTCAGGTACTGGAGGGTTGCAGTGGGGTCTCCCCAGAGCTATCTCTTTTGCAGATGGAACAGCTCTAACTTTCTCAGCCTGTACTGAGAGACGAGGTGGTCCAGTCCTGTGATGATCTTTGTGGCTTCCTCTAGACCCACTGCAAGAGGTCTATGTCTTTCTAGTGCACCTGATCCTTCAGCATCTTTCCTGGGAACATGAAATCCCTTTTGATACTTTGCCACTTACTTGTTACAGCCTCCTTCGACCCTACACGAAGTTGTAAGAGTGGTATGTTACAAAAAACACAGCATCATACAAGCTGTTGTGAATTAAAATTCATTTGAGCCCAGCCGAAACCTGTACAGTGGCATACATTCGTACTGATGATTCAAGAAATAGCTAACACTAAGCTAAGAGGATTTGTGTCAATCTGCACTTACACAGACATTTATGGGAGTTT
>JAWWMP010000093.1:54944700-54959241 GCA_035047865.1 Dendrocincla tyrannina | reverse complement strand
TTGGCAAGGAAGTGGCAAAGCAAATGGAGTCACTGTTCTGGTGACCCCTGGCCTGTTACTCCTGTACTCTTCCTGCTTTCTCCATCCAGCAGCTCAAGGAAAGTTAAAATTTCTTATTTTGTCCCAGTTTGTTGCCCTTTGTCTGCAGCTTCTGTGCCTATTTTCCCTCTACACTTCCTTTTATTACCTCTTCGCAATGAAATGAATGGTTGGGTGGTTTCTTATTTGCCTGGGGTGATGGATCATGTGCAAGAGTCTGACACTGTGTTAAATATGGGATGCTTACTCCACTCAAGGCACAGAGGACATCAGGTTCCTCAGCTAGAGTTTCCAGGAGTCACTAAGGACATACAAAAATATTTCAGCTGGAAGATATTTACCATTTTGATTAAAAACTTACCTGCATAAAGTGTATGCTTCTCATGGAATTTTTTTGGTTTAGTGGAGACATGATTTTCAGTGGTTAAATAAACAATGGGAAATTCTTGATGCACAAATCAGGAAGAGAGACTTCTTAGGGGAGAGAGGGAATGGAGAATTTGACAGTCTTGCTGTATTAGAATGAAATGAAATTTGTCTGAATATTGGTAAGTGATTAAAAGAACAAAGCAAAGAGAAAAAAGTCTTTTCTATAATTTTAAAGTGCAGTAAAACACTGTAATCTGAAGTTCAGAACTCCTTAGCAAAAATAATTTTAATCATTTCTTTCATAAATAAATGTGTATTTCAATATTGTAAACATACACTATTAAAAAATGCTTTGAAAATCTTAGCTTTCCAGAAAATCTGTAGACTTCTGTTTTCATGGCTGACAACAGTTTTCTAGTGTTAATTTGTATTTGAAATTTAGATTTTAGAAACTGTCAAATTAATGCCACCAGATTTTACTTGTACGCTGAAAATATAATAACTTATACTTTTTAAGCTAAAAGTAGTTCTGGATTTATTGCCCCTGTGAGGTTTTTTTACAAGAGAGGGAGGCAAGTTGGCATGGAATATGAATAGTATTTTTTTCAGGCAGCTCAGTCCTGAGAATTAAATTGGTAGGGGATATGAAAAACAAGTGTTTTTCTGTCTGCTGGCTGAGGGTGGCAGAGCCTGCAGATTGTCTGGGCAGAGCGCAGCTGGAATTCTTCTCATCAAACCAAGTGTTGCACTTCATCTAAACATCCTGCTTTAACTGGGGAGAGGAACTAGGATTTTTTTCTTTTAATCTTAAAAATAATCTCCAAGACCCTTTCAGGATTGTCTGCCGCGCTTGCCTTTAGGTTTCTTCTATATTTATTCCAATGCTTTTTGTTTCGTTTCTTTTCCTCTTATTAATCATTGTGAAATATATATCAGCAAAGATGTTTCTGCCAGACTTCTGACCTCACAGTGTCTAAATGAAGTGTGAAAAGTGACCCGTTTATGCAAAGGAAGTAACAATCTATCACTGGAACTACAGGATTGTTGTCATGATCAGTTTGAAATTGAGGGTAAGAGAGATAAACCTTTCTCCATTCTTGTTAGCTTTAGGGCATAGGGCATGAATGGATGAAGAAACCCCTGAGACAATAATTTGCAGGTCTTTCATATTCTGCCTGAGGGTTCTGTTCTGACCTGCACTTAAAAGAAATAAAGTATAATACAATAGTTTAAAAGATAGGTAAAGCTTTAAGCCCCATGTGGACAAATCTTGTGTTCTTCAGCGATATATTTTTTGGAAGTTCTCAACTAAGAAGAGATTTGATACGCCTGCAAATATTTGAGATGAGTTATGACTACTCACGGCTAAAATGTGAATCCCAAAGGCATTGTAGTTGATCCAGTGTAATCTGGGTTCTCTGAAGTTCTACAGATCTTCCAAAACTAGTTGTCTATTTTCTCTTGCTTAGCAGAGGATCTGTGTTTAAGTAGTATTTCTGTACTACAGACTCAGACAGAGATGGACAGTGTGTGGTCCGGGTTTATAATTGTAGTCTTACATGGTGAATGTATTCTGTTTATTGTGGTTATATCTCTAATGCAAGGAGATGGACTGAGGGTAATTTCTTCTGTGAGGTCAATACAGAATAGCAACTCACACTAGATTTTTCTTGTCTTAGCACCTCCCTTTGTCAAAATTTCAGAGCTGAAAAGGTTTACCAGGGGAAATAACCCTCCATATATGACAGCTGTCATTGCTTGGACTGTGTCAGCAGTTTTAGGAAAATCATGCTTGAGTTGGAAATGGAGTGAACAGAAAACCTTAGTGCCTCTTCTGATGCATGGTTTTGCACTTTGGGAGGGCTCATGCCTCTGGGGTTTTTTGTGCCTTTTTTTTTGTTTTTTTTTTCGGGTTTGTTTTTTGTTTTGTTTGGGGGGGGTTGTTTTTGGGTTTTTTTGGTTGCTTGGTTGGGGTTTTTTTTGGGGGAGTGGTTGTTTGTTTTGTTTTGTGATTTGTTTGGTGTTTGTTATTCCTTCATCGTATCCCACACACATTAGTCAGACTACTTAGTGTTACCTATCTTTAGGTCTGCAGCCAGTAAGAAGTACCTGGGTTACTCTTATACTAGGAAGTCTGGAAAATGAATCTGTAAATATATTTTGGTAATGACTTGAGAGTATGAAAAGGCATCTTAAGATCTCTGCTCAGATCAAGAGCCACTCTAGCTGAGGAATTTATACACACAGGAGACTGATTATTCTGTCTATATCCTTAGGGCTTCTCGCACCAGTGCTCTCCGAAAGCACCACTCTTGTGGGTATACCTGTGGTTGCTTGTGAACACTTTTTCCTCTGCCTGAAAGCAGCTATCCTGTCTCTTTATATGAGCAAACCTCGATCCTTTTCCTTTATAGGGTAAAATCAAAGTAAGTCTCCAGGACTGTCCTGTCTCAGGTAGAGATCTATGAACCATGTCAAATATTTGTTACTGGACAGGTGTAACTGGACACCTGTGTTTTTAATGATTCTAACAGAGAATGGTCTTGGTGCTATGTAATGTTTAAACCTGAATAAATAAAGACGTTTATCTAGTAAGGAGAGAGCATGGGAAGGAATTGCTGAGTTGTCACAGGCAACCTTATAAAGTAATGACTTTTGCAACACAGCAAAGCATTAGAAAAAATTGTCTGGAGGTAACAAGAGACACGAGTTTAAATTAATATATATTCATATTTCACTGAAAATGAGCATAAATGGCTTCCCTCTTAAGCTAAGAATGAAGCAAGTCTTGATTTATGTTTACATACAAAGTTTAGGACCTCTTGGGTTAATCTGCATTGGATGACCTTCTGTATGAAGAGAGTAACTGCCGCCTTCTGTGCCCAGAAATATTTCTTCTTTTTAATGCTTACTCCATCCGTGGTGGCAAAGAACAAAGTGTACTGGCCTCTCCCTCATCCGGCCTCATTCTCTCCCCTCTGAGTTAGGTGGGGAAACACACACCAATGAGGGTAGAATGGATGCTCAGAGTGCAGGATGCAGCGTAGCTCTTGAGGTTCTGCTGGAGGGATACTGGACACTGGAGGTGTATGGTAACAGGGACACTGGAGATGGAGAGGTGGCCTGTACCATCTGATGAAGGCTTTCTGATCCCCCTTGAAACGAGCTTTTCTTAGACCTCATCCTTTCAAAAAACCTTTGTTTTTCTGTCACCCCTTTCAGCACACTGGAGTTTCATTACAGTTGTTCTAGAATGGATGCTTTGCCATTGCTGGGAAAAACTCTGTGCTTGTGCTGCTGAGAAACCATGAGTCAGCTTGCTCAAGGGAAGGAGGAGGAGGCGAGGAAACCTCCTTTTATGATGAATCTTCCCACACTTCCTGCTGTTTCTGTTTTGGGCACACTGGTTTAGAAGCTGTGGGCTGTTTTCTGCCTGGCTCTCAGTGTGTGAAAATTGTTCCTTCCCTAAGAGGGATCACCTACTTGTCCTGAAACTAAGTGTCAGTATCCCACGCCTTTCCCCATGTAGAACAAAAGAGTAATATTTCCACTCAAAGCTGGTGTTACTGGAGGGGGATTGGAACAGAAGAAAGTCCTGCTGAACTCAGTAGAGTTTCAGAGTCCAGCAATGTTGCAGAGGTTTTCTGAGTCACTCCTTACTCTGCAGTTTAGTCTGATCCTGTGGGATAAATATATTCTGATTAAATTCATAGGGACTCTCATTCTAACTTAACTGAAGCATGACTGAACTCACAATGCTAAGAGCAAAGTATTTTTTTGAAATAATTTACCATACATTTGAGTAAGTTATGTAATAAAAAAACCCCACATCTGCCTCTGTGTTTGTAAGGTCAGATTCTAATGCTGAGCATAACAGTGCTGAAATAGTTTTGTTTTTATACTATGATTGGATAAGAATGATGGCAAAAAGATAACAAAACAATGCTGTTCAGTTCACTTGCTGGAAACATCTTGCAAGTGCTTCAATTTTATTTCATGCTGGAGTTGAGAGCTGCTACAATAGTGACAGGAGCAGAAAAATAGAATTGCTTCATCTCTGTTCTCCCACCCACGGACATTCCTTAGTGTGGAAAATGAGTCATCAAGAAGAGATATTTTTACTTTGCAACAGACATTAGAGAAACGTTGATCTTCAGACAAACTGCGTGTCAGTTGATTTACCGTTCAAAATGTCTGATCCTTCTTGCACAGATCTTATTTCCTTTGGAATCGCTGGGAAGTCACAGGAAGAAGTGACCAACGTGAGCTCCCCAGAATTCACAATTCATTCAGACGTGGCTCCTACTTTGGCAGCCGTATGATGTGGCTGACCTGAGGGCTGTGCCAAGCTCCTGTGGCATCTGAGTCAGCTTTGGAAGGAACTGGGGTAGATCCTCAGTGGAAACTGGTGGTCCCAGGCTCTTTTGCAAGCACTGCTCCAGACCACTTGCAGTGGAATCATGGATCAGCCAGGACAAGGTTTATTTTCTAGCTCAGCCTCAGCTCTGTTGAATATGAGCAGGTTGCTTTTGGAGATAGAGGCTTTGACATATCCCAGCTTTGAGGCAGTTTTTGAGAAGTCTTCTGTTGTAAAGTTAGCATGAACTGGTGCATAAGCTGCCCCCCTTGGTTTGAGAACGTAATCATGCAAGGGGAGTCCATGGGATGCAGGGCGAGGCTGCTGTTTAACATTTGAGAATTTGGGCTCTAATTTACTTTTAATTTGTATCTTGTTTTGGTGTATTAGGCCTCATATAAAGAGTAATAAACATAGGATTTTCAACATCAATAAACATGTCATTTTCAAAACATTTTGCATAAGGGGAAGAGAAAGCATGAGGCTCAAAGCCATGTAAAGGAGATAATCAGTTGGCAGGTGCAAAGTGCAGACCTCATCCTCATTTGTTTTCACTGGACCACACTTTGGACTCTCAGCTCTTCAAAAGCACTGATGTCTCAGGTGAATGTAAAGCTACAAATCTGCAAGCTCAAACAAGTATCTGTCACCCCTAAACTAGTATTTATCACCCCAAGCTTGTTTTCTGACAAGCCAATGTGATTTCTTAGGTAATGCTTGTCCCCAGTAAAAGCAGATATCATTTTACAGTTTATTCATCATTATTACACCTTTTTACTACCTTTTGTTAGTACTTATTCTCAGATACCAAGTTTGTGCACCTGGAAAGCTTTCTGTAGTGTTCTGTATTGGGTTTGCATGACCAGGCTTTGGTAGTGGCAGTGCTAATAGGGTTGGCTTCTCTGAGAAGCTGCCAGAACCTTCCTTCACCTCGAACAGAGCCAGTGCCAGCAGTCTCCAAGATGGGCGTGCTGCTGGGCCTATCAGAAATGATCATAACACCTATGTGCTATTTAAGAAATAAAAAAAAAGTTGCTGAACAAATGTAATTGTGGCCAGAGAAGAGAGGAGTGAGAGGAACAACTCTGCAAACACCAAGATCAGTGAAGAAGGAGGGGGAGGAGGTGCTGCAGGTTCCAGAGCAGATTCCCCTGCATGGTACAGATCATGGTGACGTAGCTGTGCCCCTGCAGCCCATGGAGGTCAGTGGGAGCATAGAGGGATCCACCTGCAGCCCATGGACAAGACCCTGAGCAGATGGATTCCTGCAAAAGGCTGTGACCCCTTGGGAAGCCCGTGCTGGAGCGGATTCCTGGCAGAGACCTGCCCATCCCTGGAGGAAGGAGCCCACACTGGAGCAGGTTTGGTGGTAGGACTTGTGATCCTGTGGGGGGCCCACACTAGAGCAGCCTATGGCTGTAGGACTGCACCCCATGGAAAGGAACCCATGTTGGAACAGTTCGTGAAGAACCATTGCCTGTGGGATGGATGCATGTTGGACAAGTTCATGGAGAACTGTCTCCTGTGGGAGGGATTCCATGCTGGAGCCGGGGAAGGGCACCTTTCACTGAGCAGTGGCAGGAACATCATGTGATGATCTGACCATCACCCCACTCCCCACTGAGGGGGAGGATGTAAAGTCTGGGAAAGAAGAAGCGGTGGGGGAAGGTGCTTTTAAGATTTATTTTTTTACTTCTCATTATCCTGCTCCAATTTTGATTAATAATAAAATTCAGTTGATTTCCCCAAGTTGAGTCTGTTATGCCCATGATGGTATTCAGTGAGTGATCTCTTCCAGTCCATATCTCAACTCATGAACCTTTTGTTGAATTTTCTCTTCCCTGTCCAGTCGTAGAGGGGACTGATAGAGGGGCTTTGGTGGGTACCTGGCATGCAGCCGGGGTCAACCCACCGTAATAACTGATTTTTGGAAGTTTGTGAGCTGTGAGGATTATAGTTAGGATATCTTCAACCATACTTTGATGTGTATATGTATCTTCCTTTATGAATATCACAAGAGGAGTTGACACTTCCTTGTGTAAATCCAGGACAAAGGCCATGTCTGCCAGTAGTTGCCAAGTGTGGTAGCCTGCTAGAGGTGAGGCCGACACAACTCCATGCCCCTCAGTCCAGCTGGTAGTGAGGTAGAGCACATATTTCCAGTAGGCATGATATGCATTTGTATCTGTATATGCCCACTCTCCCTGCCCCCACCCTGTATGCTGCTCACCAGGTAGTCCTGCTTGCTGCTCATGAGAGGCCAGCCGACACTTCCCCAGTGCATGGCAAGAAAACAAGAATCCTGTTGACACAGGACCAGCCTCTTTAATTCAGCTGTCCCTCTGATTTCCCATGCTTGTTGCCCTCTAGACCACCTTTACCCACCTTTGGTCCTTCCCTTTGCAAGTCTTCAGTAGTTCCCAAGTGCTCTTCCCAGGAACCTCATGAAGTGTCCCATGCCCTGGCTGTAAACTCTCAGTCTGCAAGATGCTGCAGGAAATGTCTCCCGCTGACACCCCTTGTTGGGTGTTGGCCCCAGACCATGATCCCCATAATGCCCTGGGTCAGCTGTAGCTCGTCTTGGGCTCCCTTGGCCAAACCAGGCTGCTGGGGTTTCTTTGCTGATGGGTGTCACTGTGTTTGGAGATGATCACTCCACTTGCCAGTAACTGGAATGCAGTCCCAAGTGCCCCCATTTCCAGTGCATCTGTTCAGTGCTTTCCACTGCCAGCTCCAGGGAGCTGCATGCTGCTGCCAGTGGCCTCAGCTGTAGACCTCATTGTCATAGGTGTCCATGGTGTGTGAAGGCTGTGGAGATCTCCCTCAGCTGCTGAGTTGTACTGACTCATCAGGCCATTTCTGGGAGGTTTTATCCATCTATTAATAAACTGGCATTACTTTCATTTGTGCCTAGGCAGAGCTGAACTCCTTGAACCCTTGTGTCTGTTTATTTAAATGAAGTGTGATTTGAGTGCAAACTGATTTGGGCAAATTATAATTTTTTTCTCCTTCTTTTTTCTTTTCTGCTGTAGCTAGATCATGTAATGGATTGTAAAGCAGGCATTTCACTTGCATCTCTCATGCTGGATTCTCACTGAAACATCTCCTTGCGTGCTCCTCTATGAAGCTTTGTAACCACATGGAAGCAGTTTTTCCCTATGGAAATGGATGTCAGGGCTCCCACTGAGTTTAGGAGCAGTTCAAAATAGAAATGTAATTGCTAGGCATTCCCTGTTCATGTCACCCTCCACATCTTTTCAGTCTCACACATTCTTTGGGTTAAAGCAAAGAATGCCCCTCCTCTTCCCTTCCCTCTCCTACAGAAGAAGGGATGGCAGATTGCTTTTAGTTTTTGCTTAAGGAAAGGAGGTTCATTTGTGCTTGTGTATTCAAAAGAATAGGTACAAAAAAGACAGACTAAACAGTCTTTGACTTAGAATTCTGTTTTTTTCTGAGGACATACGGTCACTGAGGTCACCGGAGGGGATTGCCTGACCCTGAAGAGCCTAATGGGCTCCTAAATTAATTAGTTTATATGCCTAGACCTCCAGTTGTCTGGATAAGCTGTACCTTCTTTGTTTCCCGACTCAGATTTAGATTTAGATTGCTGTAGTTTCTGCATGCACAAATACTTTGATGAAAACAAATACAGCTCAGTGGAAATACATTGTGAAAGTAGATGTCTCTGTTTGCCTACAGTATTAGGCTTATTTACTGTACGCTGCATTTCTGTCTCTTCTGATCTCATAAAATAAATATAGGACATCAAATTAGATTAGTTTCATTTTACACTTAGTAGTGGATCTAGTGTCCTGCAGGATCTGCATTTTATTTTTAAAACAAATCAAACAGATCAAATGTAGTTATTCCTCAGTAATTTCTTTCTAATTATAATTTTGAAAGGCAAGTGGTTTGATGTTAGAAAGATGTAGTATACATTATGCTGATGTTCATTAGATTAGAATGACATACTGAATTCACTAAAGATGAGGTGCAACAAATTGTTTAAGAGACTGAATTTGAATTACCATAATTTACCATTAAAGCTAGGATTCATTAGTGAAGTATATCAAATGAGCAGTTTTCTTTCTCATATGTGTTGCAAGGAACATTCCCAAAAAAACCAAAAGAAAATCCATAAGCAGAGGATTTGTTTGTCTGTAGATTAAAGTCACTTAACTGTATGATTTTTTTTCTTCCAGTTTTGCTTACCGGTTTGCTATAGCATTGCTGTATCTGTGAGCTCTATATTGGCTTTGCTGCTGCTGTAAAGCTTCTGACAGTGATAGGATCAGTGGCTGTGCAACTGTGCTCAGGCTCAGTAAAGTCTTGTATAATTGCATCATCCCAATTATAAGAGGTATAGTTACACCTCTTTTTTCCAATGGGATTACCTCTTGTTCCCATTGTCTCATATACTACTAAGAGACATAACATCAGTAAAAGTTCAACCTTTTAAAAAAATCAAACTGGTTACTACTCATCTAATTCTGTTTGCAGACAGTTTAGCAGATGTGAGGTCAGTAAAATCCCCTTGCTTTGGGGAGCAGTGGCAGCTGGATGGTTAACTGCCATGATTATGTTTAGTGGAAGTTAAAAGGTAAAAAATGGATAGTCAATGTTTCAAAAGTAAAGCTCAAAATCTTTTTTTTTTTTTCAAAATGCGTAGCAGTCACTTTCATGTGAGCCTTTTAACTTTGTTATCTGGAAAAATAGAAGTGGCAGGGTTATGCAGTTTGTGAAGAGCAAAGGAGTGCTGTCTGGATTAGTTGTTTTTGTTGTGTAACGTGCTCTGGGTTGGATATACCTAGCTAAATTAGGCAGGTAGTACATGTAAAACTTGGTTATATATTTGATGACTTGAAAAACTGCAGCAAAACTCAGTCAACCCTAAACCACCTATTGGGATTAAAAATACCTGTATTTGTCAGGAGACAATCACTGTGAAAGTCTCAGATCCTGCAGATAACAACAGTTTTGTCATCATTGAAGAACTTGTTGTGAGAAAGAATGGTTTCATCTGGTAACTCTTGTAGAGGGGATCTCTTTTTATCTAGCACTTACTGTGGAGCCGAGAGAGTTCAATGTCATTCCTGGGTATTTGTTTCCCATCTATAAAACAGAATCGTCCAGATTGGAAAAGATACCATAAATCATCAGGCTCAACCACCAACACAGCACTGCTAAGCCCACCACCAGACCACATCCCCAGACCATGTCCATGTGTACCCTAAATTCCCCCCAGAGATGGTGATCTCCCCCACACCCAGGAAATCCATGGGTTTTCCACCAAGGCATTGTACCAGAACTTTGATGGTGTTTCCGTGGTGCAAAGGCCCAGAGAGAATGCAGTTGAGAACAAGAGCAGTAGATATGTCTTATGGTGGTCCACCAACTACAGAAGTTGGGAGAAGGGAAGGAAAGGCCTATTTCTGTTCCATTCAATTCAGCCGGAGTTTTGCATCTGAGTAATAAGTAAGGTGAAGTAGTCAATTTAAGTAAGTTGTTGTGTGCTGTTGTTTTTTTGGTTGTTGTTTGGTTTTATTTTTTAAAAACAAGCTTGAAATTTATTTGCTTTCATTACTAACCCCATTGTTGTTTTTAATTAAAGCTGTTTGATCTGATGGAGTGATTTAGGCTAAATTTAGTTTGAGCACTGAGGATCCTATACTGTAAAAGCATCCTGTGCTCCCACAGCCTTCTCAGTAAGAGCGAGAACACTGCATGCCCCTGGAGGTGACTGTGTCATCATGAGGCCAGGTCCCACACATTCTAGCATAACTTAAAAATAGAATTAAGCTTTTCAAATGTTCATTGATTAACACATCATGGACTCTTCTGCAGTAATAACTTCTGTGGCTTAATATACCACTGTAAGTATTTTATTAAACAGTGAAGTGTTGCTATGTTTTTCAGGCCCATGTGTCTGGGTGTGAAAGGAGACTTCTATTTTTCCTTTTAATTTTGCTGGCACAAATAAGTGGTACAGCTTTACTGTTCCATTTCACTCCAGGAAGTAATTTCAAATAGTTATCCCACTTCTCTTGGGCTTAATGACGCTATCAGATGATGGAAAGTGAGTGACCTTTCAAAAGAGAGTGAACTATAATCTCTCTGCAACCAAGCTCCTTGTTTTCTGTTCTGGAAGGAACAGCCTCCGCAGTCATCCCTCAGCACCTGAGGGGGCTTTGAAAGAAGTGGGGGTGTTTATTGATCGAGGTGCTTGCATGACTCAGATCACCAGTGTTTCTGGTGATAAACAGTTGTGTGAGCACGTGAGCAGTTTGACCCATGTTTTAAATTTTCTGGGGGAATTCTCTTGAGATTAAAATGCAGTTACCCACCCACTTGGGGCAGTATTACCTGAAGATTTTTCTTTGTGAGCACTCTTGCCTCAAGAAAAACTCAAGACCTCAAATCTCACACTTAAAAAATAATCTTTCCGAATGCTCATGTTATTTTGGCTTTTCCTATTTGTAACTCTTTTCAGTTTGATGTGTTTTATGTATCCCATGATTGAGATGACACTTTGAATCTTAGTGAGACTGGTCCATATTTTGAGATGTGCATGTCTGAATCACATCTTTTAATCTCTGTAATTAGGTTCCTCTGTACAATGACCTCAGTAGACAGGATGATGAGCACTTGTAAGCTGCATTACTGCTTCCACTGATGCTTTCTCTGGAGCCTGGACCACTGCTAGATGAGCAGTTCTTCAAGTCACTCAAGTGCATGTGGTGTCAGTGAGACATCAAGAAGGGAGAACTTAATCTTTGGTGTTTGATCCTTTTTTCTTTCAAACATGTAGTTCAATTGGTTTTGTTCTCTTCGTGCCATCTAGTTTTTCTTTACATTAAGTCTTTAGCTGTGTCTTTATTAAAGGCACTGAGGACATCTTTAGATTAAGTATTAGTGAAAGATTTACTGGGTTTAATCTCACATTACTGGAAATTTTCTGGCCATGTTTAATAGTAGAATGCCTGGTTACAAAATTACACCTTACAGAGTGTTTCTCATCTTCTGGATGTTTTCCAAATTTTGGCGAGCATTTTGGTGGTGAGTATGCTAAACTGTACCATCAGAACAAGGAGTAAGGAAGAGATGGAGTACATCATGTCTGACATTTTTTAATTGCAAATTTGCTGATGAAGAAACTGACACAAGGATAAACCTTCACTTTTTTTTTTTTATTCCTGAATGAGAGTTTTGGCTATGGAATTTTATGTGGCCAGGGTTTGATTGAGTGCTTTGAAAATCATGTACCAATTTTGAGCACCTTAGCATGAGTCACATTTTACCAGTTCCTCTGAGGTATTTACATACCAGCTTCATAGAAGGCGCTTAGGTAGCCAAATCACTTTTAAGATACATGAATTTCTATTGAAATCCACAAGAAAAGGAAATTTTTCTTACCTTTGTGAGTGCACTGCATTATCTAAAATGGTGGATATGTGCTGAAGGTATTTTCAAGGGAATATAAACATTTTAAGTTTTCTGACTGCCATTTCTGCACAATTATTGTTGACTAATTATTTTTAAAATCTGGACTACAAGCCCGTATTTTTCAAAACTGCTGATGGTTCCTGCTGATTTCTCTTGAAAAGGTGGTGGTTCAGCACACATGAAAGGTAAATCAGTGTCTATAAGGCTTTGTAGTTGCTGATTGCCTTTTGAAAAAATGTGCATTTTTTCTTGCTGGGAGGCATATAGCAAGACACAGCTGGGAATAGAACTATCTCTGCCTTTGCAAGAATACTCGGGCTTTCTAAAGTGCTTCATCTGACATGTAATTAGTTTTTTGAGAAGACAGGGATCTAATTAAGACTGGTGGAGATATATTTTTTGCATCTTTACAAATTAAAACAGTATTTAAAATCTTAACTACATGTTGGAATAGAGTAATAAAATTACCTGTTGTTATTTGTTCTATAGTTTGATTAGCATTTTCTGTAGGAGTGTCTACCAGATGATATTCAGATATAGTTGTTTGACTATAGTATCAAATTAATGTCCTGTGAACAGTCATGCATCTTGAAGCGTTCTTTGGCTCAAGAACAGCCCATGTATTTAGAAATTGTTCTTTATTAGATGAGCTGTTACTAAATATGCCTAAATGCAAAAAAAACCAAAACCAAAACCCAAAAAACAACAAAACAAAACCCCCAAACAAACAACAAAAAACCCCACCCCGACAAGTTTAGTATGCTTTGGATTGCATTTTGTCATGAAGAAGAAATTAGATTGTGTGATACTCAGAATTAGGTAAAATTCATGAGAAGTTGGTGGAAGAACTGTTTCAGATCTTAGCCAATTCTTCCACTTCAAATACATAAAAAGCACTTGAACTGAAATTCCCTGCTGTTCCCTGTTGTTCTGCACACTACTGAAATATAGTACAGGGGTGCGCTTTTGAATTTTTTTCCCTAAGTTACATTGAGTGTCACAGTCAACTACAACTACAACTTTGGTCTCTGAGCTACTAGTAACATTTTACTCATTAACATTTTACTCATTGAAATTACCAAGGAAACATAGTTGCTATTAACCTTGCCAATGCAAAACTCTTCAATTAATTTACTTTAACTCATTTTCCATCCTAACTTTAAATGGCTATGTGATTAGCCCTCTACCCATTTCCTGTGAGACTAATTCAGCATTTAATGGGTTCTCCATTTCTGATATGGAGTCAAGTTACACTTTTCCCTCTAATTTCACGTGACTATGGTTTGCCATTTACCCCTGGGCCATCGCGTTAATACGATACCCGTATTCATGTTTGTACTCTGCAAAACATGTAGCAACAGTCAACACATTTCCTACCACACTTGCTTATTTATTTGCCATGCTCTGAATATCTCTCTGTCTGGACACATATAATTTTTTTCCTCACTGGCCTGTTCTGCCAGATTCTTGATTGTTTTTTGATGATTGCTGTACGCCCCCAGTTTACTGACATCTCTCTGATGCTAAGGACACCAGGACTGAATGTCGTGCATGACGTGTACCTGTGGCCTCAGACTAAAACTGTCATGTCTGAAAAGGAAGTGGGAAAAAAGATCCTTTCTTGTCATCTTATACTGAATTTTCCATTTTATTTTCTGTGTGATTTCATGCTCACACAGCATGACCACATGACCACATGGACTTCATGACCACAGCAGAGTGGCATATGATGCTAGAGGTATCCCAGTGAGTCTCCAAGTGTGAGGGTTGACCTGGTCTCCTGTTTCCTGTTGTGCCTTTCATTACTGTAATTCTTGGCTCTCTAGTACTGAGGAGACAAACACTGCTGGCATTGCAGTTAGCCATGTAGTGCCTCCTGTGTCTCAAACCACAGAAAACAGAGTGGTTTTGACTGTGTTACTGTAGTGGGACAGCAGGATGACCCAAGCCTTTAGATTCGCAAGCAATCCTTGCATCTATGTGGCACAGTAGTCAGGAACAGCAGTTGTTACCTTGGATTAAAATGTGTGCAGGATATAGGTCAGTGGTAATCCAGCCATTGTCAGAGGTGCTGCATTCCACTTTACTTACTTGAAGAGCAGACTGTGTACCTGTAAGCAGTAGATAAGTAACTGGCTGTAGGTATGCCAGTGGTCCTGAACTATGAGAATGGATTATATTGGCATAAGTAAACTGTGATGGGCAATTTCATAGGTAGCATCTATTAAAAATCTTGCCCTATGGGATTTTGTCATATTGAATGTGTGCACTTTTAGTTTAGAGTATTAATAAAAGCATATTCAAATTTTGTATTTGGAAGTGATACATTGAAT
>JAWWMP010000093.1:54924461-54935290 GCA_035047865.1 Dendrocincla tyrannina | reverse complement strand
CAACCGTTATTAGATATGTTTTTTTAACCAGTAAAAATTGAAGAGGAAAATGGTACTAATACTAGTCTAATCAACATGTAGAAAGGGGAGAAACTAAGATTCATAAAATGCACAATCATAAATTGATTTTCTGTTTACTCCATTGGGCTGACAGTGAATGGAAAAAAAATAGTTGGAAAAAATCTTCATCATGTGTTATTAACAGTTTCTTCTACTAAACCTCACAAAATTTGACCTCTGAGAACCCCTAACTAAATGGCAAGCTCGAACACTCCACCAACAGCAGTTACTCCCACAGCACATGAGATCTCATTTCTTGGCAAACTCTTCTGTCTGACAATCCTCAGACTTCCCTTGTGAATGTTATTTGCAGCATGTCCTGCTGGCCTACAAGCTTGAGTGACTTTGATGGCCCTAAAACCTAATGAATATTCTCTGCCATCACCCCCTATATTTTAAAGCCAGATAGCATTTCACACTGTAGCTAGCTTGGAGCAAATAGTAAACCAGCACGTATTTACTGATTAAGATCTAACCCTTCAAGGCTTTGGAAGACCTGATTTCATTCATATCTCAAGTTTTTGCAGGGTCTATGTGTGCTTCATGATGAAGAGATGTTCAGTGTGTTAGGAATGAATGATAATGACTTTTTGCCATTTTACAGCTGTGATCATAAAATACTCATTTTGACTCGGTTACCCAGATTCTTTGTCTCCTGTCTTTGTCCTAAATCTTTAACTTAATGTTACTGCAGATTGTGGTTCTCTTCTCTGGCATGTATTTTAAGGGGTGTTTCAGGGAGATGTCAGGGTGTGATGGTGTCAAATCTGGGAAGCTCTGTGCTGATGTCCTCACCTGGAAGGTGCTCTTCAAGTGCTGCTTCTAGTTGAATAGAATTCAGAACATGCTCATCAAATTAAATTTCTCACAGGATAAATCTTTACAGATCAAGGTTTAAGCCCCTTATCACATAGCTTTACTAAACTTGTATCCTTTTTAGATTAAAAGTGTGTAATACAGAGTGGATTGAATTTTTAAATCCAGGACAAGGCTGTCAGAGTTGATCATCAGATAAATTGCTAATGCATGCAATACATGTATGAAAAGAGAAGACATTAATTTGCTATACAAATTATGTTAATTCAGCTAAAATGATACCATCAGAAGTAAATTTTAGGTACTGTAAGAAGAACTTTGGATGATATGCATAATCTTCACTGTCTGCGTTGTTGTTGTGTATGCAACATCACCACTTTGGCACTGATAACAGTGTGTAGCTGTTGTTGAATTGCTTCAGAAAGCATCAAATACAAACAGCTGAATATTAAATTGTACCTATAGAAACCGTAATGTGACCTGACAACTTTCAATAATAGAAGGTGTTTCAAAATTTCATAACTAAGAATGAAAGCTAAAAATATACTCACAAAGGCATATTGAAAACTTAACAGGAACTACTGAGACAGTAATATCCGAAAGTTACATATCAATTGCTGAAATTTTGAAAATATAACTGCAGAGTTTAGAGGCAGATAATAACAGTTCCAAAAAAATACTTCTAACAATTTTCTCGTAACACTGATACAGCTGGTGAAAGCAATATTCGTAAGGAGCAGTTATAGAATATAACTTCAGTGACTAGACTTAAGTGCCATTAATATATCATGACTCCTGTGAGAGCTGTTAGAGCAACAAGCATTTTGCTAATGAATATATGTTCAGAATTATTTGTGTTGGCTGACATAAACTTGTGGAACTGCTGTAGTCTTTTATCCCAGTGATTCGTGGGTTACACACCTGTTAGAAGAAACATTCTTTTCTTAGACCTCGTTAGATTGCAGCAGAGTGAACCAGCTTGGCAGCTGCATCCGTCCACTAGGTCTGGGTGCTAGATCCTCCAGTTAAGAGGAGAGGTGTTCCTGGGTGTAGTGAGTTAGAAACTGGATGTTGAAGAAAACGAACCAAAGCCAATATGATAATTTCAAGTTTCATCAGGCTGATGGAAGATTAAAAAAACCCCTAATAACTGCCAAATAGAAAAGGAAAAAAAGCCCAACTTGTCAGTGAAAATTATATTACCCAGCTGCCAAGAAAGAGTGGCAATGGACATAAAAATATAATTAAAATCTATAAAACCTATTACTGAGCAGCCTTTTTCCACATATATATATGTCTATTCTGTACAGAACATACTGCATTTCTTTGGATTTTGTACAGCAATAAGCTGTAGCAGAAAGATATCCTTTCTCCAATCCATATATAGGATGTTAGATATACTTAGAGCCAAATGGTGTCCTCAGTTACCCCAGTTCATTTGATTCTTTAGCAGTAGCTTGCACTCTCAAGCCTGGGAGAGGAGTTGGCCTGTGTTGTTTATACCCAAGAACTATCCAGCATGGAGAGACTGATACTGAAATGATGACAACAAGGAGGACTATGCAAATTGAGGCAAGGCAGGGCTTTGTGGACAGTATAAGATGCAGCTGTTCTGGAGACATAGCTCGCTGCCTCTCCTGCCAACGAAGTGGGAGAAGGAGTGAATACTGGCAAAAGACCCCACTTAATTCACACAGTGCTGTGGCTCTAGAACGTGTCCCTGTGCCCAACATGAAGCTGAGCCGATAGAGCAGGTTGCTGGGCCCACTGAAGCGCTCAGGAATCAGTGGTGTAGCCTCCTGCAGCATTGCCTGCACACACTATGTGTGTATTGAGCCGACCATGGATCACTCAGAGCACCTCGTGGGACAGCGCAGGAGTGGAGGCAGGCGAAGGTGTGGGACAGTGCCAGACTCAGCATATGTGTGTGAATGTGGCAGAAAGGCTGTTTCCCATGTGGCCAGGAAAACCCCAGCGCCCATCTGTGTGTGGCAGTGTGGCTGCTGGTCTGCCCAGGCAGTGTGGCACACCATGCAAGGAACGGCTGGCAGCCCAGGCTCCCTCTTGATAAAGGTGCTTGATAAGAACTGCTTTGATACAAAGGATGATGTTACTGAGTTTTTCTCTCAGTTAATGTTAGCATCTTTAATATTTCACTGGAAGTACCTTGGTCAAAGGCTTTGAGGTTGCAGCAGTACATTTAAAATTATGTGTGAATTCATGAACTTTGTTGATGTGAAACTGGAGTGTTCAGAACTGTCATAGGTAAGTTCTTTCAGTTTTCTGTTTTGTCTCTTTACCTATGATTATCTTAATAGTCAGCCTTTCTTCTCTAGAGCATAAATTTCAATTCAGCCCAGATCATTAGAAAACAAAATATCATTGCTTTTATAGGCCATTTGGCAATATATGCAAAGTCAGCTTTTGCAGATAGTACACAAAACCTTGCTGCTTCTTGTTTGTTATTAGTAAACATTTGGTTACAAATCAAAAAAAGAAACCAAAAAAAAAAAACACCCCCCCCCCCCAACAGACACACCCCTCAGCCTAATCCCTATGTTTTTTTAAGAAAATTTGGTATAGACATCATATTTATATCCACACCTAACGTTTTTGCTAAGTGGGAGGAATTTTATTCTTTTTTTCTTAGTCAGGTAGGAGAAAGGTTATCCGCTGATCAGAAATGATTTCAAACAACCTTTATGTGACTAGATAAAATGAGACACAAGTATTTTGCATAATTGACTGTTAACACACAGCTCTCAGCCTTCACTCCACATGGCAGATCTAGCTTGAGTTTTAGTGTCAGGCATAGCAAAAAAACCAGCAGAGAACAAGTATTAATTTCAGAAAAGGTTGGCCACAGTAAGCCTTGTGGGATGGTTCAAAGCAGCTCTAACTGTGATTCATAAAAGCAATTACATCAAACTCCAGGGGTTTGGTTTATAAAGTTTGGGTCTGAATCTTCTATCCTTTCTTTTTGCTAACAATCTCAAGACAGAAAAGCCAAACACACCAGGAGGATAGTGCTTAGCTTCCCTAAACATCTGGGGAGTGGTTCCTTGTGGTACAAGGGTGGGACCAGAAAGACTGGAGAGGGCTCACAGAGCACAATGGGACTTCACCATGCAAAGTATTTTTCTTTTGTAGATAACACTTATGTTTCCAGTTCTGATAACGATGAAGATGTGTTAGTTACAACAGAGCCAATTCCAGTAATTTTTCACCAAATCGCTACAGGTAATGTTATGTCTGGAGAATTTTATCATGTTCGTACTTTGTGAGGAAAGATGTGTTAATGTGTACAGCTGTACACATTTGCTATTTTCTCACAGTCTTGCCATAATAAATTGTCCTACATTTCAGAATTAAAGAAATTACAATATTTCTTTTAGACATCACCACACTTTGGAGGCCAGATTGTGTTTTATTCTTTTAATGGCTTGCAGCCTGTGCTAGAGCAATTCCCCTTGAATACAGTTAGAGGTGCTTAATACTTCCCAATTATAAGTTTTAGTGTTCACTTGCTTAAAACTTCACTAATAAAACTTCACTAAATCTTCACCATTGTGGATGAAACAGTCCATAACTACAACTGTCTCTGGTGAATTATTTCAGGAAATTTCAAACAAAATGGTTCAGCTATTTCACTAAGTTCACTACAGAAAAAATATGTTTTTCCCAAATGATTTTGGAAACTTCTCATTTTAAATTATTACCTTATTTTCAAAACGTATTTGATACATGAAAGGGTACATTTGTCAGACATACAGGCATTACTATTGTATATGATAAAGGTTCGTGCATACTCCCTGGAGACATTTTAGATTTTTGCAGATAAATTCTCTGATTATTTCAGCTGCATGAGAAATTGCACAGAGCAGTCTTAATTCGGGCAGTTCTTCAGATAGGAACACTTGACTTTGTAATTTTTTTATTATTATTGTAATCCTTTAGGACTTTTTCTGCAAAACACAGAATTACTTTGAATTCAGCTGAAAGACCAATATGATCTTCAGTCTGTGGTCTCATTT
This sequence comes from Dendrocincla tyrannina, assembly GCA_035047865.1. NCBI lineage: Eukaryota > Metazoa > Chordata > Aves > Passeriformes > Dendrocolaptidae > Dendrocincla > Dendrocincla tyrannina. Next base: position 54,930,380 of record JAWWMP010000093.1, on the reverse strand, counting down.
GTACAGACATAAATAAGAAGTAATAATACCAAAGTTGGTGCAGTGGCACACAAACAAAATCTTGCTATTATGGTCAGAAGTTTGAAATGAATCTTACTTGCAAATATTTCTTTAATTTGAAAGGAAATGAAGTCCATAATTTAAAATAGAATAAACCCCTGTGTTTTATATGAAAGATGATCTGATTTAATTTTTATGAGGGGTTTTGATTTTTCATTCTTTTAGAAATTATATGAACTTAAGGAATGATGCTAAATTGCAAATCACAGGTTGGGAAAAGAGATCTTCTACATGATCAGCTGAGTTTCATTTCACACTTACAAATATGAGTCTTCTAGGAAGTAGAGGCTTACTGATTTTAGATTGTTGCACTGTAAACTCTTTGATGCATTTTATATCTGTAACTTTTTCTTCCTTTTTTTGCTCTACTACTGCAACTGAGAATTCCAAGTCTGTGTATGAAAAATTATTTCACATTTTTTCACATGTTCCCTATTTTCTGTTTTTTTAAGAATTAAGAAAAACCAGTGATGTAAACTATTGCTTATCCATAAAATCAAAGTTACAGAGGGAGAATGGAGAGGTATGTATTTCTTGTATGCATATTTTAACAGAAATTATTTTAAGAAACAACAGTAAAAAAATATAAATGTTTACCATAGACTTCCTATTGAAGTGTTCTTATGCAATCTGTACATGTATTTACACATTTTAAAAGAGGAGCATATTTCTCTTGGTTTCATGTGTGGATTAACCAGTGATTCACTTAATTGGGATAGAGATTCTCCTCCTATCCTAGAAAATGTGGTTTTGACGTTTATCTCATTTTTTTGTTCAACAGTGGTATAGACCCTGTCTGCCCTAAAAGTACAGCTCTTCTGGAGAAGTAGATCATGATTCCATTAACTTTGAGTCTGCTCTTGTACATAAGACCACATCCCAGTTATTTAGCTCACTGCTTCTTCATGCAGCCTGCAGCCTGCAGCCTGCAGCAGTCCCACTGGAGACTCAGACTTGTGCATGACTCTGCTCATCATAAGAAGGGTCTTGAGTGTTAAGGTTTTGCAGTCATGGTTGTATTTATGCATTAACTGGTGCTGGTCACTCCCTGACCAGCCTCATTGAGACATTAGAAAGCAGTGGCACTAATGTGAAGTCTACAGGGCTTGACAGTGTTACGGGCTCGAAGAAAGTACCACACAGGCTCCTACCTCAAGTAAGAAATTGAGCACTCTTAGGAACTCAGGTGCTTAACTTAAAGGCTTCCTTTCATAAAGGTGGATACTGTTTCTTGATGACTGTGTTTTAGGCTGTGATCTGTATTTGACCCTGGAAAGGGGACATAAGCATGTCGAGGTGTGTGTATCATTGTTTCTTTTACTAATGAAACCTGATTTGATGTAAAACACTGCACTGAAAATACTTCTACTGCGTCATCGTTGTATTCAGTGCTCTGTGAATGTCAGAAAACTTGAAGTGTGGGAAGAATTTACTCATTTGATTAAAAGCCTTGAGATATAGTTAGTTTCTGAAGGACAGAGGTTGAGCTTTTATTTTGTTTTTAGTTGAACAAGGTATTTAAATTTGAAAGTACTGAAAGCAAAAACCATTTATAAAAGGTCTCTTAGTACTGACCATTTCTGTTGGCTACACAGTTGGGTGTTTGGTTAGGATATGATGAGTTTTTCACTATTCTAATATGAAAGTTTCATTTTTTTGTGCAGAATTTTTGTTCAGTTTAGTTCTGTTTTACAACAGACTTCCCTCTGCACTAAGGTTATAATAAAACAAAGAAGATTAAAGCATTTTTATTTCTTAGTGAAGTACAAGCAGAAATTATTTTTTTGCCTTGTACAAAACTGCCATGAGATTGGCTGAAATACAGTTTTTACACTGTATGTATATAGAGAGTGAATAGAGTAGGAATTTAGAGTCAGAGGTAGGGAAATGGGATTACAATGTCTGACCATAGAAATTGGTAATAAGGGTATATTTTGACATTTATGAGTCTGTAATTTAGGGATGACATCCATTCTTTGATTCATACATCTGATTTCTATTCCCTTATGGCAGTTCTGTCCAGGACATAAATAAAAAAGAAGCAGTTAGGACATCATGTTCAGGTTGAAGTGAAGAATTGCAATTTTAACAGGTGTTCTTTAGGGGTTCCTAGTCAACATAGCGCATAGAAATCACGCATGCGCTGTGGGAAACAAGAATTAATATCTCAAGCAATTGCATAATTATAAGTAAAGGTTCCATTTATGGAAAACAGAATATAATATTTCATGTCATGCTGAACTGCAGTCTGTACTACGGTCAGTTCTGTTTACTTGAGGCAATTATTCAGAGCAGCTTATTTAGAGCAGGTTTTACTTAGGTAAGCATATGACTTTCTAATCCTTACTTTTCACTGTCTCAGAGCACAGCTAGTCAGAAAATTAAGTTTGAACTTTTCTGGCACCAGGATGGAACTTATGTTAAAAATAGTAATTAAGCAGCAATGTGTCAGTTTTTCACAGAAGGAAACAGTAGATATTCCAAATTTGGACATGGATTATTTCCGTAAAGTGTTAAAACTTACTTACAAGAATTAAGTAAAAAAAATGGCACTGGGTCGCTGAAACAACAGAAGAACTAAGTCCAGGACCAGTCTTGGTAGGTAAGTTTTGCTTTCTTTAGCAAAAGTGCAGTGAGGTATCCCCGCATAGTCTGCTGAATTACCTGGTTCTTCAGAATTATCACACTGTGTCTATAGCCAGACAAGTATTATTTCTCCAAGATATTTTCAGGGTGTTTTTATGTACCCTGTATTAGGTGATTATTTTGTCTGATATTTCAGGATTCTTAAAACAGGTCTTCTGGAAAAATGATACTAAAAGATCTCTTAAGAAGGGGTGCTATGAGCTAATTTGTAAAAAGATAATTCCTGTAGTTATATTTAGAGCTATAAATGCAAGATCATCATATTACTTTTATCACTGTTAACTTTCCTTTTCCATTAAGGAGTCACGGCACAACAGCACAGTTGAAGAAGACTCTGAAGGAGATAATGATTCTGAGGAATTTTATTATGGAGGACAGGTAATGCAGGAAATTTTTGGCACAATTTAAAAAAAAAGGTAATAGTTGAAAATTCTTTTTGTTCATTCCATTACAAATTTATGATAACATTTCATTTCTTATTTTGTGAATACAGTGCCATGGGTATATATGCATAGTATTTTATAGCAGAAATACTGAATATGTTATATTTTATAATTATCTCAAATAGAAAGTAAGATTACTTCGTTTACATCTGCAAAGCTGCTAGAATCAAAAAGCAAATCCTCTCCAGGAAGCTTGAAAATACAAGCTAGTTGCTTACTTCCAGGAAACAGATACTGACTCTGTAAAGCTTATCCCATTATGGCTACAAATGGGAAGTCAGGCTGGATTCAAATCTTTTTCCTTCTGGAGAACTGCCATTTTTTAACGTCAAGAGCACTGCATTTTAATGGTAAAAACAGCTATTACAAAATGGTTTTGGTCTAGGCAATTCTATTTCTGAGCTCTACAGAAAAATTCACCTTGAAAAATGCTGCATATTTTAGATGAAAGTACTGCTCCTTGTCTTTCCTTCTTGTTCCCTCCACAGAATTAGTTATTATTACATTCTCGTATGTATTGGGAAATAAAATTTTTTCATACCTTTTGCTTTTGCAATGTGCTTCACCCTGCTAGTCTGTTTTTGCTGGTTTCTTATTTTTAGCCTGAATGTTGCCCCAAGGAATCATTCCTCACTTTACGTTATTAAAACTGTTTATTTCAGTGAGCATTTTAGTGAATTACAGTCGCTGTTTATGGAAGTTGTCACTGCCTCAGTGGCTGAAGCCATCCGTGCCCTGGGTGCAGAGCCAAGGCTGCAGGAACATGCCAACAGTGCCAGCGGGGTGGGTCGGTGCAGAGAGCGTGGGATGCTGATGAGCAGGACATCGCTGAGCCTCTTCTCTTGCAGAGCCAACAGCCTGGTGGGGTTTGAACACAAAATACATGTCAAAGTGTTTACAGTAAAAACAAAACAAAAAAAGCACACCCCTGCAAAGCTGTTAAAAGTTATATTGAAACTGGAACTGAAAAAATGTATTTTCAGTGTCAGAAATAGGATATTGACTCATGTTCACTTTAGAAATGACTGCAAGAATTGCCTCCCTTCAGCTGCTGACTCCTACAGCCCCATGCTGGGGAGAACCATACACATAATTCAGTGCGAGGGGCAATGTCTTATTTTAATCTGCCTGAGAGGAAAAAGCTTCTGATCTTGTCCTGTAGTGATGAGTTGTGTTTACTGGCTTCATTTTTCAACGCTGAAGAAAGGGCAGTAACCTCAAGGTGATGGGAGAGGCAGAGAACAGCTGGGAGTACTTGTTTCTAGAACCACAGGTAATACATTTGGTAAAGGATGCCTGCCAGTGCCCAAATGAATGAATAAATATTAACACTGCCTATGAGACATGAGCACAGAACTGTACATCATTTTGCAAGGTGTAAAAGAGCTGTGTAATAGGCAAGACTGGTCAGAATTTAGTTTCCTTATATTAACGTGGACACTACATTATATTGCATTGTCTTCTCTTTAATATAGCATGTATAACTGAAGAAATTGTAACTGGCAAAAAAAAAAGAGGTTTGCAATAAAAAATAAAGTATCAGATGATTGTGAACGTCTTGAGTTTAGAATATCCAAAACAAAATATGAAAAACAAGGGGGGGGGAAAAGACATCACAGAAAGTGTATTTAACAAGAAAAAAAGAGGAAAAAAAGAAAATTTTGAATTTAAAATTTTGTGGTCAAAAAGACACAATTCTGAAGAAAACATGTAGAATTGAACAAAATACTGAGAACTCAGAAAGTAAGTAGAAAATCAGGTATGAACGAAGTCCCTTAAAAGATAAAAAGAACAATCCTTTTTCAAGCAAGGTCTTTGTATGATGTTAAGTGCGCACCAGGTGCCAGGTATTGGGAAGACAAAGGAGTTGACTGTATATGTGGGGAACAATCAAGGCAAGCTCCTGCAGTTGACACAAGTGTGTGCTGTGCCTACAGAGAAAGGGACAAAAGTAGTCAATTTAGCAACTGGAGAGAAGAGATGCTAGTGTAATTGTGTGCAATTCAGTTGGGAAAGATGGAGGTCCTGGAAAATTCTTAGCATTTCTAAGTGGTTACAGCTGGAAAGACAAGAGAGCAGCTGAAACAAGGACCATGGACGATGAGAAATGGCATTTGATGGGCAGTGAAAACAAGGAGCAACCTCTTGCTCGTAAATTAAATGTTTGTATTCACTTCCTAGGCACCTGCTTGTAATTCTCTCTAAGGATTTAATGGGTAGCTACTGTAAGTAGCTAAGTGCTTCAATAGCCTAAGACCTATTGATTTTCAAAGGGATTTAGGTTTGTAAATCACCTAATCTCCTTTTAAAAAGCAACCTTGTGTCATTATGTAGGACAAAATAATCTGAATAAGGTCTCAGATTAAAAACTGAGACTTTCTAAACACAGACCTTTCAGTCACAGCAAAGTACACCAGACTTTTTAGCCTTTATATTCACTTTCTCTGCAACTCTTTGTTAATTCTTGCTTTGAATTTCTATCTTCTATATTTGCAAATGAGAACAGGAGATGGAAACAGTAATGCTACTGGCTTTGGCTCTCTGCCTCTCTCTTGTGCTTCAGATACAGGACATACTTGAAAGTGCAGAAATGCAAAACTCTGAGAGTTTCCTCTGCGTATATCAGCATGTCTGTGGCACTAATTCAGGGATGGAAAGTACCGTACTATGGTCTTAAAATTTGCCAGAACACTGCTTTGTTTCCTTTTTGAGTTCATAACCTCTTACCATCAGAAAATAGATTAGAAAAAGCAGTATATTGAGCAGGTCA
>JAWWMP010000093.1:54884395-54897542 GCA_035047865.1 Dendrocincla tyrannina | reverse complement strand
TTTATTGGGTTATTTTAAGGGAGGTTTTAATTTGTGTTTCTTTCTTGTATTTTTGTTTCATGTTTGTTCATTTTGAATGCTTATAGCAATTCACTATGTGATTCATTACTTGAGCCTTTAAAAAGGACCTGTTAATTATCTTTCAGTAAATAAGATGGAGTTGCTTTTTAAGGGTTGTAAACAATTAAGAAGCCCATGGAGTCATACCTATTATCTCTACTTAAAGCTGTGTTCCTTTTTGTTTCTGCTTTATTTGCTTTATGAAGGCAGAATGTTTAATTCTCACTCCATATGCAAATTAGATAAAGTTTTCTATTTGTGATAACATTGTGAATTATTTTTAATAGGCAAAAACGCCTATTCAACAGCAAGAGGTTTTTATTATTTTTTAATGCCTGAAGAGAGAGTGGAAACACCTTTATTTAGTCAAATATCGTGTGGCCTTCCCAAATAAAGTTTTTATGCTACAAAAATATAATTAATTCATTTTCTTACAGCTTACCAATAATTTGTTAAAATTGAAAGTATCTTTTCCAAGAAGTTTGTTTTCCAGATCAAATTTTATGTGTATTCTTAACAGCAGAGTAACAAGCTGTGAAGAACAAAGCTTTTCCCCTTAGTTTGTGAATTTATTCTCCATTAATTTCAATTACGTAGGAAGTTTTCAGATCTGGTGGTGTTACAAACATTTGGGTATTCTGCATGTAATTTTGGTTTTGTAATGGTGTTTGAATGCCTCTGTGAGTACTTACGAGTTTTAGAGTTCTTCACTCTTGCTCTTCAGGTTATTAAAATGCTTCTCTAATGTATCTTCCTCAATAATTGATATGTATTAATTACTTAGAATTAATGTTGCAGTTAAAATATGAAGGAAAGAATTAGCATTAAATGTGTTTGGGGTTTGTTGTAGGTATGACATGATAAAAGCAAGAACTCAAAAGCAGAACAAAAATAAAATTAACTTTCTTTCTCTGTGTAGCCCACTGTTTGTGAACGGGAGCTCTGTGTATTTGCTTTCCAAACATTAGGAGTGATGAACGAAGCTGCTGATGAAATTGCAACTGGGGCTCAGGTAGAATTATCTAATGCCTAATACATGTCTGAATTTCTGTAGTATACTGAGTCTTCTCAGTCTCTTCTAGTATGTGTTTGACTTTTATTCCCCATATGAGTACTATTTGGTAAGTACACTGTTTATTTGTCCACTGTTGTAGCGGTAAATACACTGGTTTATGTATGGTGTATTCAGATGGTGCTAATGAGGTTTTCCATTGTTGTGCTTCCATGTAATTAGAGTAACCATTTTTTTGTGTTCTGTTATATTCAATTAGGTCACCTGGGTTGTTAATAAAGGCAGCCATTGTCATTTGGAGATAATTCCCGTTTATTTTCACCTAATGAACTGTTGTTACTCTCATGTAATTAATAAGTTACTTCCTGCTCATGGTCTTGGGGTGCAGCTATCCACTGAACATTGGTTGTTTTGATCATTAAATAACAGTGGGAAAGTCCATACTGATGTTGCTACATAAGGTTCTTTTTTTTTTTCTTTGCAAGGATCAGGACTTTAAGATAAACTTGTTGCCTGACTCTTAAGTTCAGTTATTGATATGGTTATAACAGCATCATTTTCTTAAAGTATTTTAAACTATATTTCCATATCAACATTTAACACAGTAAATGAACCAAAAGTTAAAAGATTATGTTTAAAATCCTCTTAAGATCTTAACCTAAAAGTTTGCACATCTTAAGGAAATTGGCACCCCTCCCTGGTTTGGTCAGGCAGGAATTCCACTTGTTAAAGCCATGATGTCTGTCTCAAATCACCTCCCTCCCTCCATGTGCCTTAGCATCTTCGAGGGTTATCTGTTCCATGATCTTCCCTGGCACAGAGGTGAGTCTGACAGGTTGGTAGTTTCCAGGGTGCCCCTTTCTACCCTTTTTAAAAATGGGTGCAATGTTTCCCTTTTTCCAGTCACCTGGTACCTCACCTGACTGCCTTCCTTTGGCAATATCATGGAGAGTGGCTTGGCAAGTCATCAGCCAGTTGCCTCAACACTCTGGGTTGCATCTCATCAGGTCCCATAGAATTCTGTATGTCCAGATTCCTCAGGGGTTCTCAAATCTACTCTTGGATAGTGGGAAGCATTTTGCTTCCCCACACCCTGACTTGAGCTTCATCCACTTGAGAGGTGTGGGAAGGGGAGACTGCCACTGAAGACAGGCAAATGCTGTCCTCAGTCTTCTTATCTGCTGTTACCAGTTTACCAGTCACATTCAGACCAGTCACTTTCTTTGACCTACCTCTTCTGGCTCATATGCCTACAGAAGCCCTCAATATTATTATTTGCATCTCATGTCAAGTTCAGCTTCAGTCACACCTTGGCCTCCCTCACCTCATCCTGGCGCAAGCAGGCAGTATCTCTATATTCATTCCAGAAATCTGTGCCTGTATTCACTACCTGTGCATTTCCTTCATGCCTTTTAGTCTGACCAGCAGGTCTAGAGTTATCCATGCCAACTTCCTGTCTTCTTTTCTGATCTCTTAAGCAATAGGGATTGAGAGCTCTTGTGCTTTATGGAAGGTGTCCTTAAAGGTCTACCAGCTCTGTTCTGCTCTCTTGTCCCTGAGAGCAGTTTCCTACGGGATCCTATTGACTGACTGTTTGAACAGCTGGAAAATTGCTTGCCTAAAATAGGAAAAAATTAGGTATAGACTTTTTTAAGTATAGCTTACAGGAGAGGTGGCTCTGGTTAGCTCTCAGTGTTTTATGGAGGTATCACTGTTGTGGGCATGTGAAGAGCTTGCTGTAGATCTCTGGAGTACCACTGCATTTACAGAGGTTTGCTGCAGAGTTCTGAAGTGATTACAACCTTAAGAATGCTTAAAAGAGTTAGAGAAGGGGTTTTGCCTTTTGTCCCATTGGACCTAAGTGGCCTAATTTTGCTAAGGTTCACTTTAGTGATAGCATTGCAGCCAGCTCACTACATTGGATCTGGTTGACCTCTCATTCCTGTTTGCAGAAAGGATTGATCAGTTCTAGGGTTTGATTCATCTGAGCTATTTTTTTCCTTAGTTCAGAAGGGTATGATTCACAGCATAGGCTACCGTCACAATGGTTGTTTCTCCAACAAGGCTCTCTTAGCTAGCCTAGGCTGATTAGTAAGAGGTAGGTATTCACATTGTGAATCTCTATATTTTGTCAGATTAATCTTCCTCCAAATAATTTTGTCTAGTGAAGGAACCTAAATATAGGTTCCCATAATTGAAAATCACATCCTGTTTTTTTCTTCTGTGTTTTCAGCTAGTTTTCAAGGTGTACTCTCCTACTTTATCACTCCAAATATTCTTGTGGTTCCTACTTGATAATAAGTGATTGTACTTTCTAAAAGTTTCAAGCCTGAACTCACCTTGCTTTGTATTACTCATGTAGGCAAAATGCTTGAAGATTAAATGTCTGATTTGTTGATAGTTCATACTCCCTGTAGAGAGTCTCTGGAGAGAGAGAGGCACTGAGAGGCTGATGTTGTAAGAGGAATTGTCATCAGCAAGTGTCATCTTGTCCTCCTTGAAAATATTTTAATCCATACTTATTTACTTCAGTACCTTCTGCTAAGGAGGGAGAGTTCACACCTGCTTTTAAGGACATTTGCTAGATAACAGCACTTCCAATTACCAAGGATTGGATATGCAAGGTTGTATTATAAGGTTTCTGTTAGAAAGTTGCTTTGCTTTCCACTGACTCAAAACAATGACCTTGAGGAAATCAGGCATTAAAAAAGGCTGAATCAGAAACAATCTAGAAGTCAACAGTTTGTTTAAAGGAGGGCTTAGGGATGGTATTCTAAGTAGAAGAACTACCAATTTTAAGACAAAATCCCACAATGCAAATCATAATGCAAGACAACTCTGAGTCACTGTATTAAGAGATCTGGGGACTCAAAACAACTCTTCCCTAGCAGTGTTTTGTGACTGCAGGCTAAGAAGAGATTTTGAGAATCAGGGTGTATGAACTCATACTCAATTGCACAGTAATACATTTACACAGTGGCAAGCCTCTTGCCTGACCTGGCTGCATATGCAGACTCCTCATCTCCTTTGCAAATGCTAATGCATATGCCCTTTTTTGAAACATTCATCACAGTACAGGTATTATAAAATGGAAAGTAACCAGAGCGGCATTGAGGAAGGCATCATGATTTAAATAGCTTCATTTTTCAATATATGTGAGATATTTAGTAACTGGAACTAGCAGAAGTGATGGAGAAAATTGTCCATTTGTGCTGAAGGAGCAGAGGAGGAGAATGTCAGCTTCATGACTCACCACAGCACAGTTCCTTTTCCCTTTCATCCCTACTCTAATTCTATTCCTTATTCTAATTCATTTTCCTCCAAATGATCAGATACAATGGCAGATAACAAAAACTTCTAGAACAACTTGAGTTGTGAGATGAGATCTGATATATGTGGAATTGTGTGAAAAACCCAGGATGCCTACTAAGTACAGCTTGTCTCAGCTTTTGCTTTCTTTCATGGAAAGGTCTGTTTTCCTACACAGATGTTTTCCGAAAGCATAACAAAAATGGGGAACGAGCTGATTTGCAGCTACTTTTTAATGTAGCAGCTTTGGATTTCATTATTGGCTGGATTTATGTTTCACAGCTGCTAGAAAGCTGCATTCTCATGTTTGTTACTGCTGTATTCTATTTTTAAGCTCTGAATTATGTATTTCGAAACAAGCACATGGGACTCTATTGCAAAGTTGTATATGTACTTATGTGCACACATGTGAATACATGTCTGTGTACACATTTACATGCATGATCCTGCAGTGAAATCTTGGAAGTTGTAGTTATTCAAAGCTGTGTTGTAATTTTGTACAACAGGGTGGAAGGAGGAGGATCCCCCACAGAGAACTGTTCAAATGACTGTTAAATCATTGCAGTGTTCTGGCCTTAGCAGAAGCAATGTTTACAAGTGTTTCTGAGCACAGTCTTCAGGAGAACAGCAGGAAGTGGTACTGATTTCACAGACCATTCTTTGTTCTTGAGCAACATTTTCACTGGCATGCACTATACTGAGATACACAGGTCCAGCACAACTTCATTTCCGTAGAGAATGAATTTAATACAGGAATTTATATATGTGCACAAGAGAGCAGAATTGCGAGCAATGTATTTGGCATTTGACGTTCCTACTTATGCAGCTGGAATAATACGCCAAGGCTCAATCTAAACCCTTTTGAGGTTAATGGGAAAATTTTAATCCTAAAATATGTCCTATGGATAACACAGTTTGGGCAATACATGTAACAATCAAATATGGTATAACTATAATGTGTAAAAAAAGCAGAGTGGAAGATAGAATATGAAAGGAAACATATTGAACAATTGTCTTTCTTCATCCCTAGGTGGTTGATCTCTTAGTATCCATGTGTCGGTCTGCGTTAGAGTCACCGAGGAAAGTTGTCATTTTTGAGCCATATCCTTCTGTAGTTGATCCTAATGATCCTCAGATGCTGGCCTTTAACCCCAGGGTAAGTAGTTACCTTTAATTATGTCATTGTTTGATTTTAGTCATGCATGAGATTTCAAAGCAAAGACTTCCTGTGGAGGAGTCTCCTTTATTATAGGAGATACAGCTCCAGAATATAGCACAGGTGTATGACTGTTTTCAAAACTTTGTAGCTTTTTCTAATTGTCTCTGAGAAGGTATTTGAGTATAAACTTGTCTTGGTTTCAGCGAGGACAGGGTTACTTTTTGCAGTAGCCAGGAGGGGGCATGGCTAGGGCCCGGAGGTTATTCTATACCGCCTCACCTCATTGCCAGGGGCAGAGGGAAGAGAGTCTCTTCAGGCAGGAATCCCTTCTCAGTCGTTGTAGGTCATTGTATCATGGTGGAGGGAGCGGTTGGCTATTGTTGTTTCTGTGTGAATTGTTCACCTCTTTCACTAACGTTCTGTCATTAGTATTCTTGTTACTGTTTGTTTTCTTATCTTGTTGTTTTCCATAAATTGCTCTTAACTCAACCCAAGGTTTTTACCTTTTGTGCCTTCAGCCAACCCACAACAGGGGGAGAGGGAGGGTTGAGGGGGAGAGTGAGCAAGGGATGCTTCGTTTTAGTGCGAGCACTAAATTGGACAGCACCATTCCTAAACGACAACAAAACTCTTAAGTTGTATTCCAAATTACGCTAAAGCCAAGAAACTCTTTCAGAGGATGAATTCTAGATACTAAATTCTTCATTCTAAGTGTCTTTCTCTCAGTGTACACGTTGAACAGAAACAGAAAGATGGCCTTTGAAAGTTGGCCATGTGATATGAGGCATTTCCAGTCCACATTTTTATTCTTAAAAGTGTTATTGCTGTAATCTCATTTTCTCACTGCAAACAGCTATTTCCTTAAATGTAATTTTTATCAGATGTCGACATAATAGTCAGGTTTTGTATATGACCAGTTTTAAATTAAAGAATTTTACTTGCACTACCTGCTCCTCAGACTCCAAAAGCTGCCTCTCAGGAAAGCCTTCACTCCATTAACTACTACAACTCTGTTAAGCCATCTCCCCAAAGGTATAAATGAGAACTTAGCATGTCCTGCATTGGCATGAGTTTCACTTTTTCTGAACAAAGACCAGTCCTTCCTCAGGAAGGGCCAGGTGTGTTCGGTAGAATGTGGGGAGAAAGGCTTATCAGGAAGTGCTTGGAAGGGGGCTGAGGAGGAGACCGCTGTTTGGTGGCTGGGCAAGGCAGGAGTTTGAAGCAGATGGGGATTTACGAGGCACATCAGAAGGGGAATGGAGAGTCTCCAGGCTAGCAGCGCACACACCATCACATCCCTGCCTATTGTCAGCGTGGGTGAGGTGAAGGACCATGGGCAGAAGTTGGCAAGACTCGATGGGGAACAGTGAAGCTCATGAAGGTGACATGTCATGTGGAGTGGATGAAGCATAGAGAGTTAAACTCATCCACTCAGAATACTCAGAATCACTCCACATCAAGGTAGTGGCTCCCAAGCAATAGATAGATGAGGATCAGTGTGAGGCAGAGGGACCACTAAAGGCCCTGTGATGTTTTACAGAGCTGTTAGCAAAGTAAACACATCTGTTTATCCACATTTTATTTAAAATCTATTTGGGGTCACTGCATTATTTATCTTAAAAGCATTTTAGCCAACTAACTGTCAGAACCTGTGTTTAGTTACAAATATTTGTTGAAAAAGTAAGCTGATTTTTTGTGTGTTGAAGATTCCAGTGAAATTCAAAGAAAAGCTATCAACAATATTTTTTCAGGTTAGAGATGATTGAAAGAATTAGTTTGCTCAACATTTTTCCTGGCTTTGGTTTTATACACACCCAAAGAATTCAGGTTTTTATAGAGCCAAAGACTAATACTCTTTGAATTTATTTGCCTATTTTATGCTACATCAGAAGAAGAATTATGACCGAGTCATGAAAGCATTGGACAGCATCACTTCAATTAGAGAGATGACACAGGTGAGTTTAAAAATGTTTATCTAACTTAATCTTTATTTCTAGAACTTGAAAGGTGTATATATTGCCTGCCAGTGGTGCATCTAGAAGTCAGTAGTATCATCTCTTTCATATAGAGCTGTAATAATATTAAAATATCTGTTCAAAATAACTAAGCTAGAATATCCCTAATGGCAGTCAAGTAAAAGTGATGAAGTGGAACTCAGATCTTTTGAAGTTTAAATAAGAGATAATAACAACAAAATGGGGCATTGTAATGAGATAATCACCAACTGCTGCATTTCTGAAAATACTGAGCTATTCTTTACTTCCAAAGCAAAAAAAATTGATTTCGTGACAGTGTCATGAATGATAACTTTATTTCTATTATAGCAAAACACTTGATCAGCTAAGTATAGTTGGGGACTTTAAAGGCTGGGTCTCTTGGGTTTACTGCTGTATTATTTCTCATGGCATATCTGATAGTCGTATTTCTGTTTGTTGTTAAACTCCTTTACCAAAGAACCCAGAGGATTATAACTGGTTGTTGAAATGTCTTCCATATATCTTACTTTCCGAGCTGCTGTATAAATGTGTCCTCACAACAGTTTATAAATCTTGCTCTATATATATTCACAAAATACTTTGGGATTCTGGAATGAAAAATGTATAGAGAGGAATAAAATAAGTAAAAAATTAAAGTTCACATATTTTTATTAATTTATGTAACATCTTGTAAAAATTTAAAAGTCAGGTATTTCTGTTACTTTATAAGATATCTTTTAAAAATAAAAAATAATCACCATATTACTTTTAAAATAATTGGACTGATGAGTTTTTAAGGGATGCTTTGCACTGTAATTGAAATCAAGAAATGTTTCAAAAGGAATATGACATGGTATTTTACCAGTTTATACTTTGAAAGGCTCAGAAAACCGAAAGTGTATTATCTTGGGGTATTTTTGAGAGACTTAATTTTATGAATTTTCAGTCCAATTTCTTAATACAAGAGCCAAACAAAAATAGATATCTTCTGGTGTTCTCCCTTTTGCTATAATGTAGTCATTTTGATGCTAATTATGTGCTTATTTTACTCCAAGGAAAATAATTGCTATATTAATGTTTGTTGTTGTCGAAACACATTTATAACTCTACAGTGCTGTATATCAGTAAAACTGTGATTTAAACCTAATAATGAGTCCCATGTATTCATTTTAATAGATGAAATCATGGGCAATGTAACATAAAAAATTCAACAAAAAGAACTTAATTACTCTTTTCTAGGCACCTTACTTGGAAATAAAGAAGCAGATGGATAAACAAGACCCACTTGCACATCCTCTTCTACAATGGTATAAAATGAATTCACATGAGATCATTATTGAAGTATCAACTGCAATGAATAATCACTTGAGCAGTGTAATTTGGTATAAGGTCACCCTAAGTATTAACATTGATATTTGCAACTGCAGTTGTTCTCGACTGTTTTTGGACCTCATCTGGATCGTCTGATCTCACTTCATAGTTAAGATGTGGTCTACTTCCATCTGATAGGTTTAAATGCCTGCAGCTGGGTGCATTGCGGCAGCCATTCATAACACATTTTTAAGAAAAAAAGTTTGGTTTGGTTACCATGTCTAATTAAACTGTTTCTTATTTTAGGGTTATTTCTAGTAATAGATCACATATTGTGAAGCTACCGGTGAATAGGGTAAGTGTGGGTTCTTTATTATTTTCTCATTTTTCATAGCTTTTATTAGCATTTTAGGTGGGAGTGTCCTAACGAAAAGTAGGTGTCTGCATTCAAACTGATTGCATGGACTCCATTAATAGACAAGGGAATGAAACAGTCGGTTTCAGGTCATTATTTTTAGGATAATATGCATATATGAAATAGGTCAAGGGAATAATGACCCTCTTTGAGGTGAGTAGCTCAGATGCAAGTGTCTACCTTGTAGTCATCTAAGACTAGGTGAAAAAACATCACTATTTGTTTTGTTACCATATAGAATATTAGATGCAGAATTGTGCAGAAAGCAGTACTCACAAACACAATGTACCAGGAGATTCACATATAAGTACACCTTAAAAAGAGTCTGGCTCTTGAATTTTAGAGGGGTATGTGCCTCTGATCTTCTGGTTAAGGGCATATTCAGCCTTCCAAATAACCTTAATTCAAAGCCAGCTCTCATCAGAATACCATGATGAAATTGTTCACTTTAATTACTAGAGCCATATTAGACTGAAATCTGTTTCCAAAATTTCCATATGTTTCATAAACGGAAAGATATTTTTACTGTTCAGTTTCAGCTGGAACTGAATTGTGGTATTGACACCAATTTCACCATGCAGTTATTTAGATGCAGTTATGTATTGTGTGAAATGGCAAGATATCTCAAGGACTACCATCAGAGAAATACAGTACTTTCATGTTAATCAACTTTTCTTCACATGACCAATCATATTTTACAGCAACTAAAGTTCATGCACACTCCCCATCAGTTCCTGCTTCTCAGCAGTCCACCAGCCAAAGAATCCAATTTCCGAGCTGCTAAAAATCTCTATGGAAGTACCTTTGCATTTCAGTGAGTACATATATTAGTATTAATCAAACTTATCAAAATATCATGCTATTTTTTTTGTTCTGGTATTTGAGGTTCGCAGCTGTGAATTTACTGTTTTAAAGGATTTCTGATTTCATATTGCATTTTACACTTTGAGCTTTAACTCTTTCTTTTTCATTTTATTCAGTGGTTCACATATTGAAAATTGGCATTCCATCCTGAGGAACGGCTTAGTTGTTGCTTCCAATACGAGGCTGCAGGTAAATAGTAGACAAAATAGATTTTAGCTAACCTGTGTGTGCTTGATTACATGGTAGCTTTGGCAAGTTTTCAAGGGGTTTGGTTCTGATAGTCATGTAGGTGGAAAAAGAGATGATTTCAAATACTCTCTTGTTTCCTGGAAAAAGTACTCTTCTGATACAATTACAATGAAATCATGTGTCTGCTAAAACGTCTTTTGACAATCCCTTCGCTGGAATCAATGTTTTAGTCTTATATTGCAGAGCAGCACCTCCAGGAGGCTTTGCTTGGTAGTGCTTAAAAGCAGTCAGAAATGAAAGTTCTAGCTTCCTGAACAATGTCCATGTTGTGGGATGCAGGAGCATGCTAATTTTACAGGAACTGTGTTGACAACACCTTTTCTGCTCCTCTGGTTTCTTTGGGAATGAAAGCATGAGCATGCGGGCCAGAAGGAATCTGTATTGCAAGCTTTGGTTCTCAGACTGAGTCATCAGGAGACCACTATTGCAGAGCAAAGTAGGCACTATGAGAGGGACTGGGGAGGAATAATGCAAAGTGATTTAGCATTGTGGTTTTGACAGCTCTTTCCCAGTGCTGTCTGTGTACCTTGGAGGAGGATCCCAAGGTGCTGACTAAGTATTGGGATACAGAAGACAACAGAAAAAATGAAATGGAAATCTCTGCTATTCATCTTAGTGGTTTGGATGCTTTTATTAGTATCTCTGGAAGATAATTCCCCAATAAAGCAGAATTTGCACACTAAAATTCACCAAAGTAAACCCCTTTGTTTACACTGTTGCTGTTGTTGCTGAAGGTTGAGATACTGGGAATAGTAAAGTCCTGTTTTATTCAAGTCATCATTTTTATCTCTCTCACACATCTTAGGCATATCCTGAGATGAGTTCATCCTATCTACCCCAGTATCAACCAGTCAGGAAAACTATGCTCACCAAGGATCCTATACAACATTGTAGCATCTGGTGAAGTGAAAGCATGTTTGCGCACTCCTATAGAGTTTTGCCTCATTGCAGAGACTATGTAAATATTATTGGCTCAGAGGAAAAAAATAAGAGTGAGCCTGACTGAAGCTCCATGGTCATAAAATCTACGTAGGTGGGAGATACGCTGAATTCTCAAAAATGAGAAACTACTTAGTGTGTTTTCACTAAAGGCATTTCCATATAAAGCTGTCAGATCCTGGTG
Organism: Dendrocincla tyrannina; assembly: GCA_035047865.1. Classification (NCBI taxonomy): domain Eukaryota; kingdom Metazoa; phylum Chordata; class Aves; order Passeriformes; family Dendrocolaptidae; genus Dendrocincla; species Dendrocincla tyrannina. The sequence continues at coordinate 54,886,064 of JAWWMP010000093.1, read as the reverse complement.
AAGTGAAGCCCGTACTTTACCTTTTCCAGACAAGAAAATGACTGCAGGACTAGTAAGGAAGTGCTCACTTCTGTTGCTTAGCCCAAGCCCAACTGACACGGAACAGTGATGATGAAGAAGAATAGTCTTCCCTTTCCTCTGTTCTTTTCAGACATCTGGTAGCTTTATGGCTAAAGCACAATCCTGTACTGATAGGATATGCATGCCTGAATTGGCCCAGGCAAAACCTTGATTGAACCCATTACTCTGGTGGAACTAGTAACTGCATTTGACTAGTCTCTTAATTTCTTTCCTTAAAGAAAACAAAAGCATCTGTTGCTGCTGTTGATTCACAGAGACTGCCTAGGCTATGCTTCCTGACACATGCTGAGGTATATTATGACCATGTACAGAAGCACCCTCTGTAGGCATCCTCTATAGAATTGTTAGATTTAAAACAGGAAACACGATTTTAATCCAATATATAAATCTGATGTAAAATTATGTGTGGGCATCTGGACATGGTTTCCAGAATATTTAAGTTTATACTCAGGGCACTTTTTTTAAAAATACTTCTTTGAACAGCATTAATTACCTGGCAATAAATTAGTACAATGAGACAGATGCTTATCTACATTATGACAGGGACAGAGACAAGGTAGGGGTGTTTAGCGCGTTCTTTGCCTCAGCATGAATGATGGATCAAGGGGATCTCAGTGCCTTGAGCTGGAAGATCATGACTGTGAGAATGATCAACTCCCTGTCAAATCTGAAATTCTGAGGGATCTGCAGCTCCAGCTGGATCCCTACAAATCTCTAGTGCCTAATGGTTTTCATGCCAGAATCCTCAAAGAGCTAGCTGATGTAATTGCAAAACCTCTCTTGACGATTTTCGAGCAGTCTTGCGAATCCAAAAGAGGTCTCAGCTGACTGAGAACTGGCAAACCTTGTCCCGATTTTCAAGAAGGGCCAGAAGAAGGACTCTGGAAACTACAGGTCTGTCAGTCTCACTTCAGTGCCTGGCAAAGTTGTGGAGATTATTCTGGGAGGGGTAGAAAAACACCTGAAAGACAGCACAGTCATTGGTCACAGCCAACACGGCTTCACGGGAGGTTTTATGACAAGGTAAACCACCTAACTGATAAAGGAAAGCCAGTTAGTGTAATCTTTTTGGATTTCAGTAAGGCTTTAGGTACTGTCTCTCACAGGATCCCTCTGGACAAAATGTCCAGCACACAGCTGGATAAACACATCATGGGGTGGGTGAGCAATTAGCTCACGGGTCCAGCACAGAGGGTAACAGTGAACGGGCTGACACCAGATTGGTGGCCTGTCACTAGTGGGGTTTCACAGGGCTCCATCCTGGGCTCTGTGCTTTTCAACATGTTCATAAAGGACTTGGATGCAGGACTTTTGTGCAGACAGCACAAAACTGGGAGGAGCTGTTGATTCCCTCAAAGACAGGCCCTGCAGAGACCTAAACAAATTAAGAGGACTGGGCAGTCACCAGCCATGTGAAGTTCAACATGGGAAAGTGTTGCATTATGCACCAGGGAGGGGACAATCCTGGATGTACGTACAGACTGGGGAATGAGATGCTGGAAAGCAGTGCCATGGAAAGGGCCCTGGGGGTCCTGATCGATGTCAAGTTGAACATGAGTCAGCAGTGCCCTGGCAGCCAGGAGAGCCA
>JAWWMP010000093.1:54802521-54815354 GCA_035047865.1 Dendrocincla tyrannina | reverse complement strand
ACAATTTCAGGGTCAACTGGGAGTTGATCATTCTTGCAGTCATGGTCCTCCAGCTCAGGGCACTGAGACCCCCTTGGTCTGTCATCTGTGTTGAAGACAGAGACAAACAAAACATTAAACACCTCTGTCTTGTCTCTGTCCGTGTTTGTGAGAGGACCATCCCCATCCTATAATGGGCTGATGATATTTCTATATTGCCTACTGCCATTAATGACTTTGAAAAAAACTCTTTTTATTGTCCCCCACATTTCTGGGGGCCATCAGCTCCAACTGAGCTTTGATTGCGCAATTTTTCTCCCTATGGCAGCAAACGGAATCTCTGAATTCTTCCCATGTCACTTGTCCTTGTTTCCAGTGGGCATACATCTTCTTTTGTTTGCCTTATTTCCAAGGGAAGATTCCTGTTCAGCCAAGCTGGTCTCCTGTGTTGCCTGCTTGACTTGTCTGTTTCCATTGGAGGCACCAAAAATTTTCTCTAATCCTGACTTATAGGGATGGCTGCAGTCAGAAGCCAGAATTTTTAAAGTCTGGGCACAATAGTGCATGGAACAACAAATGATTTGACATAAATCCTTCTGAGACAAAATAAGCATGGATGGTAGAGACAGGTTTATAAAGCTGGGTGAGGAAGCAAGGTCAGTACTTCTAATCCAAATGCAACAATCCTTGCGTTGTAGCACAAGAAGCCTTCTAAGCAACCTTTCCACAGCTCGCTGAAATGATGCACCTCACAATCTTCCCATGCATGCTGCCTTTGTTAAATAATTCAATGAGGATATTTTGGATGTGATTCTCATCAGCACGTGTTTATCTCTTAATAGAAGATTTTCCACTGTCTCTTCCCCCTCCCTTCAGCTGTATGAGTGTGTGAGTGTGTGAAGCATTGTTTGTGGCCAGAGTGGAAGCCATTTGGCTAATTGCTTTTATTATATTGCACAATGTTCTTTACAATTTAAGGTTGCCAGTGCTTCAGCAGCTCTGAGATCCCAACTCAGACTTTAATAATGTGTTGCTAAAAAAGGAGGTTAAATGTTGTTTATACATTACATTTTTGGACACGGCAAATTTCACTTGCACCTGCCAATGGTTTACTGATAAATATACACTGGTAGAAGTTCAACAGCAGTGGGCCAGTGAGTTAGATAAATACCACAAGACACCATAAGCATTGAAGGTTAGTTTTTTCCCACCTCCACACTCCAGTAGACATAAACTTTTTCCTTAAAACAGATTAAAAATAAATAAATCCTCTTTTCAAGGTAAAAAAAAAAAATTAAAATGCATATTTAAAACACAAAATAAATTTCTCTTGGACTCTATCATAGTGATCTGCTAGGTTTCCTGCCTCATGGATGTTAATTATGATTTACTCAAAATTTGTGGTCAATTTTTAAGTATAAAGGCATCTCATATGACTGGTTGCCAATTCTGAAGTCTAAAGGCCTTGCTTTTTATTGCTGTAGTAGAACAGAAAATATAATCAAAGTCTGACCTTCAACTTTAATCCTATAAACAGAGAATTTGCTTACTTTACCTTGGAAACGGATGTGATTCATCACAGTAGCCCATAAATAACATGTCAAACTGTTAGATCAATCAATGAAAATAAGTTATTGAAAAATAATGTGATTGTAAAGTCTCTACGTAAACTAGCTTAGTGTTATTTTAGAATGTGGAGGGCTTTCAGCTTGAGGTAAATATTTTTATTTTTTTTTAAGGAGAATAGTTGCTATGTAATAAATGCAGTAAACATTACACATATTTGGCCAAAGCAAGCTTGTTTTTCATGAAAAGTACCTTAAGGTAAATAAGCATTAAAGCTCCAGAGGAAAAATTGGGCTCCACTTAGAACTGCAAATGGCAGGTTACCTAAATTGCTTATCACCATGCCTGAAACAAAAACAGAGGGTGAACTCTTGTCCACATGGGAGCCCACAGGAATGGTGCAGTCATGAAAATCCTGCGTTTCAGACCTCAAAGCTGAAAGCAGAAGTTCTGGGATGTGAACTAGATTAATTAAGTCTCCACTTTTTGCTTGTGGATACTGACTCTGAAGTCTGACAACAATAATTTAGATAGGAAGCTGCTGTTTCATGGCTTGTTTACAACAGAAATAACCAAACCATGAACCATTTCACAAAATGTGTCTTTGTCTGCAGAAAGTCCGATTTTAAACTTCTTTGATGTAGCAGCATAGCACTCATTTAAACAATATGACTTTATGGGAATGCTGAACTGAACTGAATATCAAAATAAATAACCTAACTTTGGTACATGTGTATTATTGAATTTTATTGTCCCCTTAACCAAAATGGTATTTTACTGAAGGAAGGCTAAAGCTGATTTTAGCTTGCTCTATCAGAATCAGACCTTGTCTGTCCAGCATTTAGATCTACCAACTAAAGTTTGTTTGCACTCCTTGTGTCAGTAATAGTGGAGGTAAGTCAGTTATTTTGATGCCAAAATAGAAATAACATTTTTCATCCTATTTTACTAAAACTTTTTTGTACATGATTGGTATGTTTGTACATGATGGAGTCTTTCAATATAAATAATGTGTGAATAGACTGTACTGTTGTTCAATAAGACTGGGAGGTGATGGAATTTTATCTGACCTTCCTTTTGACCTTTCATTAGTCCCATAAAAATAATAGAAAAATAATTTTTTTTTGCCTTATACCTTTACCTTGTTACCTTACCTTTTACCTAGATGATGACTGCTGAGATTATATTGTAGATATGTAGAAAAAGAACAGTATAGAAACAATTATTTTTGCGTGGGAATAATTTTCTGACAGAGCCATTATTTAGTATTTTTTACACAAAAGTGACTTCGTGTTCTCATTTGTTAATATAAATGGAATATAGCTGGAGTAAAAAGCATTCTGGATTTGAATGATGATGGCCGGAACCTCTCCTGGCCTTTCTCTTTGTCATTTATAGTTTATTTATTTACTTGAACCTCAGACCTGGTGGAAGGAAATTACAGGAATCCCACGTGGACTCAGCGAATCTCTGCCAATAACAAGTGATCCCAAGAACTACTTGCTGGAAGTGTCTACCTCCAGTGAAATACCACCTTCTTCATCGTTCCCGATTTCACACTCCACGTGCAGCCTCTGCTGCCTTGGTGCCACCAGTGTGAGAAGTGGGACCCCCAGTGCCAGAAGGGTGAGTGGCCTCCCACTGAGCGCAGGGTGCTGATTTCAGAGGTCTCCTCTTGTAGCAATAGCAAAGCCAAAGGACACTTCTGTTTGAATACTCATTATTACTGGAATACAGAACTGCTGCTGAGGTCTGAGCATGCAGGACCCTGAAGAAGAGCCCATCCCAAGAAATACTTAGCTTAAGCAGAAAGTTAAAGATGGCACAAGGGCAGAGCAGAGTGGGGACTGGCTATTGCACATCTAGCTGAAGCAGTTACCTTTCCATCCAAGCCTAGCCACCCTTGGCAGATGGAGAGGCTCCTGTGGGGTGCTGAGTGAAGGCTCTGTGACTCCGTGCCAGTCATCCTGCCCCGGCCAGCAGTCCCACAGTCAGGGTAGCTCAAGGGAACAGCAGCTTGATTTACATCATGCCCTATGGAGGTAGTGTAGCAAAAGACTGTTTTGAGAAGGTTTGAGGAATGATATTCGAGGAATGATAATGAAAAAGTTTCCAAACTGTGTATAATTTCCTGCAAATATGCAAGATATAGAGAGGGAAAGCACAAAGATGCCTTCCTGATGATTTAACAAACGGCTTTGCCATTCTCATCTGCCTGGGAACTACACTTTCAGCTCTCATGTCTTGGCTGTAAATTGAACTTAGTACTGCAGTCAGCATTTGCAGACATGCTTCAATATATTGGATGGACCTTTTAAAGAGTGACTCCCATAGACAACAAAGCTGACTTTCTATTTCCTTTTTATGGACTACCATTTTAGACAACTGCATGTTAAAAATTGTCTGTACACACACAAAACTTTTTAATGGTATCCCTACTGCAACATCACTTAAAGCAACCAGCACATAATTTTCTCTGGTCTGCTTCAATATTGTTTCTGGATTTACAGATATTTATTTTGTGTTTGAAGATTTATTTGGGGAAAAAGGGACTTATGAGTACTGTAGTATTGATTGTTCAATCAGTGACAGGTAGAGTGAAAATTTAGATTGGCCAGTTTGGGAATGGTGAAGAGACTCCTTTAAAATGCTTTAATTCCCAAGGATTTTTTTTTAAAAGAAAAGAATATTTAACACTAAACAACTTTTTGTTGTTGTTATTACTATTCTTGTTTTATTAAACGAAACATCTGTTTTAAGACAGAATAGCAGTATTGTATCATTATCACTTTTCTTGCACCTCTCTCTTCTCACCCAAACATATGTTAGGGGTCAGAAAACTTTTTTGTCATTTATACTGATAATGTAACTAATTCACCCATGCATGCTGTACTGGTCTCATGAAGCATGCCAGTTTATCTCGCACATTACTCATCATGTTGTGGAAAAGAAAGCCTAAAATATCAGAAAGAAATTTGAAGAACATATGACTGTGGCTGAGCCAAGAGAAGTGGGGCTGGGGTTTATGGATGCAGTTAATACTACTGTGAGCAGTGCTAAACTGGCAATCCTGACAGTTTAAAATAAAAAAAAAAGTCACTTACCAAGTTCCTTGTGTTGGGTTGAGTAACTCACTAAAAATAAATCATCCATTCCTTTCTACTGCCATGAAACAGAGGAGAAATATAAGCATTGTAGTTTAACAGAAAGCCTGACCTTAGAGATTCTATTGCCCCAGAGCTGACGAGATTATAGGGAAGAGAGAGTTTATAGCAGAGATTTTAGAAACAAATGCTTTAGGATTTCATTACACATTTGGGAAAAAAACCCACTGAAAAACATTCAGCCCTTTGGGACATGTTTCATGACTTGTGTATCTTCCTCCATCAAGATTCAGCCCTCATAAAATCTCATGCTGTGTTTGTGTTGCTTTATTGCAAACTCTTGCTATTTTGCAGCAGTACTGCAAATAACTGGTACTGGAGTAAGCTTGCTACCTGACCATCTAATTTTTCACAAAAGTGGCAGCAGAAAAATAGATATACAACCTGTGGGACAGTAGGCAAGATCACTTCTAATGCTGACTCCAAAATACAAATAAATTAATTAACTTGTTTATAAAATATAAGTATTATTAATCATCTTTATGATACTCTTTTGCAGATTTTGAATGGGAGATAGAAAAGTACAAAGCAGCCATTCTTCTTTCATCAGAAAGATGAGGTTAAAACCCAGGCACAATGCTTTAAACGGGGTGCTAGGAAAACTTCTTGTATTTCTACTGGGAAGGTAAATTTCTATCATCTTTGAAAGTGTAATCCAACTGTGAGATACCACAGATTGGTATTTTAAATTGCAATGAGTTATTTCTATATATAGGTTTTTTTTAAGACTTAAGATAATGAAATTATTTCCACGTTGAATTAAAACTAATTTTGGGGGGAATTCACAACAAACTGGTATTCAGCCAGTCTCTCTGACCTATCCTAGCATGTCTGCTAAGGAGAAATACCTACTTTATTGATGCAGTTGAATCAGAAGTATACATAACATACTCTGTAAGTTTTAAAACACTTCTAAAACTACAGCATGAAAAGGCATCACAGCACATATTCATACTCAATGGTGGAAGCAAGATCAAACTCTATGGAATTTAACAATTACTCAGTGTGCATCCAGATTTTTGTCATGTTTCAAACCTTCACTAATGTTAGTTTTCTGGAAAGTCTGGATTCTTTTAGATGAAGAGGCAAAATTGTCCTTTAGCAATTTATTTGATGGAAAATAATTCGAAAGTATATGAGAGGTAATAAATAAAACTGAATTTTCATTCCCTTTTTCAGCTTTGCTGTGATATATTCTTGGAATAGATTTACATTTATGACTAAGGATAGTGTCATCAATAATTTACCCTTCAGCAAAATGCATTATGTTATAAATTTAATCACACACCAGATCAGACTATTCTAATTTTTAGACTGTGTCGTTAAAAAAACCCTTTTTACTGAGAGGGATATGATAATCATTTGTGAGAAGTGCCATTGCACTCACCTTCAAAGAATTAAGTTATTACAGAAGGCCAATATCCAGATAAAATACTGAAGTAATCCTTTGCATGTTGCAAAAGGTTTTGAAGTCAGTTCCCTTCTTTTCTTTTAATTGAAAGATATAAAGATCAATAACTTTTGTGTGCTGTATGTCAGATTTTTCATTTATTTAAGGTGAACATAAAGATATATCCTCTAGGACTTTGAAAATCTCTTGACATGTGGGAAAAAAGGAATTGAAATTAAAATAATCAAAATATTTCAAATAGAAATAATAATATAATTGAACAATTAACAGGAAATAATTTTCATTTTCCATTAATTTGTAAAGAGAGTCCTGTCTGGTAAAGTTGACAGTAGTATTTGAAAGTGATTATACAAAGTTAAATCTTTAAAATTGTAGTATGCGTTGTACATTTGAAAATATTGTCATTGCAGTTTGATATTTTTAAAATAATAAAGCAGAAATAGAATATTGTCCTTTTCACTCTGTAGTGAAAAAGGACCTCTGTCAATATTTTTGTATTTCTATAATTTCAAGCATCAGTGGCAACAGAACACATGTCCTTTTCAATCAATTTTTTAATTGTTTCTCCACTTATAGGAAGAATAAAAAAACCTGATGTCAATATAGAAAGTTTTAAGCTACAAGCTTAAATATTTTAGCTACAAGTGAAACTTGAGAAACAACACTTTAATTTGCTGTTGTATTTAATGAGATAGCACACTGTTCCTTTGACAGAAGCCATCTTGCAGATCTCTGAATTCTTTAGCAATTAAAGCAGTCAACAAAAAAATTACACATTAAAATTAATTCAGTGCTCTTTTTCTTAGATGTTGTGATAGAATTATATTTATGACTAATTCCATTTTCATGTTGCCTTTCATCTGATGAAGCGACAAGTATTTTTGAGTAATTTTTTTGCATAAACTCCAGTCAGCCTTGTGGTAATTATCCATATGGAAATTTTGTTCCCTCATTTTAGAAAATGTAAAAGCTCCTCTTCTGCAGTAGAGAACTTGTCTTGTTTATAGACTGCTGTCATGGGAGTTTTTGTCACTGCAATGATTTATGTGGGACTGCAGCTTAATCATGCCTGTATCATGATCACTGCTTGGCACTTGTGTGCTGGTATGTGTTTCCCAGGTCTGTTTCCCATGTAATCTGTTATCAAACTGAAGAGAAACATGGAATAAAACAATCTTGGAACACCAGATGACTGCATGTGAAGAGAAATCCTCATTGCAATACTTTTAGGTAGACTATAAATAAACTCCAGGATTATACTGGCCATTTCATTGATACTTTAATGAATTCCTGTGAAAAGTTAATCCATTCAGTTTTTTGGTCTTTGTGGACAATGTGTAAATAATAATTATTATTTGAGATGTCAACCAACCAGATATCTTTTGAGAAAATTCCTCCAGCAAAATAAACTTAGGTTTTCTTTCTTAAAGTCTCTGTGGGGGCACGAATACTTAGTATCTCATTCAGTTGTCCTGGTATCTTTACCTTCCTTACCACAGCTACAGATTTTTAAAGCCTACAAAGAACACACCACTCTTATAGAACTTTTACAGGGAGATATACCTCTGCCCATTTGGCAAGTATTTGTTGTGAACATGTACATTAATTAATTTTTCAGAATTTGAATTCCTCTGACTTTTCTTCTTCTGAGCAACAAATTAAACAGAAATCTTATAGTCAGGACCATATTTTAATGACCAAAAGTTGTGAGAATGCAATCCATTTGATCGTGCTTGATATAACATGAAAAGAAAATGCTTTTCCACCAAAGCTAGTTGTCTAGTTTGTCCTACAACTAATAAATAGAGAGATCCCTAGTAAGATTTAACCTATTTATTTTGTTCTAGGGATAGATTGAAATATTCTGTGAGGGTTTATTTTTCCCAATGACTACAGATCATGTTAGAGAACTAGTTTAGAGAGTTATCTCATGTTTGGACAGGTAGACTTAGATATGAAGACTATCAGCTTTATTTTTTCAACTTTAAATCTGGACTGTGATTGTGATATAATCAACACATATTGCTTACTGTAATACGGCTTCAAAGTCTTATCTGATTGATTCTACTTTATCCTTAAATGTATGATAAATTAATAACTAAAGGGTATTTTTTCCGAGTGGTAACATGCTGTTTTCCAAGAAAATGCTTTCTGTGATCAGTGATTATGGTATGTTCAAAGGAATAGTGTGCCAGTTGTCCTTGTGAGTGTTTGGTGCCACTTTAATGTAAACTAAACTTCATATTAATTCATGCTCCACTATCAGAGAAGTTTATCTCAAAATCATTAGGTCTGATCCACTTCTACCATTACTACTTATGTATTGTCAGTGATCTGTTAGTTGCATTCCATTACAAGCGTTTCTGACATTACAATACTAAATGCTCTTCGCTTAAATTTTAGATACTTTGTAACCATATAGAACTCCATCCCTAGCGCAGAAATCCACAAAAACCTGAGAGGAAACATGAACTGTCAATAGAATAATCACGACTGTATCTGAATATGGAGGTGAAAGAAAAACTTCTGAGGCTTTATGAGTTACAGACCCTCTCTGGGGAAAGAGTACTAAGTCAAAATAGTCCGTCTCCATTTCTACCTTCCTTTCAAAAAAATTCCAAGCTAAATGACACTTCTTCCTGTTGCTGTTTCTGACATTCATCTAAATGACCAACAGGATAGATCAATGACCTGGAACAACAGATGGGAATCAGTCTAAAAGAAGTCACTTAATTACTACTTTTGCATACAAACCCTGTCTCTTCGTGGTTGTGTGACTGGAAAAAAACAGCCTCTCTTGCTCTTTCTTTTCTAAGCTACTTTCTTTTCCCTGAAATAACAAAGATTTATTGAGAAGTATGATGGGACTTCTCTCCTCCCATCCCAGTGTGTTGGTATTCAGTAACTGTCTTGGTATCTATGGAAGGCAGCATAATCTCTAGGTGTCATGATTTAATCCAAGCTGATAACACACAGCCACTCAGTCCCCCACAGCTGGACGGGGAAGAGAATCAAAAGAGTAAAAGTGAGAAAATTCATGGCTTGAGATACAGACAATTTAATGGGGAAAGCAAAAGCTGTGCACGTAAGTAGAGCAAAACAATGGATTCATTCACTGCTTCTCATGGGCAGGGAGGTGTTCAGCCATCCCCAGGACAGCAGATCTCCATCACAGGTAATGGTGATTTGGGAAGAAAAACATATGCCTCTGGACATCCCCTCCTTCCTCCTCCTTCCCTCAGTTTGTATACTGAGCATGATGTTGTACAGGACAAAATATCCTTGTGGTCAATTGGGGTCACCCATCATGACTGTGATCCCCTACCTTCTTGTGCAACCCCATCCTGCACACTGGTCGGGTGAGGAGCAGAAAAGAAAGACCTTGACTCTGTGTCAGAGCTGCTCAGCAATAATAAAAACATCCCAGTATTGCCAGCAGTCATTTCAACACAAAAACATAATTACATACAAGATAGTATGGAAAAAATTACCTCTAAGCCAATAATTACTTTTGTCCTTAATTTCTATTTTGCTAACATCTCAACTGTCAACAGCATTTCCCATGTTATTTAGGAAGAACCAAGACAATATTCAACTTCTGGTCTTCTGTTTTAAAGGATGCCTTCTCCTTCTATTCAATATCTGTAGAGCATAGATATTCAATCTAACAAAATTGCATTAACTAGAGGAAGTCTCCCTTAGGAAAGAAGTGATTTGTAGTACTCCAAATGAGAGTGTTGTATTTCAAAAATTGTGTAGCTTGTTACAGGTCTGATCTAATCCTTCAAGGAAAGCTGTATGGCCACATGGGCTTTTCTGAACTGTGGGATCTGGATGTACACCATGTGCTAGTTGTTGGGGAGCAATAGGTCCTCTACTCCAACATCTCCTAGGAAATAGTTGTCAGCTGCGTATTCATGTTGTTCACAGTTGTCTCCCACCTTAAATTACAGATGATGTAAGCTGCAGTGGTTTGTTACTTGGTTGTTGCTGGCTTCTAGGGCAACTACTGAGGAGGAGAAGACAACATAGTTCCTGGCAGTTTCCTACTCTGAAAGTCAAATTTTAAATTTACATCACTGAACTTCTAATTTTATTCAAGGTATTAAGTAAATTTAATATTTTTTCTATAAAGTTCTTTCTAATTCTGAGAAAAACACATTAAAAAATTTAATGAATTCTCTTCCTGCTCAGAAGTGGAAAACCAATAACAATACATTATACATTTAAAAAGCATTTCATTAAAGTTAACATCAGAACACACTGCTAGTTATAGATCATTTAATTGTTATTTATTAAGGATAAGATTAAGCATGAGATATCTCTAACATTCTTTTCAAGCTTTCATATTCTTGAAATTTATTATGTCAATCGTCAGCTGCTATGACATCACAAGATGAATTCAAAGCAATGATTACTTTAGTATTTAAAATGCTTAGCGTGTACCAATTATTCAGGCTGCGAAGTGAAAGTAAAAATGTCAGCTTAGCTCTCTGTAATTCCATAATGTTTAAAGGTTCATGAATTACACATGGACCAGAGAGAGAGAGAAGCTAGGTTTTGACTAAAAGACATTTCTGTGCAAAATACGCTGAAGCCAGATCTTTTAAAATGTTCTAGTGATTAATCAGAGTGATTTAAAACACTTGATTACTAAAGTCCCTGTATTTGAATTAATTTTCATCTTAAAGCTTTCCTGTATTTGTTGTGAAATGTAAGTAAATAGTGTCTCTAATGCTTTACAGATATTTATTTGTGAAATGTAAGGATCCAGGTCCTGCATTTTTTGCTTTTTGAACTAAGTTGAGAAATACAGGCACTGATAACATGTGACCAATCCTCAAAATTTTGTTTTTATTTTTAAATCCTATGTCATGGTGTCACTTCTGAATAGCTTAGCTGAACAATGATGTACTTCAGAAGTAAGGATATGTTTCCTCTTCTGGTACCAGATAATGGAGGTAGAAGAAAACAGTCTTGAAAGGAGACTCAGTCAAGGAGGTCCCTGAAGAAAAATATTACTGTAGCTGATGAAAAACTAGAGGACCAAGTAGTGAACATAGAGTCATAGAATCATTTAGATTCAAAAAAACCTCTAAAGTCATCTAATCCAACTGTTGACCTAACTCTGCCAAGTTCACCATTAAAATATGTCCCTAAGTGCCACATCTACATGTCTTTTAAATACCTCCAAGGATGGTGACTCAACCGCTGCTTCAGGCATTCTGTTCCAGCCCCCTCAATCACTCCTTGTAAGACTTGTGCCCCAGACCATTCATCAACTCCATTGCCCTTCTCTGGACAGTGCTGCATGATGGTTGTCTGTGGTGCTGCGTGAGTTCCTTGTGACTTGAGGCAGGAGCTAGATCTTCACCTAATTGAACCTCATGCCACTGGCTTCAGGACATCAACCCAGCCTGTCCAGCAGATCAGCGTTCCCACCCAGCTTGGTGTTATCTGTGAACTGACTGAGGGTGCATTTCATTCCTTCGTTGAGATCACCAATAAGGTTATTAAACAGTACTGCTCCCAATAATGAGCCCTGAGTAACACCACCAGTGACTGGCTATGAACAGGATTTAACTCCATTCACCACCACTCTCTGACCCAACCATCCGGATAGTTTTTTACCTAGTGAGGAGTACCCCTTTCCAAGCCATAAGCAGTCAGTTTCTCCAGGTAAATGCTGTAGGAAATGGTGTTGGGGGCTTCCCTAAAATCCAGGCAGGCAACATCCGCAGCCATTCCCTCATAGACTAATCAGGTCACCCTGTCATAACGGGAGATCATGTTGGCTGAGCAGAACTTGCCTTTAATAAACCCATGCTGGCTGGGTCTGATTCCATGGTTGTCCTGCATGTGCTATGTGATGGCACTCAGAATGATCTGCTCCATGATCTTCCTACACCACAGAGGTCAGACTGACAGGCTTGTAGTTCCTGTGACCCTCCTTCCTGCCCTTCTTGTTGTTGGGGGTTACACTTTCCAACCTTCAGTCAACTGAACCTCCCCAGTTAACCAGGACTGCACCTGGTGTGTCCATCACCAGGAAGTGATAGAGGGTGGCTCAGTGAGCACTTCACCAGCTCCCTCAGTAATCTTGGGTGGATCCAATCTGGCACCATAGACCTGTGTGTGTCTAAGTGGTGTAGCAGTCCACTGACCATGTCACCATGGGTCTTCATTCTGCTCCCTGTACCTGTGTTCCAGCTAAAGGGACTTGGCAATGGAAAAACAATTAGTCTTATTAAATAAAGAGTAAGGCAAAGGCACTTTCTCTGTGTTTTCCTCACCCTTTTTCACTGTGTTTCTCCTCCCATCCAATAAATGCAGATTCTATTTCTTCAAAGTTTCTTCTAAAATAACAAAGGGGAAGGATTGAGTCCATGTTCTTTTATGCTCTCCATTTTATCAATGTCAACTATAAATATTATTAGGCTTGTAATTCTTTTAACAGGAATAAAAAACGTTTAGTATTTAACAATCTGTTTAATCAGAAAATGTTCAGGCCCAATTTTCACTTATAGCTGTAATAGCTTAAAAAAATGAAGAATGACCCTTTCCCTACATGAGTTTGGAAATCCTTTCCCTTTCATGCCTACCTTTCTAGTGCTTTCTGTTGGAAATCCTGGATTATTTGGTACTGAACATTTCATATAGGGCACTGTCAACCCAAATCATTGAAGAAACGGATAAGACCTCTGCTTTGCAGC
>JAWWMP010000093.1:54762890-54774935 GCA_035047865.1 Dendrocincla tyrannina | reverse complement strand
AATTATTACAAGGTCATGTTGCAGTCCTCAGTCTCTTGAATTTAAAAATGCGATACATTCTCAAAGAATAAGACAGAATTATTCATATTTGTAAACATCTCTATGATTAGGCCCTAATGGATGTGGAAAAGTAGGAACAAGAGATGATATAAAATTTTAGCTTTTATAATGTCAACCAACTTTTTCCTATGATTTGGCACACAAAGGATACTACATGAAACAACTGCAAAAAGAAAAATGTGACAAAGTGTAGTAAGATTTCTATGTCAAAACATCAAAACATTCAAAGGAGCCATTTATGATGTCAATGAAGAGCTACAATGGTACTAATTCACATTACTTCTCCCTTAGTTAATTATTTATGAATTTTAAAGTAACACAACTTTCTCAGTAGATGGTACCACCTTGGAACAATTTCTACCGCTACCCCCTTATAGGTCATGTATGTGTCACCTGCATATTTACAAAATGGAGTTGAAACCTGTGAAATTCTAAGTATGACAAGTTGTGTTATCTTCTGAAAACCACAGGGTTAGAAGGAAGCAGGTTCTTTGAAATATATGCTATATAAGAATCTTAATTTTATTTTGAATCAGTGATTCACAGCTTCCAGGAGGAACCTCAAGAAACAACCAGTCAAATGACAGATAGAAAATGCTATTGTAATTTAAGACAACAAAATATTTCTCCTTCGGTTCTATCAGACTGAATATTCTGGTGCATAATTTTTCATTTTAAATTCTATTTTCATAGATATAAAAGAAGTGAATTTTTAAACAATTTGACATAATTGAACCCAATCCTTTCATAAAGGAGCCACGTTAAAGGCAGAAGCTTGTCAGCAAGTTGATGCTAGATTTTATACTGTATACCTCTAATATTTTTGATTTAATATTGTGCTATTAATTTCTTATTTTAAAGAGAATTAATATTTAGGGTCATGATTATGAGGTAGCCCTACTACATTAGACAAAAAATATTCTCCTGAGGTTTTGAAGGAATTGACTTGAGCAAGAAAATCCTAATTGATACTCCTACTGAATGCTGCAGTCATGCTGCTTTGTCTGTATTAGCAGGATACTGGATCTATTAATTTGTAATGGTTAATATTTTTCCATATGTATTACAATCATTTGATTCATAAGCGGCAATTCAAATTAGTTACAGAAACTGAAGACTTTAAATCCCAACTGCAATCAGAAAGGGAATTTTTTTTCTTCCCTCCTAATAAAGATATTATTGTTATTGTGTGTTTGCTCTAAACCAGTGTAAAGCAGAAAATAATTAGCTCATTTTATGGTAGTCTTGGTAATAACATTTGACTTAATTGCCTTCTGCCTATCTGTCTCTCTCCAGCAGTTTCAGCAGAATGTTTTCGTTCATGTCATCTGGCTTAAACTCCAGTGACTTCCCCAGATGATTCTTCCTCTTTCCTCACCTCGTTCAGACACACACAAAGGCAAAAAGCTGAGAGAATAAATGGTCTTGTACTGTGTTCTGAAGGTCAGTGGATACAGGATTTGTAAGCCCGATTGAGAAAAAATTTTTGAAGTCAAGAGCTTTAGTAAAGTGTGCAACAGCACTTTAAATTGAACTTTGGCTCTATTTTAACGTATATAGAATGGATTCTGTTAAACTACAGTTTTCTGGAAGAGAATGCTTTTTTTTTTTTTGTTTTCCCCCCCCATAAGCAGCAGTATTAAAAGTCTTTATCTCACATCCTTTTTTCTTTTTTTAAGCACTGCTGTCAGAACCTCTTCAAACTGAAACCCAAATGTTTTGAAAAGACTGTGACTTAGGGGTGTTACCATCCGGACATTTTAAGAAAGAGTTCAGAAACCCATAGATATCTAAGGTATGTTGAATTCAACTACAATTCTGAGTAGTGTTTTTTTTTTCAATCTTCTGCTCTTTGTTCTTTTTCTCTTTGTGAAAATAAAAAAATATATTTTGCATCTTTATATTTTATCACTGGGGAGTTAGAATTTTTCTGTGATGTGTAAGAGCAGCTCCTGGAAGTGGCTGTTCACTAACTTAGTTATATAAAGTTGCTAAACTGCTTGGATTTGTAATGACGCAGCTGTTTAAGTTAACATTTTTAAGTGTTATTATCAGGAGGAAAGGAAAGATGAGGATAAGCTTATTCCATGAATAAACTTAATAAAGGAAAATAAGTTTCAGTTTACATATGGAAAAAAATAGAAGTATTTTCATTTTTATTTAAAAACATACATTTTTATTGCCAGGCATTGGATTTTGACCTAAAAAAGGCCTGGCCTAGGTTTGATTTTTTAATTAAACATGGAAATGGTATAAAGAGAATGGTAATAATTCTAGTAATATATGGTTTTAAAAGTATATTTCATTTCTATGAATCATTTAAAAATACATGCTTCAGAAATATTATAAAAAAAATTCAGTCCAAGGACAAGAAGTTAACTGAGTGTTATAGTTATATTGAAATAGAAACAATCAACAGAGATTTTATTAATATTCTATCTGAATACTTTCTTTTGACCAACTGAGATATTTAAGCTGAATCATCACCACAATATGTTTATAACATAGCCATTAAGTTAAAAGCAGAAAATCTCACTAGAAAGATCAACTGTATTACTTTAATCACTGAAACTTATTGTATATTTTTCAATGGTTTCCCTGAGCATTTGGCTTATCCTGGTGAGTTAAGTTTTGCACATGTGCATAGGCAGAGAAATTAAAAATTTTACTAAAGAATTTAAAGTTTTCTACATTAAAGCATTAGAAATATCAAATAATGCTGCTGATGTGTATCTCTCTCTTGTGCATCTGAGGATTTCCACCACATAGATTTGTGTCTTTCAAATTCTTTTCTTCTTCCCCTCTTTTCCCCCACTTTCTCTGTGCCAGGTCTATCTCCAGTACTTAAGGTTTTTCCTTGCTTTTAGTCCTCTATTTCTCAGTATGTTCTTCTCTTTGAATATCCTTCATGCTTTACACAGTCATCTTTTTCTTTAAATAGCTCACTGAACTGTAACTGTGTAGGAATTGATTGGGAGTACATCAATGGCTCAGTGCTCCACAGGGAACTACTGAGGGCCAAGTTATCACTATCCTCTGACACAGCTGGTTCCTGTTAACTTGAGTCTGAGATGCTGTATAGGTAACATAAGGGTAGGTAAGCAAAAAGCAGTGCTATGAGACCTTTGAGTCTTATGGCTTTCCTTGCATAAAGGCAATACTAAATAAATGAATGAACAAATGAGTGAATGAATGAATGAATGAATTAATTAATTATATGTATATGTGTATGTATATATGTACACACATACATATACACAAAACAAGTACTACCATGGCTCATCTAAATGTAAGGACTGTGTCACTCACTATAACCTGTCTTGTTTTGCATCTGGAGGTTGTAAGGCTACAGTCAGACCACAGTGTTTGCTGCAACTTGGCTGTGGAAGCAGCTTGAGTCTGCCTGTACTGTGGTACCCCTGTGGCTGGAAGATCAGTGCGTGGTGGAGTACTCACACATGCCATGCAAACGCAGATGTTGTTATCTCTCCCTTTTGTAGACAGTCACTAGAGCATACAGTTCTGGAAAAAAAAAAAAAAAAAAGGTGAGGGGAAGTTCAGGGATTTATAGTATAGTATGGTGTAGCATAGTATAGTCTGGTGTAATCCAGCATGGTGTTAGAGCAGCAAAGCATAATACTGTGTAGCATAACATGGCATGGTTAGTGATGTATTGTGTAGTGTAGTGCATTACTGGGTGGTGTGATGTAGTGTATTATAAAATACTGTGGTGCAGTGTAGTCTGGTTTAGTATAGTGTCAAATTACAACTTATGGAATAAAATAGAGAAGTATAGTGCTAAACAACCCTGTGGGGTTTATTTGTTTGTTTTGCTTTGGGTTGGTTTTTTTTAAGTCTAATAAAAAAGTAGGCTGAACATGTTAAATCTAGATTTCAATCCACAGATCATTTCTGATTTATCAGACATGTCATGTCAGTTCAAGTGACAAAATCAAATACGACTAGTACCAGTCACCTCCAAATATATCAGTACATAACACATACAGAAAAGAACTGAATAGAGTGGGGAAAAAAAGAACAATCTTAAATTAAATTAAACTTGTTAATCGAGCAGGACAGGCAACTGTATTACTCTATAGCAGCTCTTACATCATGATGTAATCCAGGGAGGTGAGAAGAACCACAGAATCACAGGATCACAGAATCATTTAAGTTGGAAAAGGCGTCCACAATCACAGAGTCCAATCTTTGGCCGGACACCAGCATGTCAACTAGATCATGGCACTATGTCCAGTCATTTCTTGAACATCTCCAGGGATGGTGACTCCACCTGGAGTCCCTGGACAGCCTGTTCCAGTGCTTGACAACCCTTTCAGTGAAGAAATTATTCCTGATATCCAACCTGAACCTTCTCTGGCACAACTTGAAACCATTTCCTCTCATCCTGTTGCTAATTGCCCAGGAGAAGAGACTGACACCTGCAATCTCCTTTCAGGTAGTTGTAGAGAGTGATAAAGTCTCCTCTGAGTCTTCTTTTCTCCAGGTTAAACAACCCTAGCCCCCAGCTGATTCTCATAGGGCTTATCCTCTAGACCTTCCATCAGTTCTGTTGCCCTTCTCCAGACTCACTCCAGCACCTCAAAATCTTTCTTGTAGCGAGGGGCTCGAAACTGAACACAGGATTCAAAGTGTGGCCTCATCAGTGTCTAGCACAAGGGACAATCATATCCCTGGTCCTGCTGGCCATGCTATTGCTGATGTAAGACTTATGCTGTTGACCTTGCCCACATAGGCACACTGCTGATTCATTGTCAACTGCTGATGACCAGCATTCATAGGTCCTTTTCTGCTGGCTGCTTTCCAGCCCCTCTTTTCCTAGCCTGTAGGGCAGTGCATGGGGTAGTTATGATGTAATGGTTGTGATCTGGCAGCTGGCCTTTTTGAACTTTATACTTTTAGACTCAGCCCATCGATCCAGCCTTTCCAGATCCCTCTGCAGAACCTTCTTACCTTCCAGAAAAATCAATACTCCCACCCAACATAGTGTTGGCTGTAAAACTGAGCCCTAGGCAACCCCCCTAGTGGCTGACTACCAAGTGGATGTGGCATAATTCACCAGTACCCTCTGAGCCCAGCCATCCAGCCATTTTTTTTTTACCCAGTGAAGAGTGAACCTATCCAAGCTCTGGGCTGCCAGCTCTTCCAGTAGTATGCCAAAGGCAGATGGCATCAAAGACTGTACTGAAGTCCAGGTAGACATCATCGGCAGCCTTCCCCTCATACACTGAGTCTCCTGATCATAAAAAGAGAACAGGTTGTTCAGGCAGGACCTGCCCTTCCTAAAGCTGTGCTGGCTGGGTCTCTTTGCTTGATTGTCCTGTGTGTGCTCTGTAATCACACTCAAGATGATCTGGTCCATAACCTTCTTGGGCACCAAGGTCAGGCTGACAGCCGGTAGGTCCTCATATCTTCCTTCCAGCCTTTCTTGGGAATGGGCATCACATTGGCCAACCTCCAGTCATCTGGGACCTCCCCAGTGAGCCAGGACTGTTGATAAATGGTGGAGAGTGGAAACTTTCCCAGTTTCCTCAGATCCAGATCTGAGATTCCAGATCCACATTCATTTTCAGATGGATGAATCCTGTCCGGTCCCATAGGCTTATGAGTGTCTAAATGGCTCAAAAGGTCACAAACTGCTTCCTCCTGGATTGCAGGGGGTCCATTCTGCTCTCTGTCTCTGTCTGCCTGCTTGGGAACCAGCTTCCCTGAGGATCACCAGTCTTACTGTTGAAGACTGAGGCAAAGAAGGCATTAAATACCTAAGTCTTTTCCTCTTCTTTGGTGACAATGTTCCCCACTGCATCCAATTAAAGGATTGAGATTTTTCTTGTCCCTCCTTTTGTTATTGATGTATTTATAAAAACACTTTTTACTATCTTTCACAGCAGTCACCAGATTGAGTGAACCATGAGCAGACAGTAATGTCCAGAGATTTCAAATGATTTCTGGTGGACAGTAAAGATAGATCTTCTGTCTTTCAAAAAGAAAAATACCCCTTACAATATAATATGGTAGATATTTTTTCAAAAACATTACTCCTATGATGGACTATTTAGAAAAAATGCTGAGCTAAAGTCAGGAATGAATGAATGAAAGAGGAATACCTGGTAGAAACATGGCTATGGTGAACAAAGCTTTATGATGGCTTGTAAATTGTGTGTGAAAGATGAATATTTCATTAAACAAATAAGTGTAAAAGGTTATTTTACAGCTACGGGGAACATGCCACTCATTTAACTGGGTCTGGATAATTTCAGTGTCTTTTTCTAAGACTAGTTTTAATTTGATGCAATTTGTCCTCCTTTATTCCTGCTGAGAACTGAGATACCTGTTCCTGGGAAGCAGAGCAGGCACACCTTTCCTGTCTTCCAACCTTCTGATGCTGCTTGACCTGTGGGGAGAATCAGCAAGACAGTAAGACTGCAGTTCAGACAGAGATCAAGTGAACTGCCACACTTAGACATATAAAACTTGGGAGATCTTGCACATGTTTTTGCAATGTGAGTGCAGAGAGAAGCAGGCTAATTCTATTTGCAGAACTAACTCTTGATAGTCAAGACTAACAAGTAGCAAATACTGTCTTCTTACATTTGTCTGTTGTCTATCCCTATGCTTAACTTGGTCTCAGTCATTCAGTCTGCAATGTAGTTGTTTTTCATTAATAGCTATGCCCAGTATACAACCTTGAGCTTTTGCATAACACAGTAAACCATTTCCTGCATTTTATGTCAGACAAAACATATGAGGAGAGAGACATTGCTATTATTTGGGCATTACATTTTTCCCTTAATGAGAGTTATCTGTATGTATACTTGAAGGGGAAAATTGCAGAGATAAACAGAAATTTAATCTTTTGTAAGGTTACAATTACAAACTCAAATTAGAAACAGGGATTTGAAAAATAATTTCTGAATTTTTCATTCACAAGAAATAAGCAAAAACAGGAGTTTGAAAGAAGGGTGAGAAATTTCAGGAAACTGTGTGCTTTAGAACTGTTCTTCTACATGCTTTCTTTGTAAGATTCAATTGCCCATGTAAAACAATTTGTTATGGACATATGGCAGTGGAAGAATAGAAAACCCAATAGAAAAATTCTCTATGTCAGCAAGGGGCTTGTTTGAACTGACATAATGGTTAACACCTGAGAAAGCAGGAAGAAAATGAAAGAATTCTAGCATACATGAAAAATCCTGAAACATGCTACCTTGCAAAAGATGTCTCTGTATTTCAGTTCAAGTAAAAAATTATGACTGTCCAGTTATGAGAAGGAAATCTTACATAATCAAAAAATCCAGAAGACAGCTACATAACTCTCTACAAATATTTTATTATCTGTTCCAGCTGTGAGATGAAATTTATAGCTTAAAATTCAGATATGGAAAGGAACCAGAAGCTAACATGTTATGCTCAGTAACTGGAATCATTTAGTAAAACAAAGCATGTGGACAGTTTTCAGGTGCTTCAGTGAAAAGTCCAGTAAGTGGATTTAATTCTTTTGACTGTCAGGACTAACCTGGTAGATGCTGCATTTGAGTACTCAGATTCCATTTTGACAGCTCTGGTGTGGAGTAATTCCTGGAGGAGACATGACAGATAAGCTGTAGAAAGTAGCACTGTAAACTGCCCAGGTTGTTTGCTGAGTGTTTAAATGTAAAAGTCCTAAAATAATTTACTAGGATCTTTATCTGAGCTGAATCAAAGCAGCTCAGTTGATGGGTACCTTGTATGACTGTCATATTTCATTTGGATTTGATCATGTACCAATATACTTATACATACAGAGATCTACTTCAAGGATAATCATTGTTATCAAAGATAATAATTACTAGTGAGAATAATAAAATGCATTTAAACAGGCATGGACAAGTTTAACATATAATGTTTTTGATAATGTTTTGATTTACTTATCCCGGAGACATTTTTATTTCTTTACCTGCTAAAGATAACTACCCTGATTTACTCCATATTTTAAAGAAATTAACTTAATTGCCATAAGTAAGTCTTATTTATACTGGCACTATTCATAAGATACATGAGACATTGGATTTAAACAAGCTCTCTTGTAATTAAATTCAATAAGAAATGGGGGAACTGAACACTTTTGAAAAAGAGAGTAGCAACTCAGCGACTAGGTATTTTATCTCATGAGAACTTATAAAAATAAAACCAGTTGTATTATTGTTTGAATAATTCTTTGGCTAAGGATCATTTAGGCCAATGAAGAAGTGCTATTCTTTTAACTCAGTACTGATGCACTTAGATTCTGTCTCACAACATGTGAATGATTATTAAAGTATTTACAGTTTGTAATATTGCAATAGACTTTCACTACAATTTCAGTTCGTATATAGTAGGACAAAAGAAAAGTGTTATTTGAAGACAATATTAAAGATGAGCTAAGACATGTTGACAGAGGCAGAGGGAGCTCCTGACTTCTAGAAGTGTGCTGAACACATGGTCAGTTCTTGAAGAACAAAAGATCATGGTCCTGGTCCCTGAAAAAGAGTGAACCCTTATTGCCTGTTTCAGTTCAAAATACAATACAAAATTAAGTGATATGCTAAGTGATAGATGAATGCAACCTATAGATAAGTATTTAAACGCACAATTTTTAGAATGGCTGAAAAGCCAGATAAAATATTTAATACTTTCCTGTACTTGCAAGTTGCATTAAGAAGTCGGTACTATTTTCCCTCTAGCAACTGGGAACGCTGAATTTGAACACTGTTAAGCAAAGGCTATAATTTAGAATCCATCAATTAAAAAAGAGTTGACTCTATCCTTTGAGATTTTCAGAAATACTGATAATAATCTGCCTAGAAATTTTATAGAAACCTAAATAGCATTTTTAAATGGTTTTCAGCTATTTTTTTCTATTGAGTCAAATGCTGAAGTTTCAGTGAGCTTATGGAGATAACTATGCTGTGTGTTCACGTACATCTGCATGGAGTGTACTGAAGTTTCCTACCACAAAACTACCCATGATATGAATTTTCTCTGAAAAGAAAAGTGTTTGTCTCGAGGGATTACAGTTCTTTTAACTGTCAAGAAGTTTAAAATGTTTCTTAGTTGAAAGCAGATGTTCACTTACAACTGAGGATGGCTGAATTTTGATGGATTAAAATGAGTATTTTTACCATTTTCTGAAAAGGAAAAAAAAAATCAACCTGTGGGTATATACAACTCTTGTGTGCATATGTATACTTCGTGTACTCTGGCCTCATTGACAAATCATAGGCTAGAAATCATAAAGTCCATCAATGGTTTAGTTTTTACAAAAGCTTTACATTATTTGTACAAAAAACTTTGAATGTTGAAGCATTGAGAACTTTTTTTTTTTTTTTAATAAAATTAAATGACATTACATCCATTACGTAGAATGGTGACTGATATCTTATTTTCATAATGTGAATATATATGAGCATGTAAATTGTTCAATTTACTACTACTTCAGTGGAAGAAGAAGTCACATAACATACCATCTTCCATATAGCAGAAGCCTTCCATTCCCTCTTTCAAAAACTTGGTTTTTTCTTTCGCTAATTTGCACATTCCTTATTTTTAGAGATTACAATTCATGATACTTAATGCTTTGATTTTATTTTTCACTGGACCACATCTTCTACTTACTATCAAAGGTTGTATGGTTTTATGAACTTGAATGCAACTGCTAGCCACAACCTGTGCCAGCAGATTTTTATTAAGCTGCTTGGATTATATTTGTGCCATGACGCTCCAAGGCAAATTTTGTAAAATATCAGGCTATGGCCAAATTTCCTGGACTACAGTTTTTCTGTCTCTAAAAGGCTCTCTGTCAAGGGGCACATTGTTTAGTGTATTTCTTGATGCTACAAGTTTGCGAGTATCATACAAAGGTTCCCTTGTTCTTTGATATTCCATATATCCAATTATTTATTTTTTTAAATAAAGGAGTGTGGAAAAAATGTCCTTGTCTTTTATTACCTGTAACTGTTGTTACATACATGGTTTTATTTTGATATCTTCAACAAATTCTACCCCTTTCATTTATGCCTGTTTTTTGCCCAGTGTACACAAACTTTTCTTGTCAGAAATTTTGAAATTCGGATGACCATTTTAAACTGAACAAAAATCTGAGAACTTAAATAGTAAAATGGTACAAGAATTCAGGCTGATAATTCTGATCTCAAAATTCATGTTATGAATGATTCAGACACTGTGAGGTGAACAGTGCGTATGAAAAAAGGAAAAATATTTCTTAATGCTGTTGCTAAATCCTGACTTTCTTAAACCCACAGTATTATCTTATCATCCTGCCTCCCCCATAATGTATTTATTCTGAAACTTTTCTCATTTTCTAATGTTAGAATCTTTATTAATTTTCTTTCGTCTACCTATTATTATAAAGCTATTAAGAAATCCAACAGATGTATTCAAAGACACATTCAGAAAATACATCTACTTGTGCCAAAATCCCAAAGTCATCGTATTTGAAGTTTCATGCTAGATCAATAATTAAAATAGGTCATAACTTTTTAATGGAGTATAACCTAAACATTTCTCAGTTGAAGGGAAAATCTGTTTCTAGAGAATAACAATAATTTGTGGCTTGGATTTACATTTATTTTCTTTCATACAATGTAGTGTTTGTGTAGTTGTAAGCTAAATTGTCCTGAGAGAAATGAGAGCTTGTCTGTCCATTAAAAACTAACATTGGTTCTATAAATGAAGGCTCTATCTTCAGAGGTACATTGATGTTTTCAATGTTTTAGTACAAATACTAGTCTCTGGACAAGAAAGGTCTTAGTTGATGTTCTCAGCATTTTTCTCGTTCTACTGTAGTTCATCCCTAAGTTGTTATTTTACATGACAAAGATTACACCTGAGCAGAAAGTGAATAAGTCTTCCCCAGTAGTCAGAATCCAGAAGTGCAAGGATTACGTCTATGATGTGGTTATTATGGTCATCCAGGCAGGTAAAATGAGAGATTGAACATGGGAGTAATGTAATTTGACAGCTCTTTTCATCTTATAAACTTAAGGGAGATGTGGAAGGTCTGGAGTGTAATGGTGGAGCCATTCCAACTTTACTGAAAATATTTGGAGTGAAAATTCTAAGAAACAGATTTAAAAGTTGTGCCAATTAACTAAAAGACATGACAAAAATCATGCAGATGGAAATATACCTAGAGCACTATCATCTTAAGAAGAATTAATTTTTATGTGCTGAGAAGATAAAAATTATCTCAGAACAAAACCTTATAATGTAAATTAAGTAGAATATTTCAAAGCAATGTTAAATGGAAAAGTAGAAAAATAAAATTTGACATCAGGTGATGTCACTAGTTGACATGAAATATGACTTCCGTTACAAAAACTATTTCAAGCATTCAAATATTTTCAGTCAGAAAGAGAAACAGAAATGGCCCATAGAATATTTAAAAGCAGAAATCAAAAAATTCCTGGAATAAATGCCTCCAGGGAACTTCTTTTCAAGTTTCTGATTTAGGCTAATAAAGAGGTATTGATTCAGGATGCCTGTCAGTGTGGTATTAGAAAGACTAACTGAAGGCCTGAATGGTTCCTAGCTTAAATGAGAAATAAAAGACCACAAGAACCACAAAAGAATTCTAAGAAAAATTTTATTGCCAGTTTCAGAAAAAGCATATTGAATTAGTGGAGAAAACTAATTTCTACAATAGATTTTCATTAAGAGAGTTTTCTTCTTCAGTCACTTATGTGAATTCTGTGACACTGCAAAATGTGGGTAAGACTGCATCCCTGCTCTGGATACTGGCAGGGAAAATCCATTGCTTTGTAAAGTTTTTGAGTGCTAGAGTAATGCCAAATATCAAAGTGTGGATGGATGCATGGATGGTTGCACAGATGGTTGCATGTGTGGATGAACGGAAAGATGATGGATGGATGGATGGATGGATGGATGGATGGATGGATGGATGGATGGATGGATGGATGGATGGATGGA
>JAWWMP010000093.1:54738149-54753674 GCA_035047865.1 Dendrocincla tyrannina | reverse complement strand
TACTACTCTATATGTTGATATATATCAATCTTCTTCCTTTTAGGAAAAAAAGCCTACAGTATATGACAATTATTTTAGAAGAGGTTAGGTTAAGAAGCTGCAGCCTGACTTTATATCAGGAGCAACAATGGATGTACCTAGTCGTGTAAACTAGGTGTTCCTTCTTTTCCCCCTGTAGACAATCAACCAAAACAAATATAATAATCCTCCAGTTTGGTATACAAATGCTGTATGGTAAGTATGTCTCAAATAAAACACTTCTGCTGGTAAAAATGTCTAATTACTTTTAAGACCTTGGTTTCTAATTGCATCTGCCTTTTTCAACCCAAGCAAAACCTGGGTGTATGGGCAGCTGAACTCTGAGACTCACAGCATGACAGGTTCAGTATTGAAGACTGCAAGGATCTGAAAGGAGAGGAGGAAGAAAAGCAAAAGGAGAAGGCATTTCCCTGGCATTGCTTCTTCACAGGCACATATGTTAGTGCACACCTTATTACATAAAGCTAATAAGGAATTGGTTACTACCATTCCCTTTACTCACTACTCACTACCTTCCTCAAAATTTGCCTCTAGTGGGGCATGGTCTCAGGGGAATTGGTGCTATCCTGATTACCAGATTTACCATTTCATATTCTTCAGTTAGTCATCTTTATTTCTCACTGTTCCTGGTGTTAAGCTGCACTGCTAGTGTGCTAAAACTATATGGCTGCCACCGCACTGTCTGATATTTGTCCTATGCTTGTGCATCCTCCTGGGGTCTTCCTGCCCTGGAACTCTTCTGGACTCTTTTTTTAAGCTGTGAATTTATACCACTAAAAAAACTTCAGCTCTGTTTTTGACAAATTAGATCACTCTAAACTGTTTTTGACAAATTATATCACTCTAAACTCTGCCTCCTCCTTCATACAGGACAATGTCATGTTTTCTGCCTGCAAGGTCAGACCAAGCACCCAATTATCCAGAGGACTAAGCCAAAAATCCCTGTGACTCGCATTCACTTCTCTCCTTCTGAGATGCAGAGGGATGAGATCTTCCTCAGCAAATCAAGTGGACTGGGTGCAAAACCAACAGCAGTGTCCTATTTTCTGACAAGGTTTTAAGAGAAAAAGAACAAAATAATGTAAAGAGATAACACTGGGTGAAGGAAGAGGCAACATCTTTACTGTGACTAAATCTCGTTGTTTTAAATATTACATTCACAGTTTGTGGTAAATATTTTCTGTGTGGTGTGTGCAAAAATTGATTAATGTCTATTCCTTCTTTTTTACAAATGTCTGAAATTCCTCATAAAAGCATAAAATACAATGGCTAGATCTGTTCGGCAAGGAAGGATACAAAAATACGAGTAATTTAAATACATCCAGAACATTTTCCTGGAACTAATACCAGCTGATGTGGAATTGCAAGCCTCTACACTGTTCAATCCTACTATTCAGCAAGGTGGAAAGGTTCTGCCTTCCGGGAAAGTTGCCTAGCCATTGCTTTTGTGTCATAGAATTGTTGGGAAAGACTTTGTTGCCATGGGCCATAAAAGGGACTTTTGCAACACAGTGATGGCGCAGGTGTTGCTGAGATCCCATGCCTGTGAGTATTCCTAGCCACTGTTTAATGGAATAGATATCATCTTCTGCTCCCGTAACACAGCTGATCCTAGTCTTTTCCACTCATATAATACTTCCCAGGTGGCTCTCAGTGTCTATTCTTCCATGTTTCAGAATAAAAAAGAGGCAATCTGCCTGGTTAAAAATGCATCTGCAGGTCTTACTGTGATTTAGCAGGAGTTTCACTTCTCAGCAGCTCCACTCGCTTCAGGACAGTCAGTTCTAATTTGTGTTTTCTTGAAATCAGAATCAGGCCACTATGTATTGACTAAACCTACTGCATGAACATCAATTTTTAACTTCTGCCAAACATAGACTCTATTTTGGAGTTTGTCTTCTTTCTCTTAAACTAGTCATTGACCTCAGAGAGAGCTTTATCAAAGACAGAAGTGTTCAACCCAGGAAAAGTGAAACCTTTTATTTCATATACTGGATAAAGGCAATGTGGTGTGCTACTCATCCATATATGCATTTTCAAATTAATGTTAGGTAGTTGTGCTTACTGTTTTCCTCATCTACTATATTATTATTACAATTTTTCTCTGTATGTTTATATTGCAGTCCTATCTACCCCTTCTAAGCACATTATAGTTTACCTTTAGCATCATACCTGCAAAAGAGGAACAGTAATCATTCCAGCTTAAATCTTTCACTTCTTGCAAGACTTTTTCCTACAGCTTCAGTAAATGAATCATGATGTTTATTTTATTCTAATCCAGGAATCTCAAACAACTGACACAGTGTGTAGCCAGCTAAATGTCAGCCTCTATTAATAGGAACATGTAAACATAATCCAATATTTAAAAAACAAACACTCGAGAGCTGGTGTCTTGCTGTACCTCTAGAATCAGCTCCTCAGCTGGCATGGATCCACATGGCAGAAGCACTAAACTGTGGTGCATTATGGCAAAAGTCAATTTTCTAATTGAGAGTGGACTCAGTGTGCTTCACTAGAGCATGCAGATGAAAGCCCCAGGCTGGCCAGATGAAAGTGGGGAGATGTACGGTCAAAGCATCTTAAAAAAGATAGTGTTTAGACCCTTCTGCCAATCACTGGGTGTGAGATTTAGGTAGAATGAAAGGATGAAACAAAATTATATATACTAAGGAAAGAAAAGGCAAGAGTGATGATTTCTTTACAGTTACTCAAGGGCTCTTGGCTATTTTTTCATCCTTGTGTTTCAATAGCATCCTTGTCATTATATAATTTTATCAAACCAGTTCGGATACTGGTAGCAAGACTGCATTTGTGGCATTATTGCTCTGCCCTATAATAAAATGAGAAAATATCTATTTACTGTTCTAGAGATGTTGAAATTCTACCAGAAAATGTCAGGAGTCAGTATACAGTTTTTCTCCCTGCATTGAAAAAAACGATATTATTGGTCTGGCTGAATTTGCACTGATTTGTCCTGCCCCTGTGCCAAGCAGCAGACTGGCATCACTCCTCCCACCACTTAATGATCAGACATAACAACATCTGCGGAGGACATCAAGTAAAAAGCTTTGTGTGAATAACGTTGGGGAAGAAAATTTGAAAGATGATGGCAAAAAATGATGGCAAAGAACTGAAGAAGTTTTCAAGTGAACTTTTCTGGTCAAATTAAACATTTTTTTAAAGGATGATTTAACAAAACAATATCCTCCTCCCTTCACAATATTTATTCTCAATTGTTAGCAAAGCCTTCTGCATTATCTTCTCCCACAACAAAATGAAAACAAATATGCAACAGGCTTCATGTTTGTTATATCTTAAAGAGTAACGAGAGAGAGAGAAATAAAACATTTGTCTTCACACTCTCAAAAAATAGAAATAGAAAATAACCTTGAAACTCGTTTCAGGAAAATAAACAAATCAACATTCCTTTCAGGTCACCTTTGAAACTTCAGGCTGCCTTTCGTACTGAATTGTACTTATATTCGCTTACTAATCTCCTCACATATTACAGATTTCACAAGTGACTTGTGATGCTGAATTGCTAGAGGTATTTGTACAATTCGCATGTTATTCTTGTTTGCCTGTTTGCTTTACCCAAATTGGAGAGAATGCACTTTTAAAATAGCTGTCAAAGTGTGACTCATCTGGAAAGTCAGTAATTACTTTTCATAAAGTAATACGCCAGAACACACAGAACTCAAAAGAATTGGACAAGATATTGGGATACATGTACATGGATTCTTACCTACCACTTTTCACAGTTCAAATAATCGTAAAAACCCCTTTAAATCAAATACATAAATTTACCCCTTAAGTACAAAAGGAAAAATACATTTTTCAGAATATATGTATTTTTAAAAGGGCTTTCAGGGAAATATTTAAGGAAAAAACCCTACACTTTTAAGCATACTTTGAAGTGTATATTAAAATAGTTTCCTAAACCTTGCTCTCCTTTAGTTTTAGAACTAAAACTAAACTGTATTAGAAGAATAACTGCTCTTTGTTGTTATTAAGAAAAATATCAGAATCATTTTGATGGAGATGACATCAAAAAACCAGAGAATTAATAGCTTTAGTCCTTATCTTTTACCTAAAGCATTCACAGTTTCCATTTATAACACCTTCTTAGCTCCACGGTTCAGCTGTAGACCACAAAGCACTAGAGAATCTATCAATAGAGAGCTACACAGCCTTGCATCCAAAACAAAATTACAAATATATGAGTCTTTTCTTCTCATCTGTGCCTTTAAACACAGCGTTGGGATAGGGGTGATAACCCATTCTAATAGTTTTAGAAATAAATAGAAAATAAAACACGTAAATTTCTTCTCAAACCAAAATGATCAGTTTCATTATAACTTGACCCAACAAACAAACAAATTGCATTTTGCCTCTGTGGACTGACAATGGCAACGTGGATCTGCTATATAGGCTTTTGTTGTGACATGTAATATGCATCACAGGGGGAACTGTTAATGGGTATTTAAGGGGACATGACAACCCCATTAGGTTCCCTGATAAATCTGCCCTTGAGTAAATAACTACCCTCACCATGGAGATTTCATTGCTGAGCACAACAGCAAAAAGGACAGAAAAAGAAAGTTGTGAACAGGGACAGTATCAGTGAAGGTTATAAAAAAATCAAAGATTCTGTTTGTAAAGAGGTGGGAAGCCCACTGGAAATGAGCAGCATTTATTTCTTTACTTTACCATTAAAACTGAACAGACTTTGACAATGCAATGGTCCATACTTCTCATCAGTTGTCTGAGCATGCTTTTCCTCTTTGAAATTTTTCTAATTCAGAATTACTTGAGATACTGAATTTCTCAATCACACATCATTGAAAGCCTGAAGAATATAACCAAGGGCCAAGGGCTTTCAAAAAATATTAATTTTCTTTGATTCACCTGCACTGTGATAAATCTCTTTAGACATTGCTATATTTATTTGTATAATTATACAGTTTTTATTTGCCATAGATGATTTTCCACACCCATGGCCAGTGTATCTGTTCATATATCTACAGGGGTGCTTTTGATCTTTAAATCTCTGCCTATCACTTGCCTATATTGCTTCTTTTCTTCTTCCTCCCTGTCCTTGAGCAATCAGGTCAATAGCTACAGCCAAACTTGGCAGCTGTTAGAGCAAGATGTCAAATGTTGAAATATATATTCTTCCTGCAATGGCATCATGGCCTGTGGCTAGTCCTTTGTATAGATTCACTGCCAGCATTGTGGCTGTGTTCAGTGCTGACTGCTTGCGGGTGTAGAACTGCCTGTAGGGTTATATCAAAGTCATACTATTATGTAGCTGACTATGTTGCTTTCACTCCTTAGACAGCATCATTTTCTGGCACTAATTTAGCTGCATGATATTTTCTTGCATCCATTTTTATGCTGTGTGCCAAACCATCCCACAACCCCTATTAACTTAACTCTTATAATTAGTCTTGAATTATTTCATTCCCTTCTTTTAGAGAAAATGTTATTAAACCTTTATAGGATAGTATAAATAAAACCAGGGGAAAAAATAAGCTCATTTTTAAAGGTTTATTTTTAAAAATGAATATGTGTACTTAGAGTTTTAGCCATTGTCTTCACGTAGACCCCTATTCCTTCTGTTCAAATGTTTTTGACTTTGAAGTACAATTAACCAGATAATTTTGCTTTGGTCACTCAAAAATAATGTGCCCAGATAGCTGAACTAAGATGCACAAAGTCTAATCCTCATTTGCTAAACTTCTAGGAGCAAAATTATTTTTGAAATGTCATAAATATCTCCAGGAGCGTACTAATCATTGACAGTAATCTTCCCAATTGTAACCAAAATCCACTTCATTTTTTTCACAGAACCTAAAAAGTTGTCAGGCTATTTTCTCCCAGAATTTTTCAGAAATTATATAAATATTAAAAGGGCTAGAATTTGTGTGAATTCTGTTTTGAAAAATTTTGCTTTGGAAAAGTCCTTCTGCCTGGGATCTATTTACTGCAGGGAAGTATCAAAGAGTTTGGTCGGAGATACAGAAGACAAGCAGTCACATGATGCAGGCTGCTACAGCTGGGGCACTTGAGGTACACTAGAGATGGAAGGTAGCACTCCAAAAAAGAAAAAAAAAGATAGGAAATCTGTGAGTTTGCCCAAAGAATTCTTTTTTTTTTCACTGATGCCATGCTTGTGAGACATGCATGCACATAAATAAGTCAGTCTTGTGAGTAGGGTCTAAAATAACTTTTACAGGCTTATGTTGCACTTATGTGCTGGTTACAGAGTTTGTTGCCTATCAAGACAAAGGTTTTAGGGAATAAAATGGTACAATTTTTTACTCTTCAAGAAACACTTGAAAGATCTATTTTTAGGAACTATAAACAATAGGAAATCCAGCTTATCCCATACACCATACACAGACAGAACATGATATGTAGACAAGAGTCTGGATTGGATATTATAAACATCTCTATTGGTTCCAATGTTGAAGTTTCATTTTAGAAAAAAGAAAACTTCATGCCAATTAACACTTGAGAAAGGAATGCAGAAAAGGAGCTGTGGTATTAAATATTAAGAACAGAGGGAGTTTAGTTGGTGAACTGGTTAAAATACTTCAGCTGAGTCCTCTTATAAGAATTTCTTTTTTAAAACTTGTTTTCTTGGAAAAAGTTGTCACCTTGCCAAGTAGTTCTCAGTAATGTGACTGTTGGAAAAATCAGGAAGATTGTTACAGCATAGGAATTGGATGCACAAATACAGATCACAAATCCACACTCTGACGTACTACTTGTAGATATAATTTCTGTAGGCAAACACTTTCTTCAAGATAGTTTTGAAATTATAGGTCTGAAAATTAAATATCTCTGTAGATACCTAATCCCTCCTTGCTATCTTGGAAAAGGGATTTTAAAAAACTGAATGGGGGAAGGACAGCCAGCAGTACTCTTTCTGTCCCCAGAGCAGTTGTCTGTCTTCTGGGTACATCAGGCAGATGGAGAGCTTCAGCCTTGGATCTCTTGCCTCTTACTATATCTATACCTCTTAAAGGCCACAAACTACAAGGGAAAAAGAAAGGCTCAATGACATACTCAATTCATTATTGTATTTGGAAAATCTTTATTCGTGTGCACAGACGTTACAAGGAATATCATAATGAGAGCTAAATCAGTAAAAAGAAAATTTCTCGAGTTTGCTTTTATTTTCATAAAATTCATACTTGAGTACACAGAACGCAATTTTTATGACTTTGACATTTTACCCATTCTAATAATTTGAACCAATGTAAAGCTTTGATGCAGAAAGTTATATTCTGGCACACTCTAATAAATTCAGTCATGTATTCTGTGAATCATAGTGTATGTACACCACAATGTATCACAAAATTAATACATGTATTTTTTATCAATTATTTATATACATACTTGAATCTGTTCAGAACTGTCAGCATCACCCTTACGGGCAATTTCACTCAGTCAAAATTTGGCTCTTTGTTCCTTTGTTCTTTTAGTGGTCTGTGTGTATCCCTATGCCAACTTGCCTTATCCATCTCATTAATAGGGACAACAGAGGAAAACAAATATCCAACAAACAAATTTGTTAATAGTATATTGATTTAACATCTGCATGAATCTTAAAACTGCTGAAATCAACTAATTTACAAATAAAATGCAAATTGTGACAGTGAGCTATTTTACTATCTTCTAGAAGGAAAAATAGCATGGATATTTTTATATTTCATCTCAAAATGCTGCCATAGGCATCTGAACTAGATTTAAACTCTTATCTCCAGAGATGAAAGATCTTCACATTAATCTACTGTTGCTCAAACATGTGGCTTTACATATATCAAGAGGGGGGCAGCTCATGAAGTTGAACTTCAGCTGCTTATCTTTTGTTCTTCTCTAGAGCAGGGCACTGAAATGATCCCTCTCCTTTCTCATCCCCTCCCCCAGAACAGGAAAAGAAAAGAAAGAAGCTTAATCCTCTCTGGTACAAATTTCCCTAATATTCAATAATCACTCCCTGTCTCCTTCCCTGTGGGAGACGTCTGGTAGCATCTGTGCCAGCATATGTTAGACATCTCTGAGTGGGTCACTACCTCATTTTGTCACCCACTCCTCTATCACCTAGAGAGACAGCAACATCCCTCCACAACACAGTGCTCCACAAGACACAGCACTGTCATGTCTCTCTCAATAAAATTGGTTCAGTACACTTTAACCCATTCTCTGTACACTTTAACCCACTAACTGTGGTTAACCCACTCCTAACTGAATCCTTTTCACAGTGGGGTTAATATGAGTGAAAGAAGTGCTATCATGTGCATTGCTTTAAAATAAGACCTCTGATGCTAATTTCAGACCTGTACCAGAGAGGGAAAGGGAAAACCCCACAAACTAGGTCCTTATAGTTCACTTAATATGCTTTAAATTCTTTGCACAATACACATGTAATTTGCAAATAGGTGGTATTTCAAATCTCACTTGTGATTCATTTCTATGGCAATAGATTTTATTAATGGCTGAGATACAAAGTCTGCTTTTTCTTTCCTTAATTTAACAAAATTAGACTGAAACATCTGGCTGCATTAGCTCTCAGAAGTTATTTGAGAGTTGCTTTTCTTTTTCTGTTTGTGGTGCAATGATGTATTGTAGGACTGTTTTCAGCAGAGATGCCATTTCTGAAGTGTGCACTGAGGTTTTTCCAGGCTAATGACTCTTACATCTGCTCTTCATTTCAGGCCTGCCTTGAGTTTTTCTGTAATTGTGGCTGATCCTCAGAAAGTTTCAATTTTTTAAAGCCTCAAAATAGTCAACCTCTTATTAGAATTCATCTCTCATTATTTCTGATATTGACCTGAGGTAGAATAGGTATCTCAGAATTCTAATTTTTTTTTTTTCCCCCTGTCAAAGGACTAAAAACTGCTAAGTGATGAACCTGCTAAACATTTATGGTAAAGTCAATTTAATTTCTGTGCACTTAAAGCATAACTAAAACAAAATAAAATAATCAATAAAGTACTGTTCTCCAGGTTTAGATCCTGATTCACAGTGAAGTGAAATAAATAGGTGCACCTTGATCTTCTTTTAAGGTAGCACTAGGCTATTTGGAATTTTACTCTTCACAGTGTCAAATAACTGAATATGGGATTCAACAGTCAGTTCAGCTTTATCAGCCACAATATTGAAAAGTCTTTCCCAATGCTGGGTAATCTAGAACCATAAAATTATCTGAAATGGGAATTTGTACACCTTGAAGTATTAAAGAAATTAAGGAATTAAAAAGAATTAAAAAAATGAAGCTAAAAAAACATACTCTGAAACTGTACCATATGTTCCTATACTCCATCCACTTCATTCTTCATCAGTGCTTCTGCACAAGACCTACCCCTTCACTGTTATTTGAACAAACTATCTGGCAGATAAAGAAATGCTGATCTACAGAACTCATTTCTCTTCTATGTGATGATGCAGTGTGAAATGCCTAGCAAATTTTTTGAGTCATAAAAACTGTGATGCACTTACAGATATGATAATGATGAAAAAGTTTTTGAAGTGAGTTATGTTCACTCTATTAGGTTTAAACATAACCAATATTTATTATAATAAGGGACATTGTAATACTTTCTTCCTCTTTGAAATCTGCAGATTACTAAATATGTATTAGGAGACTAGAAATGATGCTTTTATGCATTACTTTTTTAACAGAATCAGTCCTATAAGATGACAAAAAGTAGAATGTAAAGATTGTGCCCAGGTATTATGGTATAAGTTCAGAGTCACAGCAGGATAGTTGTGGACAGAATATGACCCCAAGTGTTTAAAATATAGTCCTTGTAAAAA
This sequence comes from Dendrocincla tyrannina, assembly GCA_035047865.1. NCBI lineage: Eukaryota > Metazoa > Chordata > Aves > Passeriformes > Dendrocolaptidae > Dendrocincla > Dendrocincla tyrannina. The sequence goes on along the minus strand of JAWWMP010000093.1, from coordinate 54,743,807 downwards.
TCCAGACATTGAAGGACAGCTGAGCTCACAGGTGCCAGACTACTGCTAATTTTAGAAACCTGTGACAACAGAGGTTAATACTGAAAAACCTGGTAGACCTCTATGTGTAGTAGTAGCATGAACAGCATTGCTGTAATTGCATTTTCTTTCTTTCCTGTTAGATAGAAAATAATCAATATCCAAGGAGAAGCTGAATAAGAATTTTTCAATGATTTGTAGTGTTGTTTGACAGGGGTATGACTTTTTTGACTCTTAAGTCAATTGTCTGATTCAAAATTATTTCTGAACTATTTTCTAAAGTGTCCATTAAAATTTGTCTGAGAAGGTATTGTCAAGTAAAGAATATTTCATAGTGTTTTCAGGAGCATGTTTGAATAATCATGCTGAATTTCATTTTGTTACTGAGTACCTTAATAAAGAATCAATACTGCAGCAGTCCCCAGAGGAGTGAATCTCCACACAGTCTTTTGCTTGGTTCAGCTGACACTGAGAATATCATGTAAAGATGTGCACAAGCATTTCAGCAGACTTGTCCTCCTACTGATTAGACCTAGGGAGATATTTGATTACTGAATAGTTGAGCAACATGCTTTGCCATCCCTTCCCGATTTAATTTGCAATTTTGCTACACTGTGAGATGTGACTGACAAGTTATTAGGGTTTTGCATTTGAAGGATAAAGTATGAGGTGAAATAAAATAAAATAAAAAAATAGAGAGTAAGAATGAAATGCCAGAAAATCATACCCCCTTATCTTTACAGCTGAAGAGTACTGTGGTGGCAATCATATCTGATGAGAAGAGGTTTTGAGTGAAGACATGTCCTAACTGTTTTCATAAACAGATTGGGATTGCCATTTATCTACAAGATTTGTTTATGTCTGTGCTATACCCTTGCATAAATCCGTGCAAACTCCTCAATCAGAGTACTTGAGGATAAATTATTGAAAATTAATTTACAGGGTTTTAACTGTTCCTTGTCTGTTCTACCTTTCAAGGCCTAAACAGTATTTGTCTACACATATTGGTATTAAGAGACTTGTGTGATCTAAAGGACTAATCAGAAAGCAGAGGGTGGGGTACCAGAATACAAAATAGAATAGAAAAAGTGTTTCATTCTATAACTCTTTAAAACATCCTTCTTTTTATCAAGGTTGGATGTACAGGAGAACATAGGTCAAAAGAAGGAAAATATGGGAGAGAGAGATATAGGAAAGAAGGTATGTTTTGATGTAGTCATTTTAATGTGATAGGAACACAATCTGCAGCTTCTGTCTCTGACTCCATGGGACATCTAAGGCACAAGCAGGGAGATAGGACAAATGTTGCTCTGGATGAACACTGATTACATCCAAAAAGAACTAAATGCAGGTTGGATTAAACAGTCTGAAGGAATTTGTAAACAGTATCTCCCCAGCACAGAGGCGAAATTGGTAATTTCGTAGAGCTTTACTGTGTGGAATTGCAGAATTGTGTATATGTTCATGTGGCCGTAGATAAGCCCTGCGTGCATCCAAAAATATATTCAGACTCTTTATTGAATTTTCCGCTAGCTGCAGATCACATAGTTTACCAAATTTACCCAATAGAGAGTTTTATTTTTCTTCTTCATTGGAAGACTATATCTAGGGAGTGAGTAATTATTTTTTTGTCAAATCTTTCTGTGCTTTCTTGAAAAAAACCCTAGTTCCCTTGTATGAAGAAAAGAATATTACTGACATCCATATTAAATTTCTGCTAACGATAGAAACATAGAATCATAGAGTAGGAGTATTTCTCTTGATCACAAGTACATTTTCATGTATTTTGGGGCCAAGATCTATCTGGGCCTTCCAAACTCATGAATTAGCTCACAAACTTTATTGTTTAGATGTCCAAGAAAGGAATTACTGTTATGAGTGCTTCCTTTCATGATACTGTGGTTGTAGATTTCTACACAGTGTCTATGTAATATACTCTGCTTTCAAGATTCTGCTTTAGAATTATATTGTTCATGAAGTAACTGCTAAAAGCCAAGAAGTAGAAAATCTAGAACATTCTTGTTCCTCACATGTTTTTTATTAAATAATTCACTAACTGGAAAAATATGTTGAGTACATTGAATACTCATTATATCTGCAAAAGGAATAAAATTTTTTTTTCAATCCTTGAGGAAGATTTTTTTGAAATTTGCCATACTCTTACCATATACTCCAGAACAGTTTAGAATTTAATTTCCCATCCACCAAAATTTGCCTCTTTTGATTTGTACTCATTAAGAGGCAGGAGAGGCCACTCACTTTGTGTGATGATATTTCTGTAGGCACAAACGTCACTAAACATCACTTTAGAACTGAGGGCTGGAAGGGAAATATGACATTCAAAAGAAAAGCAGGATTTGTTAATTTAGTACATAGCTTTCAGACAGAGACTAATACTTGTACTAAAATATTTTTTATAGCACATTAGTCTAATATTGGGCCACTGCATGATATGACGTTTCTATAGTGTAAATCAAATTGTAGATGTTTTTATCATGAAAGGAAATTGTAAAGAGAATATGATGGTCACAGCATTTAAACACAGGGTGCCAAATGTTGTCAAGGAGGGGTGACTTCCCCCTGCAATCAGTAGGAAGGCTCAGTAGAATTTAAAGACTTAGGTTGTGCCTAAAATGCGTGGTGTACAACCATGAGCTAAATGGAGCAGACTGGAGGCAGCAAAATGTGCAGAAGTGATTGTTGAAAGCTCCTGCCAGTCATACCACCCACATTGTCACTGCAATGTCGTTCTTGCACACTCTCTGTTTCAATTCCCATCACTCATTCCTGGTCACATCCTTACTTCCTCTCTCAGTCCCTTGTCCCACCTCAGCTCCACCTGCTCACCACTCCAGCCAAAGACTGGCTATTACTACTTTGGGAGTAGTCCACTAATAGAGAATTGTTGAGAACATCCCCCTACCACATATCCATGGTCTTCTTTAAAACACCATAACATTGGTAAATGGAGAACCATGATGTTTTCAAGGCAGGGTCAGCAAAGCTTTACACTGTTGTTATGTTTCCTGACATAGCTCATACTCTCTCTGTGGTAACCAGTCTTGGACTGAAACTCTTCATCTCATAAAGGGCCATAAAATTCCATAAAATCAAGGGATTCATGTTAAGAATAATTAAAAGGGTATGTTCTTGTGTTGAAGAAAGGATATGTTCTTGTGTAGAAGAGGCTTTGGTTTTTAGAGTATGGTTTGAGGCCTGACTTGTTTTTAAGACTGTTTGAAAACTGAAATTTGAGTGGAAGATCCCCAACAATAGGGTGCAGTCATTTTTGACTACCTGTAAATTCCAGCTATGAAACAATAAGGCTTGCAGCTTAGCAGATACTGAAAATTTACACTTTATTCATCAACTTGAAAATGTGTTATATTTTTCTCATTAAGGTTATGCTCTTTTGTCATAGGTAGTTTTCCATGTCTGCTGTGACTCGTAAAACTTCATCGCAATGCTACACTGACTCAAATGACCAATCTGAGAAACTAGTTACAGTTTGACCAGTTACAAATGACCAGTTACAAAAAATTATTTCCAATAAATATATTGTTTTACACTAAAACTCTCACAATGAGAGAAAGAGATTTTTCAGAAATCATATAACTCAGGAAAGTTGTATAGCTTCTCAACACTATGTCAGTGAATTCAGAGATTATAGATATTATTTTCCAGCCAAGTTTGTGGCATTGCATTGTCATGTGCCCTGTAGCTAAAATGTGTCTCAACTCTGTATATGTGCATATGCATATGTACGGGTATTTGTACAATTTTGGGTGTTACACATTTTTTCCTTCTGCATTTTCATGTCTGTGCTTATGTATTTTCACCTAAATAGCTTTCATTTCTCCATTCAGCACCAAAACAAAGAGGTTTCTCAGAAATTGTCAAAAATGAAGAAGGGTGGCAAGAATGCTTTGTTTGCTTGTTTGCAGTAAGTGATAGCAAGTTGATCATGTGCAGTTCCTACTCGAGGAGATGCAGAATTTCCACGCAAAGTGAAAGGTAATACGCAGTGCTAAAGCTGTGCTAACTCTGAGTATGCATTCTGTAATGTTACATCTTAAACCAGGATCATAACCTGGAATTATAACAGGGACACCCAGAAGGTTAAGAAATGCTTATTAAAAATTGTTGCTTCTGCTACGATCAGAAAAATTTTTATTTTCTCAAGTATGAAACACCACAAAACAAAACTAAAAAAGCCTAATTCTGCAAGCTCACCACACAAGATCGTCCTGGTTAAGTAGTTCAATATGACACCGTTTCACTTCACTGTTATTGACAAAACAGTGCATTCATCAATAAATATGTCATCTCCTGTGCTTTATGATTCTGCTTTGCCTGTAAACATTCAGTCTCCTGGATAAACATACCTACTGAAGGACTGTATTAATGTTCTACATTCAGAAGACAATCATTAGTCATAGGTTGTCAAATTTGCTTAGAAATGCATAATCTCTTAAGACTAATACTAAAATAAAACTTAAAAATTAGGTTATCTGATGCCATTAAATAATACATATTAAAATTACACTGCTATTATTTCTTTAATGTCTTTATTTATCATTAATGTCACAAAATGGTAGCAAGAGGAGCAGGCAGTTCTTTTACTAGATCTTCCTAGTCTGAAAACAAACTCAAAAGTGAACAAGGTATAGGGGCAGCATACTTTAAATAATGCACTGGGAGTGATTTTCTTGGTTTTCTTACATTGTGCTCAGGTTTGGCAGGAGAACATGTAGTGCTGGTTATTCATCAAATCTCTTCATCAGTAGAAGTTGTTTTGAAGGAAGAAGTCGTTTTTGACAGGTTTGCAGTCTGATGGGGGCTTGTCAAAGGTACTGTTTTTATGGGAGACACCTGAAATATGGAGCTGGTACAATTGAGAAAGCAAAGGCTAATAATTAAGTTCAAACTGGACCTTGTATTTCATATGCAAACTTCAGATAATTCTTATTCTTGGGTGGGTATTATTTGTGGGAGCACAGAGGATTTGAGAACTTCATTCTTTCAGTTAGTAACTCAAATGACACAGTAATATAGCTCACACTGAAAATCAGAACTGACATTTTCCTCATGTCTATGTAGCTAACTTTTACTCATTTATTGTAAATTGTGCCTGTAGCAAAGTTTATATCAACAAAAATTAATTCTCACAAACATGCTTGACTATTTTTTCACTAATTTTAGGCATGGACATCACTTTGTTACACAAAAATAAAATGACGTTGATAAGTATCTCAGATATGGCTTAGCTTTTGAAAAACACACAAACTATAATTTTGCTAATTTTAACAGATTAGATATTATAATTATAGTGGTCTATTATCTTAGATCTTCTCCCTCAGTTATGTACATGCAAATGCAAACACAGAGAATTAGAAAAAAAAGAGACAGGGAGGGAGCGGCAAAGAAAGAGATACCATCTCTTACTATCTTGAACAACATGTAGAAACCTGTCACTACACAGTACTACGTCAGCATAAGGCTGACCTTGTCTCTAATGTCAAAATTCGTCCCATCATTTTTCACAAGAAAGGATCGGACTGAGTAATGCACTTGTCTCTGAGACAACACTTTTATTTCTTTTGAGAGTATTCATAATGGTGATGAAAGATGACATTGAGG
>JAWWMP010000093.1:54690343-54703400 GCA_035047865.1 Dendrocincla tyrannina | reverse complement strand
AGCTGCGAGTATAATTCATAGGAAGGTAATAAGGCATTGCAAGACTAACTTCACACTTCGCTCGTCTGTCAAGGGGGTCTCCCCTTCCCAACAATACTCCAATGTTTTGGTAGGCAGGCTCCAGCCCACTTAGCCAGCGAGGAGGCACGGGTGGAATGCCAGGTATGTCTACAGAGCAAAGTAGTGCAGGCAGCCTGACGCCAGGAGAGAATAGGCAGGTACCTATTGAGTTACAGGATTTCTACAAATCTAATCCACGTGTAATGTGAGACTTATTACAGAGTCAGCCTTTGCCAGGGCTGTGAAAAGTCTGTGAATATGAACAGCCCCAGAAACAATGATCCAAGTTAACTCATTGCAACCCAGCATTGGTTCACCAAAAACCAATGCTGTCGTGTCCCTGTAATTAATTTCTTAAACAGTGATTACAAGCTGTATCTTATCAAGAATTTAATAGCAAATGCAAGAAATTACTGGTAACACTGTGTGTGACATTGTGTCTGCCACAACATTGTATGTTTTTAATGAAGTTTATACATATTGACCAAAATGTGTAATATATGCAAATTAAGCAAGAACATTTAACATGGGAAGCATTTTAATACATTTGAAACACTAAAACCATTCTCAACAGATAATAATAGAAGGGGAGGGAAAAATGTAAATGTTTCCAAATCTTATTGCAATTAAAAGAGTGCTAGTTGTAATTTTGGGCACAATGAATAAACTGCAGCATTTAAAAATGACTGTCTGCTACAAATCTGTGAAGTTCTTCAGTCACTGTTACTTTGGATGAGAGCACTGACAGCCCATTTTGTAGCTAGTCATTAGATATTTTAGTCATGTATCTATGGTATTGTATATTCTCACCTAACAGTCTTTCTTTCACTTGATATCTTACCTGGCTTTGACAAATAATTAAGTACAGACTCTCTAAATCAATTAATATTTAATTTAGATTCCTTTGATAATAAAAACATAAAATAATTTTATATTGTGATTAAGGAATGCTCACATTTCTAGAAATGCTCTGAAGTTGTCAGATTAGATTTGAAAGTCAGAAACTCAGAAATAGTGATAAGCAATGTTGAATCCACACTCAAAGTTGCACCTTGCAACAGACTTTGTTGCAACAGAACAGAACAGATTTTGTTCCTTCCCTCAGGCTGTTAGTGGCTACATGACACCTTTAAAGAAGGTCAACAGCTGTGGGGCCTGATATTATCAGTTCATCAGTGATACCCATCTGGCTATTTATTGACACATATATTTTACTCTAGAAACAAAAAACAAACAAGTTTTTGGAAGAATAGTGACCCAGGCATGACAGAAGTTGAAATTGATTCAGGCTACCTTAAGAATTCCTTTTTTGCCCAATTAGTTTTGTGATTTGGTAAAATCAGAACTTTAGAGATAATTTGTAATTAAAATTTCTCTCTGCTACAATTTAGAAATACTTTGTTGCTTTTTACATTGAATGTGAATATGGAGAATCTATTTTATATTTTATGTACTTGACTCAAGTGATGTGGAATGATTGCGTCTCTTATTTGTAAGTTTACGTAATTTGAAAATCTCCTGTATCTAATATTGGAAGAAGTGGACAGAACATAAGGGTTTCAACATGTCTAATGATAAAATATGAAGTCTAAATATTGCTTTAATTACCTGGATGCCTAATGAAAGCAGTGTCTTGGGCCAGATCAAAAAAAGTGCCTGAAAGCTGCAGAACTAACATTGCAGTGCCATGTCTTGAGCACTAGATCCCAGTACGGATGCAATCAATGCTCACTTTTTGATGTTTGAAGAAGGCAAGGTATCTTCTAACAGGTTACAGGAGCTGCCATGTTGTGAAGGATGCCATGTAAATCAGACAGATGGAAAATGTTAAAGATGTGAGTTTATTAAATGCAACTCTAGGATGAATCTTTGCTTAGCACTAGCTGGACAACCCACTTGTTCTATACAACCTGGAACAAAAGTTTCATAGCAATTTCCCCACCTTGTTAAAAAGATGGAACAATGATTCCTTTCTCCATTCAGCTTCTTGGACTTGCCACACAAACTAAGAACCTTAAAACCAACCCACACAAGTAGAAATCTCAATGACCTTTGATTGTAAATAATGACAATCAAAACCTGAATAGAATATAATATTTTGGAATATCATTTCCAGTGCTTAAATACAATTCCAGTATTTCATCTAACTCAACTAATAAAAATAAAGCCATTTATTTTCTTCTGACCCCCAAACTAGTAATGAAAGATCAAAAAATTCCTTCTTGATATTTACATGGAAGGTGCAAATGTTTATATATTCTCTTTCTTAAAGTTTACCGCATCTCAGCTGGAACTTTTAGCCTCATTTTCTGAAGATCTGGTGAAAAGTTTGATTCTTAACTTTTAGGTTGTTACATGAGGTCTCAACTTGTCTAGTGTTCTTTGCTCCTCCTTTTGGGTATTCTTATCCCTGTTTAACCTCTGCAGTAGGTAAAAAGATATTGTTAATCAATACTTACATTGTGTAGCCCCTTAGAAATAGCATTCAGAACTTGGAAAAATAAGAATGTACAGAGTAATTTACAGTAATCTTCTCAATACTTGGAAACCTTTTGATTTGGAATGATAATGCATCTAAAAGGTAGTAACTTTTAAGACAAACTTCCTGAATAAGCACATTAAATCAATGAGAGTGTAGCTGCCTTTAAAAAAAAATAATAAAAAAGGAAGTAAAATTGAGAGTTTCAGTAACCTCACATAACAAGTTCCAACAGATGTTTTAAAATGCTATTACATGTGTTTGATTTATAGAAATTCTGCTTTTTTTAATATTTGATGGATGGTGTTTCCATAGGGTGGAGTATATGTGTGTGTTTTTTCTGTTGGAGACCAACGTTGTAACATTGAATTAACATCAGGGTTTTAAATTTAGTTACAGTTACATTAACATTAACATGAGTAAAAGTATTTAGATAGCAAACTTCCTTCCTCCTTATTAGTCATATGTGCAACTTTTCAAAAGCAGTGTCCATGCTAATCATTCAAATTTAGTATCCCAGAAGGTCTACCAAATAGAGTTCTTTATGAAATAAGAAGTTTGTCCTTTTAAGGTCACAGTCCTGAAAATACTGAAAATATTGTTTTCATGTCTACTTTTAAATTATTCTAGTTCTGTTCTAAATTTAATTTGTGTGTGAGAATTTTTATTTTTGCTTTAATAACTCTAAAAGATATTTAAAATCTTGATTTTTATATTCCTAAACCTTTTGCAAAAGCATAAATGATAAATCTGTTGCATGTTAATTCCCAATCCACAACATTCTCTTTCCTGATAACCTCTGGAACCTTTTAAATACATACAGCGTAATTCATAAATAACTCATTTACATACTTTTTAAAACAGACATGAAAAATTTGGGTCAATGACTTTTATATAATATTGAGGGTGTATGTAAATGAACTGTGTGGAAGAGGTGTAAGATTGTCAGGTCAATGAAGCCCTTGTGAAGACTGGAAGGCCAAGCATTCCTGTGTTGGTGAGATGAATTGAATTAGTTGACCAACAACAAAGTAGTACTGCTAAAAGTAAAAGATATGTTAAAATAGTAACCAGAGCTGTTTAATAGCTGACCTTTATTTTTTTTTTTGTGCTTTTCAGAAAATGCAGTGAATATATCCATGTAGAAATATTCAAACTGAACATTTAGTGCACTAGTAAGAAGCTCAGAATTTTGCTGCATTTTCTATCCATCAATCTTTATAAATTTAAGGGTTGGGTTATTTTGCAAAGCTGCCAGCTGCCTGGAAAATCTTTTCCTAACAGTTTCCTTGATTCCTCACCAAGGATCCAAAGTCAAGCCTCAGGCTCTATTTTGGACATATTTGGAAACCAAATGATAGAAACCTGCTGGTCCTGCAGTCATGTCTGCCACCAAATCCTGATGCTGGGCTCAGGATAGGAAGAACAGAACTCTCGGCACATGTGGCATGGCTCAGGCCCAGTTGGAGTTGGAGGATGAGACCTTAGGAAACTGTTCCAGGTCAGCTGGTAAAATGTGGTGCCTCCAGCTCCGTGCTCTGGAGTTCAGATTCAGGAGGCTTCTTCATGGAAGCCTGGTGGAATATGTGGGTGAAGGGCTAGTTCGTTTTTGTGAGCAGCATTTGACCTACTTGGCTTTAACAATGCAACCGTGCATAGGAGCTAGTATTTAATGTCCTGATTTACAAATATGTTGTTAATGATTTTTTCTCACTGTCGGCAGAAATTTAGGCTCTTTGGGAGTTTCTGTCCCAGCAATGAAACTAAAGACTGAGGACCAGTGCCAATGTTCACAAAAGTAACATTATAATTTGGACTTGCTGATCTCAGAGATCTTTTCCAACCTGGTTGATGCTGTGATTCTGTAAGTTGTTCTGTTATGTGTGATTCTCTGAAGTTGCTCTTGTACTTCCTGAGAAATGTGTGTTTTCTATGATATGTTACTCATGGCTTTAATTAAGTTTTAGTTACTGCTGCACAGTTTTTACACAGCATCAATACCTCTTCTGCTGCTCCACCCACCCCACCAGCAAGGAGACTGTGGCGACATGGAAAGCTGGGAGACACAGCCAGAACATGTGACCCCAGCAGACCTCAGGGATACTTAATCTCATAGGGCATCATATTCTTTATATAAAAGCTGGGGGAAAAAGCAGGAAGGGGAGGAGGAAGTTTGGAGGGATGCCATTTGTCTTCCCAAGTCACTTTTATGCATAATGGAGCCCTGAATTCCTGATGGTGGGTGAACACCTGCCTGTGGATGGGCAGTGGTGAATGAATTCCTTGTTTTCCCTTGCTTGTATGAATGACTTTTGCTCAACCCATGAGTTTTCTCATTTTCACTCTTTCAATTCGCTCCTCCATCCCACTGGTGGGCAAGTGATTGAGTTCCTTGTGGTGCTTAGTTACCAGCTGGGCTTGAACCACAGCATGGTAAATTATTAGACTCAAGGACAGTCTCCACTTGGTCTCAGCAACATTCTGATAGATCTGTCTTCTTCAACTCATCTGATGGAGCAGGAACTCTGCTTTATTCTGTCCATGACACAAGCTTGGCTGCCTTCTATCTGCAGTTGTGGCCTCTCCCCAGAGCTGCAGGAGGGCCTACGCTACATCTCCATCACGTCTTGCTTTCAGGATGGTTCTGGTATTCAGTTTCAGCTGTCTTGAAGAACAATGGGTGCAGGTTTGGTCTTTTATAGAAACAAATGACTAAACCATCCTTTTGCATACACTGGGCTGCATGCAGGCTCAGGCATTGTTTGCTGCTACCTCATATAAGCTGATTTCTGCTTACAAGTTTGCTTTGCAACTGTCTTCAGTCAGTCTTCTTGCAGGCAGTGATTATGGCAGGGTCAAATTATTCAAGGAGCTGGGGATCTCAGCAGAAGTTAAAATACATTTGCCTTAATCTAATTGTGCCTTCTCTTAAACCTGGCTATTTTGCACAGATTCTAAGTCAGCTGTCATGACAGGAGTGCTGCCACCTGCCCAGCCCTGGCACCCTGAGCTGATGAATGTCACAAATTGCCTCTGGCATAAAAGAATGGGCCGTCTCTCAAATGATTACCCTGGAAAACATCTTATGTATCTTAATGGAATCCTAAAGATGGGCTTTTTAAATTAGATCTAGAAACGCACAACTCAGTGAGGAATAATATTTGCAAATATTTAAGTGAAGGCACAGAAGTATCCACTCCTGCATATAAGGAAAGGCAAAATAATTATTAATGTCATCATCATTGCCCAACATTTAGAAAGGTAGCATTTCTAATGCTCAGCCAACAGGAAAGCTTATTTCAGGGAAGTTGTGATCACCAGTCAGCAAACCTGCTCTGGAAATGCAGGAGGGTATTGGCAGCCTCCCAGAACATTTCCAGCAAGCTTTAAGAGCAGCTACTCACCATGGAGAGGCAGCTGGAAAAGGCTAACATAAAACAATAGCAGCACATGAACTGCAGAAAGGAAGTCTCTTGTTTATAAAGGTTAGTTGCAGTTATCTCTCCAGGAGAGTAAAGGCTGCAGAAAGTCTAACAGCTCAAAACCTGAAATGTTTTATTAATTTATTCACTTGTTCATATGTACAGCTGAGTTCGACTAGAGGGAAAGACTATGAATGAAATAGATATCCTTTTTTATTGGAAATAATGATAACCAGTAGGAAACTCTGGAAATAATAATAAATTCCTTCTCCCAACATAGCACCGAGATCTGTTTTTGTAGTTAACTAAATCATTAATTTTGAATCGTACAGATTGTTTCATTTCCAGACACAATTTGAAACTTCACAGCAGTATGACTTGTGAGTATTTGCAGACGAGTGCTCCTGTTTTTAAATTGTATGCACAATGTGAAAAAATGTTCTGGCAATGTCCTCACCCTGCCTCTTCTGTTCACCCTTTCTATAATCTAAAGAGAACAGTTCCTCCTATAATTTAATGACAGCAGTGTGAGGCAATAAATTTTCAGAGAGTTTTGATGCCGTGTCTGTTTTTAAGTATATGATTTCCTTTCTTTGGGTTGAAGAAATTTTTTTGAAAGACAAAACTACATTATTTAGTCAAAACTAAATAAAAACTCTTTGTTTCACTGGAAAATACACTAATAAATCTATTATTTCCTGTGCTTAATCATTTAAGTAATATTTTTACCAGGTTTTTAAAATTTGGTAATTACCAGAACTTTTATTTATGATATAGAAATATTAAATTAGTTTGCACAGTGATATTTACAGTGTTAACAACTCTGACATTCTTAGAATTTCTGTTACCATTATATTTTTCCCTGAAAAACTTCACCTGAATATAATATATACCTTCAGAGGTTTATGATATTTCCGAAAAGCTGAATTTTTCCTTGGTTTACACATTAATGCTTGCAAATGGAGGAAAAGCGAACAGATAAATACAGGAAAAAAATGTTCTTTAATGATGAATATTGATTAAGGGAAACAGTTTATCCTATCATGCATACTGCTGATCAGTCACATAGTCTAAAGGCCTGTATCTGATAGGGACCTTTTTCTTTTTTTCCAAATGTCTGTTGCAAATTAAACTTTTCAAGAACTTAGCATTTGACCTGAACTATTGCAATTGAGACTGTGTTTTCTAACTAAAAAATTGGAATTTTTGCTGTCTGGTTTTTATTTTTAAAAATAGTTGGAATAGTACAATCATAGACATGGTATACAAGGTTCTGGGTTATAAGCAAGGTCTTTATGTTGATTTATAGAATTTCACAAATGTAACCCAGATGGGGATGTATTTGTGCTGCTGCCACAAGTGAGCAGATACTTGCTTAGGCTCTGTGGCAGTGGAACAGCCGTGCCTTGGACTGTGATTTTTCCTGTGTGCTGAAACAACAGATCAACTTCTAGGAAGGGTCAGGGCAGGAGGGACAGTGGCTATGTTGGTGGGGGACATATCTCTCCCTTGCTACTTATTCAAGAGAAAGCCCATCTGCCACAGGAGCTCTCTGTCACACCTTCATCTTTCTCCAGTAGCAGTGGTTCAACTCCAGCTGAAAAGTTAAAACCCTAGCTTACCCAGCTGGGAAGCTGAATTCAGTTCTTTCTTATAATTCTTTCAGATATCCCTATGCTATTGACTGTGGCAAGAGCTTGGACTGTTGTTTCTTTGGATTGTCTGGTATGTACCTGAATTTAAACATTTTTATCTACTAAATCACAGGCTTTAAGACAAATACTTGAAACAAATGTTTGAATGTTGGCTTCATCTTTCTCTCTCTTGCCAGTGGAAATAAATAGTTTTTCTGTGTAGCTGATGGTGCACTGTTACATTTAGAAATAGTTATGTTACAAACTGAGAGGGGTACTTTTACTCTGAAGTGTCTGGGGAGTATAAAAAGCAAAACTAGTCTTATGTTTTAGGTATTTATAATTGTACATGCACTTAATTGCTGTCATGACTGCTCTATTTTTCCCACTTGCACATACTGATGAACCCAAAGCTCTGACTCTGGCTGCTCAGTGGAGAGAAGAAGGACTAAAAGGCATCTGCCCTATATTTTAGATTTTATTCAAAGATGTTATCAGTGAAGTGGGAAAAAGTTGAAACTGAAGAAGGAATCAGCTTTAGTCTGTCTGCACTGCTTTCCCAAGGGGATGCTGAAGAACTCATGACATGCTATAAATGAATAGGAGGTACAATAATCCCAAAATGTTGCCTGATTTCTCTCCCATAATAAAGTAAGCTCTCCTACACATAATGACTGCTGCACAGACCATAACAAGTTTTTACATTATTGCTTGATCATTATGTGTTCCAGTAGTTAGCAACAATGTGAAAGACTGCTTTTTGTTAAAAAAATAATAAATATTATATTCTTTTAAGGACTAATATCTTCTACTTTTGCTGTTAAGATAGATTGATGTCATAGTGCATCTTGCTGGGTCTCATATGACAGACATTTTATCTAATTCACAGAGAAAACAAACCTGCTTCAAGTTTAGGTGTAATGCATTTAATTTGCATGACACCACATCACCCTCTAAGTTCTAATAGAAACCCAAAGCATTGGCCAAGGTGGCCAGTGTCCAGCATGGGAGGATGCTTCTCCCCTCCCAGGACTAGTGATTCTGGGATCATCTCTAAACCATTTGTGAATTGGATGTAATCAGGAAAACATGAAGACATTTTCACCATCACCATTTATTTGTAGGCATGGAGTAAGCACTTCCATATGGAAAATGCAGTTGCAGCATGTTCACTGACGTTTAGCAGTTTAGTCCTTCAGCCTAAGGACTCTGAATCATGCTTTACATGTTCAGTAAGTTTGCCTACAACCTTATGTCATCATAGAATGGCTTGAGCTAGAAGGGAACTTAAAGACCAAAATTCCTACTTTGACATCCCTGACAGAAGCCCATGCACATACATGTTTCTTCCTTGAATTTTGTGGAAGTGAGGACAGCCTGAAGTGTTTCAGCTGATATTTTAATGTGTTGCTTTCATTTTCCAGGGCTTCAATAGAAGAGCCATCTTTCTTTAATTTCCTGTTTTGATCTGAGCAGCACTGTGTTACTCTGCTGGGGATTTTCAACTTTAATTGTTTCAAATTAACATCTAAATTAGCATAAGCATTCCCAACAGGAGTATGGTCTAACCAACAGACCATACTGAAGAAGTTTTTGAAGAAAACTGACTTTTCTAGGGAGAGTCTATGAAGGAACTTGCTTGTAAGTTGTGCCTTCATAGGTAAGTTAAACTGCTATGAGCTGACAGTCCTCTAAATTTAAACCTGCATATATTGGTCAGTATATGTCCTTCTGGAATCGGACTCTTACAGTCTGAAGATATTGGGGGTTTTCTGTTTAGCTAATATCACTTTCAAAACTAGTTAATCTAAACAAAGAAACACAAAAATATTCACTCATATTTGGAATAAGCATGTCCAATTGAAAAGTAATAAATACACCGATATTGTTAACAAAATTCTTCCCTGGGAAAAACCCACAGGTCTTTCATGACTTAAAAGTATGTATTAAAATATAGATGGATGGCATTCAAATGTGTATGTTTTCATGCCCTTCAAACACAATATTTTTGGAAAAATTTTTATGGTTGTACCTTTATCAGAAATCTAAAAACAATTTGACATAATTTTTCTTAGAAAAGACAGCACAAGTATTCCAAGATGTATTCAAGAGCAAGAAAACTTCTCCATGCTGAATTTCCAACCTACCTTTCAAGGTAGTGTTCGTTCATTGATGGTATCATCTAATAATAGAATAAGCAGCCATTGAGATGCAAGACATGATATCAAATCTAAGCTTGTGACAGCCACTGAATTATAGGCATCATTTTTGCATTGGTGGCTGTGAAAGAATGACCCTGGAAACTTGCATGCCTGAAAGTTTTCATTCATTCTTGAAAAAAAAAAGATCGTATCTATTAAAAGAAACCTCTACTAGACTGTTTTGTTGCCTACAGCCTTCACTACTAAGAAACCAAACTGATTATTTCTTAATTGAATATCAAATTAAAAAAATCACATATAAAAGGTGGTATTAACTTCATATTCCAAATACTACTGTCAGAATAGATAGAATCAAAGAATTTGATGACCTTTCTAGCTTCAGAAAATGGGTCTCAGTAACAATGGACAATTATAAGACTTCTTCTTTTTGTTGAAAATTTTTCCTCAAAGAACAAGATAGAAAGAAAACTACAACATTCATGAATGATGTGTATACAAGTATTTTGCTTCCTGCTTTTCTTTCTTGTTTTTCTTGTTTTAAATTAGTTGTCTAAACCAGATGATATTAGTTTTTCTATACGTTGCTCTTTCTCTCATCTCTGGTAACTGAGAGTGTCAAAATGTCCAGTTCTAGAATTAAAAATAGTTGAAACTACTTAAATTACTGTCAGCTTTATCAACTTTTTTTTCTTTTCTTCAACATCATTGGAAAAATCTTCAAAGTAAATAGTAGGTATTCAGGACTCAGTTTTCATATTAGTGAAAATATGGAAAGTTTAGGACTTTTTTGTCACTTCTCTGTTTCAGACTGTGGCAATTTTCTCTTATTTTGCTGGATGAACAGGGGGGAAAACAAAGAGGAGGCAGGGTAGAATGAACTGAAATTCTTCATGGAGTTGAAATTTTATAAGTTATAAAGAAGATGAATTGGTAGGTAAAGGGCATGTGAGATGGTCAAAGGTGGATATAAATAAAAGAGATGGTTCCGCAATTTATCATGTGGCTATCATCTGTACATACATGATATCTGTCCATCCATCTTGTCCTTGGATCTGGCTACATTGCTTGTATATCCAGAAAGATAGGATGAATCAAAGGAAAAGACACAAGCTTGTAAATAGATGCCTACTCCGTCTTACGCTAATCTCTTCCTGGGTCTCAAATCCCTATCTACTCTAAGTAACAGGGTAGCTGCATAATAACTTTTAGTTACTATCATTCTTAGAAATCACTAAAGCCAGTCAGCTCATCAGTCTGAAATCTTTTAAGGCAACAGTTCATTTAGAAAGACTAGAACTGAAAAATCTCTAAGAATGAAAAAGATGGAGCAGTAAAAGCAGGAGCTTTTACTGAGATGATTTGGGAACTGTAGTCTTTTCTAAGAAGATTTCAAAAATGTTGTCACACAGACACATTAAACTTTTGTGATCTGTCTCATAGTTTGAATTTGAAATGTTATTTAGAAACTTCTGACAGTGGGACTATCTTTAACAGTCAAGCCCTACCAGGTTATCAAAATCTCAGAAATTTTGCCAAGTAATTGAAAAATATTCTATTCAATTAAACCCCTCATTTTAATTTATCTTTAAAAGTTAACTACTGGAATTAATGTGATTTCAAGTTAAAAGCTATCTAGAATGAAAATAATTTCTTTTTTTTTTTTCACTTTTAAGGTAACAAAACATAACATTTCACCACTACTATTTTTCTTCAGTTTCAAATTCAAGGAAACAGTCTGTTTTTCTGAGAATTTTGCAACCTTAAGCAAAAGACAATTTGATAAATAGCCCATCCAAACACATATCCACAAGGAAAACATTCTTATTGGCTTGCATCACTTTTTGGTAAACTATTGTAGAATCCCAAATCTAAGTATTTAATTTTGGTTTGCTTTTTTCTCATTGTGGAGCATATAGAGCTGTCATGGATAAATGAAACCAGAAGGAATTAGACAGATAACTAAAGGACTAGGAAGTCTGACCTCTAAAGGGTATGGCACAGCGATCTAAGAAAGATGATGAAACAAAGCTGCCAGGAGACTGTACTTCACTCAGTTACTCTATTAACTTCCAGCTCGAGAACTTTTTTTATCAGTAATTTTTGCAGGGATTGCACTACCACCTGACCTGAAGAAAAGTTAAAATATTTTTCTTCCAGAGTTTCATATTCCCCCATCTAGTTAGTACCAGGAAATAAAGGTCTTCATAACAGACTTTTGATTAGTGCTAAGATATTACAACACTGTTTCTAGGAAAAACATCTTTGTAAAATGTATTTCAATATTTTGGACAGGAATTTTCAAAGACCAAGGTCCAGTTCCTGGGAACTGAACACTATTTCTCACAGCTTATAATTATGCAGTTCTCCAAAAACTGATCTAGGAATAACTGCCTGTCTGCAAATCCCATCTGATCCCAGGTCATTAGGGGATCTCATTGTAAATCTTTGTAAAGTGCCCAGGCACCCCTTCTAAATGTGTTTACTGTCAGGCTCCTGGCAAAGTGATGGTAGGCAAGACTGCATCTTCTCTGGAGAGTGTTTAATGGCACATGAGGACCTGTAAGTTGGTTTATTTATTTAGAAAGGTATTGATACTGAGAACATTGGTACTGAGCACAGTCACAGGGTACCCCTCATAAATGATTTCAGGTGTACATCTTCCTTAGAAAAAGCCTACTCACAGCTATAAGTAAACATCTAGGTACAAGACTGTGTGGGAAAGTAGTGGCATGCTCCCATTTACTGGGTTAAAAAAGAGGATCCATTTTCAATAGATTTGTGGAATGATTTCAATCTAGAAATAGATAAGAGAACACAAAACTTATGTTAGACTACATATGATCTAACTTTGCAGGAATGTTTTCCACCTATCAACTAATACTATATCATAACAGAAGACAGAAACCCAAGGATCAATTCAGTTATAGGGACCAGTTTCAAACACAATGCCCTGACACTGACTGCTGCTTACCCTGAGTTTAACTATGCCCTTAAAGTGGATTCGCTTGAGATTGCTTAGCTAATCCCTTTTGTTATTGTGAGAGTATCATGAGAGGAGGGGGGAGAGGGAGAGGGAGAGACAGAGATGGTAATTTATAGAGTGATTCTAACTTGCAAAAGTCTTTCTAGTCCACAACATCCTAAGGTTTGCTTAGTATGACTTTGTGCACCTTTAAATACTTAAATTGTCATTTTAAGGTTTTGTGTTTTTTAAACATAGCTGTTTAGTTTCTTATCCTTTTCTTTGGTATGGCTTTAATGAATGGATTATGATGGTCAGTTTGTAATGCCATGAATGAA
>JAWWMP010000093.1:54461617-54472380 GCA_035047865.1 Dendrocincla tyrannina | reverse complement strand
CCAGGGCTGCAGGTGGATCTCTGCTCCCCTGTGGACCTCCATGGGCTGCCGGGGCAACGCTGCCTCACCGTGGGCTGTAGCAGGGGCTGAAGGGGACTCTCTGCTCCAGCAGCTGAAGCACTTCCTCGCTTTTCTTCTTCACTGACTTTGGTGTCTGCCATGTTGTTTCTCTCACACATTCTCATTCCTCTCTCCTGGCTAGTGTTGTACATCAGCTTTTTTTGCCTGCTGCAGAGGGAAATATGGTATTTCTGAGGCACAAAAACTGTTGCTGATGGGCTCAGCCTTGAGTAGTAGCAAGTCCTCTTCAGAACTGGCTGGCACTGGCCCTGGTCAACACAGCGTCAACTCCTGGCATCTTTTCCCAGAGGCTGTCCGTTGCTACCAGCTCTTTGCTGTTCAAACCCAATACACCCAGATACATGCATCTGGCTAAACCAATCTTTCCTTTATAAAATAAGTTTTTGAAAGAATGTACACCTGCTACAGATAATTTTCTATGGGAAAGTAATATGAAGCTGTTAGAAAAACCAGAAAACAATGTCTGGTTGGTAAAAGTTTGTCTACATAGATGTTGAGGACATATTGGAGTAAAAAAAAAAAAGTTTTTCATCAATTACGGAATAAGTAGTGGCAAGCAATAAAAATATCAATAAAATTAGTAGTGAAAGATTTCAATTACAAGAAAATTAAATTCTGTTTGCAGTTTTGAAAATTTCAGGAAAAATAGATTCTCAAGTTTTAGACAGTTAACTGTTGCTGTAATCCCTTGTACTGATAGTGTAAATACAATCATAATGACAATATTGGTAATCATAAGTCTAATGACTAAGAGAAATTTTAAATTTCACCTTTTCCTCAGGTAAGCTTCCTTGGACTAAGATGAAGAGTCCTCTGTACTTAGTATATAGCACAAAAGGAGCCTGATCATGCTTGAATGAGAGTGTTACATTGACTTGAATAGGAGCAAGATTGCTCCATCAATCTAGATTTTCTTTCTTCTCCTTCTTCTTTTGTTTCAGATTGGTAGCTCTGGCTTGACCTGTCAGTCAAAACCTTGCTAGATGAGATTCAATGCCACATTCATTTTTTCAATGACATTAAGGATTTATATTATATGTATGGTTACGTTTCACTTACAATTTAACAGCAACAGACCTTTAACACCTGAGTGCTGAACTAACCTGATTGCTTCCTCATATTAGGAGTACAACTTGGGCTTACATTTTTGCATAGAGAATGAATGTTTTTAAAATGTGCATAAATTCACCTTTTATCCTTAACATATTTTGTAAATGACTTACAAAGCATTTGATTCTTTATGGTTAACTCAGGGAAAAATTACTACTGCTTACCTTTTGTTTGGACTTGTTGCATTAATTGTTCTTGATTTGATAATTAGCTCTTATCAGCTACCTGCTTCTGCAAAGTGCATGATCTTTGAGGTGTTTTTCACAATGCTTTCAGCCAGCAAGAAAAAAATAGAGCTTACTTTAGGGAAAAGGTCAACTCTGAAGGTTTTAACAGAATGATCTCAGTGAGGGATCTTTATTTTGGATTCCATTCAATTTAATTCTGACTTAGAATTAAAAAGCATCTACATATTACTGATCTTGGACTGTCCAGAATAAAGGAAAACTCTTCAAGCTGGGTTGGATTCATTGCATTGCTTAAACATTACATCTTGAAAATTTCATTGTACTTTAAAAGAAAAGTAATTGTCAGTCTACCATTTTTTTTTCTGTCTTAACTGTGCTCCCTGTGAGGTCAGTTGATTTTTACATGTTTTTGATGTTTACAACCAGTAAACATGTTTTCTGTACTAGCATGTTTTCTAGTAAATCAGATGTCTATAAGTCAGGCTGAGTCAAAGTATAGTCCTTCTCTCAAAACATTTTGTGCAGGAGCTAATGCAACAGTTTTCAGCCTAACTGGTAAATACTTATTTAAGGCTCTCAAGCAATAAAATGTATAATTAGATAAGTGCTAAATAATTATTTGAATTATTGACTATTGCAATATTCCCCTAGTCTGCAGTCGACCCTACCAGGCTATGTGGTGACCCTGTGAGTTATCAGACCAAATGCAAGGCTGAAGATGTGAGGTTCTGCAGCTTTAGTTTCACAGGTATTATGATCATATAGTCTAACTTTTTTTCTGACTTTAAAATTCATTGTTGTGTAAATTGCTTTCACCACAAGCTATCTTTGGTTTTCTGAAGAAATGTAGAAGTGTATAAAATGGTATTTCGTATACTTTTCTTGTACAACACACTGGATATTTACTCTGGGTTTTAAAACATTCATTGAATGCATTTAGTATTTTCAGTCTTGGCTCCTGAATACAGTGATCTTCTAAGCTGTTCCCTTAAGCAGTATCAGTATGTACAAAACCTTACAGGAAATGTAATTTTAGCCTTGCATTCATTGACATCTCTCACCTTCTTTTGTTCACTTTAGTCTTCTGATTCATCTGGGCTTTCATTTTCAAATTCTCACTGTGGCATTTACTGTGATCACTGACTCTTTCCCACCATCCTGATTCTTTTATTCTCCCTTTTGTTCTCATTCAATCTTTCAAAACTGTTACATTATACACTAAATTACATTTTATAATTATGATATTCTTGAAAGCTTCTTACTATAATTATTTATCTTACTCCCACTTTTGGTATTCTACACCTCTTAAAATTACTTCTCAATATATTTGTTTTTTCTCTTTTTTTTTGAGCATTAAATCAAATTGAGATCTCTTTCTTTTCTGTCACACATGTTGTTTTGTTCTTATTCAAGACAGTCAGGATTTTACATATTTCTTTTTGTATCTAATTAAGACATTTATTTCTTTCATTAATACATTCTTTTTATTGTTTTGGGAAATAATTTGAATGAAAATGTGCGTGTAAGCATAATAGTGAATATAAAGATATGCATTAGGGGATTTTGTTCTTTGCAGTGTTAAACTTTGCAAAAGATGGTGTAGTCTACACACTACAAAACACTTCATACAAATTTCGTGATTTGGGTCTGATCTCTGAATATTCTGTCTCTCTTCTTATCTGACAGAGACTGTGTGTTTTCTGGCCTTCACTTCTGCACCCTTTTCTGAAACTCAAGGAAGATTGGAGAAATTTGAATATCATTCTAGTCTGTCTTAACATCAAACTATTATTAAAACTTTATTGTGAGAAACTGTAGGTTCTGTAGGAAACTGGGGAAGTCACTACATCAGGTCACAACTTTCTGGATTAATATTTTCACTTAATTAGATTCTTACAGCATTATATGCATTTTCCCATTTGTTCAGTGGTGGACAAAGGAATTTTCAGTGATTGGTAATACTGCTACCACTCAGTTTGTCTAGTTATTAGTTCATCAAGTAAAACACTTACTAAATACCCTCCTTCAAACGTTTGTCTTAATAGTTCTCATGTGCTTCTGTTTCTTGATTCTCTTATTCCTCTGCTTCAAGAAAGCACACTGAAAGTGCAGACTCAACAGAATGATACAGCAATGAGTAACCTACAGAAGACAATGGAGGGTCACACCCCAATACCCGTGATGCATCCCTCCCAAAAATACATATCATCAAGGTGTGTTAATTTTGTAACTAACTCATACCTACCCAGCTACATCTGTATCAATAAATAGAGCAGATCCATTCTTTAGCCTCAGTCTGAATGGTATGGCATAGATCACATCCATATACAGAAATCCTCCTCTTGCTGCGTATCTCACACTAAAGTGGATTCCAACTATTAATTCCCTTTAGTTTGTTCATGTACTAATAGATGTTGCAAGCCTCTGGCAAGTAGGGAGACTAAGAGAACATGTTGCAATGCAACTGAATTGCACAGAAGTAGGATGCTCAAAAACCTTTCCCCAGAAGGATCAGTGATGAGAAGATTCTGGAAATGAGCACCTGAAGAGAAGCAGAAACTGCATCTTCTGCTGAGATTGCCTCTTGCCTTTTGTTGTGACACTTTTTAATGTGTGCATAAAATGACTACAAGGCTTACAATTTCTATCCCAAGGTCTTCAGATTGTATATTGTTAAGAAAATGAAGCTTGGGATTAGAGCTATTTGGGAGTACCAACTTTTCCCTGAAACACAACTGTCTCACTAGATTGAGTAGAAATGGCGGAGAAAGACTGATAAGACTATTCTGTCTTTATATAATTATTAGATCATTCTTCCTGTGCAACAGTTTGCTGGGAGAGGTTTAAACATCTGTTAAAGAGTAGTGGCATCTGTTCCTTCATATTAACCAGTTCACTCAGTATGAATCTCAGTATTTGCAGACAGCAAGTTTATCTAACTACAATTCTAAGCAAATATTCTGAAAAATAAATTTAGAATTCTTTAGATGATCCTGCATATTTTATCCTTAAAAGGATATCCAAGAGTTATCAATCCCAGCCATTTTGGTTGGCACTTCTCTGAAGAATAATGCAGACTGGAAAAGGAATGCCTCTGTCCACACAAGTCACCAAAAGCAATGACTTTCTGCTGCTTTTTTCCAGCTCTGATCTCAACCCAGTTCAACCCAATCCAGCTGTCCACCTGGATTTCCTCCAGAACATATTTGCACTTCTTGATCCCATGTCTCTGAAACTGTTTCATGTGGTGTTCCTTAACTAAGGAACAAATAAGAAGTCTGAAATCAACTTGCTCCATCTTTCTGTGAAGTTTCCCACTTTGCAAGGAACCTTGCACACTGCCTTGTAATCTTCCCATCACAGCTCATTTGCTTGGAATTGCTACATGTGTTATGCAATACTTTCTTTCACAAAAAGTGCCCCAAGGAGGGGAACAGAGAATATTCAGCAGTCTTCATGAAGCCTGGGCAGACAATGAGGTATTTCAATGGTGAAACTAGGTTAAGAGAAGAGTCAGTGAGGAAGGAGATTTTCAGTGAGACCTTATGCATGAGAAATGCTGAATGGAAGGGATTATAAAAGCAAATGAGATTTTTATGCAGAGGCAGCATAAAAAAAAAAAAAAAGGATGAGGGATTGTTTGGAGCAGGCAAAACACAAGGTTTTCAATGCAAAAGGAAATTGACAGGAAAAAAAAAAATCTGTGCCCACTATGGATTGCTCTTTTGGATCTTGAAATCAAGTCAACATGCTTCAACCTAACCTATATTAGGCTTTCTAGAAGTAGAAGTCGGCCTGAGAAAATAATTCTTTGGTCTTTAGCTTAACATTTATACAATGGAAATAATAGCCTTTCACCTGACAAAATTCAACCAGTGAAGTTTGTGATGTACTTCGACTTATGATTGTTGGAAGAAACTCTGAGTTAGGTCTGTCTGCAATGCAAAAGGTAAATTGTGCACTGGAAAAGCACAAGATATCACAAAAAACAGTGAGAAGAGATAAAAATTTCTGTCTTATGTACCAATAGGCAACTGGTTCAGGGAAGAAAAAAAGCTAAGCTCACCTGATGTAAACCATATCCTAATATAGATGCACAAACCTGGATGTAGGGAAGACAATGTAAACCTTATTTTTTGAATGGTTAATAACATCCCATTAGCAAGATACCTTTTGAACATAATAAAACTGTGTCATCAAAGAGCTAGTGTATTTTTCTGAGTTACTACTTTCTAATATTCTGCATAATTTAATCAATGTCTAAATCCATTTCCGATCCTCCTAACAGTGAAGTACCTCTTGCAGTTGTATAAATTAAACATCTTTGTCTCTATTTCCCTTTAGTTTGTCATGCTGCTCTGACTTTGAATGTCCGTATTTTCTCACTTTTTTTTACAGCTTTTCGCATACCCTCTTTGTTATCTGGGCTTGTCCTGTCTCTTACGGCATGTCAAAGTGAAACAGCACAGTCATCAGAACCTAACTTTTGTTTACTACATTCTATCAGCAATTTCACCTTGTGTTTCAATCCTTGCACCTTTTTCTTAAGTATAAAAATCTGCTTGTGGCTTAACTACAGTGCTTCTGGTCTTGCTTCATAAATCTAAATGTCACTTGGTTGCTTGGTTCTTTTATTGTCCACTTTAATCCTGGTTGATACTTCTTGACTTGTTGGAACCTGTTAATGTCAAAGCACTCCACTGCATCTTTTCCTGTGACATTCCTCAGAACTTCCATCTTTATTTCCCCCCATGAATACAGTTCAATTGCAACTCTAGATAATAAGCAGTCATTTGGTTTTGTTTTTCTTCTTTTTTTTTTTTTTAGAGTAAAGAGGTTTTGCAGTATTGATGAGTCTTTTTCATCTTACTGTACTTTAAAATGCAGAGAGATTTAAGGCAAATTAATTAGATTTTCTTTCCGTCTGAAATTGCATGACTTAAATTATGCAATTCATCAGTATCTGGGTTATGGAAGGGAAAAAATTCTATTCTGATAATGCCTCTTTTTTTTTCCCCATTAAAAGCTTTGATGCTTTTTCTAGTCAATATGTTTTTATTTTACACCAAACTTTTCAGTCTCTACCGCTTTTGCATTGCTGTGCCTGTGTAATATGACTAGAGCACACACAGTATGATACAACTAGTAATGACATTACTCTACCAGTATACTGGGGATTGGGTTCATGTTTATGTTAAACTCCGATGTGAGCTAATGAAAATAATTCAGGAAACAGAAGCTCATGCATTTTTATCAGCTTAACTTGCACAGACCTCATACAATTTGTTTAGAACATACATTTAACATATTGAAAAGTGATAGTAAATCCAGGTTTTAAACCTAATTCTGAAATCCATGTGAAGCATGAATAATTGCTGTTTAACAAAATTATAGATACTAGGATAAATGCAAACCAATCCTTCATTGCAAACAGCAGAAGAGACCTAACAGATAACACAAAGGGATACCATACGAGAATACATCCACCGAACATCCACTTAATTTGCAAGAGTTCAAAGGACATTCAATCCCAACAGAATGACATCAAAAAGGATTGGAAAAATATCTTGTCAAGCAGCATTGTTGTGCTGTCTAACTTTTTAATCGTAGCACAATGTTAATGCTATTAGAGTTTCTATAAAGACACACAGAGGTCAAGGATGCAGGAGGGAAAAAAAAGAAAAGGGGAAAAGAATAAAAGGTTACATGTGCTAATTACATTTTCTGGAGCTTAGCATGATGGCGTGACCTATATTTATTCATTTTAGCCTGATGATATTATTTTAAAACTATTCTTTCAGTATTAACTGTTTCTAGAGTAGGGTATGAAACCTGCTGTAGAAGGTTGGTGGAAAATAAAGTATCCTTCCACTGCTGAAAGCTGTTTTCCTCCAGTTCCTCTCTTTGGAAAATCTCCCATTTTCAGTTTATCCACATTTACACTTCAGTTCTCTCATACACGAGAAAATGAAGGGAACTGCAGATTTACAGAGGTACATATGTACAGTGGATTGTGTTCGGTAAAACTCATTTCATATATATAGATCTGCAATTGCATGTCCTGAAAAGCAGATAGTTATATTCAATTCTTCATCTAATAATCATAGATATCAATTTTGCTTTCTTATTTTCTGCATGCAATTTTTACTTAGTTTTGAATATCTACACTTTCTTTCAGGATGTCATGAAAAACACTACTTTGTAGTGCAAGAATTTTGTGTCTTTCATGCTGCTGTGGGAGGATGTGTTGGAAAATTCACAGTTATACTTGGTTATGTTTTATATCATTATTCATATTTTTACGAGCTTGTACTACATTGCAACTTTGTTGTTAAATATTGCCCCTGGCCTATAGCTTGCATGGTCTATTTAAACTTCCATTGGAGGAAAAGTCACCTTCTTTTTGTATTATGTGATCAAAATTTTGAAGCTCTGTAATTTTCTTGCTGCTCACAGAAACAAAGCATCCAGGCTCACTGAGAAAGCCTTTTCTACAAACTATAAATATTTGGTATTTGTGAAACCTGAATGAAGGATTTAGTTATTAAAAACTAAAGGAAGAAAATTACTAATAATTATTGGTTTGAGTTAATGAGATGTTTTTATGCAAATGTATGAACCTTAAATATGACCTGGAAACAAAAGACTGCTTAACAGTTACTATTAAGCAATACATTAGGAGATCAATTAAAGAGAACTTCTTTCTAATGATCAAGCTGTACAAGAGTTGCTATGGAAACCTGGAAAGAGAGGGATTCAGAATGCAAAATAACAATAGAAACAAAACGAATATTTGTAAATGAGTATTGTAGAATATGTATAATCAGTTAAATAATAAAAGACTAAAAAAATAATAAAAATTCTTTTCCACTCCAGTATATCTGAAAGAAGGGTACTTTTCCATATGAAGGTGCCAGTTAAGTCCATATTTGGATGCCATAAAACAAGACAATGCCAAGATAATCTGTATGTAATCCGTGACAGTTCACTACATTACAGTATGGGATAGAAAACCAAAATCACTTTAAAGGTCTCAAGAAATTGTACAGTCATGTCACTACAAATTGCTGGCAAAGAAAAAAGCACATCTGTGGCAAAGAAGGTGGAAATAAAGGTGATTAAAAGAATGATTAATTATTTTCCCTATACCTTAAAATAAAGCGATACTTGTATCAGAAAAAGGTAAATATTGAGACTGCCTTGTATGAAGAATGCTGGCTGCTTCGTATGTCTTCATTTTGTTTTTGACACCTATAATCTGTGCAGTTATGGAACATCCATAAAATATATATGAAGAGAGGGCTAACTAACATTTTGTGTTAAAAAAAAAAATAATTCCTGCAACTAAGTCTTCTGAGCACAGGTTGCAGAAAGAAAAAAATACACATAATCAAGTTTTCCTGTATACAGAATGTATCCCATTAATATATACATGAGGAAATATTCAAAGAAGGGTTGGTAACTTGGGTATCCTGGGAAGATCTGGGGATCTTCTTGCAATAAGCAACAGATAAAATGGACTAGATGCATTTCCTCGTCTATTTGTTCTCCCATTTTCGAATTATCTATTGCTTCAAAAGTTTAGCTTCTTTGCAATGAAAAAGCATCAAAAAGTTTATGGATCTGGTGAAGAAGAATCTGCAGCCCATTCTCCTGAACCATGCTAAGCACCAGGACACCTTGAACCTAAAGAAGGCCAGTCCCAACACTAGCTCCAACATCACAGCCCAGGTCCATAGGCTAGGGAGTGACCTCCTTCCTGGCATATGTCAGTATTACTTAATTGGCAGTATGATCTAACTGTACGTATACCAGCTCACTGATTAATTTCCATGTAAACAGACCAATGCTAGTAACTACTTTCAAAAATACCTTTCTACAGTTTTCCTTGTCTCTTACAGATTTAATTAATGTACAATATTAGCTAGTAATACTTTCCTGCTTTGTAAATGTAGGCTTGTTTAACCCACTTTTTAGAACATACCTTCTAGGCTGAAATGCCTGTGGAATATTTGCTTTGTATGTGGATGATCTTGCTTCTTGTTGCAAATGGCTTGCAATCCAGGTTTACTCATATTTTTTGAATGTGTGACTCTAGAGATGTAACTGAATAGAAGGCAGCTGCAATTCAGAGAAACAAAACAAAAAGAAAAAAAAAAAGAATATTTACCCAGCTTAATGCAGGAAATAGTTAACAGGAAGGAAAAGTTATTATTTCTGAGAGAAAATATTTCAGGCTTACACTTCATAAGAAGGTCATTTTGGTTAGCTACAACAAGATAATCA
Organism: Dendrocincla tyrannina; assembly: GCA_035047865.1. Classification (NCBI taxonomy): domain Eukaryota; kingdom Metazoa; phylum Chordata; class Aves; order Passeriformes; family Dendrocolaptidae; genus Dendrocincla; species Dendrocincla tyrannina. Next base: position 54,462,715 of record JAWWMP010000093.1, on the reverse strand, counting down.
AGGAATCCAATTAGCTCTATGTAGAAGTTACCAACCTGTTCTCATCAAAGAACATGTAGCCTACAGCACAAGCAAACAAAATTCTATTAAATTGCATCCATTAAGAGAATAGTCATATACTGGTAATAAGAGCAGGCTAAGAATTCAGTGAGAGAGTACTAAAGAGAAAATAAATTACAACCATTTGTCAGATCAATTCAAGTAATTGATAATAATTAAAGAAATAAAATAATTGTATTTTATTCACTGATTAGATTCATATACTTAAACTTTGCAAAAACGAGTGAAATCTGATGTGAATCCAGTAATCCTTCACAAAGGAAACATAGTCACTAACTCACTCCTAAGAGATTTCTTCATACAGGAGAAGGCAGTAAATTTGTTTTGGAAGGTGACCTAGGGCCAGCTAACTTTTGAGATCAATGGAAGAATAAAGTTCCAAAGTCAAGGACTCAGAGAAAATATCACCCAGAATTGGATTTTTCAGAAAGATCAGAAATGAATTCAAAGGTATGCATTTGCTGAACAAACTTAATGAGTTATTTATATATAGTCTTACAAATATTACAGATTCAGATGAAAGTAGCACAGTCCAAAATCCATATGTTACAATCAAAAGTGATTACCAGATATTACAAAAAGTTACTGTGTTATGTCTACAGTCTCAAACCTTGCTACAAATTATTATATAGGACAAATTATTTTCAAAGTAGCTTGTTTTTTAACAACAACAATAACAAAAAAAACAAACTTCAGAATTTCATTGTCCTATTTTCAATTAACTACTTGATTTAAAGTAATACCGAGATCCCAGAGTTCAATTCTTGTAAGGTTTGCTAAAGTGTTCAGGGAAAAACCTAAACATGACAAAATCCTACATTTTTATAAACAAGTTAATTTTTCAGGCAACATTAACTGCAAAATTGTATTATTTAGGGATGAATTTACTCCATATTCTGCTAACAGTGCTTGATCTCTTGCTTTTAAAATGAGAATGTCTTCCTTCAATTTCTTTTAAGTCATCTGACCACTACTATATGGAAATAACCACTTTTGCTAATTACTTCGCTGAGAAAAAAAAAATTATAGAGAAAATCA
>JAWWMP010000093.1:54344761-54355276 GCA_035047865.1 Dendrocincla tyrannina | reverse complement strand
CCTACGCTCTTCCGATCTCCTGGACAAGACGAAGAAGTGGGCCAATGGGAATATCCTGTGATCTAGTGCAAGGTGCTGCACCTGGGTGGAGTAACTCCTAGTATCAATACAGGCTGAGGGATAAGCAGATCAAAAGCAGCCCTGCTGGGAAGAGCATGGCAGAGCTGATGAATGAAAAGCTGTACATGAGTCAGCAGTGTGTCCTTGCAGCCCAGAAAGCCAAGCATGTACTGGGCTGCATCAAAAGAAGCATGGCCAAAAGGTTGAGGGAGGTAATTCTGCCCCTCTTCTGCACTCTGGTGAGACCCCCAGCTAGAGTGCTGCATCCAGCTCTGGGGTCTGCAGCACAGAAAGGACATTGACTCAGTAGAGTAAATCCAAAAGGGGGCCATCAAGGTGATTAGAGTGAAAGAAGGCCTTTCCTATGAGGTAAGGTTGAGAGAATTAAGTCTGTTTAGCCTGGTAAAATGAAGAATTAAGGGCGACTTAATTGCAGTCTTCCCATACCTGAAGAGAGTCTACAAGAAAGATGAAGGGGGACCTGTGGCAAGGCCATATAATGACAGGACAAATCTACTGAAAGAGGGTAGGTTTAGATTAGCTATTAGGGGAAAATCCTTTACTGTGATAGTAGTGAGGCACTGGAACAGATTGCCCAAACAAATTGTGGATGCCCCATCACTGGAAGTGCTTCAGGCCAGGTTGGATGAAGTTCTGAGCAACCTGGTGTAGTGAAAGGTGTGGAACTGGATGATCATTAAGATCCCTTCCAATCCAGACCATTCTATGACTCTTTGATATCATTCTATACTGAGAGACTTCAGGAATGCTCACAGCCCAGTCATTCTCCTCATAACACTACTGCTAGTGAATAGACATTTTTGGCTGAAATTAAGTAGGTCTTACTGAACAAAAAAATGATACTCTAACTGAAAGATTACAGATAAAAGTCCTAATTTAGGTAATGAAACATATTTGACCTCTACCCTTCACATTTACCCCATATGTAAGAGAGATTTATTTTTATTTTTTTCTTATAAAATACTGTCAAAAGTGTTTTGCGATTCTATGAAAAAGACATATTTTTAGAGTACCTGCTTAAGCATTTGGTTGTGCCCCTCTACTGGTACAATTAAAAAAAAATAAATAAAAGCTTATTCTTATCAGTTTCCATGAATTTGTGTGGAGTTAGCACACTTTAATAAAAATATATGAGGCCATAAAACCTGAAATGTTTGAATATCACAGGATACTTATTCATCGAAGTGAATTGGGACCATCTTTAACTTGTGATCCTTCAAGTATTCAATGAGATCAGAAACATGTAAATCCATACTTAAATGCAGCAAGTACTGAACAAAGCAAGAACCATTTTTCTGCATTTTTCAGACTGGATGGAAGTACTGCTCAACACTAGGAGCAATCCAGATGTATTTTGGCCTACATTCAGTCAGTTGCATCATGAGCTGGACAGGGATCAAATCTGATTCATATTTGTTGTTCTTGCTTTGACCACATTAACTACAGGCAAAATTAAATTTGCAATGAATAGAAGAATTTCACTCCCTCCACAGCCCCTGCCATCCCAGGAATTGGACTGTGTTTTAAAACAGAGAAAAAGAAATGCTTATACTAGTATTATCTTGCTGCTGTTATATATTTTTATAGTCTAGCAAAGCCCACAAAAAAACTCACTGTGGTTTTAGAAGTAAATTTCCATCAGGAATAACAGCAAAATTTATATGAAGGATTGTCTTATCCTTCTGCTAGACTGGGGGTCTTATTTTAACCTTTAATGCCACAAAGCAGTTAGACAAAGTTGGCCAAGACATCAGGACTTGTTATGACAATATGCTGAAAAGACTTAACATCTCTGCAATGTCATCAGGTCAGGTTCCTGATTTTTTATTTATATGTAATTCAAATAAAACAGAACTGCAAACGAACAATGCCTCCAGTAAGCCCTTTTCCATGTCATGGAGTTGGGTGTATGGACATGCTCTGTGTGCCCAAAAAATTCAGAATGGTCCCAGGGACAGATCACATAAGGATCCGACATTGTTTCTCAATGACTATAAAAGATATACACATAGTTTATGTGCTGAATTTGTAAGAAGGATCTAGCAGCACAGAGAAGACAGTGACAAGCGTAAGAAAACTTTTTTATATAGACAGGTGGTCTGTCTATTATTTAGTTAATCTTTATGCAGAATAGAAGGGGTGGAACCAAAGATATTTTATCGCTTGCTTACAAACATTTTCGTTCTGGCTAAAGAACAAGGGATAATCTTTTGCAGACTCACGATTTTTCGTAAGTTCCTCTTAAGTTCCATACATGTTATGCAGTTATCAGATTTAATATGGATATACATTTGGTCTGGGTCTTCTCAAAGATTATGTAATGCCTTAAACTGCATATGTTTCTGTATTACAGCTGGATATAAATTACAGAATAAAAACAAATTTTCATTCATTTTGACAATGTTAACACTTTCATACAAGGAACTCTCTACTTCTGCTTCCAGACTTCCATAATGTTTGTGACAACATATACTACTGAGAAAACCTTTTCTGTGATTTTAGAATAGGTTAGTGATTCCTTTTTGCAGTTTTACTGTTTGTTAAAGTTAGTTCCCTTTCATAGTACCAGCATATTTGACCACTCTTGTGTACATATATAAGTTGGTTCCATTGTCGTAACTTTCTATATAAGGAATTGTCTTTTTATACAACCAAAACCTTGCTGTGTCATGATGACCCAGTTAGTTCACTGAAGAGCCCTCTTCTGAAGATAGAGAATGAAGAAAAGTTTTGGTTTGTTCACTAGAACAGCAACAATGACAACAAAGATGATACAAAGGAAGAAAATCAAAGAACATATTCTTCTATATGTCATCTAAGTGACATGGGTTGTTTTGGGTTTTTTTTGGTGGGTTTTTTTTTGGTGTTGCCTTTCTTGATTAAGAAACAAAGAAACATGAAATATATCCTGTCCTTTAAATGACTGAATTTTTTCTCCTCACTGAGAAATTTTGAGGTTTTGTCATTATCAGAGATATTTGAGCTGCTGTCACTCTGTCATGGTATACAATTGAGGGAGAGCTTTTCTGCAGATGTAGTGCCCTAATATAGAGCAAGCCTTAAGTCAGTAACAAATTTATGTAATGTAGACTGCATCTTAGAATCTGCTACGTACACCACTGACTGCTGATCTCTGCAGACTGTGATTGATTTGCTGCTGATGCTGCTGTTCTGCCTGACAGTCATGAAAGGTAAAGATATTCTACTAAAGCAGAGAACCAAATTTGGGCAGAAACACTACCGAGAGAAATTACTTTAAATAAATGCTCATGAAATTTAGTCACCTCCAAAGTTTGTCGGTAGGCAGAAGTGAGTTTCTAAGTGTTGAGTGGACTCAGAGAATAAAGCACTTGACATGTTGACCTTTTCAACAAAGGTCAAATGCATAATTTGGGCAGTGCTAAATGTTTCTCCCCACCTACCTCATCCCCTCTCTCTCTAACTTGATTTTCTAGTAGGTATCTTATTTGAACAAATATTTCAAGAGGTCAAGATGGACAAAATTCAGTGACCAGCACAGTTTTGAAAATGTTCTATAGTATTACTAAAAATCTGTTAAACTTAACTGTAATTTGGACATCATAGTCAAAAACTTTGAAATCCTTTGATGCTTTCTCCTTCATATGAAATTCAGAAGAGTTGACCGTCTTTTTAGAAAGTCTTTAGCTACCATAATACTTTAATGACATATTTAATTGGATCACAGCTTGAAGTGGTAGCAAACTGAGTTTGCCCTTTGCTTTAACATACCTAGAAATCCTGATCTATATTCCTGATTGCTATTGAATTTTCTAGATTTCATTATAAAATCAATAACTGTTGCACATGATAAAATAGTTTACAAGAGCTGCAACATATTGTGGACTTCTGAAAACATACTGAGCTCACTGAAGCCACCCAGGCAGCCAATTAGGAGAAAACATCTATTAAGGAAAAACAGGGCAGTCCCATTGACTGTTATTGATTTTCTCAGCCCTGTGAAAAGACAATCAATTAGATAAAGAAGGCTAATGTTACAGCTGCAATTTAATAACCCCTAAAGAAAGGAGGAGGGCTATTGATTCCTGACATGGAATGCAGAGCATATTGAAATATACTGAACTTCACCTGTCTTATAATCAGGCCTCGAGGAAAGAAGGTGGTCTTTTGGGGACTCAATGTAACTTGTGGCATAGAATCTCAACTATTAAACTGGCTTGGTGATGTCAGACCTAAGAGATGCAAATGAAACAAAAGTTTAGAGGAAACACAAGCCCATGATTGAATACTAAATCACAGAAGCTATTGACAGAAGCTGTTTTGGTGAAGGTTGTTTCTTTTTTTCATACAGAAAGCACCAGAGTACCACCTGTCATTTTCAAAAGCAAAGTCAGTTTTGCCAACCAGCCGTGAATGACAAATAAAGCTTTATATGAAACACAAGGGCATATTATGTGCTATTGTGTGTTCTGCTAAGTGCTAATTTATCTGGCTTGTTCTCTTTAGCAAACACACGCACAGACACATGAAATAATCCATCTAATTATGTAGCTATTTAGGAGAAAAACAAAGCAAGGTGTTTTTGTCTGAAACAGAAGGTACATGATACAACAAAGATTTCATCAAAACCTAACACAGCTAATGAAAATAAATGAAGTGCTGTAAGCTGTAACAATTTTAGAACAAATAAACTTTTGCCAGTTTTATATTTAGGGTAGACCCAGCTGCCTTTCATAAATAGCTGAGTACTTTCTTTCGTTTTTGATAGTCCTTAATTGGAAATGGCTAATAGGACTTGTGGCTTTCCACTATAAACTCGGGTTTAAAATACCTTATGTAGATATTTTCTTTATGTTCTGTTTCTATTTCTTGTATTTGATCCTTTCTCTGTCATTATATATATATACTTTTTCTTTTGTTTTGTTTTGTTACCAGTAGACAGCTGCTGTTCACAATAAAGCAAACGCTTGTTTTCTTGAAATGAATATATGCCTGTTTTCATAAATGGATAGAATATAAGTGATCCTCCGTAATAGCTTTTTTAAAATATTATTTATTTCAAATATTATAGAGTAGTATGGAACTGAAAACAAGGAATATACAGTTAGTTTCTTAAATAATTTAGTAATTTTTCCTGTTTGTATGAGTATTCATTATAAATAGTCTTTCTTTACTAAGGCAATAGGTTCTAGAAAGTCAGCCAGACTAGAATAACAGTAAGATCAGTGTTGTTAAAGCTGCATGAGAAATGTGCAGCGTAACTCAAGACAGCTCTGTGTTCAAGATAATGTGAATAACGATGTACCAACAAAAATCCAAAACATCAGAATAGAACATTTGGAAAAACAGAATAACCTGAATCAACCGAAACACATTTAGTTTGCTGAATTAGTTTTAAACAGAAACAGCCATAAAGCATTGCAAATAAACAAAACTTTGTAGCTGATGAAATAAAGAATTAGAATTAATTCTCATAGTGCCACTAAGTCCCAACACTATTCTTCCAATATGACAATTTACATTGTTGTCCAGGTTCTGAGAGATGCTGAGCATTTCCTGTTGGTTCCCTTGGGAGCTTTGGTTATTGAGCATCTTCTAAGATCAGAATGCTCATAATGGCTCAATTCCACAGGAGGAAGCAATAAAATCCATCACTACCTGGATGCAATCATATAGATAAGATGCATCTTACTGTATGCATTCTGAAAAGGAAGAATGCACACAACAGACCTAAAAATTGGTTCAGTAGGTGTTTCATTATTGATAACTAAAGCTGTAACTCAAAATAGCTTTTATTTTTAATTTATAAAATATGAAATAGCACAATGTGGGTAGCACAGTAGAGAAGAGAGTCAAACAAGACACACAAGCTTGCAGATGTAATTTTCAAAAATGGGTAAAACCACATTTTGATGCTGGTAACTACTATAAACAGAGTATCATTAGCAAATCGTAACAGTGAAGCAATTCAAAGTTGACAAAAACAGTGAATTCAGCAATATATACAAGAAAAAAATATGTGTTTTCAAGGAACATGCTCAATTGAGATTTACTTTCTTGAAGACTTCACTAGAAAAAGTTGGCACTTTCTAAGGATCATACTCAAAACCAGTGTGTCTCATTTGCCTTTAAAACTTAGTAAAAAAATCTAAGTCAGTGACCATCTTAGAGTTAATAACAATTTTTTTCAAATTAAGGATGTATTCCTTGATGATTCAACCACATATTTCATGTAGAGCAAGGGCAGAATGTAAGAAAAGGCTTGAGTGCTTATGAACAAAATCCAGTTTTGAAAAATCCTCCAACTAGCCGTTACTTGGTCCTGCAAGCCCAAATTCAGTTGATGTCTCAGGGCTGAAGTTCTGGTTCTTCTTCCAGCACCTCTTTTTTGTTAGGACTGAAGAGATCAGTGGTTTTTCTGTGGCATAAAGAATGGAGCACCAAATAAAGTGGTTGTGTTTGGAAGGTTGTTCCACATCTGTCTTCTTGTATCTATAACTCTGCGTACAAACCTTCAGAATTTGGCCAGAAGGTTGACTAGGGAGTGTTACATTTTAAATTAGAAGGTTTTGGTACGGGAAGAGCAAGACCTTATCTCTGATCCCTCCCCTCAGACCCTCTTGTGTATTTTAAGTGACATAGCCACTGAGGGAAAACAACCACTCACAAAACCCATAAATGGTTGTGGGAGCAGAAGTTTGCCCGAGTAGACTTCCATGTTTACATGAATGCCATAACCACCAGGCAATGGAAAACTACTTACTCATACACCCACTTCTGTCCCAAAGATTGCACACAGCTGAAACTGGAAAGGTAAGTCTGGAAGAAAATAGTCTTATTTTCAGAAAAAATATAGGTTGTTTTTTTTTTCAATAACACTGTAAATAGTTAATAAGACAAACAACTAAGTGCATTCATTGCTCTTTCGGTGCTGAATAAAACTAGGATAAATGTGTCTTATAAAAAATCTCTGAACAGGAAGAGATAAAAGTATTAGGATGTCTGTATGTCACAGTCAATTAGAAGGTTACCTTCTTATCATTGCTGCTTATCATAACCGAAGGAAATGGGCCCTCCTGATTGGTAGAAATTAGTTAAACAGGGTTAGACTAGATTCAAGTGCCATCTGTTCACTGCTCTAGAGACACAAATTACAAAGTCTGCATTAATGACTAGAGAGAAGGTAACTAAAAGGTTCAAAATGTTTTGGCTTTTGATAGAAAGGTTTGGTTCTAAATCTAAAAACATCTGTTCTGTTCATAACATCTTCTGGTCCTTATTATTCTTCTTCAGTAGGTTATGTTTTCTTCTTTGCATTGTCAACAAATGGAGTCAATAAGGAGGAACATGATAGAAAGGGAATTTTTCAGTTGCTAAAGACATACACCCTTAGACTGAGAGTAGATCAATATAGCCAGTCAGACCCTTAGTCTGGAAGCTTGCTAATGTCATGGAAGGGTGTATTTCTAGAGTCTGACTGACCCAGTTACAACTCCCCTGCCATGGACAGGAACACCTTTCACTACGCTGGGCTGCTAAGAACTTCGTCCAGCCTGGTCTGAAACACTTTTAGGGATGGTGCATCCCAGCTTCTCTGGGCAACCTGTTCCAGTGCATCACTGCCTTCACAGTAAAGAATTTTTTACATAATACCTAATTTAAATCTACTCTCTTTTAGTAGATTTGTCCTGTCACTACATGCCCATGTCAAAGACACTCTCCATCTTTCTTGAAGGCCCTCTTCAGGGATGGGAAAGCTGCAATTACATCACCTCTAATCTTTCTCTTTTCCAGGCTAAACAAATTGAATTCTCTCAGCCTTTCCTCATAGAAGAGGTGCTCCTTTTCTATATATTATCACCTTGGTCGCACTCCTGTGGCTTCACTCTAACAGATCACATAGAATTAAAGAATATGCTGAGTTGGGAGGGACCCACAGGGATCCCTGAGTCTGACACTTAGCCCTCCACAGGACCATCCCCAAGAGTCACACCATGTATCTGAAAGTATCATCCAAATGCTTCTTGAACTCTGTCAGGCTTGGTGCAGTGACGACTTCCCTGGGGAGCCTGTTCCAGTGCCCAACCACCCTCTGGTGAAGAACCTCTTTCTAATATCCAATCTAAATTTTCCCTGACACAACTTCGGGCCATTCCCTCAAGTTCTGTCATTGGTCGTTACAGAGAAGAGAGGGGGTGCCCACCCCTCTCTTCTTTTCATGAGGAAATTCATGACTGCAATCAGGTGTCCCCTCAATCTCCTCTTCTCCAGGCTGAACAGACCAAGAGCCCTCAGCCTCTCCTCATGTGGCTTCCCCTCAAGGCCCTTTACCATCTTTGTTACCCTTTGGACACTGTCTAGAGGCTTAATGTCTTTCTTATATTGTGGTGTCCAAAACTGGTCACAGTATTCAAGGTGAGGCCACACCATTGCAGAGTAGAACGGGACAATCCCCTCCCTCACCCGGCTGGCGATGCTTTGACTGATGCACCCCAGGACACAGTTGGCCCTCCTGGCTGCCAGGACACTGCTGACTCATATTCAACTTGCCACTGATTAGAACACCCAGGTCCCTTTCCGTGCCACTGTTTCCAAGCACCTCATTCTCTAGTCGATGCCCTTCTTGTGCTGAGGATGCCAGAGCTGGATGCAGCACTCTGGGTGGGGTTGCCCAAGAGTGGAGCAGAGGGACAGGATTACCTCCCTCAACCTTCTGGCCATACTTCTCTTGATGCAACCCAGAATACAGCTGGCTTTCTGAGCTGTGAGTGCACATGACTGGGTCATGTCCAGCTTCTCATCCATCAGCATGCCCATTGTCCTTCTCGTCAGGGCTCCTCTTAATCTGTTTATCCCCCAGCCTGTGTTGGTATCAGGGGTTGTCCCAAACTAAGTTCAGCACCTTGTACTTGGTCTTGTTAAACCTCATTATGTTCCCATGGGACCACTTTGCTAGCTTGTCCAGGTCCCTCTGGATGACAGACATCCTATTCTTCAGGTGTGCAAATCACATGCTCAGTTTGGTGTTATCTGCAAATTTGCTGATGGTGCACTTGATCCCTTCATCTATGTCCCTAATGAAGAGATTAAATAACAGTGGACTCAGTACAGAGCTGATCACTGATGTTCATCAAGACTCTGAGCCATTGGCCATTAGTCTTTGGATGGGACCATCCAACTACTCGCTTATCCAACTGTCCACCTATCAAATACATCTCTCTTCAATTTAGAGAATAAGAAGATATTTTTTCTTACAAATTACACCAGATGTACAGAAGCTACAACCATAAGGGGAAAAAACAATTGTAGCATAATGAATAACTAAACAAGCCAAATACCAAACATTCAGTTAAGTGTTATGAGAATTAATGCAAGACCTACACTACTTTTTGAATAAGGTGGAAAATATAGATATGATTTTTTCTCACTAACACCTGCAAAAAAATATTTGAAGTCACTAAGTAAAATAAGATCAGTGAAGACATCTTGATCAGACAATGAAATGGGGAAGTAGCAGTTTTATCTGACCACACCTCACAGGACTCCATGTTTGTGCAATTTAAACCTACATGTAAGTTTAATATGGGTACATATATAAGCAAATTTACTGCTTTGTTTCTAACATCTGCAGGAAAAAAACTTCATTAATACTACAGCTATCAATTTCCTTTGCATGAATGGTCAGCCAGCAATGGCCCCATGATCTTTTGTCCACAGTGGTGTATACCAGAAAGCTGGATGGGTTTGCTTTTTTGGGTACAATTATTGAGGTAGGGCAACGTTGTGGGCTGACTCCAGCCAGCAGTTGAACATCCAGCTGGCCATTCATTCACTCAATCACTCACTCCTCCTTCATGATCACATGAAGAGAGAATAGCAAATGTAAAAGTAAAAAAAGCCATGTGTCAATATAAACACAGTTTATTAGCTGAAGCTAAAAAGAAGAGGGAAGATAAAAGTGTGCAAAATTGGGCAGTCACCACCTCCCACAGGACAACTGTTGAGTGTCTGAGCAGTAGCTGCCTTGGAAGTGAATGCCTAGCAGGCATGCTCTGAAACTGCTTACTGTTCACTGGGAAAAGAGAGACAAATACCCAAATTCGGACTCATCGTGTGGCCTAAACTGGAGTTAGGTGCCCCACTGCTGTGTTGTACTTGGTTTGTTCTATGAAATATGTAGACAGGGATTCTTGGAGATACAGTTTTGGTCCCTATGTTTAGTCCCCACATTAGGCAGGTAAAATTTCATTAAATCTAGTCCCCACATGGTTTGAAAAGTGACATTCCACTTTTGGCTTTAAAAATTCCTCCCCTTTAATAACAGGATATCTATTGGAAAAATATGTTATCCCTAAAATACAAGTGAAAATTCAAAAGGACCATATTAACAAATTATATAGTTATTCAAATAACAATTCAGAAATAATTATACAATAAAGTTTATAGCTTCCCCTG
>JAWWMP010000093.1:53938865-53953600 GCA_035047865.1 Dendrocincla tyrannina | reverse complement strand
ATTTAGATGGCTTGGGGTTTTTTTTAATTTAAAAAGTATGTAAAGAACAGTAGCACATTTTGCAGCTGAATAAATTTTCACCATATATGTTCCCATTGTAAATAATAAATAATAATATTTTAAATGCTTCTCATAACCCTTTCAACTTTTTTAGACATACAGTTGAAAAGTCATTCAAATGCTAGCGTACTGGTCTAGCAGATTTTCCATGTAACTGTAATTGATGATCCCATTTGGAAAGGATTAGCCTCTCACATTTAGATGAGAGTTGCGAATTAATTTTGCTGCCATAGTTACATTGGCTTGTCAGGGGGGAAGCATCCTCAGCATAGGGGTACAAGTGGAGATTTTGGGGCAAACAAAACCATGTCATGGGAAGAGTATTTTGCCATGTTTATCATATCGCTTCACAGAGGTGATAAAAATCTAGACTAAGCAAGTATTTCCAACTTGTCACAACATAATTCTTCTGTACTCCCAAATTACATGTTTTTATTTTAATAGTGTGAGATGTTTCTTCCTATTAATTCATGCTGGTGTCTTTTAAACAGGACTGTGATACATATAGCTGTGCCTCTATTATTTGTGCCCTGATTCCATCTGACATGTATCAAGTGAATGTTTCATTAAGGGTATGGAAACCTACCATCATAAAAGTAAGTAAATCCTATTTGTGTTCAGGATACTTTTGAATTTGAAAAACTTGAGCCAATATTTCTAATGTCTATTAAAATTGTATCTTCCATTTTCTTAATTGTCCCCTCTAGTATTTGAAATAGTTTCGTTTGCTATTTTAAAATTTCCTTAAAACTATGCCACATGCACTTTCTTATCCTTTAAGTTCTTATAATTTAGCAGGAATTTCAAACCACAGTGAGAAGACACCCGTTATTTATTCTGTATAGATTGTCCTTTTTTAATAGCTACATGTGCATCCAGAAATTCTAATTCAGCATATGTAAGGAGGGGCACACATAAGCACATATTTTTTTTAAGTAAGTTTTAATATGGAATGATTTCTTAAGTGTAGAAAGGATTTTTTTGATCAAAAAGAGCAGAGGGGAGACAGTCCACTTCGGAACACACCTCAGTATTGTCTGATGGTTACAATGACCTGGCTGTGGTCCACTTTGCTCAGTTGATAAATTTCTGATACTGAGTTCCTGGTTTGTGTCTTTGTTTTTCCTCTGGAAAATAACAGGACAGAAAGGGAGATAGAGCAGAATTTTATAAAGGCCAAATCTGTCTCTGGTCCATAGTAGTTTTCCACGATTCATTAATATTTCTTCGAAATCTCTGCAATCTACCTTTCAAAGGAGTATGGCTGTCTTGGATACAGTAATGTGTGTGCTGAAGGTGAAATATATGAACAGTTTCACTGACTTTCACATTCTTCAGTGTCTCCCAAAGCTTTTTTTCTCTCATTACTACATTTCTTCTCATTGCTACAAAGCTTTCTACTTCAAAATATCTAACTATAAACCATAGTAATTACTCTCTTCTTCCAGGCCAGTATTCACAGCCTGACACTTGTTGTGAAAGCATTACTTAGGAGTGAGAACTCATCATTGATTTTGAGAAAGGACCACCAAAAACTGGAGGTAAGAACATGATAGCGGATGTATTTTTTCTTCATAGAAGCGCCTTTTTGCACTATAAACTTGGACTCTAATGAATTCTTAAGTTAATTCAAACTCCTACATGGTCACATTTATATGAATGCAAATACTACTAATTTCTGTTTAGTTTACACAAGATTACACCTTGTTTAAAATCAAATTAATATCTACACAGCCTTTTAAACACGTGCTTAGCTCCATCTTTCAGGGAGGCAGGCATTGAGTGAGGAAGAGTGTATTAGAGGAACTCCCTAGCATATGCTTTCACTATTCATGGTTTTGGTCCTGTATCCTTTATAACCGTGACTACTGACTTGTAGTAGTGATATCCTTGTGACATGAATGCACTTAGAAAGTGCAAGATACTATGTAAATACAGGCTTTGTGGGTTATTAACTTTCTTAATTTCTTCCTACAAGTTCCTGTAGTTAAAATGAAACTCTGCAAAATCACTGCATACTGATCACTGCTGCTCTGTTGATATTTTAGAAGGACAAATTATTTAATGCTTACATTCTGAACACTTTGCAGACTATGATTAAGATTTCCAAAGAACTCCCACCAGGTACAGTCCCCTTATGGGTAATCCTCCTGAGTGTCTTCGCTGGACTCTTGATTCTTGCACTGCTTATATTTGCTTTGTGGAAGGTAAGCTGCATGTTCTTGTCTTCTTCAACCCATATGCCTAAATTCTCTCTCATTTCCTTCTCTTAACAACAACCTCACAGACAGTAGTATTAACTAATTAGTGTGAAATCTTGTAGAAATAACAAAACTAATAACACTACATTTTTCTCATGTGTAATGGCCATTTTGTTATGCAAAGAAAAATAAGAAGATATTTTAGTATGAGTAAGGGTTTATTAAGGTATTTTTCTATTACCTTTGTCTGTGGCCTTTGATAATGAAGTTTTCTCTACGTGCAAGAGAGGTCTGTAGTATAAGTCTCGCCACAAGTGGGCACTCTTTTCCAGGCTAAATATTTAGTTCACAATTGTGTTAGGTTACAGTTTTTAAATTTAAATATGCATAATCTCTTGACAATTTTGAAATTATAAAATATTATTTGTTCAATTGAGTACAAAATATTATTATTAATCATTTTAACCTTTGACAATATGTGAGCATAATAATGATTCAGCAATCATTCTACTATATATTAACTGTACTCCTTTTCTCTGCTTTCGTGACATATCTCCTCAGTTTTTGCATTCCAAGAAAAACAATGTTGTAGTTCAATGATAAATTATTAAATAACTTTTTAATGTGATGAAAGAATTAAAATAGTTGTAAGAACCAGCACATGAATGGGACCACTATAGGTTGTATGCTTTGAGTAGTTCTTAGTCCCTTTTTTTCTTTTCTGCAGGCTGGATTTTTCAAAAGGCCACTAAAGAAGAAAATGGAGAAATGAGGGGGATAAAAAGACCCAAACAAAAAACACAAATTTTTGCTCAGGTCTGCCTCCAAAATGTTACTGTAAAATTATTAACTTAGATGCAATGATTACAATGTTTTCTAAACTCTGGTGCATTAAAAGAACCCCCAAGAAGTAGAAAAACAAGAAGCAAATCAAGCACACATGCAAAGGAATGATGTGAAAAAAGAATAAACAACCTTACAGCATTTTGTGATACTCAAGAATATACTTTGAAGTGTTATTCATTTTTTGAGAGAAACTAAGTTCAAAGATTCTAATGTTTTTAATATGGAATATGTGTAATCATATTTTTATATACCTATGTATGTGAAATCATTTTTCATTCCAAATTACACAACATATCAGTTTGTATGTAGCAACCCCAGCCTTTTTTATTACCTTACAATTTTCGAAAGGAAAACGCATAATTTTCAAAATTTCCTCATGTCAGTTCTGTGAAAGCAGACTGTCAGTTCACAAGACAAAACATGCAGACTTTGAATGCACCAAATACTGTATTATAGCTGATGCAATGACAATTCAGAAGACAGAGGTACCTCCAGAATTTTGGATGCAAATTACTGAAATAACCTTGGATTTCTCTTTCTGCTCATTTAATTGTGTCCAGCTGAACCCAGCAAGAGATTTTTATGGTCAAGTGGACCATAAAGGATTGATCCATTAAATTAGATAATTGTTAGAACCTGAAACAGAATTTTGGCAGGCCTAAAAATGTATGACCAAAACATTCAAGCCCATCTGATTGCACACTGTACTCAAATCAGAAGGAGCACAATTGCAAGTAGAAATGCCCATATTTATGCAGATGTTTAGAGGCACCCTGAAAGTTTGACCCTTGCTGTATATCTTGGAGTAGCCAGGAGGGTGCTTCATAAACTGTCATTGTAAATGTATTGTGTAGCTATTTAATCCAATGAGTTTAATGTGTACAAAATTATAATTAACAAAAGAGCACAAGTAGAAAATTCAGCACTGGCAAGCTTCTTCTAGTATTATAAGTCACACCTCATCTTTATTACTTGTGAGTTTAAGTGATGAAGAATTTGCATACTAAATAAGCACTTAAATGATGTTTATTTTGTGTCAAAATTTAAAAGTTTATATGAGAATACACTGTAATGTAGATAGCAAAAGTTTCTTTAAGAATTCTTTTCTTTCTGTTTAGATCATTCAGTTTCCTGCTTTCTATCACACACTTCTATCCCTGGGGCTTTTGGCTGTGCCTTGTCCTTGGGAGCTTCTTTTATTACCTGAAGCCACGCAAAATTAACAGAAGAAAAAGGAGGCACACTGGCAAAGTGTGATGCTGCCTCAGCATGAGGTGACTTGGTATTGATTGCCAATAGATCAGAAAATGCTGAGGAGATGTACTAAGTTCTATAAGATGTACTGGTTTGCAGAAAACCTTTGACTTGCCAAGGAAGCCAGGAAAATTTGTTCCTCCTTTTGGTACAAATATCACTGAAATGAAAAAGAAAAATCATTGCAATTTTCCAAAATGCTTTTGCTTATTGCTGTCTTTACAGTAATAGCTCAAAATGGAGTAATAAATTTTATAAAGCTTTATAAATAAATTTTATAAAACTTTTTTTTTCAAGAAGACAGCATAGATTTGGTTGAACTCGCTGGCAAGTACAACTCTGAAAGTGTGCCAGAAGATGTTTCACTGCTTGAAAGATGCTGTCACTCTTCAGTCTCTTCTCTTTAGTTCTTAAATTAGAGAGAGTAGTTATTGGGACAGACTAAGACTTATGTGAATGCAACAAGTAGGATTAAGTTTGAAAGTGTTTTCAATTTCTCCTCTTGTCTGTGGGAGAGGTGGTTTTTTCATAGCAGCAGTCTGCTGAAGGTAGCAGCATGACTCAGAGGAGAGGGCAAAGCTCTCTGTGGGAACACTGTGGGTGGCTGTTCTTTGCAGAGCCTGGGAGAGCCACTGAGCCAGTGGACTTGCTTGCTGTGCCCCTGTGCACAGCTGAAAATACACCCTGTCTGAAGGGGGGTGTCAGCTGCCTTGGTTCTGAGCATAGAAAGAAGACATGAATGGAAGGAAAAAAATTTTATAGAGGAATTGCGAGTAGAATCCCTCCTTCATTCATTGTGAAGGAAGACAAAAAATCTGTTTGTTGAACAGTGAAGGTAAATTAATACTCACAGCTGTGTTTTTAGTCCCAAGTGAGATTCAGGTTTTATTGTAAGAAAATCTGTGATTTTGCCCTTATGTTTGAAAGATGTACATGCATTTGAATGCCTCAGAATTGTAATTTTTTTTCTTACACTGTCTCTGTAAAAACGTAGCTGTGTTGTTAACCTGTTACGGTCTTGTAGAGGAACAGAAGTATGAAGGAATTTTGACTCACCTATGCGCACTTAAAAGGTTTATGGTAGCAAGAGGAATACTTCATTTATTATTACTCATTCAGTCTGTTAACCATGAGGTCATTCTTCCTGGCTTCATAAAATTATTCAAAAGTTGTGCAAGACACATATAATTCTTATGAAGCATATTTTTAATTGTTTCACTCTCTAGTTATGATAAGCTGTTAACCAGTTCTTTTCATTTTTCTCATAACATTTCATGTTTTGTTTTAAAGTATCAGTCTAACTGAAAAATATGTAAGTCAAAAGAACAGTCTAATTCCTTAGATAAAGACTATGCAAAACTAAATCCGTAGTATTTTATCAATGCAGAGGATGCTTAAGATCAGTGTTCCATTTGTTTTAGACCTGCTTTGCACTGTAAAAACAGTAATAAGCTTCATATAACCACACTGCTTTCCTCATTGTTGTGATGCTTTCTCCTTTTTCACATCTGTCCTATTATTATATTTTCAATTATAATATCTATTTAAAATATAAGTATACATACATGCAAGTATGTAAAGGGGATAGCACTATAGCACATTATTATTACACAATTCTTAGCAATTAGTAGAATTGCTATTTTTATTCATAATAGCCTTTCCACACAGCACTGTAAGGGCAGTATTTTACTGCTTTTCATGATACACAACAGAAAAACCTACTGAAACCAGTATTACAAACATCAGAAACATCTCACAGAATTTAGCAGGCATAAAGAGTGTCAGAACAGCATATAATCTGTTTTGTTCCTAAAAATAGACACATTACGTTGTGATGCAATTCTAATAACTAATAAGCTAAATATTTTTCATTGAAATAAAAGCCTGTAAAAAGAAAAGTAATTAATTGCGTGTGTAACCAGGAATTAAGCAACAAAAGGTGTCTTGCCCAGCTCAGTTCCTAACCTGAGCACTGAAGTAAGTAACTTAGTGAGAATGGACAAGCTACTTTTCTGTAGCATAGAACTTCCCTGGAAAGGAGCAAGGGCTTTAAATGGTCACTCCTCCTTCAATTTCAGGTTTTTTTTGTTCTAGAGGTTGCTGGTCCTATATGTACTTTTAGAAGACTTAGTAAACAGCATCTGCAATAAGACCAATCTCTCTGGGCAGCTGCTTCTTTTCCTCTGCTTGTCTGGTTTCACTCTAGGTCATTATGAGCCATTACTCCAGACACAACCTACCTATCCTGACCCCTTACCTGAGCCCTTGAGTACATATCCTGTGCTGAGTCATTTTGAGCATGATGTTCCTCTCCTTCAGACTTTGAGTCAGGGGAATCCACCTTAAACTGAAGCCAAGGGTTTTCATCTCACCTGGCACAGAGAGCCTGGAGTAAGGGTCATATTCATCTAATGAATTCCACATAGTCTAATTGGTAAAAGTCTTGAACTGACTATTGCATAGATGATAATCCATTAAAAAATAAAAGCAGAGAAGATAATCAGAGCGTACCACTGTTAACTGTACCACTGAACAGGAATAAAAGGGGATTTTCATACTTTTTTAAAAAATCACAACATTCTGCACAGCATTTTCTTTTTCCTGTAGGATTATTCCATGTGCTTTATTGATTAAAAAAAAAAAGTCTAACAAGTCTCCTGTGTAGTTTGTTTGCTTTTCATTTATACAAGAATAATATAAAGGATCTCAGTATCTAAAAACAAGTCCTACCTGTCAATAGAAAGGCATTGTAGAAACAAGTATTCTCGTACAGCAGAACATCAAAGAAAGGTTGAATGTGGTCAAGCTGCCAGAAACGCATTGTCATTAGATGTATAGAATTTGTATTTATATCCATGTTTGAAAGCTTTTTAGAGGATTATATGACTTCCTGACAGAGAGTTGTTTCCTTGACACTAAATAAAAGTTGAAGACACTTTCATTATTCTATCCATTCTTCCTGTTCTGTGATTCTTCTGAACAACTTATTTCTGTGATTCAAATAGTCTGTGGTCTTGTGTAATTGTAAATGATTCACATTAACTTCCTTCAGCCTAGTAAACATTTTTATCAAAACTTCCTAGAAGACAAAGATTACACTTTTTATATTACAGTTAACTCTTAGAAAACATTACTGAACATGTCATAGTTGTTACCTCATCAGAGACTACTTTGGTAGTGAATCACAATTCTCTAATAGCAACATCCTGTCTAGTCATGGGGGAGTGCTTACCAAATGTCCTACCCTGTATATATCTGATCATTAAGAGTTGCTGGACATTTTCCATGGGAGCATTTCACTGAAAATCTTGAAAAATCCAGTTCAATGTTTATTTGTTTTAAATTGCTTTTCAATGAAATTCACGAATAACTACTTCTCACAGCAAGAAGTGTAATATTATGTGTGATTTCCACACAAGTGGAATTAGAATTCATTGCATTTATCAGAAGCAGCCCTTAACACTTCAAAGATAATAGCATATCATGGCACGGGTGTGGTTTGAGCCCTGTAAGAATGAAAAGTCATAAAGCTCTGATGAAGTTTTAGTAACAATTGGCTGATACCACAGTTTAGACAGTACACCTGTTGTCTGTTTAAATACTTAGATGATAAAATGAGATATCCTTAAAGAAATCATGTTTTAGTTGGAAAGACCTTACACCCCAGAGATACTGGACCTCATTAATTCACTCAAAAATGAGTAAAAGACCTTCAGGCAGATTTTTCTTCTGACCCTAGCACAGTGGAGCATAGAGATGCTTCACTGCTTTTTGTCTCTTCTGCACTTACCCTTCTGCCCTTCTTTTCTCAGTTTCTGATTATTCTCAGAAAGGACAGACATTCCTCAGGGGGTCATTGAATGTTGCATCTTCTGAGGATTTTCAAAGAAATGGGGGAGGGAGCACAAGTATTCAAAGTGAATTGTATTTTAAGAGCTAGCAGGTCAATTGTCTTGGCACACTCATTGTTCACTTTCCACAGTGGTGATAGCAGACTTCTTGGTTGTGGTTCAGCTTGATTTGGTACTGGAAGTTAACATTTATTGCAAAGCTTCACATACCTGGTTCAGTATTACATGTGGTCCTTAAGGTTTATTCATGTTAAGGCTGTCATTATTCTTTCTCCTGGAGTAAAGGAATAGAATCTCTTCTCTAGTGAAAGTTTCTTCACATCATTTGCCATTACTTCACCTCATCTTAGAAGATAAGATGAAAAACAGTGGATTTCCTCAGTTTTCCCTACAAAGCATTTGAAGTTCAGTGACAGTAGACATACTCTGAGAAAAGTAAATTATTTTTTTTCCTTCTGGGGAACACACACACACACACAGAAACCTTGCAGAGTATTCTCATCTCATGACCCAAACTAATAGCCATTAACAGCTCAAGTACTTGTTTGCCAGCTCTTAAAATCTCACTGACAAGAGCCTATTACTCTGGCCTCAGCCATTTTACACTGTGCCAAAACAGATGCCATTACATCTCAAAACTTCTAGGCTTCAGCTAAAATTTCCCACAACCCTGTTAGCCAGAAAAAAAACCAGTTCTGATGGTATTGATAATGAAGGTTTTGAGACTCTCAAGAACCTCCCAAATGACTGAATTAACTCAGTCACTGGCTCCTTTCTGTCAGGGATTTGCAGTATTTAGAAAACTGCCTATAGCTCTCAGCAAAGAGCTTTTAGCAAGAATATTAGAGAGCAATATGTGCCTTATAAGATACTGCTACAACATAGTTCATAGAGTCATAGAGTCATTAAGGTTGGAAAAGTCCACGATCATGGAGTCCAACCTTTGATGGAACACCACTATGTCAACTAAACCATAGCACTAAGCACCACGTCCAGTCCTTTCTTGAACACCTCCAGGGATGGTGACTCCGCCACTTCCCTGGACTGCTCATTCCAATGCTTAACCACCGTTTCCATAAAAAATACTTGCTAATGTCCAACATGAATCTCCTCTGGTACAGCTTGAGGACATTTCCTCTTGTTCTGTCACTTGTTATTTGGGAGAAGAGACTGACCCCAACCCTTCAGGTAGTCATAGAGAGTGATAAAGCCTCCCCTGAGCCTCCTTTACTCCAGGCTAAACAATCCCAGCTCTTTTAGCTGCATCATGTAGTACTGGTGCACCAGTGACTTCCCCAGCTTTGTTGCCCTTGTCTGAACTCACTCCAGCACCTCAATGTTTTTCTTGTAGTGAGGGGCCCAAAACTGAACACAGGATTTGAAGTGAGGCCTCACCAGTGCCTAGTACAGGGGGACAGTCACTGCTCTGGTTCTGCTGGACACTCTATTGCTGATACAGGCCTGGATGCCATTGGCCTTCTTGTCCACCTGGACACACTGCTGGCTCATGTTCAGCCCCTGTCTACCAGCACCCCTGATCTTTTTTCACTGGGCAGCTTTCCAACCACTCTTCCCTTAGCCTATGGTGTAACCTGGGGTTATTGTAAGCCAAGGGTAGGACCTAGCACTTGGTCCTGTTGAACCTCATACCACTGGCACCATGCCGTTGATCCAGCCTGTCCAGATCCCTCTGCAGAGCCTTTCTGCCATCCGGATCAATGCCCAAAATTGGCATGGACTGTAAACTAACTGAGGGTGCATTATGATCCCCTCATTGATGTAGTTGATGGAGATATCTAGCAGAACTGGCCCCAACTAAATCCTGAGGAACACCACTAGTGACCAGAAAAAATCTAAAAAAAGGTGCAACATGTGTACATGGCATAGTTTCGGTGACATGTCACTGCCCCACAGAGGGGGCCCCTCTCCCATGGCCATCACAATAGCCCTTCATGAAAAGAACTTTCAGAATTCATTCCAGTTTTTGCAGACTGGCCTCTCTCTCCAAGAAAATGTACTTAGAGGGTGAATAAGATTTCTGCAGTCTGGCAGATAATGTATTATAAATGCATTATTAAGAAAGAGAGGGCCAAGAAAAACCTTCATTCTTTATTGGATGTGGAAGAGAATACAGTCACCAAAGATGAGGAAAACACTGCGGTACTTAATGTCCTCTCTACCTCAGTCTTCAACAGTAAGACTGGCAATCCTCAGGACAGCTGGCCCCTTTTGCTGGCAGAGAGGGACAGGGAGCAGAATGGACCCCCTGCAGTCCAGGAGGAAGTAGTTAGTGACCTGCTGTGCCACTTAGACACCCATAAGTCTGTGGGTCCAGATGGGATTCATCCAAGGGTGCTAAGGGAACTGGCAGAATAGTTCCCAGTCCTGGGAGCTATTCCCTGGCTAACCAGTGAGGTCCCAGATGACTGGAGGTGGGCCAGTGTGATGTCCATCAACAAGAAGGATCACAAGGAGGATCTGGGGAACTACAGGCCTGTCAGGCTTACCTCAGTGCTGGGAAAGGCTATGGAGCAGATCATCTTCAGTGGGATCATATTGCACATACAGGACAAGGGGATCAGGCCAAGCCAGCACAGGGTTAGGAGGGGCAGGTCCTGCCTGACTAACCTAATTTCTTTTTACGACAAGGTGACCCTCCTAGTGCCTGTTGTCTACCTGGACTTCAGTAAAGCTTTTGACATCATCTCCCACAGCATTCTCCTGGAAAAGCTGGCATCCCATGGCTTGGAGAGGTGCAATTTTGCTGTTATAAGAACTGTCTGGATGGCCAGGCCCAGAGATTAGTGGTGAACAGTGCCACATCCAGTTGACATCCTGTCATTAGTGGTGTTCCCCAGGGATCACTGTTGGGCCCATCTTTATTTATGATCTGAATGAGGGGACTGGGTGTACTATTAGTAAATTCACAGACGACACAAGTTGGGTGGGAGTTTTGATCTGTTGGAGAGTAGGAAGGCTCTGCAGAGGGATCTGGACAGGCTGGATCAATGGGTCAAGGCCAACAGTATGAGGTTTTAAAAGACTCCTCACAAAGTAATGCAAATACTTCTCACATAATTGATTTAAAATTCAGTGTGATTCAGTGGTAATTGTTAAGGGCGTCAGGTTTGCTAAAAAATGCCTACCAAACGCTTAAGCAACTTTTTGTGGCAGGCAAATAAAAACGAAGAGTTGATAGGTCTTAATTCCACAAAATAGAAAATAACTACATTTTCAAAATAGAAATGGTCAGAAATGTAAACAAAGGCATATTCTAAGGAGACAGAGGTTCCTGCCTTCTCATCAGGTACTTTTCAGAGAATCCCACAGTCACAGAATATCCTGAGTTGGAAGGGACCCAAGGGTCATCAAGTCTAACTCTTAACCCTGCATGGGACCATTCCCAAGAGCCATACCACATGCCTGAGAGTGTTTTCCAAGCACTTCTTGAACACTGGCAGGCTCAGTGCTGCAACGCTTCCCTGGGGAGTTTGTTCCAGTGCCCCTTCTCTTCCCCTCACAAGGAAGTTGTAACTGCAATGAGATCTCCCCTCAGTCTCCTCCAGTTTCAACAGACCAAGTGCCCTCAGCCACTCCTCATAGAGCTTGCCCTCAAAACCCTTCACCTTCATTGCCCTCCTTTGGACACTCTCTAAGAGCTTAAAACCTTTCTTATATTGTGGTGCCCAGAACTGCACACAGTATTCAAAGTGAGGCCACCCCAGTGCAGAGCAGGGCAGGACAATCCCCTCCCTTTCCTGGCTGGCGATGCTTTGCCTGATGGCCCCCAGGACAAGGTTGGCCCTTCTGGCTGCCAGGGCACTGCTGATTCATATTCAACTTGACATCCACCAGGATTCCCAGATCCGTTTCCATGGCACTGCTTTCCAGCCTCCCATTCCCCAGTCTGACCATACAGCCAGGGTTGCCCCATCCCACATGCAGCATCCAGCACTATGCCTTGTTGAACTTCATATGCTTGGTGATTGCCCTTTCCTCCAATTTGTTGAGGTCTCTCTGCAGGGCCTCCATGCCTTTGAGGGAATCAACACCTCCTCCCAATTTTGTGTCATCTGCAAACTTGCCTTATACCCTTCCAGTCATGCATCCAAGTCATGTATGAAGATGCTGAAGAACAGAGGGCCTAAGATGGAGCCCTGTGGATAAACATTTTCAAGATACCCCCTATTTTTAAGAGTTCATCTAGTTATTGTAGATATATCAAGGTTTATACTTTGCTTATTGGGCTAAACTTCCCAGATTAGCACATCAGCTGCTCTAGAGACACTAAAGTTACAAAGGTTGCATTAGCAGGCCTCCCTACAGAGTCTCACTTTTGGGGATCACAAGTGAATGGAACACTTCCTCAGTGGCTTCATTGCATCCCATTAATATAATTTCCCCATGAGAGGTATAAGCTTTACTCACCTGAAAAAATAATTGGAAAAATATGTGTATATATTCTGTGCTAGGTAAGACATAGTTCAGTCAACACAGCAAAAAATAGGTAAATGTGTGCCAATACACCCAGAGTAGGAACTGTGCTGGGCATCAAAGGCAAGACTTGAGAGTGATACAACTATTGTTGAGGATATGATACACTGCACACCTTTTGAAGGTTTTACTTTGAATCCTGTCTTGAACATCAATTTCATATTTATTTCTCAGATGACAGCCTGCGTTAAAGGACATGAATATTGCTTCTGCTGGACTGCTCTTCAGATCAGAACATTAGCATACTTGTTTTTGCCTGTAGTGGTAAGGAGCATTGAGCTATCAAAGGCTGCTGTTTTTTATCCCTAAGATCCTGACTTCTTTAATCCTGTTTGGTCATTCCAAAACTCCTATTACCTGATTAAGAGACTGAGTACGTGCTGACCCAGCAGGATTTTCAACCACTTTGCCATGGTCTGTGTTGAGTCTTTGTCGTCTCTATTAGCCTTATTCTGTTAATTTTAAACACTTTTTGTGTAAAGCAGGTTACTCGGGTTAAATTTTGTACTCTGGGACGACTTATGTAATAAGGCAAGTTACTCTTTATAGGAAAATCAGCTTCCCAAAGTGGATTTGAATGATTCTTGAAGAGTTTGAGAGGGAGGTAAGAAGGCAACACCATGGATTTTAAACTAACCTGCCTTTTTTCTTGCTTTTGTGACCCATCTGCAACTTCCTTTGTGTCTGCCTCTGGTGTGTATGTTTTCAGGCACACTGACCCTCTGACTGCCTCTTTATACCCTTGTACAAGTTGCCACCACAAAGATGGATTTGGGAATGCACAGCCAGGCAAAGAGGAGACTGAGTTCACACTAAGTTTAAAAGCACACCAAAGAGTGAGACAGAAAGAATGCAAGTTCCTGTGGCAGGTGTGATCTATTAACTGTGGTACCTTGTGACTTTTCAATGGTGAATGCTAAGCTCAGGAACAGCCCTAAAGATGGGGCTCAGGTTGCCTCTCTCAGGGTGTACAGGAGCCTGTGGAGGGGGCTTGATGTACTACTTTACACATTAGTCTATATATTACATTTTACTTCAGATGTCAGACAGTCCTTCTGAACTACATGACTGCTTGTCTCTTCAAGTCAGCAGCATAGGTATTTCTGGATCCTACATAGAAGGAGTCTTGCTGCCTGAATTAGCTGTCAACCCTTTGCTTGCAGAGGCTTTCAAAGGGAAGCAAGACAAGAGGAGGTTTTCACCTTTTACTAATCTTCTGCCCTCTACGCAGTATTAGAGAGCAACCATGTTGCTAATAATACAATATTAAGAATACAGAAGTATATCTTTCAAAGTCAAATCAGTCTCAATCAGTCAAATATTCTCAATAATGACTTGGAATTAAGTCGTTAAATGGCCTAAAAACTAAACATAAATCATCTTTATACACACTAGGAAGTCTGTCTTCCAGATTATTCTCCACAATTAAATCAATTGAATAGAAGACTATAAACTGCCTCTATAGCAGAAACATGTAAAAGAGCAAATATTGGGTCAGACCAGAGATCTGTGCAGTACCAAGTTCTCTGTCATGTCAGCCAAAACAGGTACCATGGGCAAAGCATAATACCAGCCGTGCTAGTAACTGGCTTCCTGCAAACACTCTTGCAGCCTTTTTACAGCTCAGAGTCTTCATAGGCTTGGGAGCATTTCACCATGTTTAGAAATTGTTGGTGCAAATTTCTTCCCTACCTTGACTATAAATCCAGTTTAACTTTAAACATCGACCATCCTACAGCACTGCCATCTACATCTGCATGGTCCCTGGGAGAAGTATCATCTTCTTCTGTCTGTGATTCTGCTATGTCTTAGGTTAATAAGACATCCTTCTCCTAAATAGGACTGACCACATCAGCCTGATCCATGGTCCTTCTAGTATATATTTACTACGTACTTTTAAAGAATTGGTTTCAAGACCAAAGAGTACTAATTTACTTAAATAGCCTTGGTACTGAAGCCTTTCCTCATCTTTTCTCCATCTCAACTTTGGCTGTTTGCCCAAAGTGTTAAAACTGTTTGGTTTGGACAG
>JAWWMP010000093.1:53853182-53875736 GCA_035047865.1 Dendrocincla tyrannina | reverse complement strand
CTTTGCTTTCTTGTTTTGACTAACATGGTATCTAATTGCCTTAGCTTTAGTACATGTTTCCCAGGCATGGTGTTCCATTATCTGGCTATTATCTGACCCTTAAGACAGCTAGCACAGCGTTAGAGGTTGCTAGCTACTCTATATGTGAGAAACTACCTAGAAGTATAAAAATGTACAAATTCATGAAATCCCTAAGGCATCAAATCCAAATAATCTTGAAAGCAGTCACTCAATAATGCACCTCATCAGCCTTTCTATTTAGTGGCAATCAGCCATTGTCCAAGAAGAGCATAGTAGGCTTGCCCATACCTGCTAAGCAAAGAAAAGATGTGTTTAGGAATAGAGATGCCTTGAATAATGCTCAGGCTATTCAGGTTTCTAAACTTCCATGTGTGCAGGACAGACCACTTAGGCAGATGGCTACAGTGCAGGTGCAACAACTGACAGGACAGGGACAGTCAGTTTGGTGTGTGTCAGCTGCTGCAGACCACGACTGCCCATGTTTCCTGTGTCAGGCCCATGGTACTTGGCCATGCCACAGAGGAATGGCTGAGGAGCCACAATGAGAGAGCAGGCATTGTATTTGGTTCAGCTGATGAGTGCTCCTGTGCTCCCATGAGCCTGAGGTCATTCCTGGTGGTGCTGTAGGAGGAAAGCAGCAGTGAGCTGTCAGTATCTACATAGCCATGCTCCTCTCCTCCTAGTACATCCACAGAGAGAAGTGGGATCTGGCACAAATGGAAGTGGCTTAAGCTTTTTGTCATCTTCTCTGCTTAGGCTGAGAGAGCCATGTCAGGATTTGAGAAGTGGAGAGAAACACACAGTGATAGGAAAAAAATAAATGGGGAAAAACAGAAGCATTGGATAGAGGTGAGGGGCGGGGGGAGAAGTGAAAGAACATCCAGTTTCCATTTCTTTCAAAGGCCAGAGTTATATTCCCATCTGTCTTTTGTTGCTATGTCTCATTTCTTACTGTTATTTTTCCTCATCTCTTTCCTGCGAGCAGCAGTGACAGCTTTGAAATAACTATAAAAAGGGTTATATAAACAATTCCCTCTGTTTTGCTTGAACTGTATGTTAAAGAAAAACCAGTTCCCCAGTGTCATTGCTGAGTGTGGATGACTGATATATTATTACTTTGATGTACATGTTAGCTAGGGACAAATACAAAGATAATTTTCTTAATATTATGGGGTTTTTTCTGGTTCTGAAGTCTTTGTTTCAAAGCAAAAGAATCATCTTAGGATGTCAGTAGTCTAATTGATTTGCCCTATAACAGAGCTTTACAATTGTAACCTTCTCTTTCAGTTAACTTTCCAGACATTACAACTCTCTGTGGAAGCAAAAATTGATACGCAAAACCGTGAGTTATTTATAATTGGAGAAAATACCCTAACTGTAAGTGATATTTTTTCAACTTCTCTTTTACTGTATTAATAATTTTCAGTGTCCTTTAGGAGTATGTAGCAATTTGATTGTGTTGAACCAGTGTATACTTTTGACTATATAAAACCTCTCTTAAGTTACTAAAATGTTTTCATTTCAGCCAACTGCTATAGAAACCGGATCCAGTTATAAAACCTGTAGGTCTCAAATAGACTGTAGAGCTATCAGGAAAAGTCAGTTAGAAATTTGAACTTCTATCTGCAATGGATTTAATTGTTAGAGATAAATGAGCTCGGGGAAACATGTTTGAAAATCTGATTTATAGTCTTAATTACTTGTGTAACCATATACGGTTTGATGTTTCTAGACAAGTGTTTGGCACAGGTCTCCAGAAAATATACTTAATCTCATCTGTAAAAGAATGTAGAATATTTTTAGCGTTTGGAATGGTTGTCATATAGACAATGTGAACACAACTAATCTCAAGAGAAGTCCTCAAAACCATTGCTTTATTAGTACAGAATTCTTCTCACAAGCTTTCTATCTGCTGTATACAAACATAAAAAACACTTCAAGAATACATTAGCACTGTGACACCATTGTAATAAAAAAGGGTACTTTATTCTCTTGCCTGTCTTGAGAGGAACACCCTTCCATGTGCAATACTATGGTCAGATTTCTTTTTACAGGATTTAGTAACCTGTTTGATCCATAAAAATAACCCAGCCATTGAAGACCAAAATGCAAATTATTAAATGAATCAAGTATCTGTAAGACTTTGTAGCATAGCCCATTCAGAAACAATGGAGAATTTAATTAAATATGTAAAAAGGCAGTTAGTGATTGATCTATCTCATTGTGGTCCTAAGACCACACTCCAGTACCACTTTTAGTCACTGGTTTCTCATGGATCACGCCATTTCTTGTGAAAAACCTCTAAACAAACCCTTTTGTAATCAGGAATACCCCCAGTGCCTGAAGAGCAAAGGAAATACGTATGGAAATACGTTCTGGAAATAATGCCATGTTTTTTCAGAAAAATTACATGCCAGTATTTGAAGTATTCTGAATCCTTCGGCTTTGTGGCATGGTATTATATCTGTTAGGAGATGAAAGTCATCTGTACACAACGCAAATATTCCAGGCAATTGCACAGGTTTTTTAGGTACCTCATAAACCATGAATTACTAATTACTTTTCCACATTTGGAGCAGGATACTACCAAACCTGCATTACCCGCAGTTCTGTTGGCACTTTCAGGAGAACTAGAATTTAGTTAGTCAAGGGACAGTTTCACAAATAAATGAACAAATAAATGTTAATTCCTCAGTCCGCCATTGACACGTGCAGCTGGGACTTTCACATCTTTGAGGCACTGGCTGAACAGACCCTGAAAGTTACCACGCAGTTCCTAAGAAACGTGGTAGCTTTTGACAAGACTTACAGCCTGATCCTTACTCAAAAGCCTCTTGCTCTGTGAGAATTCTTGGTAAATATGCCAGGGTTGTGGAGGTACATTCTCTCTAGCTCAGACAGTGTGACACTTCAGTGATGGAGTCATTACCCAGCACTGTGTCTACTTCCCATCAGACATGCAGGGATACTCAGTCTGCCTTTCACACTATCTTGGGAACAACACAGTGCAGAAGCAACCTGTGCTTATTTTCCTATTTACCCTGTTAATTTTGATGGCCATGCTAGGATTCATCCAACTTAGTATCTACATTAGTCATCCGCATTAGAGTTAGCCATTCTATAAACCCTAATACATAGAAAGAATAGGTATTTCTGAAATGCAATTCATTTCATCTTAAAGATGATCCTGAAAATAACTAGAGTGAAGTAGGCCCCAAAAAAGCCTGTCCTTTGGAAGTCAAGGAACCATATTGTAGATACACAAGTAGACAAGGTAAATCCCAGTCATGGTGTCTTATTGACCACAGTTTAACTTCAGCCAAGGTTATTTGTTCTTGGACATCAGTTTTCCTTTCCAACAGTGCCACTTCACTGTTAATCTAATGGAGAAAGCATTACTAGGCAAACTCCACATACATATGAAACAGGCTTTTTAGATTGAATGAGCTGGGTTGTTCTTTAGCCAAATGAATTAATAATATTGCCTTGTGATGCTATGTGGGGAAGCTGCTTAGGTATTTTTGCGTAAAAGCTGTCAGATTTTTTCCAAGTTGGAAAGGTGTGCCAGCTGGAGGACAGGACGTTAATCTGCTAGAATCATCATCATGGCCATTCGGTTAGAAAATACACAAAGCCATCCTGCCTCAGTGAAATGAATACACAGCCACACCTAGCACAACACAGGAGCCTTCCAGCAGAAATTGCTTATATCACTGAGATGTCATTCCAGTGCAAGTTTCCCAGAAAGCTAAAGATTAAATTATACCAGACAAATGCACTGAACAAGTAACCCTGAGAAAGTAAACCAGTGTGACTTACTTTATCATGTTTCAGGAAGGAAAAAAACCTTCAGCTAAATAGGTATCATTCCAAGATTAAATCCAAAGATTTGACAGTTCATAAATATTACAGTAATGTCTCCCTGAGCAACTATGTTATATGTAATTATATATTTGGTTATACCTAATCCAACTAGATAGGGTATCACCTGAAAACTAACTTCCAGACACTGTATGCTCTTCTGGGAGCTCTCTGGTATTGTCTGTAGTTCAGGAAGTGTAGGTGTGCTAGAAGCACTCCTGTTTGACCCATATATCTTGCAGCAAACTCATGCAGTTAACTCAGGAGAACACAGATTAACATGAGATCTATCAAAGTTGTTAGTGGTTTCAAAGGAGGCAGAAAGAGCAGGCGAAGGACACAGAGGTACCTGCCCAGCAGGAGGGTTGAAATTTCAGCATATCCAGTGAGTGCATGGTGCTGTCTGGCCTCAGTGATTAGTATTGCCTCTTACAGCTGCCCACCACAGATAACAGGCTCTGACAATGCCTGGTGGAAAGTAGTTCTTTTCCAGCTGACACAGCAGAGGTTTGGTCTTGAGCAGATGGGGCTGTACACCAGGCTTTTCCCCACCTTCATGTAAACATGTCTGGCTTATGCAGTGATGGTGTGTCTGTACACTATGGGAACAATTCTGAAAGGCCTCCTGTTAATGGAGCAGAAAACTAGCAGGAAGCAATTGGTTCTCTGCCTGTTGTGTATCATCAGGAGTGATGAGGGCCCCTAATCCTTAGCTGGCCCTGCTGTGTGCCATGGTGGTGCAACCAGGCACCCATGGACATCAGTGAAAGGAGTGTAATTGCTTGGTGTTTTCCAGTCATCAAACCTGGAATGTGTGACTCCAGCTATTCTTGTCTTAGGTTTACAAATCCTACTTCATATGCAGTTAATATTAACCCCTAATATGTAATCTCTCTGCTTTCAGATCCCAGTTACAATAATGAAGCCAGATGAGAAAGCTGAGATACCAGTAGGTGTTGTGATTGGCAGTATATTGGCAGGACTCCTCTTGCTGTTAGTACTGGTTGCCGTTTTGTGGAAAGTAAGTAGGTGTTTATATTCTTAAAAACAGAAAGGAATAAATACATTGGGATATTTTCTCCGGAATCTCTCTTCTCTGGTGTGGAACAAAACCACATATGCAGTCTGGTGCTATGAATAATACTGTGTTGGCATTACACCCTTGATGTATTTTAGAATGGTTTATGAAATGTGTCCCCATAGAAACTGCCAACATGAAGATGATAAATGAGTTGCCAATCATTCAAAACAGGGGCTGTAGCATTTACTTTTTTCCTTTTGACACTGTCTGTCTCCTTCCCTAATACCCCAGCTGTGCTCTGGACACCCATGATATTTCCAGTGGACGAGGTTGGGGACTAGAAATAAGGAGACAGGGGAAATACACTGAACAGACAGAAGAAGAGAGAAATGGCAACGGCAAAAAGTTATTTCCAAAGGATACCTATACCTAGACAAAGGGGAAAGGGAAGTTTTACTGTGTGCAAGGTTATTGGTATTTGAAGGGCTACCTGGCACACCAAGGCAGCATGGAGATGTCTGTATCTTATCAGGGAGATAAACAGCTCATCAGTATTGCTGTGTTGGCATTTAGTTGCACCAGGCAGGAGTTAGGACCCAGGTCTTTTCATTTTAGAGGCAGGAATTGTCTACAAATCAAACTGTAGTGTGTGCACGCACACATGTGCGTTTCTACCATCACAGTACTTAGCTTAGCTGAGAAATGAACTCTCAGTGACTAACTGCAATGTGGTGTTCTTTTAATACTTCTCACAGCTTGGCTTCTTCAAGAGACAGTATGAGAAAATGACACAGGATATAGAAGATGTTGATGAAATTGCAGAACTCACAAAGGACAAAGACTGAAGAAGATGAGTTATGTGGATAAAGAGGAGATCTGAGCCACCAACAGTAGTTGTGATCCAGTCAGTTCTTCAGCTGGAGTGCCTTAAAGCTTAGTAACATTT
Organism: Dendrocincla tyrannina; assembly: GCA_035047865.1. Taxonomy (NCBI): domain Eukaryota; kingdom Metazoa; phylum Chordata; class Aves; order Passeriformes; family Dendrocolaptidae; genus Dendrocincla; species Dendrocincla tyrannina. Next base: position 53,869,887 of record JAWWMP010000093.1, on the reverse strand, counting down.
AAACATTTTTAATGAAAGTGTCTTTATAGATGAAAATATTTTACAGATTCTACTCTATTATGAGGGTAACTGCAGGACAGTTTGGGGTTTTTTTCAAAAATGATTTATAGTGCCTTTTCTTGTAACTTTTTGCCTTTCAAACAAACTTAGCCCTTAGAACTGGCAGGTCCGGAGTATACAGTAACATACTGTGCCAGCAATCCTTCTCTTCATCCACTGCAGAGTGAAACAGAACAATTTATTTCATATTGTGGAACAGCATCAGTTCATAATTCAGTTGACAAGTACCATATGTGTAAAGGACATTTTCTATTAAGCTGATGATGAATGTGTGGTGAATTCTGCTTCCAGACTGGGAGAAGAAAACTCATTTTTTCATTGACTAGCTCCATCCTTATTGTTTTAGAAAAATAATTTCCACCAGCAAACCTTTGTTTTAACTAATCTGTAAACTGGGAACTGTGTATGAATCTGTCTGGGTGCTACAGAACAACTGGTTGGGCAAAGTTTTCCAAAAGTTCACCATACTTCTTGCACTAAGGTCACAAATAAATTACTGAAGGATATTGTTTTGGGGAAATGCTGCCAAATGGTATGTATAACTGCCTTCTGCATACTTTCTCCCTGAGAAGAAAATATGAATTTCATAATCACTTACAGCATGTTCTCTGCAATGTTGTTCCTGGTTTTCAGATTTCATCTTGAGAAGCACTACCACTATTATGCTGGGCTTTACACTCTCGGTGCCTCTGACACCAGTTCAGCCTTTGACAGAAATAAGGAATATCTTGCCTTTAATTCTGTACTGAAAGATTTTGCAAGACTAAGAGCATAAAGTTGAACTAAAGGGGATAGATGGCTGAGGAATTATGCATATTACTAAAGGGGATAGTGAAGATCTAAGCTCTGTAAAATGTTTACTGCACTTACTTCTCTAGCATCTTAAGTGCCCTCCAGGAGACCAAAGTTCAGTACAACCTCCTTACCATTTTGTTTGGTCCCACTTGTCCATGTCTTGATGAAGTTAACTTATGTTTTATACAGTGAAGTACTGTAGCGCTCCAGGAGGAGCTCTAAGCACACTTGGATGACTTTGATGTTGGTTACACACCTCAAGTTTATCACATGCTGTTATGCTGCCTGGTTACAGTGAAAGCTCAGTCTTAGAAAGGCCTATGCTGCAAGACTGGGAACAGTCAGGGGAATTGGCCTTTTGGGTGCCTTTCTCATGGCTGGCAGTTATGCTTATACTTGACTGTGAGAGAATATGTGTATGCTACCATGCAAGTGAGGTTTGTTTCCACCTTGAGGTGATTTACTTGAAGAGTAAACATTCAAATGTGCCTGATTGAGAACCCGAAGTCGTGTTTTCTTTCCCCAAAGCTGGATTGTGATTATGCTTAGGCACCTTTCCATTATTTTCTGAGGGACTAGGCTTGAGCACGTTTGAAAATTTTACTCAGTCTTTTTAATCAGTAATCAGTCAGAAGCCAAACATCTCTTTGGCAACTAACAGCTTCATTTGCAGCAACAGCTGGATTGTGCTCGGTGTAGTTTTATATGTGTTTTGAATTTATTTTGTATCTATGAAATGTTGTGTTTTGTGGTGGGTATTTTTTTTAACATTCTGAAAAACAATCCAGATTCTGATCTTGATTGTCAAACAAGATTCTTGCCACCAGCTGAGTCTGTGACCAAAACAATTTAAAAAGTAAAAAAAAAAAACAAAAAAAGACAAAAAAGAAAAAAGTATCAGTTGCATAAACCTAAAGAATAAGCTCCTGACTTACAATTATAAACCTTGAGGGCAAATACTCGGAAAGCAAAGATAAAAATTTGTCTGCCTCAATTCTTGTATAAACTTGTGCGGAAGAAAACACCCTACACCCATGTTTGTGGGAAGCTCCTACATAATCAGGGTCATGCACTGCAGTGTAGAGGGGGAATTTCACAATGCACCAGATGGCAGAATGTTTCATTTGTGGTGCTGCCTGCAAGGGAAATTCAGGCATTCAGTCACATTTCCTTCTTCCACCTTTAGTGGGAGGTACAGGTCAATATCCATCATGCAACTTCTTTGGGGATTTAACAGTTTATCAACCAGGTAGCAAAAATTCAATTCACTACTCTTTACTGGGCTTTATTTTGACCCAGACAACAGGATTTCCCCCCAACTTGGACACAATACTTTTTTCCAAAATAAAGAGCAATGGGTAATGTTTTTATATCCTAACCACTTCAAGTTAGTAGTTTATTTTTCTTTCACAATTAATACTTAAGTGGCTAATTCAGTTTTTGTAATGGTGAGTCTATTGCACTTTTAAGTTGGCACAGCCACAAATAATACTGGAAATATTATGTATATCTTGTATCGTGTGCAGGGGTCGTTTTTTTTTAAGTTTACGATTTTAAACAGCATGTTTTAAATATTCTGAAATTTTGAGCTTCAGCATGTGCTTCTGTTTGTGCTTGCAGCAAGAAAAGTCAGCAATACATTCAGCAGACTCAAATTACATCTGATTCTGGTCTTGAAATCTAGCTGCTGATTTCCTGAAGTACTAGAATCAAGTCCAAAATCAGAGCTGGTTTCATACAAGCCTATGTATAAATTTGAGATGTACAAGAGAGTTGATAATAATGTTGACTTCTAAAAGCTAGCATGTAAGCTCTATGGGAGCAGGGACTGTATCAGTGTGGTGCCTGTCTGACGGCCTAACAGCATTACTGCAATAAAACCAAGACTACTGCTGAAAACAGACTCATTTATTTTTAAACAGCAGCGTAAAGCAAAGCAATGCTACTGAAAAAAGCACTGCATTAAGTGGAGCCAAATATGTCTGTGTTCCAGAAGCACACAGTGAGAATCCTAAAGGGATGACTCTGCTAGGTATACAAAGAAGCTGCACTTGCCTGACCATCGTCAGGAGTATAACACTACTAGTAAACTATACTGTAGTGTAAGTCAGCTCACATTAGTGCAAAATATTTGAAAAACTAATGGAATAGATGGTGTTAAAACATTAGCATGGACAGGCCTTCCTATAAACATGGGGTTATCATCACTGGCATCTAAAATTATACCACATTCTGCCAGTCTTTGCACTTTCTGTGATTTACAGAACTGGTCAGCAGTAGCATGCCATGACTGGTTCTGGCCACTCCCCACACCATACACTGGAAAAGCTGAATTCAACACTTCAGCACGATGTGGCAAAGGAAGAGACAGAGGAACTTGGCTATAAATAGGAGGAAGCTAGAAGGCAGTACTGTCAGTAACTACCACCTGAAAACTACCTCCTTTCACAGTTTTTTATTTTCACTTCAACTTCTCCATACTTTTAGCAGTGGTACGTAAACATTCAGGTAGATACTTCCACAATACCATACCAGAGAAACCTAATCTTAAGGCACAAAACTCTGTCTTTCACCAGGTTTTAGTGTTTTGTGGAACTAAATACCAGTTTCCTTAAATACTGACTTATCTATGTGCTGGTTTTGACTGGGGTAGTTAGTTTTCTTGGCAGCAGCTGCTACAGGGCCATGGTGTGGATTTGCTGGAAACTGTTGATAGGGATGTTTAAGCTATCACTGAGCAGTGCTCACACAGGGCCAAGGCCTTTTCTGCTGCTCACCCCACCCCACCAGCAAGGAGGCTGAGAATACACCACAGGCTGAAGACACAGGAATAGTCCATCCCATCCCATATGGTGTCATTATCAGCATATAAAGCTGGGGGAAGGAGGAGGAAGGATGTACAGAGTGATGGTGTTTGTCTTCCCAAGCCATGGTTACACATGATAGAGCTCTGCTTTTGTGCGGATGGCTGAACCTGCCTGCCAGTGGGAATGAATTCCTTGTTCTGCTTTACTTGCATGAGTAGTTTTTACTTTCCGTATAAACTGTCTTTATCTCAAACCATGAAATTTCCCTTCTACTGTTCCTGTTCTCTCCCCCATCCCACAAGGGGCAGAGTCAGCAAGTGGCTGGGTGGGGCTGGGTTGCTGACTAGAGTTGAAGCACAACAGGGTAAAATGTAGGATACACTTTACCTCCAAAACTGAGCTACAACAAAAGCTTGTAAGTTAAAACCTAAAGAAAATGAAGATAAGAAAATGCATCTCAAAATCTACAGCTACCTGCCTCAACTTTTTACTGCCTTTAAAGACAATTAAGTTTACATTTTAATTGCCTCAGAAAACAGGTCCCATATTTTAAGTCAACCTTTCTGTTCTCATTTATCGTCAATTATTTGTATGTGATGACAGGCTTTGATATGCTAGCAGTTTTTAAAATGTATTTGCCTCTTAAAATAGTTGAAATAGAACTTTTAAAAGAGAACTGCTACAAGGATACCTCAGGATGCTACTTTTTGAAACACTTGATAAGATGAATTTTATGATTTGTTTGTTTTTCAGGCCTAAGGTACTCCAAGAAATTGGTCATTTATAGTCATCAGCCTATTCTGAACTCTCTTCCTTCACCTCCACAGGATACTTAGTGGAAGAGCTCAAGACTGAGTTTTTCAGGGCATTTTAAGGGACAAAGGGCAGCACTGGTCTGCTTTCAGAGGCAATTAATTAATAATTAGGTTTAGCAGTTCTTCCCTTTTAATGTTTTTGAAGGAGCAAATGTGCTAGTCTATAAAACTACAGATTACTTGAATAGCTGTCGGAAAAGTGAGCTGAGAGAAAGGTCAAAATTCTAGTTTAAAGCTGAGCAATCTAAAGGCTTCCTTCCTGAGTGCAACAATGGCACTTTGATGACTGACAGGCGAAGCAAGGGTCTGTAATTCCCAGCACAGCCAGCACCTGAGCAGGCCAGGAACTGCTCCTCCCACTCAGCCATCTCTTGGATGCCATCTCCTGGGTAGGCGCCTTATAACACAGCCCCCTTCCTGCCATGGCTATTCCATGACAGGCCATCAGTTACTGTTTTCATCATATGCGTCATGCTGAGCTTCTCTTGAGAACATAGCAGAATGATCAAAATCAGGAAAGGAAACTCTTAAAATTAATCAGTGCTAGTATAAGGATGTTCAGCCAAAGGGATGGATCAGTGTATTCAAATGTTGCCAGACAAGACTAAGACATCTTTTGAGGACAAATTCCCGTTCTGAAGACATGCACTTCCCTTCCACAGACAGCTTCCCTTCCACAGACAGCCCTTATCTGGCAGATATGTATAGGAATCACATGACGACCCTCTGGTCTGCAGCATTTGTTCGTGGAACATCTGTCTGCATCAGACGCACCAATGTGACACACGTGGTAGAGCCATGGAAGGGCAGGATTCTCCCCTGAAGACACAGCAGAGAAACGGACTTGTTCCAGAAAACTGGGAGTTCCTTGTATATTTATCTGCAGCTGCCTATCATCCCACGCAGTGGACCTCCCCGGAAGACAAAGTAGCCCTCATCAACCAGCACAGTCCTGCATGTGTGGGTATTAAGACATGTGCAGCCACATCTTTCCCTAACACACAGTGAGACACAGCTGGGATTCATCCCCTAGCCTGGAAATTTGGAAACACTTCTGGATCACTCCAGACATAGCCTTAGGCAGCTATCTTAAAACACAATCTGCCCTCTTGTAATATTGCCCTTGCAGAAAGGGTAGCCCTACAGAGGGAGACGGAACACTGAGTCTGGAGTATGGACTTAAATTTCAGCCAGATACACTCTACCTCTAATTATGCACAACATCCATCCTAGAGGCATTTCCATTTCGCTTTTAGATGCCAGATGAAGAACCCAAAGTTACACAAGACCAATACATCATTGTTCCAGAACAAAGCAGTACTTGCCTCATGCACAGCTAGGGACACAAAATGACATTTCATTGTTTTTACCATGGCAGCATACACACATTGTAACACTCAGCTGTGACTCAGTACAACATCTCTTCCATTCATTGTTTCTGGTCACTGTGGGGAAGTACACAATTATTCTCTCTCTTCTTTTCTGCCCCCTCCTTCCCAGCTGCATTGCTGATGGGGAAGGTGCACTTAAGGTCACCCTGGAGAAATCTTCCAGGAGACTGCAGCACTAGAAAGGCACTAGGGCAACACAGGAATTGCTCCTGATCATGGCATCGCAAGTAGAATTTAACTGTTCTAAATATCATTATTTTTCCCTATCACAGCACAACATCAGTAGGCAAGCACTGCATAGGTTTTACTTCATTCATAAACCATCCTCTAAAAGACATGCTGAACATTTATTTTTGTGAAATTCATACTCTAATTAGTTGCATGGTAACAGAAAACATCAACGTGGAAAAATGAACACCAAAAATAGAAAATGTCATGTATTTCTTTCTCTTCTAAAGAGAACTATTTGACAGAGGAAGCAATCTGTGCTCACGATTCTGTACAATTCCTGGTGAAAATGACATTCAAATGGCAGAGTGCTTCTCTCCAACCTCCAAAACAAAGGAAAACTCAAACTTGCTCAGCTCTGCCTAGATAATAAGGCCCACATGGTTTGTAGGGTGTGTATATGTAAGCACGCAAGATGCAGCTGCTGTCCTGCAGAAGGGCTCACTTCCACTGAGGAAAGTGCAATCAGTTAGTAATCACAGTTTAACCACGTTTCTGCCTGAAGCTGTATGTTTCATTATGGTTTACTAATTTAGATACAGTAACTAAGTATTAAACTGATTGAAATCCCTGGGGGAAAAAGATCATCACCTGCTTTCCTCATTTTACTCTGTGCAGCTAGCAGCTGTTGGTAGACTTTTACTGCAGACACAATGAATTGGATTATGGAGCTGAGGCTTAACTACTATGTGATATAATGGTCATAGACTCACAGATTGGTTGGGGTTGGAAGGGACCTTACAGATCATCCAGTTCCAACCCTCCTGCCATGGGCAGAGACATCTTCCAATAGACCATATGAGCTGATCTTTAACATTCCAGGGATGGGTCATCCATAACTTCTCTGGACAACCTGTGTCTCACCACCTTTACAGTAAAGAATTCCGTCTTACTATCTACCCTGGCTTCAGCTTAAGGCCATTCCCCTTGTCCTGCACGCCCTTGTGAAAAGTCCTGCTCCAATCTTTTTGTGAGCCTCCTTTACGTACTGGAATGTGCCGCAAGATCTCCCCCAGAGCCTTCTCCAGGTCAAACAACCCCAGTTCCCAGCCTGTCTTCAAAGGAGAACAGTCCTCTGATCAACTTAGTGGCCCTCCTCTGTACGCATTCCAAGAGATCCACATCCTTCCTGTGTTGGGGGCTCCAGAGATGGATGCAGTACTCCAGGTGGTGTCTCATAAGGGCAGAGCAGGGGGGCAGAATCAACTCCTTTGACCCGCTGGCCACACTACTTTTGATGGAGCCAGTTGATTTTCTGGGCTCCAAGTGCACAAGTGCTGGGTCATGGCAAGCGTTTTGTTCACAAAAGCATTAGTCCTGATCCATTCTCCACTCAGCCTGTACTTGTGCTTGGGATTGCACTGACTCAGGAGCATGACCTTGCACCTGAATGATATATAACTGGATGTTACACAAACTGAGCAAACTGAGCAAATCATTTTACTTTACCTTATTTCCCTTCCCTTATATCTATCTTGTCTACACTGATAATGATGCCCAGATAAAACCACCTCTCAGCATTAGTAAAGATGCCATACACAAGGGGACCTTGAACCCTTAGCATCTAAATACTACCATGGCACAGTACAATAACATATATAAAATGGTCTTACTCAGATAGGCAGCCCATTGTTTCCAGTGGAAGCAGAGACATATTATGTCAGTTGGTTTAACTAGGTTTCAAAGCAGTGATAAGAGAAAATCTGTATTAAAATTAAAACATAAATGTTAATATAAATGCATATATGAACGGAAGTAAGTTCAATACTCACATTTCTTTCAAAAACTACTCCATTTTGATGACTTTTAATCCTAACACATGTAAAGTCCAATTGCTAAAACTAATTATACTATAGTTGTCTATTTGTAATAATAGCTGAGGGTTCTTTCCTGCAGCATCATACAACTACACAGCCAGAAAATCATCTTCAAAATTAATTATGTCTACACGTCATTAAATAGTTACTGGTTGCTAATGCAAGTGTGTTGCTGGTAGAGTATTAGATCTAATTTTGAATCAAGGTCTGTCCATATTTTTTTAATGCAATAGACTTGTAATATCAGCTGCACAGTAAAAATGTTTCTGTGAGACTGAGCTACTGGAACACAACTACTACTAAAAAGTTAATAACTCTGGGGCATAGTTTGTATTTTTTTCTCTGTCTGTACCAAAATATTTCATCTACTTCAAGTACCTTTCATGTTACACGGATGTCAAAATAGCAGAAGGCTTGCAAACTGATTCTACAGTCATATAAAATTAAATCTGTCTGGACTATTTTTAGGATTAAAAAAATTGCAATTGTCCTGCGGTGACCTCCCATGCAGGCAGAGAACACAACTACCAATATAAAGACATTAAAGCAGTATATATCACAAAGCAGTCTCAATACCTTGTAACCACAAATTTTAGGGAGGATTGTTTTAAAAACTGACTCCATGTTAAAATGCACAAAAGGGTGACTTCAAAGGATAGTCAAGAACACTTAAAAACCCTCATTCATATCACTCAGTCCAAATTAAACTATTAAGATTGAAACATCTATTATAACTCTTCAGAAACATATAAATACTCTGTAAAAACAATTCAAAGGTAAATATGCTCATTAGGAAGAGTAATACTTTATTTTTAAAAGAATACAGTTATTTTTCTGAATTTGCCCAAAAGCATTCCTTGTTTTCTTTCCAAGAATGTTCATCCTCATAAATCTCCTGCAAATATAAATAAAGAATGGGCAATATTGTGAGACTCTGCTACATAAAGGCACAAGCCAGGCTGAATAACAGCCATCCCGCTATTATTTACTGATCACAACAGCACTTGGCTGGCAAGTAGAAAAGAGTGCAGCACCCTTAGAATATACTGAATTTGCTCACTTAGCTGAACCCTGGGCGGATAACCACTACATTTAAAAAGGCTCATCTATACTGAAGTAATTTCAATCAAGAGATCTAGATGAAATGATGCCACAGTTCTAGAGTACACAGCACTCATGGTATACCTATTGTACTTACTGTACGATCATTTTAAGAAGAGTTTTCACATGTAACAAAATGTCAATATTGAAAAAAATAAGTATTACATGAATACATTAAATATACTAGTATTAGATCCGAACCCAGCAGTAGTTCAGTCCCGTGCAGCAAATTCAACAGGGCTCTGAGACCCTGGCAACTCGTTCTGAGACCAGAGAACTCCACTTTCCTGAAAGAGGTGTCAGAAAAGTGGAGTAATGCAGAGAACATCACTGTTAACTACATGGCAAATTCTGCATGGGAGAGAAGGCATCACTTGTATGCAACACTATGGCTGTACAACACGGCTCATTCTAGACCTGGGCTGACTTCTCCACACACTGTTGTGGGTCCATATCGGCTTTGGGACCTCTGCTCATGCCTTCATTGCATGCTATTGCTTAACGCTTTGTGCTTTCTCAAGGCCACACACGTGAGGGGAAAAGAGAAAGACAAATGCTCCTTTTACTTGCAAATAGCCAAGCTGACAAAGTTCTTCTGCAAGCCAGTTCCAAACTGAGTCTTGCAACTCAAAGGAGGAGCTCAGGCCTCCTTTGCTTTGGCCCCAGGATGGCTTCAAAAGGAAGACGAGCTGGATGGTAGGTACAGGAGAGCCTTTCAGATTTTCTACCTACCACATATGGGCCTGGCTGCATCAGAGGAAACTTACTGCTCCCAGACACTGACAATCCAGCAGTTATGCTTCTTAGACAGCTCAGATATCTAAGACTAGCATAGGCCTAAATTCAATTTTGTGACCAAACGTACCTTTTTCCATATGGGGACAGATGCTTTTAAGGTATTGATGCAGTACGTTACAGCTTCAAGGGATTCTGCTCTGTGTGGAGAAGAGACTGCAATAATTACACTTGCTTCAGTTATTGGAACCACACTAGGGAAAGAAGAGAACAACAGCAGCTTTAGCCAACACTTAACATCAAGAGCACCCAAAAGTTGTGGCCATGTCACGTCAGTATTCTGGCCACAAGCTCTCCTGACTCATTCATACTGAGTAAGTGTCAAACCACGTCCAAAAGATTATGCACTTTTTAAAAGAAAGAAAACCACAACCAAAATCAGTACCAGATGTTAGAATTCCACACTTTAGAATAAATAAGCCCACCAGACATAGGCTTTTTTCTTCCATTCTTTCGTTTTTTTAAAATTGAGCCTATGGAATTAAGAGGGGAAAATTGTTAACTTGCATACATAGGAAACTCACTGGAAGTTGGCTTAATAATGAACAATAACAAGTTAGAACAGCCAGTTCTTATCTGAAAACCTAAGAAATCATCTCAGTTTGCACAAGAATTTGTGAAAGAAGAAATTAAGTGCCTCACACTATGCAGACTTTGCAATGAAACTTAATTTTTGGTGAACTCGAATTTTTAATTCTGAAATTTACTATTTGGTGTGTTGTTTTCCAAACTTAACAGAAGAAGCACAAGGTTTTGGTTTGCTCCTCACAATGGCAGTATTCCCAAAAGCTGCCTCCCAACTCTCCCTCTGTTGTAAGACTCCTCCAGCAAACAGTTCACAGGAAGAAATCTCAGCTTAAATGCATTCAGGTGCCCTCAAGAGAGCCACTCTCTCTGTTGACTCTAAAGGAGATCTAAGGAAACTACCCTTCAGACCTAGTATCTTACCCTTATCACCTCCTAAGTTCCTTAAGCCTCTGCAAATCCTGGTAGTTTCACTGAGAAATATGACAAACAGGGAAGGTTCAAGAGTATGTCAGATACTAGTATTCCATGTTTTGAACCTAACAGAAAATGCATATCCAAGACTAAAGGAACAACAGAAGGTTCTCCTGCAAGCACAGCTGGGAGTTACTGTGCCTCTTCACTCACCACAGCCTAAGCTTTCGGATTTTTTTATGGCATAAATTGACTTAAATCTGACAACAAGGACATTTTGCAGTACCTCAATAGAAGAGAGAAATAAAAAGAACGTGCTGACAACTACACATCTTTTAAAAACAAAGACAAAACAAACCAACAACCTCCCCTTTTCCGGAGTAAAATTCCAATCCCTTCTCCTCACTTTCAAAACCACACCAGCATCAAGAATCCTGCAAGGCTAAATGTGAACTCCAGCAAACACTACCAATACAAACATTTTTAAAAAGACAATTTTAATTTTGGAAACTTAGCTCCACAGCAAGAGCCTGATCCTGCAGCCAGCTTTGCTGCACTAGAGTTTCCAAATACTCCTGCAGGTCCTTCAACTATGTTAAGTACAGCCATGCACCAGACAAGCATTACTATTCCACTTACAGAAGGATGGGCCTGGACATAACATACCCAAGTCTGTGGTGCACTGCAATATGTTTCACTGATGGCCATTTCTGTCTTACATCTCTGCAGATTTTCTTTATTTCGGTCTCTGCCATTGAAGTATATGCTTCATATTCTAGGCAAATCACTTTTTTCCCTTCAAAATTATTTCTTGTAGTACCTAAACAAAAATGACTTATTAACCAAAAGCACTGAGTAAATAGATATGTATTGTATCTCTATAATATATAATATATATTCATTACATAATAATATATAATGTATTGAGTAAAACCCAGGATCTCTTGCTATGGTCAACGTCATCACTGTGCACATAGAACGAACCTCCACTAATTAGAGCTGCATAAAGAGATTATTTGAACAAATCTTTACTGTAAAAGGAAGAATTTAGTTTACACATTACACAAGTCTCTAGACCATAATTGCCCACATCTGGAATATCTTCTGTAGTAACTGCTATGGTGCTATTATTATTGCATTTGCCCATGCAATTTTTAAATGCTTAGAATTAATAAGACCAGTAGCACTAAGATTTAAGCACAAAAGAGTTTCAGATGCGTGCCATGTACATTAAGCACAGGATAGAGATCTCAGCCTTACCTTCACCAGCCCATGGGTACTTCACTTTCAACTAAGACCAGAGTCGCAGGACTGTGCATACAGGTGTAGGCATGTGATTTGCACATTCACAACATACTATTTCCCACCTTATACAAGATGTGTTCAAGGGGATAGACAGAACACCTCCCAAGCAGTTCTGTACTCCAGAGATGCTGTTCTGTTTCATCCTAGGACAGCCACACCAGCACGAAAGCTTCCCACCACTTTATCCCAGTGCAGCTGTTTAATAGCTGCCACAGTCTTGCTCTAATAATTCAGAACATGTTTTCTAAGCATCCTGGCTTCAGGCCAGGAATTCATTTATTTAAGAAGCACACAAATGGGATGTGGACAATCTATGTTCCATTTATTAGACCACTAACACAACCAGAGATCCAGCTCATAAATATTAAACTCACCGATGAACAGAGACACTGCCCCACAGTATGGTGAAACGACCAGCTCTGACACTTCATTTACAGAGAGCTTTTCAGACTTGAGCCTGATGAAATCTTTTGGCACATCTTCACTTTCATCCATATCTCACTAAAAAAGCTGAAACCATCAGACTCTGTTGTTGTTTCTGAAGATACTAGCATCAGTCGACTGCTTTTTATCCAATTTATGCACAAAACATGCACCATCAATTTCCCTGTGAAATCTACATTTCAAATCACTTATCATCAGTCTCACTGAGAGAATATTAACTGCAAATATCAAGCAATGACTTGGTTTTTAATGCATATATGTTGCTTTCTGACAGGACAGTCTGGTACAATGGGGCAAAACTAGTCCAAGGACCAGGTTTAATAAATCAATCAACCAGCATGGACCACTATGTAATGATAGTAAATCTGCAGTGATATTGTCAGCCCCTCCTACTTATCCTGAAATCAAACAGTTTAAAACAGAGATTTCTCAAAAAAACAGATTAGAATTCTAATGCTAAAGTTTAATATGCTCTCCAGGACATTCAGGACCTCATACTATCAGTCTGTTTCAGTCACAGAGGAGACACTTTTAACTTTTCTGAGTAGAAACCAGTCATCAGATCACCTAAGAAGGAGGAGAAGGATAAATATTTTGAGCAGCAGCAACGGAACAAGATCCAGTAAATACAGAGTGGCATTTGAAAGCAGGCAACAAAATAGCTATTCTAAGCACACCTGTTCCTTTAACAGCAAAAAAGAAACAAACTTTTTTAAGAAGCCATTATTTTTTCTGTACTACATTTTCTGTTAAAAAGTGGCAGAAATTTGTTAATGATTATCTTATTTAGGCAAGCCAAGTATTATTTACTGATAGCCAGAAACGACCAGGAAGGAGTAACAAGACCTAAAACCCAAATTCAAAACAATGCCTGACCTCTCTGGCAATTGTCTTTCATTTGCTGCATATGTGTTAATCATTTACTGGTGCACTGGCTTATAGTTTCTGGTCAGCACAGCTGTACTCTCCAGACAGAAACACATGTTAGGCTTTCTCAAAAGAGGACTGGGATGGAGGAAGAGAATTGCAGTCATATCTCTGGACCTAAACAAAAAAAGGTTAATGGAATATCATACAGAATTCATAAGATACTTTAGCACAGGATTATGCTCCACAGGAAACTAACCAAGAAGTGATACCTACCTAACAGAATCTGGGCAGCTTCAGCCTCCACTGATTGGTGGGATGATGGCAACCTCGTCTCCAGGCTGCAGGACCAGGAGCTGATCTCCAAGAAGCACGTACTCCTGACGAACAGCAAAAACCACTTGATCCCGGATGACAGCAAGCCTGAGGGGGATTGGCAGGAGCACAAATAGGTTTCTAAATAAGAGTGTTTGCACTTAACCAGGAGATTTCATTAAACAACAAACTTGTTCACTGTCTAGGGCAACTGAGGTAAAAACTACTGAGACTTACACAACTTTGCTTCCAAGACACTGTCAAAAATACAACAAACACCCACCTCCTACTATTGGATTTTCTTGTAGCTGCTGAGGAGAAACCAACTCAATATAATTTCCAAAAGTCAGGATCTGGATTTGCCATAGGCCTGTATCAGAATGAACTGATGTATACCCCACCCACTGCAGCAGCTTGTAATAAAGGAGGTGGTAATTCAAGACGCAGCAGATCCCATCCAATCTGGGATTAAAAGGAAATATTGCCCTGATACAGTCTGGCAGGACTGGATCAATTTTTTTACCACGAAAAAGCATTGTGGGGTGCTGTTCATGAGATCTCATGAAGATTCAGTGGTCAAAGACGTGGTCTTCCTGTGTGTGCTCAGAGTTTATGAGGCTTTGTGCCTTTTGCACTTACAGGTCTGAAACTTGCTAGTGATAAGGAACTGCCACAGAAATAGGAAGGCAGATGTGATGCATCTTCTGGCAGACCTTCCATATATTTTTTGATTTCACATCTGTGAGATGTTGCTGTGAGAGGCCACAGCTCTGCACATCATGAGGCAGGAAGTCACTTTCATGAATAAGTGCAATTAACACAGCAAGCATGAGGCAAACAGTAGTAAGACACCAGAAAAAAGAATGCCAAAATTTTCCTTTAGGTGGTGCAGGTATTATAACTGTTATTGTTTGAGACTACAAAATCTGGCACAGCCAGCAGACCTGTATTGCCTAGAAACAAGCAGGCACACCAAAATAGTACAAGTAAAAATCATCTTATTTCCGACCAGCCAGATACATCAAAGTAGGCAAGGCAAAGGCTGAGCAAAACACAGTAGCACTGACTCAAACAGCAGACTCAATGGAGAGACTGCATGAAAGTAAAGCAAGCCACTGAAGAACTGGGCACAACCACGAAACTGAAGTGACCATTAGAAGGATGGGCTCTAATTAATGTCACTTGCAAGCTAATTCATTGGGAAAAATGGGTGGAACAGAAGAACACTGTCAAGTCCGCTAAAGCTGCTGTCTGAATATCCATGAGCAACATGAATAGAAGTCTGTGGTCAATCCCCTACAATTACATTGAGCTTTTCCAGAAAAGCTAGGAACAGAAGCATTTTTCAAGAAGGCCGCTGTGAAGTAATTGCAAATGCAAAATGTACTGCCCCAAGTCATTATTCATAAAAGGACAAAGTTGACAAACTATGGCAAACCAACCAACGGTGCTGCTGCTGATGCCTCCAACACAGAGGAATAGGCTGCAAAGTAAAATGCACGCATTCCCTACTGTATCCCCCCCAACAAACACATTTAATCTCAACTCTCTGTGACGAAAAGACCTCTGGTCTAGCATTTTGTTAGAGCTTCTCACTTGGAAACAGATACCATTGCTAAATAGTTCGTTTTTTTCATAGCCTTTGAGTAATCTGCTAAAGAAAGGTTGTGCCTTAACACCTAATTCCGCAGTTACAGAAATTCCAGAGTATTACACACTAAATCCTGAGGATCCCAACTTCTGCTACACCTTACTTTGTTGTTTTTTTTTAAACCCTTCTGGCCTTCCAAAATGGTGTTGCATCTTTGTCTATCAGACTCATTCTTGACAGAACTGAGCACCTTTCCTCAGCCTTAACATGAGGGGACATTTCTGCTAACACCCCTAAAGAGCACCAGTGCTGCAGAGGTCTTTACAGCACACAGAGTGCTCTCTCAGGACCAAACTGCCTGGGAAGTGCAACCGATACTGGTATTTTTCAAACCAGAGGAGGTTGACAATGGCTGAATCTATTTTCTGTGTCAGGCTGGAAGCCTGTGGGGGCTTCAGTTCCCTTCCTGACCTGCCTTCTGGACTGTGCCATAAGCTCAGTCCAGTGGCTAGCTGTAAAGATAATTACAGAATTAATTAGGTTGGAAAAGACCTCTGAGATCAACGAGTTCAACCTCGGCCCAAACGTCAACATACCAACAAGACCATGGTACTGACTGCCATGTCCAGTCTTTCCTTAAACACCTCCAGGGATAATAATAACACCCTGGGCAGCCCATTCCAATATCTAATCATCCCTTCTGTGAAGAATTTCTTCCTAATAACCAACCTAAGTGATTGAAAACACCCACACACTATTATTTATTTCTTATTTATTGTCCTGGCTGTGCTTGAACCCTTCTTGAGACATTTAACGTTCTCCACGGGTTAGTAACACAGTTCAATTTTCAGGTCACCTTACCACCTTACCTGGACAATGGGCCACTTGCTCGACTTCTGGGTACACTTACTGGACCTGGGCTTTCCCTGTGTATACATAAAACCACAGGGCTTCCAACCTCACGAAACACAAAACGCTCGTTTTTGTGTTTCCAGAACACAAAGAAGCTTACCAGAAGGTGGTAATATCACTGCTACAAGTGTACTGCTACAAGTTCCAGCCCGACTCTAAAGGCCGAATTGGTATTTGCGGGGGGGGAGGGGAAATAAAGGAAAAAAAAAAAAAAAAGAAAAAACCCAAACAAACAAAAAAAACCAACCACGTTTCTTTGTGCCCCTCACTGGTAAGCTGCGGGTACCTGGGGTGGGCCTTGACGATCTCCTCCCAGAGCTGCAGAGAGGTGATGTGCCGCGGTACCGAGAGGGTCTCGCTGCGCCGCCCCGCCAGCTCGGCGCTCCTGGCGAAGTACAGCACCGAGACCTGCGGGGCACACACAGCGCTCAGCGCCGCGGGGACCAGGCACCACGAGCACCGGCACGGCCCGGCCCCAGGGCGCCGGGAAAGGCCTCCCCAGGCTCGCCTGGACGCGGATGGG
>JAWWMP010000093.1:53686583-53706419 GCA_035047865.1 Dendrocincla tyrannina | reverse complement strand
AGGTATTTTCCCTTTATTTTATTAATTTTTTGCTTCTATTTTTTTCCTTTCTTTTCCAAATGAGACATAGCAAATGGAAAATTGAGAGAAATGAGGAAGGAGTAGAAAAGTGTCATAGCAAGGTAAATGAAAAAAAAAAAAAGGAGGGCAGAGTAAAGCCACCAGGAAAAAGAGCACAAGACTAAAAAGAAATAAAATTATGCTAAAAGCTGTATGTGAAGAACTACACACATGAAAGCCCATTTGTATCACACCCTCAGAGGTATGAGCAATGCTATGGACGCTGAAGTGCCATCTACTGGTATATTTTGTGCTAACCATGTGGTCTGGAGCCCACCATGGGACAGATGAAATGAGAGATTTGTGTTTTTCTCTGCCACTGACTTATTGGTGAATGTGAGGAACAGACCTTGTCTTATCATCTCTTCACTGTAAAATGCAGATATTAAGATTTCATAACCTGTGTGCTTTCACAGTCTCTGCAAATCTCTTTGAAATCTAGTTGGTAGAATGTTCTGCAAGAGAAGAAGAAACTTTTGTGGCAGTATCTCCACATCCAAACTCAGCACTTTCAGAGAAGATGTTAAAAAAATGAAGTGGGAGATTCATAAGAAAAGAAGAACAGAAGACAGTGGACGAGGAAGAAAAGAGAAGAAGGTAAAGACTAGAAGTTAAGGAGGAGAAGAATCAATAGAATATAGTGTAAGTGATTAATTGCTAAGGACAATACAATTTACACTGCAGTTTTAGCAGGTGTGTATGTGTTGCTCCAGCTGTGGGAACAGTAGACTCTCTAGATCTTGTTTCTGACACACAATAACTGTGAACTCTATTATGTGCAAATAATAAATCTAAGCAGCACCTCTAACATATGAATGAGCAAGAAAAAGAGGGTCATATTTTCAGAAGTGTTAGCATGCATTTGTCAACACCAAACTTAGCTAAATAGCACAAAGAAAGACTACAAGACAATGATAACAAATACACAAAGTAGTCCGTGAGCTTGCAAGCTGATACACGATTTTGAAACTCCATGTTTAATAGGTAAGGCCCCTAGGGATGGCAGACAGCACAGGGTCTTGGGCAAACTGGATGGGCTTGTTTTGCTGATGTATTTACTGGCTGGTATGTTAATTTTTTCAATGTGTTATATAGAGCAGTTCCCAGGTTAGGGTCATGACCCCACTTGGGGCCCACAAGCCTGGAAGTGAAAATGAAAGTGGGGTTGTGACCCTGGAAGTAGGGTTGCTAAGGGAAAACTTTGGGAAGCGCTGATGTTGTGCTACTAGGTGAGACCCCTACATGGATGGTATGTTTAATCACTGCTGAGGGACAAAATTTTTAACAGTGCCTATATTTCTCAGAGACTTAAGTCTCATTTGTGACTAATTTACTGCCAGATTCAAATAAAGGTCTTGGGTACATTTGAGAATTAAATTCAGGATTTTGAGTACTACATCATGAAAAGATCAGGTCCTTAATGTACTGAAGACATACCCACCATTTTCTTCAAAATATCCACTGGTAGCTATAGTCTACAGATTAGAGCACTCCTCTTGCAATCCTTGGCCAGAAGAAATCACATACACTTCTGCCTCTTTTCAGGAGTTTGATCACACCAGCAGGTCATCATCATGGAATAGAGCCAAGTTTCTGGGTTTTGAAGAATTCTGCAGTATTACCAGGGCAGGTGGGTCTTGTCCTTCATGACCCGCATGACTTTTGGGAAGGTAACAAGTATGTTTGGCTAAGAAACAGTAAGTGTGTTGAGAAAGCATGCTGAATGGAAAGGGAGAGCTACTTTGAAGTCTGACACCATTCTTCAAAAGTCGCACAGACACCTTCTTCAAGAACAGAGCCTAAGATTGAATTCAACTTGTACTGTAAAGATTGAAGGTTTAGTTGCCAGTAGACACTTACCTAGTGCCATTTCATGCACCATAAAGTATTCTTGTTGACCTCCAGCTGCTGTACCAAATGAGATAGTTTTACCATAGCTCCAGTGTAATTTCTTAGACATCAGAAGGAAGCTTGTGATATCCTAATGAGTTTTAAACAGAACAAGATCCCTGCATGTGGACCTTAGGCTCCTAAATCATGTAAGTACTTCTGAAAAATTATGAAAAGTAGACATAAAGAGTTGCAGTTTCTTATTTCTCATGCTCTATAAACATTTATTCCAATCTAAAATTATACTGTGCTATGACTGCAGCTTTTACAGTAGAGCTGGAGAATATTCCTGATTTTCACCTAGAGAAATACTTCGTAGTTAGTAATAGAATATTTGTGATCTGCAGCATGCTATTTCAGTAAGCGAAGAGGCATTAACAGCTGATTTTTGGCAGCAACATATCTCTGTTTCTCATTTATTAGTAATTTGTATTGATTCATACCAGGATTAATTATTGATACAAATATTTCATCCGTATTTTTTATGTCACAAGCAGTCAAAAATGCATGGCTGTGAAAAATCCACAGAATGGTTTATGAAGCCCAGATGCCTCAGAGAGTATCAAATATCCACCTGGTGTCCCTGAGTACTGGATTTCACATTTAGATCTCTGAATTAACAGATGTGTATAGTCACAACAGGCAGAAAGCCCCTTCTTGATACTACATCTGAGGAGGCTCATGGACACTGTTTATTTTAACAAAATTGCGGGGTATCTTATGCTCATGAAATTTGTTCTGAATCTACTTGTCTTGGAATGTCAATAACCAGTATTCTGCAGAGAGTTCAACTCCCAAGTTTTAGTTCACTAAGCACATCTAAAATAGAGAAGTGTACCTACTGTAACCAGTTACCAAAGAGAAAACATACAATTTTGAGCAGCAGACCCTGAAACTGAAAAACATGCTTTTCTAATGCACACAACCCTCTTCAAAATTACATTTTTAAATTTTTGCCTGAACAATTTAGTATATGACAAACAAGCATTTCAAATCAATGGAGTCAGATAAAATTTATAGAAGTCACCATTATAAACACCAAAAAGAGGATATCTCAGAAAGAAGGAAACTGATTTAAAGCTTACCATATTTTAATATACTGCGCATTCGAGATCCTTTCATTTGCTGTGTTAGAAGTGGGGACTGTAAAACCATCTTCAAGCTTTTTCTCCACAACTATGAATACTAGAAACATAGGCTACTATGAAGCACAGAATTCTAAGCAATCATATTATACAAAACCCTGAGGATTTTAGGAAACAAAACAAAAACAAGTATTGAAAAACATGATAAAATCATAAAAGTCAGCAAGGCTGCTGCCAAGCAGAGAGGACTTTATTTATTCAGAACTGTTCTGTGCTTATGAAATGAAGCCTTATCTGCATTTAAGAACACCTTTTTTTATTAGTCCCACATAGGGCAATCATTCCCCTCATCTAGAAATGGTAACTCTAGCTTAAACTTGTTTCAAACGCAAATCCTCCTTCTGGCAGTGGCGCAAGAGTCACATCTTCAGCAAGAATGTCAGCATACCTACAGCTATGGAAGGGTAGTGTGAAGCAGTTATCATGACCCAATAAATAAATAAATAAATTGCACTGCTAGCAAACATAATCACATCAGTAAAAGGTATTAAGGTATTAACTACAGACCAGACTTAAACCTACTATTTTCTGAAGAACCACAGAAACCAAGTTGTCATTTAGAATTCAATTTTTCACAGGAGCAAGTAGCCGCAGCTGTTTATAAAGTTTTAATGGCTGTTTTCACTGTAGTAGCAAACCTTATAAGAACATATCAAATAATCTTTTACTAGAGTCTTGTAAAATATTCAACAGCATGCATCAAGCTGAGAGCCTATGTTCTCACTTTTTGTTCCAATGATGCTAATAAAGGGGGAAAAAAAAGCCCAAAACATAATATTTTGACATATGTGATCCCCAGAAGAAGAAGAGGTGAATATGTGTATCACAGTGAAAACTTAATCTTTTCTAATGAAAAGTAAAACATTTAAAGTCAGTTTTTCAACAACTCATGGAAAAATGGTTGCACAAACTATTTGGATATTGAAACCAAAAGAATGCCATTACTTGCACATACAATCACTTTATGTGCTGTCTGTCTCAGACAGATTGGCTGCACTGTCACACACTGAATCCTCAAAGCTTCCTTGGGTTTCACAAAACCTGCAGATCACAGATGATATCTTGTCGCGGAGAGGGAGATGAGCCACACAATCAATATGATTGATAAACACAATATCTTTGTTTAAAGCCTACAGTGACGGAACAAGTGGCTCAGGATAGTAGAGGGCATACAACTGTTGCTCATGAGGAAGGTTTCACAGACCCACCACTACAGTAATTTTTACCTCTCCCCAGGTTACAAAGCAGCACTGCTGCCAATAAGTAAATCTAGACTGAGGAGCAGGGTGCTTTTTGCCCTTCTACTCACACCCTGAAGGCAAGTATCTCTAAGCCACTGACTGCAGTGCAGAGAGCTGGGCTAGGGCTTAAGCTACAGAACTGGAAAGGGATGTACATAGTAACCTAAAGCAGGTAGGGATACAATGAAATCTTCTGATAAGACTGTACTGATAAACTCAACAGGGTCACAGCATGGCTGTGTGAATGCAGCATGAAATGGTTATCGATGTTCCTGGCACAGTTTTGGCTCAGGACAGCTACCTCTCTGCCACAATTCAAAGTTGTATTTCAAAGATTCACATAGGCCAAGGATCATCACCCAACAAGAATACAGTCAGGGGAGTGCTAGCAATATGGAAGCAGAGCTTGCCATCCCACGTAGCTTCAGGACCAAAGAATAATCCTTAGTCCATTTTATTCATTAAATCTTCAAGTTATGTTTACACAGTGTCTGTGTGAAACACCTTATTTATATGGTTCTAGAAATTACTTGTATAACTTGCAAGTGATGGAATGACATAAGACAAAGCCACAAATGAGCTGTGCATGATACTTATCTTAATTCTCTAGTGAAGGCATGCATGTATCAACCTGTGTATGTTCCTTACTCCTTTAAATGTATCACAAAGATTTTTCTTGGAGGATCAGGAAAGAGAGACAGCAGTGAAAGTGAATATACTCAATATCTTAATATGCAAATAGTGTACAAGCACCGCGCTAATAACAGAAAACGTGCTTGTTATTAAAATACTTGGGGGAAATGGATTGATTTCAATAACTTGAGTGAACTTCACAATCTGTGTTTCTGAATAGGAGAAACGCCAGATTTAGAATAAGTAGTTGCCTTATGGAATCTTGGCGTTTTCTCCTGCTCAGAAATGCAAACTCTGAAGTTCAACTGAGCTATGCAAATCATCTTGTCTTATGCTCCTCTTATTAGGCAATTCTGTCTTGATATTCTGAGTAAGGAACTACATAATACACTCTCAATGGTGCATGGAATCAACATGTTACTCCAAGAGCAAAGACACTCTCAGTAAAAAATTGTATAGAATAATTTCTTTCATCTTAAATTAAAGAGCTACTGTCTGCACAAACATAGCTAGGCAGACTGAAGTAAGGAATGAGAAGGAATGAAGTGCTACTGGACACACCTTGTGAGTTCTTAATATTACTAGGAATAGCCCAGGTGCACAGTTCTGTCTGAGATGCTATCTAAACTACGGGATGTGGGAAGATAATTCACATTTCCTTTCCTCCGTGCCACTGATCTGTCTGCATGAGAACAAGTTATCTAACCTACCGAATAAAAATCATGAAGATCTGTTTAGAAAGAATCACAGAGATTTTTACAAGGTTAAAGAAAGCAATAAAATACATTAGTAAAAGACAGGGGGGAAACAGAAAGTAAGAATGCATGACAGTAAGTCATATTAAAATAGCCAGATGGACTACTAGTCCTAGGAACCAAACAAGAGGAGTTAAAGCACAGATGCTTATTCGCTTTGTGGGTTTTTTTAATTCCAGAAAGGTGATTTTACAGCATGGAATTAATTAAAACGTATCTGCTTGTAGCATCCTCATGGAGAAAAACTGTTCAAGTTTTCCAGAAGTAACTAAGCAGAGTCAAGGCTATCACCTTCATACTTCAGAGCAGTATGACAATTGCATTGCTTTCATTAGGACCTTACAGGCTTAGTTAGCCAGTACTAGTTGATTCACTGAGGTGAAAAAATAACCAAAATAGAAAGCAGTGAAACCACAGCTTCTGAGCGTTCATGTCAAGGATTTGAGCATCCAGGTTAGCCCAGAAGCTCAGTGCAGTAACATTCGCACACTTGTGAAAGCTGTACTCCTTTTGTGTGTGCAAAATGTGATTTCTTCCAAAGATCTATTTTTCCCCCCTTGCAATAAGATGAGCTCTCTAATTTTTGTATTGGAAGATCATTCTGTCTTAAGCAGAACAGTTTGAAAGTCTCAGATGGTCACCAGTACTCTGATGATTTTTAACTTGGATTTTCAGTGAAAAGGATGTGGGCTATCAGCCTTGGTAAAAGCAAAATCCAGACTTTAGTGACATAAAGGCAACCAGTGGAAAAGGCATAAGAGAACTACAAAATAGTGACTCTTGTATTTCTAAGGTTAATTTTAGCATGGTGATTTGCCAAGATTCACTAATTTATCCATCACATCTAATTGCAACTAAAGACATCTGTCAAGAAATTATCATGTTATCATATAAAAATTAAATTTTGATGTAACTTACTTGGTCTATGCATGGAGGAAGAAAATACTCTTCTGTTTTTCTGCTGACATGAGGATTTGTGGGTCAGTTGCCTCTACTCCATCAAGATATCCAGACTGCTTGTACACACAGTCAATTAGTGCTTCACCAGGAAAATCACATTTCTCCCCAGAAATTATGTCCTTTAAATAAAATAAAATAAAATGTAACACATATGTAAATAATATACATAAAAAATAAGACTAAATAGATTGAAGTTCTGAAAGATTGCTATCACCATCCTGCTAATTCACAGGGGCTTTTTTTTTTTTGCTAGTAGTTTGCAGTCATAATCCATAAATTTACAGGGTTCTAGCTGCTGTAGAAGTTTGTAAGAGGTCTTCAAGTAGTCTTTGGACATGTTACATGTTAATTGTATTCTAATTTGGGAAATTTATCATCAGGATCTGGTGTTACGGACATCAGGTACCTAGGATGCTACAAAGAAATATTTTAGGTAATATGACATGGAAATAAAAAGGACCTTTTGTGATTTCTTTCTACTGATTCCTCACCACCTACTTTTGCTATAAAAAGGAGGATGACCTATGCCAGAAAAAAAGCATGACTTGGTGAGTTGTCAAAAAGGGAATGAATAATACAAAAACAAGAACAAAATTGGTCTAGGCCAGAATCAACTTCCAATAAAAACATTCCCTGGGAAGTCTGACTTTGGAGCTTATTTTTGCATGGAAATATTTAAACTTTCACTGATATTTGCAGTTTTAGACATCCCGATGCTGTATTTTTTCATTAGTAAGCAAACTTTAGTTTCTGGAATGCATATTTCAGCTGATTGATATAGCAAACAGCAGATATTAATGACATTCTGAGAAATCTCTATCTTGCAATTCTTGGTGTTAATGACTTGTAAGAAAAAGCCTTAGGTTCCATGAGCTGCCATATAGACAAGACTAATATTTATAATGACAGCTTCTGATCAGACATAGTATTGAATCTATTTTAAAAAAACCAATACATTTTCACACAAGAGAAATGAAACAAAGATAATCCACTTGAGCATCAGCAAAAATTATGACACCATAAAAGAAATTCTTATTTGGCCAAAAGAGGGAAAATTATGCAATTACAAGTAGCCCTGAGAAATTAAGTACCGCACCAGAGTGCTTCTCAAACATCTTGTTTAATATATTTGTCAACTTTACCTTGAAACAAAAGTATACACATGTTGTCAGCAAATGTTATATGCTAGTGGTAGAGATTAAGGCACAGATACTACCCAGAGAGAACTATAGGACAACAATTAATTCTCTAGTTACAACAGAAAAAACAATCGGATTCCAGACTGAGGAACAACTAAAAATGATACAAGACAACAGTGTGATATGAACAAACTTCAAGTCAAACACAAATCCATGACAGGATAGAAAGAACATGGAAGCCCTTGAACAGACTTCCATAAAGAGCAATAGGGTTAAATAAGCCCAGATTATCCTAAAATGGAACTTCATAAAAAAAGGCTATATGATGCAGTTGCCTAAAATAGGAGAAGATGGGGTGTGCTAAAAGATCCCTTTCAGACCCTATATATTCTTGGTCAAAAAGACCCAAATACGTTGCCCCTATTTCTAGAAATCCAATTGGCAAGCACAATAACCTGCATTCAACAACTTTCTATTAGAATTTATTTTCTTGTTCCAGTTCTCCATGTTGAGAGGCTATCACTGCAAAACCTTTAAAGGATTCAAGGTAAGAATTTGAATACAGAAATCCATGTTGTGATAGAGAGTTTTTAACCTGATGAGGCAACAGTTAAACCAGAATAAATACAGGAAAGAAATTGTAGGGGTTGCCTTTGAGGGGAGACCATAAAATCTGAAGGTTGTGTTGATGAAGAAGGCCATAAAGATAATTATTCAAAACAGCATTCAAAGTAATTTATATAAGCATTCCTGAAATTCCCCTTCTTTTTGCAGCAAATCAGTAACAATTAAACAAATTTTAGTATCAGTGTTGCAAATTCAGGAGTTTCGTTGAGTATATAACTTTCCTGCTGGCAAATCAAACATTGCTCATTATAAAACTATAGAAATTGTGAATGTTGTGTATGGACTTCCTAACTTGGACATTTTTCAATTAATATCCTTAGAAATTGAAATTCAGAAACATGTGAAAACAAGTTTGTGTTCTTCAGTACAGAAAACTAGTAAAAGGGAAAAATCCGTCTCTACCTTTACTGTACTTTAGGATTCTAGTTGTAATCTGAAGTGCAAATTGCAAGATTTTAACAGAGGGGATAATTCAAGTCACTGCAGAAGTTTGCATTTGTTTTTACCTAGGAAGAAAAATACGATAAGCTTTATTTAAAGCTTCTTCTGACAGTTTTACTTTTGGTTTTGGGTTGGTTTTTTTCCCCCCTACTCTTTCCTAGTTATTTGAAGGTGGGGTTTTTTTTCAGGTCATTGGAACTGGAGACCTCAATTCAGTGATGTGTATTGGGACATTTCAAATTTCTTTAGGGCCATGAATATATCAATTGAATGTGTGAAGGACTCTACATTACATCAATGTTAAAAATAAACCTGGATTTTTAACATATGTTAGTTAACATTACAAAGTATTTTACATTAAAATCTGGTCAAAATGCATTTGTTTTTGAATGTGGTAATACATATTAGGAATACATCAAATATCTAAACATGAAGCTAAAGAACTCCCTTTAAATTTTCTGAACCTGCCAGATACTACTTATGCAGTTGTTACATACCTTAACATAAACATTATTTGTGAACAGATATAAGTTAATTTCTAAGATTCATCAGAATTAGAGATATGAGACATAAGGCAAAATTTAAGCTTCTAGAAAATGTTGCTAACGTCTTAATTTTTCTTTTGTGAGAGCCTTTGTTCTCATTCAGAATGCCAATGGTCCTCTCCAGACCACAAAAATTCAATGGAAAACCTTTATTATTATGTCCATTTTGTCCATAAATGTATTCTTCTATTTCATCATGTGCTTTCTTTTCAGAACAACTATCCTCTTCTGCAAAAAGGAAAACCCTAATAGCACTTTCCTCCAGTGAATTTCAGTAAAAGGGAGCAAGCAATAATAGAAGTATGGATTCACAGACATTAAAATGAAACCATATGGAAACATGGGCAAAGGATTTGAGTAGGAAAATTAATTTTTATGTCTTAATGTTGATTGTTAGGAACACTGCAAAAGTTCTGAAAACCCTTAATTCAATGCTGCTACAAAGACAATGCTCTGAAATAGCTAAAACAACATTTATGTTGTCAGACTGACTCCTCTTAGAATGACAGACCGGGAAATACATTTTGTGACCTAAATTAAACTAACAAAAGACCCTGAAGAAGACTTATTGTATCTGTCATTTTAGTCACAATTTCTGTGATCACTGACATGTACATGTGTACACGGAATTTATTACCCTCTTGAAATATTAGTACCCTTCACTTCTTAAGAGGAAAATAAAAAATGAGAAAGAGGAAGGGTCTCCACTGTCTCACATGGCAAATAAAATAAAAAGAAAGAAAGAAATATGAGAGCTATGGTAGTATTTAGCTTGTTGTTTATGACATGGGGGAGGAAGTTAAATTACAGTATTAGTTTTCTGTTTGCTTTTCCACTGCACTTCAATGGTGTAAAATAGAAAATACATAAAAAAAAGGAATCTGAAAGAAGGGTTTTCTTAATGACATTTTCCAAATTGACACGAAAAATACACAAACACAACAAGGATTACAGGTCTTTTCGAGGGTTACAGGTCATTTAAACTTGTTTCTGCTTTCTTCATGGAATAAAACAATCTCTCAAAAATGAATTAAAAAAAAACACAAAAAAATCCCCATTACTCATAGAAAGGTAATTGCTAATGTAAGGCTTAGAGTCCAGAAAAAAATGTGGGAAGAAAGGCAAGGAAAGGAATAATAAATAAATAGATAAAATTAGAAAAGGACCAAAATGAGATAATTTCACAAGCCAGTTGATCTATTGAATGTTTAACTGGTTCAACAAAGATCAGGAAGAGAAAAAGTAATGACCATACAGCCATTTGTATGAAAGATCAACATGTGGATGAGCTAGATCCACTTCGATTTAATCTTGACATGTCAATACCTGAGTCAAAAGGCAAAACTATGAATGACTTAGCTAATTTTATTAGTTAATATTAAACTCACCAGGAACACCGAATTGGGTGGAAAAGACCTATTTGTGTCTAATTGTTTCTGTTTCAGATGAAATACAAATTTATTTCTGTGTTTTTTTCTTGTGTTGCAATAAACTGTCTGGTGAAAACGAAATCTAATATAAAATTAAACCCACAACAATTTAGTCAAGAAAATGTCACAGAAAATGAAATAAAAAGTGACCCTAAATTAAGAAAGGACTACATGAACTATTTTCTATTATAATTATATGCTTAGGGGATTGTTATAATTTAACTTATTTATTGCAAAATAATAATTCACTTTCATTAGACATGGAATTAAATGTCACTTTTGCTTTGCCACTTTCCTGTTGGTTGTAAGTCATCTGTTCCTCAGTATGACAGTGTTCCGCAGCTGAGTGGCTAATAGTGGCAAGCATACTAATATGCTAAGCCACTCAGTGGCAAAATCCCAAGCTCCCCAAATATTTAAACAGGCCTACAACTTAAAGTGAAATTATAAGACCCTAGTGTTTGACTTGGTAACACATCAAGCTATACTCTTCAAAATAAAGAACATAACTATTTCTTATAAGTAGAAATCTTGTAGTCTTAATCTTATTTATTTAGGTGATACAAATAGTGATATTAATAATTTACAGCATGGTTTAGAATTGTCAAGACAAAATGTGGTATGCAATAGAAATTGCATGACTACCAGGACGATAATCTTGTAATTAGCTGTGTACACTACTAGTGACAAAACAGAGCTCAGGTCTTTAGAACAAAATTATGCAAGCAGACAATCTTTTTCAGAACTTCATTTTTTGTGATTAGTTTTATACAGGCTATAATATCAGGTTATATACAGGCTATAGTATCATAGGTAGCACAAAAGTAATGTGCATCATTGGTGTCACTGTGATTTAACCAGTAAAAACAGGGTTTATACAAGGCCACTTGGACAGGAAAAGAGAGAAATATTGTGAATAAGCAATCATGTGCCTTAATTAATAAAAATAAGAGCACATTTTTATCAAGTTGTGGTGGGCAAGGTAAAGCTGCCATTGCCAAGCATCTGTATCAAAAAAAAATATTCCTACAGTACACAACCTGACTGGGGTTATTTTAAGGAGGTTATACTGTTCCTCCACCAGTGTATTGCATAGAATCAGCACATTCTTTAGGATATTCTCTTATAAATCACTCAGATTTTTATTTTCTGGACATTTTCTAAATATTCTATTTACAAAATATTCTGCCAATATATATTTTGGTAACTTGCTTCCATGGAAACAGAATCATTAATCCTTAAGAATTGGAACAGCTGCTTTATAGAAATCATATTATTTTCCTGGCATCACAACCCGTTTTGCAGAAAGTAATTGTGACACCAAAGGTGCAGTTGACACAGTGATGGTCACAATCAAAATTTAAAGTAGTATATAGCATGCTGCATTCCAGTAGAAGGTTTTTATGTCTTTTATCCAAATACAGAAGGTATTATATAGAAATATATATGTGGTCTCTTCCAGATCTAGCATGCCAGTGCATAATAAAGTAGACATATACAAAACTTGTATTTCCTTATGCAAAGTACTCAGAGCCAAAGCAAGTATAACCCAAACGGGTTGTTGCCTTCCTTCTAGCAATCTCTTGATTTCAGATTTCAGTTGCTATAGGGACATCCATCTTTTATTTCTATCTGGACAATTAAAGATACTGAAGACTTTTTGGTAAGTTTTGTGAATCTTAGACACTCAAGCTGTGCACTTAAGAGAAAACTTAATTTTCATTTTACAACAAAGATCCAAAATAATGTACATGATTCTACAGGATAATTTGAATACGAAAAGTGAGGAAATCAGAAAGGCCCAAATGTCTGGAGGGGAACCTTTTTTACTTTTTTTTTTTTTTTTTAACGAAGTTACTACATTTGAGGCCCACTTCTCATTTCTGAACAGACTGATTTTCAATGCATAGGTATGTTTCAAATGAGTCTCTCTTCACACAAGGTATATTATGATCAATTTTTGACCTCGGGATTTCCATGGCAGGGGAATCCCACCACTGCACAATTCTGAATATATGCACTGCCCTTACTCAGATGATGTTAGACAGGGGAGCTGGTTGGAGTATGATGGTAGCATTAAAGCCTGCACACTGACATGCTCAGAGAAACATGTGAACTCCTGATAACAGCACAAAGAGAGCTAGAAGCAGTGCTTTCTTCAGTCTGGTCAAGAAAACATAAGGCACATAAGGGCAAATTACCTACAGACTGCTGCAGCCAGGAGAAAAAGCAAAAGCAGTCCTTAAAATGCCTTGAAACTTTTATAGCACAGCAGTTTGATTCCCAATCATGTCTGTGGTTCTGAACTGCAGAAGCCTGGGGTTCAATCCTTGCTTCAGTTTTTATGGTGTGGAAACAAGCAGTTGGTCTTGAAAGTCTTGTTTATAGAAAAGTGAGATGGAGCTTATTCAAGACTTAGGACAATAGTTTAAACAAACCCACACAATACCTAACTGGCCTATACCACAGAATATTATCAAGTTCATTCAAACAGTATCTTTAAAAGTACTTTTATGAGTAGCAAAAACTTTAACGATCAAGAATATTATTTATGATGAGAACCTCAGTGTGGAAGATTGAATGTTGTTCTTGCTTCCAGTGTTGTCAGAAACACCTTGTAGTGGTAACTCCAAGGGTCTATTTTCATGCTAACATGAAAGGACCTCAGCTTGACTTGGCATTGCACTGTTAATATATTTCTGTTCCATATTACAGTTTTCTTAGGGCTAAAGCAAATTCTTTTCAAATGTACTTTTCTGGACAGCACTGTTGCCTCATTAAAATGAATTTTTATTACATATTTTCAATAATTTCCTGTTAATCTCTCAAAAACATAAAGAAGCCCCTTTCTTCAATGAAACTGAAATCATTCAATATTTATCTATAGCTGATGCCATTCAAAAAATAGGCAAGATGAAGATGAAGAGACTATTGGAAGTGATAAAATTTCTCATAAAGAGCAGTGGTACTCTGCACACTATCTCTTAGGAAAACTGACTACAGAATGAGTTTATGCATCCAAATGAAATTCAGATCACTGAGAGAAGAGTTTCAGATTGCATAGAGCAAAGCAAAGAAAATAAAGTCACATATCAGACAGAAAATGTTGGTCTCAATACAATTCTATACCTTTAAATAAATTAATAATTAACCAAGTAATTTTTCTCAGAATTTATTTTTCTGAATTCTCTAATGCGTATATTTATTTTAGCTTGCCTATGATTCCTGCTTCATAGGGAATTATAATCCCTTATATATAAATGTAAATCTTACAGATACATGATATATATAGAATATATATAAATAGATGTAACTAGATATAGATCTATAGTATACATATATAGAATACATATCACATAGATACAAATAAATCATTACATACAGCAAGAAACATCTCCTAGTGTTGAATGAAAGAGAAATAGAGTTCAGAAAAATGGTACTTCTACTGCACTACATATTATTATATAATATAGTGTTTCCAGGAATATTATAGAATGGTGATTTTAAATTCTTTTATTCCATATTAACAAGTTTTGGTGGTTTTTTAACCTTAAATACCATGTATTATTTCACAAAGCTCCTAAAATCTCATCATCTGAATTTAGGGCTCAAACCTATGCAAAATGACAGGTATAGACTTCTATAATGGCTGGTGACAGAGAAACTTTTAATTTTTTTGCAGCATGAATTGTAAGGCCAAGGACCATATGAAGCCTTACTCTGTAAAGACTGGAGGGAAACATTTCCTGAAATCTTAATTTTACAGGAACCTCAGGAAAAGCAAAGAAAGAATGAATATCATTGTGCATCAAGGAGTGTCTGAGCTGGACAGCTAAAAGGACTAGAACCTCTAAGAATTGCTCTTCTTTTACTAGTCTAAGACTCTTCCACTAAAAAGAACCTATGATCTTTCAAAAATCGTATGGAAAAGCGGATGGCTATAAAAATTCAAAGAATAAAATCTTCTTTACCTCCAGGTTAAAAAAAAAAAAAAAAAGGGAAAGAAAGAAGACATAGAAATTACCCTACAGATGTTAATAATTGTCTGGGGTGGGAGTCGGGGAACAGGGAGGCTGGCTTCTAAGTAAACAATGCAAAAAAAGACAAAGAGGTCCCTGCTGATGTACAACAATAAAAGCAGTTTTCTCAGCAGTGTCAGTTTAGCAAGCCTGAGGGTCAGTATTTTAAACCCCAGTGGCCTGACGTCACTCACCCTGATGGTGTGTGTGAAGGAAGCTATCTCTCCGCAATGACCGACCTGAAAAGTGTTTTCAAAGCCCAGTGGGTTAATGTCACTCACACCGACGGTGGATGGTGGGATCTCTCAGGGTGGCAGCCTGGGGGAAGTGAGCTGCAACACCAGCAGCCGACCATCACTCACTCTGATGGCAGGGGGTCGGCTGGGATTCTTTGGTGGCCTCTTGGGCAATAGTTAAAAAGAAGATTTTGGTTCACATGTCAGTGTCTAACTTGAAAGCAGTGAGTATAAAAAGTGATTTTTTTTTTTTAAATTGTGTTTCACCAGTGGCAGCAGTGCAGGCAGTAAGGGGAGTTTCCCTGTGAGGGAGTTTGATTGCATGTGAAGCTTACAATGGGGCTGGCTCTGCCTGGTTTTAATTTTTTTCTCCTGTATGAGCTGAGATATTTTATTCCCCCATACCAAAAGAGGGGAGAACATGGAAATTAAATCCAGACAGCTCTAACTGCACTTTACATTTCATATGCAATCAAACAGACTTTGAGAATACCCTCAGCTTCCTTACCAACCTGCCTGCTATATAGAGAATGTAAATAAATACTAAAATCCCCAAACATCATGTTCTTATCCTAACTCATCTTTTAATGCAGAAACTTATATTTGGGACAGATTCTGCCATTAAGTTTTCCTTGACACCTAAAGCATGGTAAGGTTTGCAAAGGACTACATAGCAGTATCCTCTATCCCATTGCAAATTCTAAAAAAAAAACCCTGCAAGCATAGATGCAGCTGATATTTCATCAGCAAAATAAATAATTTGGGACAGAATGAAGCTAAAAGAGTCACTACTTACAGAGGAAGCTCTTTATAAAAATAAAATTTTCAAAATAAAATTTAGTATTTTAAAAACTACATTTCAGTCATAGGAAAGTTAAGTACTGTGAATTAGTGTATGTTAAGCTGTCATGCTTAGATGTCTGAAGGGTCAGAATCGGAGAGGCATTCAACACTGAAATCATAGTTTCTGTATGTAAAATCAATGCCATCAACAAACAAAATGGAACTGGGAATACATGCAGCTACAGTCAGTATAATCAGCTCTCTTGTATGTTGTATTCCTTTTCTACCAGTTCTTTGCCACATTAGACTGTTGAGAGCATTGAGACTGATGCTATTGTTTCATACATAGTTCCTGTATGCCACCCAGAAGAAAACAAACACATTAAGGAATAGCTCAAGAGTTCTGCTTGTCACTACTAACTGTAGTTTATTTGAGACTGTGAAATTATTTGTATCAGAATGGATTTGCTTGGGCATGGAGTAAAGCTGTGCAACTTCAGCCCTGCAGAACAAAAGTAAAAGGTTAAATTTCCCTCTCCCATTCTTACAATGTGTGCAGCCCACATATGTGAAGAGAAAATATGACTCTAACTCTGCACAGTTAAGCTAATAAACTTTCTCACAGAATGAGACAATAGGAACTGTGAGCATACTGTACAGCACAATAAGTGCTGGCACATGAACTATTTCAGTCTTGAGGGACAGTGTTTCACAGTATATCAGTGACAGAAGATCAGCTTGCAGCCAGAATTATGAATGAAAAGTTTAAGCCTTCATGAAAGTATTGACTTAGAATGATACTTCTGCAGTCACCTTAAAAACTGATGCATCGAAATATTTTGGGGAATGTGGCATTCAAAACTTCATTTTCTAAAACTGCTGTGCACACAAATTCATTAGTTTAACCTAAGACATGATGATTAAGAAAGGTGTTGTATTATATATGTGAATACATTTACACAAATTTAAGCAGATCATAATAAACAGTATACATTCTACCTATGTAGGAGTGTCTTACAGATCTACTTATAAACTCAGGGAAGTAGTAGGAGACAGAAAAACTCATGTCTCCCCCTTTCTCAGGCACCAGACTGCAAGGGACTGTTGGTGCATATTAATTTCATGGTAAACTGTGTGCTTAGAATTGTCACAAATGCTGTCCCTGGAGAGCTATGGTTACTTGTCTTGTCATAGTCTCCCATGATTTTGTGACTACTATACAATAATACTTCATCAACAAATGCTATGGTTACTTTTAAATTAGTAAACAAACAGTCTAAGGATCCTTTTGTAATCCGATGTAGCTCAGTTTACGTGGCACTGCTCACATCCATGGAGCTAAACTCTTTCTCTTCTTCTCCCCTACTCCAAAAAAACAACCTAAAACTCAGAATGGCCTCATCCACACTGCTTATTAGGAACAGTCCCAGGCCCAGGCTCATTCCCAGATTGTGCTCAGACATTGTTTGGGATGGTGCTAATTGGTTAGGGTCAAAACGGTTCCAGGGACTGTGCTAGCAATTAGCAGCACATTCACTTACGCACATGGTCGAGCCCATCAGTCGTGATCTAGCACAGGACCATCCCGTCTCTGCAGATGCCAAAGGCAGCTCCCGAATTTGGCACCCTCCTTCGACAGATTCAGTTAATAACATGGTATCTTCAAATTCTGGTTACTGTGCACTATCTCTGTCCTTCCCCCACCCAAAGAAGAGGTAGCAGGGAGAGCAGGAGTCAAAGAACTGCCCAAACCACTGAGACACTATCTCTGACAGTGAAAGAAGCGAATGTGTGTGAATATTGTCATCGCTCACACAATGGAGGAAGATTTTAGAAAAGAGAGAAAAATTAAGGAATTTTGTGAGATGCAGATATTCTGTGTCTTATCTGCATGTGACTGAAGTTTTGGTTCCAATAACATGCATCTGATAATTGATACAGTT
Organism: Dendrocincla tyrannina; assembly: GCA_035047865.1. Taxonomy (NCBI): domain Eukaryota; kingdom Metazoa; phylum Chordata; class Aves; order Passeriformes; family Dendrocolaptidae; genus Dendrocincla; species Dendrocincla tyrannina. The sequence goes on along the minus strand of JAWWMP010000093.1, from coordinate 53,688,572 downwards.
GGGAAAAGTCACAAAAAAAACTTTGGGGAACAGTTTTTGAAGTCTTTCTCTCAAACTCCCGAAAGAAAAACTTCTAAGTTCAAAGGTCTGGGGTATTTTCCCAACTGCATTTATCGAAAGATACCCCTATCCCATATAAGCTGTTTCAATTCATCATTGCTACAAATTAATCGTGTTGTCTGTCTTACTATATCTGATTTTGAACATACTCACTAATGATTGAAAAATTAATTTTAAATACTCCTGTATGTAAAACCACCAAGTTCTTAATTCACTGCTGTCACTGTGTCTCTGTACTATGCTGCCCAGACAGATTTTTCACTTCTTCTTCTGCAGCAATATTGCTCTTTTGAAAGGGAAAGCCAGTACATACATTCATTTTCTTACAATGCCGAAATATTCACGCAAAAAGGTGTAGAAAATTACATATTTTAGAGTGGAAAGTTCAAATTGGATGACTTGCAGTTGCCTAATACAAAGACTATGAAATAATGGCTCTAGGTCTGGCATTTCATTAGGATTATATAATACAAGGCTGCTGCTTGTTTGTTCTCATTGGAAATTAATGCTCCGCTGATTAGATACTGCAGAAGACATTTGTTGAAACTTTGTTTAGCTTTTCATTAGAACTATTTTTCCAGCTTCCTTTACTTAGGGCATGAAAATGCTGAATTTACTTGCTTGTGCAGAATTTTTGTACCTGACCCTGTCAAACTGTGCTGTCAAAATCAAGCACAAGACTGGCTCCTCCTGAAGCAATGCATAAACAGTTAGTCAAACCCAACATCTCCTACTGTAGTAATGTCATCACTTTTTTTTAACATTTTTTTCAGCTTTTCAGTAAAATTGAAGCTGAAACTTTATGTAAACTTTTTTTCAAAATGTCATCAGATTTTTAATATAAAATCAATTAGAATAAAGTTAGGGATACCATCTTTTTTCAGCCCCGGAACCAAAAACTTTTCAGTATTTTACAATGTTGCAGATCCTAGTGCAACAATGTACGTTTTTGGATATGTCATGTGAGCTTTTGGCACCGAACACCGGCATGTTTGACTCTTGATTTATAGCAACCTCTCTTTAACCATGCCATAATTCACACAGTGCCATAATTCTTCCATGGCATAAACACTTACTTATTTACTTAGTTTATAATTAATGTATTAAAATATATTTTTATATAATGGCATAAAATATAAAATATAATGTAGTAAAAGGATGACTGTACTACAGGGGACTAGGAGCCTTTCCAGTCTTCTTCGCCTGAACATAGGAAACAAGGCTGGAATTGGTTTAAAAACAGCACAGAGTTCCTAAAAGTACCACAGCATCTGGTAGACTTGCTTATCTGAGCGAACTAGGAATGCAAACCCATTTCACGTAGGGGAACTAAGAATTATGTTGTAACACAGGTTCAAGAGGCACGAGAGCTTCCATTCCTTTGTACGGAGGGTACCGTTTTGTCTGTGGGAAAGCACGGGGCCCGGAATACCTTACCGCACAGCTCCTGGGGCTGCCCAGGGGTCACGGCCAGCCCAGAGCCCTGCCCTCACCCCGTTGAGGATCACGGAACCACAGAACACCAAAGGGTCGGAATGGACCCTGAAGGTCATGTACTCCCAATGACCTGTCATGGGCTGGGACACCTCGCACCCAGAACCAAGTTCACAGCCCTACCCCGCCCGGTCTGCAGCACGGCCAGGGCTGGGGCATCCACAGCCTCCCCGGGAGGCCTGTGCCAGTGCCTCGCCACGCTCACAAGGGAGGATTTCTTCCTAATATCCAAGCCCAATTTCTCGTCTTTCGGTTTGTGCCCACAAAGGAGATGGTGTCACAACCAAAGCTTACAGAAAACGTTTCTGGCCCAAACGCGTGAACGGCTCCTCCCCGGGGCCGCGGGGGTCAGGCCTGCCCTCCCTCGTGACAGCCGCCCCTCTCGCCTCTGCCTCTGCCCAGCCTTCTCTCCGTCGCTCCCCGTCTCTGTCCCTG
>JAWWMP010000093.1:53639808-53652526 GCA_035047865.1 Dendrocincla tyrannina | reverse complement strand
TTTAAGTAATGTGTCTTAAAGACATGAAAGAAGGGGCTACTGAAGAGGAATATTTCTACTTACTAGGCTGAGGTCATGTTCCAGTTGGTAGAGAGCAACTGGGATTTTAAGAAGTCCAGTTGTTGTTCCTGTTTGCTCTTTCATTGTGTTTTCTCTGAACAAATCCAGGTGACGTTGGTTTACTGGTGTGTAGAATGATTTATGCCATTATATTTCTAGTATCTCATGCAAGCTAGCAAGGAATAATATTAAGCGTGTAAAATATTGTGAAAGTGGAGTGTGCCTTTGCAGTAGGACAGCAGGGAAGTTCTCAAGGAGTTTTTGCAACAGCAGTGAATGCTCAGCCATCCTGCCTGTTAAGAGTTATATCTCCTCAGCTGTGAAATACAACCTGATGAATAGAGTTTGCTGAAACTAACAGCTCTTGCAAATGCTGGACTGTTTTGGATGCTGACACATCCTCTGCATAATGGCAGCCAGCAATCTAAAAGTATTATAGTTGAATTAGGTTGATTTCAGTAATGTGACTGTTTCTGTTAGACCCACTTTTCTCCATTTTCAGTTTCTCTTTAGTTTTTTACAAAACTGCCTATGGAACGAGATTTTCTTTAAATAAAAGCTTTCACAAAAGCTTTATTATTTTATTATCAAATTCTGTTTCCTCTTTACAGTGATTGGTTTTCTTTGTAAAAATCTGGTTCTTTCACTGCTTTTTTCAACTTCTTTAGTCATCCTGCAGGATGGTTAGATGGGATAGCAAGTTATGGGTAACACCATGTTGTTAGCAGTTTACTGTGATAATGAAAAATGATTGTGAAGCCTGAAAGAAAACTGTATTCTGTGTGATACAGTCTCCTAAGGGCAAATATGCTTTTTCCCCTTGTTTTGTCTGTAGCTGTTAGATAAATGTTGTCTGACCACATTTAGTTCATTCTGCTCCATTTTTCTACTTGCAATTTGCATAGTAGATTCTGTTCTCTTACATTTCCTTCAAAAATACTGTATTGAAGTGTAAGAGCATAAATGTTCTCATCCTGACTTACAGTATGAGCAGCTGAGCACAGTAAGTAAAAACTCCTTTCACAGCAGCTGTTTTGTGGGTATTATGCAAGAAGTTCTGTGCTTTGATATAACAACTTCTAAATAAAGTGTACTGCAACGTGAATTTATAGCAAAACTTTATGCACTTAGTAAAACATGTTGGAGATGGGGAAGAGAGCAAGCTGTTGTAAAGTCCTGTAAAGTACAGAAAACTACATTCTCTCCGTTCTAACAAGTGTAAAACTATTGAGGTTAAGTAGGTGAGGCAACCGGAAGTAATTGCTAAGGCCAGTGGCATTTTTGTGGTTTAATAAAGGCAGAAACTAATTATTCAGTTTTTATTTAAGTGAAATGATGCCAAAAAGGAGGTTCCTGCAGAGCAGCTGCACTCCTTCAGTGTTACCCTAATTTACCACAGACACAACTGTCACAAACAGAACTTTTAAACTTGATATATAGCCAGGAAAGTAAGGAGTCCTTTGTCTGGAATGCATGCAGAAGAACTCCTTTATACAAATCAACCGGCAGATGACGGACAATGATGAAAATTTGATTCTTTGAAGTCATAATGGTCATTGAAATGTGTGAAATTCTGGTATTGAAAAGAGAGCGGCTAGCAAGGCTCTGAATCCTGGGTGGTTGCTGGAAGCTTGCTGGGAGGTTTTTCTGTGTTTTGACATCAACTTCCCATTGCTTGTTCCCTGTTTCCTTTATTTAAAAAAAAAAAAAAGAGGGAGTGCTAAACTGTAGATAGTTAATAGTGGTTATGTACAGTTTCTATGTATGTGGTGAAAGACATGCCATAGAAGAAACATGACACCTTTATGCACACCTGACCCATGTATTCAAAAACACTTGTTTTCAGAGATACTTTCAATCATTTTGTCTCTTTCCTATTAATTAGAGAGTTCTATTTCTTGTCCCCTTTGGAATTTGTGCTATTAGTGGAGTACTAAATGAAGGAAATTCTCATTTCCTTTAAAAGTCATCTTCAGGCTGAATAGTCCTTTCATTGACACTGCCTCTGAATCCGTTTTTCTTTCTGCTGTATAGCACATTTATCATTCCTTATTACCCTTCCCAGATCAACTTTAGCACGCTTTTCACCGTGACAAATATTCTTAAATGGTATAAGTTATAATAAACACAAACCCACCTATATTTGTAAGCAATTTTGTGTGATTTCTGCTGTTTAAAAGAAAGTGTTTTGTTCCTTTCAGCTTATTCCAAGAAGAGACAAGATTACTTAAAATAAGTATTTAAATTTTATTGAATTAAAAAAAACCTGTTTGCTATTGAAATAAAGTCCACTTTATGTATACATGCATCTGTATTAAGAAAAATAGAATGTCAAGAGTGCACCTTTTAGGTGGTAGCCTGTTGTAAAAGTGTGAACCAGGGTTGTTAATTTTTAGTAAAATAAAATACAGTTCAAATCTCAAGTCTTTTATATTGTCATCTAATATACTTAAGATTTTGAATGCTGAACGCCTCTCTATCTTAATATGTTAATACAGCAAAATTCATTAAGGAACACTTAAAGAAAAAAGATAGTAATGTGAAACCAGCTGTCAAAAATATCTTTGTTTTGGAAAGTTGGTTCACAGGTAGTTTCAATGAGAACTTGAACTCAGAACAAAGCACTGAAGACCCAGTAAAGAGTTCAACCCAGTGCAGCATAGTTCTTTTCAAGTATTATATTGTTTTAATGGCATCTTGGAGCGGGAGCTTTAGCCCATTGAAATGTCGCTTAAAGGACAGGTTCTTCTGTCACTAGCTGGAGCTGTATGGATGAAATGATCACAATAGAGTGTTGTAATGCATTTTAAAAGTGTGAGAAATCAGTTTGTCTAGACTAAGAGTGTGCCTACAGGGAATAGGAATTTTAGAGCTTCTGTGCTCTTTAGGTGTCAAGTATGTGATAGATGCCAAGCCTTTTTATTCCATATCTTTGGCAACAGCTCAGCTACGCCACAGTACCTTACATATCTACAGCAAGCAAAACCAGTGATTTTATGTCAGGACAACTTGGGCTTCAGCAACCAGAAATTCATTGTCCTAACAACTGTCTGTTCAATTGCCAGCTTTTAAAAAGGGGAAGATATCAATAAATGATTGTTGGATTCCCAGAAGGCATGGAAACTCTAGCTATAATGAGTCTAAGTATGGAGAGCTAGCAACAACACCATGCAGATATTTTAGTTTGGGAAAGCAGGCAGAGTTTCATTTTCATTTTGAAAAGATTTTTATGGGATGAATCCTATATTATTAATGAAATAATCTTGATTTGAAGCCAGCTAAATGCCCAAGAAAACATGGCTTGAAGAGTTTTTCTGGGGTTTTGATGTTAATTTCATCCAGATGAACAAGTCTAGGCATTTCTTTACTATAGTTACCTCATGAATATAGTATTTTCTGGTTTTATCCCTCTTTTTAGATTGTGTTCTGTATGCACTGATGTGTAGTACTTTTATGATTATCTGCTGTGAAGGCTTCAAAAGAGGAAATTGCATATGTCCATAATGTTATTTAATGAAGTATCTTATTTTAATAGTTCCAGATAATTCTGGAAGAATTAAAAAACCGTGGAATCTCAAGCATAAAATTCATAATGGACTTAAGAGTTTCTGAGAATAGTAAAGGAAAAAAATAATTTTGAGCTATGTTGAAGTTTGCAAATATGAAAGTATTTTATGATAAAAACCCCAGAATTTTTGCATGTAGCAGATTATTTGAGAGGGGAAAAAGAACTATTTTGTGAATATTACTGCATTCTCACAATAGTCATATTTGTTCAATACAGAAGTAAATGGTAATATTTTAGCCTATTCCTATACATAGGCAAGCTGAAACATTGAGTCCCCACCAAACTTTATTGCAGATAAAACCCGCTTTTTGTTAAACAAAGCACTTTGCCTATTCGGATCAGAAAACTTTTAAGCAAATTCCTTCTAAAACTGTGGTTTAAGCTTCAGCAATGAGAAATGCCAGTCTGGCAGAAGGTATTTTACATATGTGTTGTAACATTCCAGTGGCTTGTCGTGCTTCTCTTTCATACCACTGCTGGACTGGAATTAAAAATAAGCATGACTTGGTTCTAATGGAAGTATTTATAATTGAATTATTAAGATATCTTTACAGGTTCTTGTGGTAGTGTGGGTAGAAATGTCAGAAGTTGGAAAACTAGTGTGAATGCTTATTTGTTGGCCCTACTGTTCTAATTGCAAATACAAGTCAAATGCTTTAAACTTCCTCCCCTCTGTAGCTATGAGGGACTGATCTCCCAAATTTTTTTTTCTGATGTAAAATGGAAACTGAAAACTGCCACATTCAGAGGATGGTCAGGTATCAAGTTGCCATCAAGTTGCCACAAAACAAAATGCCATAAAGTTAGTAGGCACAGTTACATAAAGTCATAGTGTTTTATTCAAACTTTTGTTTGCCTTTTAATTCAAGTCATGGTAATACTGCCAAGATGAGTTCTGTGTGCCCAAAGTTTTGCTGCACTTTCCTGGACTTTCACTAGCTTACTACTTGCTCCTGAAGAGACAGAAGGGGAGGGGAGGGCAGAGAGGGAGACCGAGGAGCTCCCACTGGCCTTTTAAATATGTAAGGCAAAGGAGCAGTTTAGCTTCCTTAGAGATGGATTTGATGTTTGATTTCACTTTTTACTAGTGTGAACTGACAGGTTAATTTTATATAATTACTGTTTAGTTTTTAGCGAGAATGTTCACTTTAATTATATCAGATGCTGCTGAGGGTAATTTTTCTCAGCAATTCTTGTGAGGTTTTTCCCTATCTTATTCTTTGTTAAAGTCCATTAATATTTTTAGGTTGGTTTTGTGATCCTTCAATTTTATCTATTGTTGGGTTTATGTCTGGAGGCCCTCAGCAAGGCTCATGCCTCTGTAATAGAGGGGGGCCTTCTATTACTGTGTATATGTTACAAGTCTTTTTCTTTGAAGGTTGGAATCTCTTGAATACTTAGTCCTCCACAAAAATACAGAAGAATGTTACCAGTATCAAATGTTCCTCTCTTGATCTTGAGTATCAGCAGAACTAACTCAAAAGCCTGGTAGTCATAGCTTGAACCATGCAGAGGGTGTCAATGTTATATAGTAACTAATGGCTAGAGAAATAAGAGAGCTGGATTATAGTACCTGTTCAGCAGTCTCAGGTAATCAGTGGAATACTGTGCAAAAGACATTACCTTCTACTTCTGCTTTCATGCTAAGCACAGCTTCTTAAGTCAGCATGGATGTTCATGTCTCTTAGTTACATACAGAGTTAAGCCCAAGGGAAGGCATTTACACTGCAGCACATATTTGGCTGACTACTATTTTGGTGAATAGTCCTGTTCACATGAAGTTTAGGCTCCTAATGGTAATGTAAGATTGTGGAGTTTGTCGATGCTTCAGTCTGTGCTCTAATATTTTCTTCTACGAAGAAATAAGAGTGTACACATTTCCACATTTGCTTTAGGTGATGGAGGTTGACAGAGTCCTGACTTTGCAGCTGTGGATGGAGAAGGATGGGAACAAATGTCCTGTCCCTCCTGTAGCACTAGGTGTTGTGTAGCTGGAAGATGAGTAGGCTCAGGTAATGAAATAAAATTCAGCCAGGGGAAGTAGGATGATAGTAGCCTCAACATCTATCAGCTTCACTTTTATTCAACTGAACTTGTAATATACTTTTCTGCTGCCTTTTTTTACATTTTTGTAGCTTTAAAAATAAAGCATGAAATTCTGTAAACATCCTCTTATGTAAACTATTTTTAACAAGTCCCATTATGTTTTTCTTAGGATATTACTGCTTTAACTGGTGTTCCAGATGAGCACATCAAAACCAGAAAAGTCCACATTTTTGTTCCAGCACGTAATGCAATGCAGTCAGGAGTTAACAATACAAAGAAATGGAAGATGGAATTTGATAACAGGGAACGCTGGGAGAACCCTTTAATGGGCTGGGCATCTACGTGAGTACTTAGTGAATTTGAAAGTACTTTTCTTCTGTATTCAGCTCTTACTGGTCATGTAAATTTGAAATCTTCTTTCTACCTGTAAATCTGATTGTGTTTTTACAGTACTTGAGTAAGTGGTTGAGTTTTTTTGTTGTATGATTAAAGATCTGTTAAGTTTAAAATCAGATTCTAGCTCACAGTGTCATCTGGAAGAGTTTAAAAAAGGTGTTAACAATGAGTAATTTCAACAATTACATTTGTGGTGATGTTACTGTATGGCATCAGCAGGGCCAGAAGGTTATTAGTTACCTAAAGCAATAAACCCTTGTCAGCTCTCACTTGCATCTTTTAAACTAAACAATGCTTAACTTCTGTATTTTTTTTTACAAACTTCTATTAATATCCTGAAGATCTAAAATGAAGAGTCATAAATAATTTTAAAAACACAAACCCAGCAATTGAAAATATTATACTGTTTGTTTAAATATTGCTAACAGTATTAAAAACTCTTAAATGCATAATAAAATCAGGGAAGTACTACTCTTACCTAAATACACGGTAATTTGAAGTTACTTAGATGCATCTAATTTTCAGTTATTTTTTTCTTATGTCTGTGCAATACCTACATTTCACAGTGTGGTTAGAATTCCTGTAAGCTGTGAGGACTATGCCACCAATACCTCTGACAGTATTGTAATTTTGATTTGAAGCTGTCTTCTTTGAGGCATATTCAGTATAGTTAATTATTATGCATAAACCAAGTTCAACCACTACAGATTGTTTTTTCAAACTTCAGAAAGGATAAAATGTGTATTGAAAATACATGATTGCAGTCATATTAGCACTTATGATCAAAGAATGCAGAATTCCATGAAAAACATTTAACCTTAAATATGAAATAACTTGAAGATGCATTTTTTGAGATTTATTGACATTCTAAATCCAGTTACAGAATTTTTTCTTTTTTTGTTTATAAAATAAATGTATCCAAAAATATTCAAAATAATTCTGAAATCAAGTGCTCCTGTTGTATTGATTTCTCATAAAATTTTTAGGAAACCCTACATGCATTTTTATTTTGGAGTAGGGAAAGGAATTTCTCATGTGTAGGCAGACTCCAGGTAGATAAAAGCAAGTGCTCCATTGAGAATTGAGACTGCTGGGTTAACAGTTTCATAAATTAGTTTGTATCCATTCATTTTTAAGATATTCTTTCAAAAACTATTAGTTGACACTCTGGTGTTACCATTCAACACACAAAAATACCTAAGAAGAGTTTCTTCTCTTGAGATTTAATTTCTGCAAAAAGCAATTCTTAGACATTTTTCCATTTACTTTTCAATAATATAATGGGATTAGTGGATTAGAGACCTTTAGGGTCTAAAGATTAAAGCCCTCTTTCCTCTGAACTTGATATACATATTCACCTCTTGATCTTTGCTATATTTTTGTCATGTTACAATCGTGTTTGGATTTTTTTTTTGTTGTATTTGTTGTTTCTTGGATACTGTGGCTTTTCTCAGTAAAAATGATCCATTTGTAGATCGAAGTAAAATGGACCCATGGCATTATTTTTTTAATTGGAAATTTCATTACAAGAATACCTACAGATAGTTCTTAAGAACACCTTTTAATACGAAGCTGTAAGCGAAGAAACATGGGAAGTGCATCCTTCTCATTGTGCAAAGATCTCATAAGAGAACAAAATATGGAATCCCAGTTTTTAGGGTCTGATGAAACAATTGAGACAGGCGTAGGAAGTCTACCCTGGTTACTAGTACCTATCAGGGCATCCTCCTGGACATCCTGAACTCCAGTTTGCTCATATAGATAGTTCTTTTACGGGAAGAAATCAGAAATACATTTAGATGGAAACAGAGATGATTCCACATGAAAACAGAACAAATAATTTCTGCACAATCCTCATTTCACAACTGCCTCTGTCCTGGAAGTTTTTGCCAAATTTGCAGTAGTGAACAGGCACTGGTCCCTCACCACACTTCAGACTTAAAGCTTTTTGTTTCCACTTAATAGTGTTGAGAAGATTTTCCCAAACCAAATAATGAAAGAGAATAATGGTTAACAAAAGTTGTCACAGCATTGCAGTATACTTGGGCACTTGATTCTTCACTGATCGTGTTATGAACAAATTCTTAGTACGTAATTCTTCTGATACTGCCTTTATAAGAGAAATCTTCAAGTGTCTTAAGAGAGCCTATCACAGTGGCTTGCAAAAGTGTAATTTCTTTTATTGTATTTTTGTTTGTTGTGGGGTTTTGAGGTTTGGGGGCTTTTTTGTTTTTGTTTGCGTTTTTTTATTATTTTATTGGGGAATATATTGAACATATAGTGAATTCCATTTTTCCATGTGAACATCAGATAAAATTACGCTGTTGTCTTTGCTGGGAGCTAGATACCCCCCTCTTCCCCTCCCACTCTGCCAATCACAAGCTTTGTCCTTTATTGTAGAGAGCTCAGTGCATCTTCAGTTGCTTTTTCTCTTCATCTATCCTTCTAGCTTCAAAGGGAGAACAGTTGAGAGGCGTCTCCTTCAATAGTTTGTTGCAATTTGGTCTTGTCTTCCTAGTTGTCTCCCAGACTCATGGAGGGTGTTGTCTCAGGGAAGCTTTATCTAATGTTTGTGTTGCTACAACCAGTATATCATTTTCTCATTTCTTAAAAAGGTAGAACCCTTCTTTTTTGTTGTTTTTGGGGTTTTTGTCCATTCTTTGTCACTGTTCTTTTAAAGCAGAAAAAAAAAGGCATTTTAGTGTTTTAACTGACATTTTAATTTGTTTCAAAAACCTTTTTGATGCCTGATTCCTTTCAAAAGTGCAGTTGAAGAATAGTTGGTCATCTAAAACTAACCACTCTGTATTTAGTTAGCTAGCAGTTTGCATTTTAGCGCTTCACTTTTGGTGATGGTGTGTGATCTATGTACTGAAATAATTTGTGGAGGTCATGTGACCTTAGCCGAAGCAGAACTTGCAACAAATTATGTACTTTTTAGTATCTGATTAGTTCCTGCTTTGCTCCCTTCAGTATTTTGCTCTTTTCAATTTGAGATTATTCTTCCCCTAGCTGCTCTACAGATTCTTCGTCTCTTTGAAATGTTCATAATTACCTTAAGTCTCCTGAACTTCCAAAAAGAGCTTTAAAATTAAAAAATATTGTGGCAGAGCACTTACTGTAACCTCAGCAAGTCTTTGGATATATTTGTCTAATAAAAAACATAAATAATTTTTGCAAGTAGTTGTGAGGGAAGTTTAATGGACTGAGAGAGTGAAACAAGACTGTGCAGAAAATAAGTGTTGATCCTGGAAATAATTAAAAATAAAGGGATTTTGAATGGTTTGTGAGCTTCTGTATTATAGAGAGTTGCATAATACAGCATTTGACTAACATTTGAGGTACAGACATAATTATCTGCTATTTCAAATACGCCTAAAATTTGACATCTGATTTCTTACAGAGCTGATCCTTTATCCAACATGGTTCTTACTTTCTCTACTAAAGAAGATGCCATTGCCTTTGCTGAAAAAAATGGTATGTATTGTGTGTACTGGGTATGACGGATTCATCCTTCCATAGGCAATCTTGATCTCAAAGTATTAACAACAGAAAAAGTACCTTTCCTCTATTCCACAGGATTGGTAGACCCACTAGCATTCTGCATGAGGAGAAGGAAAGTGGGAAGGGGACGTATTTCGAAGGGTGCTGAAAGTGTTGAATCTAGACCATCCACTTTCTAGAAAAGTGTTCCAGCCTGTTAGGGAAACTAATGCTCATGAATGATCATTAGAAACACTAAAACTATTACCAAGTAAGCATGTTAGACTTCAGTTTTGGCTGTGTTGCAGTGTTAGATCTATTGTAGAAGGAACCTGTGAGGATGATCAAGTCCAGCTCACTGCTCCTCACAGAACTACGTGGGAGTAAACCATATGGCTAAGAGCATCATCCAGTTGCACCTTGAACTCTGACAAGGCTTAGTGTCCTAGTCACTTTTCTGGGGAGCCTGTTCTAGTGACCAGCCACTCTTTCAGTGAACAGTCTTTGGCTGACATCAAGTCTGAATTTCCCCAGACACAGCTTCATTTAGTTCTTCGTGTCCTGTTGCTGGTCACCAGGGAGAGATTAGCACACCTGCTGGTCCGCTCCCCATGAGGAAGTTGTGGATTGAGGATGTTATGCCTAACTCTTCCCAGCACTAAAGTCTAAACACTTACTTCTGGTGATTTTCATATTTGAGAAAAAGACAGTAGAAAAGCCAGTATCATTGCTTAATACTTTTCAGCTATTAAGGTATCAGAAAGATATTTCTTGAACAATTCAGCCTATAAGGGAAAAAAATAATATAATGAGCTGCTTATGTCATCTCTTTGCAGATGTTATATTTTGTCCTTTCAGAATGCAGATTGTAAAATACATTTGTTCAGTATAGAAAGTTTAGGCCTTCACTGAGTTAGAAATTACCCTGTTGTGTATGAAATCTACAAAAATTCTACCAACTAAACCAAGGTTATGACTTGATATTAATATTAGTAGTACAGTATTCACTTAGCTTGAACTCTTAATTTTACCATCATTGAGATGTACTCTTCTGTAGATACTGGCTTGTTGAAATTATTATTTAACTTTATTAATGCATATTATATGTACATAATATTTTCTGTACTGATATCTTCAGTATCAGATGTAGCTGGAAATACAATTTTTACAGTATTTAGTTCTGCCTTTAGAAAGAAATTAGAAATTTAGACACACATCTACACTGGAACTCAGCTTCTTAACGGAGATATTAAGACACATCTAAGCCTGTGAATACAGATACTTAGCTCCCTGTTCTTCCTTTATTAACCACCCAAATTTTTCATTACAAAATTTCTTAGGAACCCTAAGTTTAATTTCTGCAAATTCTAGATATTGCATGTTATTTTGATACGATTGGTAAACTTAAAAGTTCTTTCTCATCTAAGAACTTCAGGAACATAAGGCAACCTATCCTTCTGCCGTCCCCATCCGACATGTTTCCTAATGTTGGGATAACAGCACTGATTGCAGTAACTGGAGAGAGTGCTGTCCGAAATACTGCGGCTGAGGATGGTCTGAGGTCAAGACATGAAAGAAACACTTTGAACTGGATGAAATTAACTTTTGCCTGTTAACCTAAATTCTTTGTCCTGTCTGACATCACTGAGGCAGTGGTTTAAAAACATACAACAGAAGTAAAGAAGATGAAGAGTTTTTCTACTCACAGTACCCTTTAGTCAAGTGGTGAGGGTTGTTCTACCAGTGACAATGAAATCTGCTTTCTGTCTACTTGATTTGTGTGGTGGGGATAGCAAGAATAGCTTCTCCCCCCATTGTAGTATTTTTATAAAATACTATAGCAGAGACCTCTGCTCTCTGTCATGAGCAACTCAATGTGCCTGATTGAAGAAGTCTGTTCCAAATTGTGAAACCTAATCACACATGGCTGACCTTGGAATCGTAACTACGCTTATGAATTTTGGATGGCTGCGTCAGTCCAAGTCATTGTGCTGGCAGTTGTGAATCTCTTCTGGAGACACTCGGCCCTTCTCCATGTAGTGTATAAAAAGGTGAAGCAATACCTTGGGGCTGCAGATTCCATACCAGCAGCCAAGTGCCTCAGTGTTAGGTGTTACAATGTTGAATGTTACAATACCAAAGTCTGTCTCTGGATCTAGCTCTAGATGTTTACTCAAGCTTATATTTTTAATCACATCAGGAGACAAAGCCAGTGTTATCACAGATGGAAAGAATATGTTTTTAAAATCTATTCAGTATTTCTTACGGAGAATAGTTAAGTTGGAAATTAACACTGATTGAGACTAATAAACAGGATGAAAATATTAGTGCAATGTTTGTGAATACACAAAAGAGGAAGTGACATGACAATTTGTGTATCTTACAGAACATTCTGATCTGTAGATATATCTTGTTTGCCCTATGAACACCTTAAATACAAAAGTTTAAATATATGTTAAACATATTAGGGCTTTCAAGTTTTGGGTTTAAAACTAGGGAAGAAAAGTACTGTCTTATGAGTAGCATTTAAAACTGCATATTTAACCACTTCTAGTTTCAACTCAAGTATCTCTTCTTTGAGTGAAATATTGCAGCTAAAGAGACCAAACTTTGGAATATTGAGTGCTGCCCTGGCAACTTTCCAGGCACCTGGAGGCTGCAGCCAATTTGCATTTTGATTTACATAAACACTAATGTCTCCACCTCCTCTTTTCTGACATTTTTAAGCATTTTTCTTGCTAACTATCACATAATTTACTTGTCTTCTATCACTTCATTCCCTTTTCTTTTACTCCTAATTTTTTCTGTTCTTATGAAAATGTTAAGTATTAAACTCCTTTCTAATGTTGAAATTTTTTCTTTGCTTTTTTTTTTTTTTTGGTCTTCCCACCCTTCTTTTTTTTCTAGCTTTACAAGATCTCCATTCTTTTCCAGCCTTTGGGGTTGAACTTTGGCATGCTATTTTTTTTAATGTTTTCTTATCTTTTTCATTTCCTATGCCAACAGTGCTTCTCTGATGCTGTGGAGTTGTGGAGCCATGAACTTGCAGGACAGTGTTCCCTGTAGAGGTTTCTACAGGTGACTGTCAGGCTTTTTCCATTTCACTGTAGAATGGTGAAGTCTTAGCAACTGTGAGAGAATGGACATTTGTCACATTTATGGCAT
>JAWWMP010000093.1:53626096-53637432 GCA_035047865.1 Dendrocincla tyrannina | reverse complement strand
TTTGCATCCCCCTTTCCAGACACTTTTTCTCCAAGTTCCTTGCAATGAATTCTGTTCTGTTCTGTGTATGCTTGTTTACACCAATTCAGTTATAAGCCACAGAAACACAAAACAGAAACAACACTTTAGCTGTCTTCTGAAGGCTCAGAATGGCCCTAGTCTTTTAGCTCAGTCAAATGGAAATGCTGAAAGTAAAGTCTCCCATGTCTGTTGCTGACTACAGATAACAGTATCTACTTTGCAGTGTAAGACTCCCTACAAAATATGGGTGCATACCTCCAAATACTTTGATATATTTCGCTTAGTTCTGTTGTGATAAAATGACATTTGCAGGATACCTAGTTATTTTGAAGATTGGCAGCATTCATAATTCCCATTAACAATTTCTTTATTATAAAAAAGGCTCTGTGATTCTTAAATTCTTAAAATCATGATGCTGTAGTGGAACTTAAAGGCTGTCATGAAACTAAAAGCACAGCTTCAGATTACTAGAAGAATATTCTTTAACTGGGAAATTTGTTGGATAATATAAAACAAATCAGACTATTAATGGATACTGTGAAATGGAAAATGTTACCTACCCGTGTCTCTGAAGTTTTTTCATGTGGGGAAATGAGAAGCTAATTTGGACCGCTTTTGCCTGTAATTTCACACCAGGAATTTGTATAGTTTTGTTTTACCAGATACGGTTATCTGACTGTGGTTACTGGAGATGCCAACATATTTTGTTATTCCAGAAAGAAAAAAAAGGTGCAAATAACAAACCCTGAAATAACCTAAGAAGATAAGTTTTAGACATTTAGTATGGTAGGGTTTTGTATATCTGGTAAGGCAATTTGCTTTGATAAGTCCTTTTTCTCATTCCTACATTCTGTGAGGGATTTAGATTTAATTGGTGCTTGATTAATACTGGAGTATTATCTGCTGTAGTATATCACCAACATCACAAGACTGTGAATACAGCAACTTAATAGCAAAAAAGAAAAAAAAGGACAAATAATTTTGAAATGGTATTAGAATGTAGATTTCAATGGATGTAAAATAGTGATTCTTCATACCCACATTGATCATGAGGGAAAGTGGAAAGGTCCCTATCATGAACGCTTTCTGCACAGAAAATGTGAATTAACACCTTACTGGACAAGTTGATTAAAATAAATACAACAGTCAGGCAGTAGTCTTGTGAGAGTCCTGGAGAAATTAAACTTTGAAACTATGTGACTGTTATTTATGGCATAAGCGTTTTGCTCAAAACTCTCATGAATAGCAGGTGACAAGTTTTGGTTTTTTGATTTAGTGGGTTGTCTGTCTTTCTTCCCCATATCTCCAAGATCTCTATAAATAGTGGTGTGAACAGATATAAAAATGATGCATCAATTTGGCTATTTTAGGTATTACTTATTCTCACATTCGTCATTGGAGCTGGTGATTATGGGGACAGGGTAATTCAAGTAGCCCATTTGGATTCATGGAGGGCTTTCAGAAAGGTCTCTTACAAAAAGTTACATAAGACGGCAACAGCACACTTAAAGACACATAGCTTTTGTTAGAGGAGCAAATCTGTAGTGTGGAGTAGAGTGAACTGAGGATTAGTATGAGTGGCCTCTAAAATTACAAGTAATCCAGAGAATAGTGTGTAATTATTCACTGTATCTTAAACAGTGAATAGGTAGATCGACAAATTCAGCTTAAAAACAAATCAGTACATTTTCATATAGCAGATTTTGAAATTCATTGGCAACTTTTTGACTACCAAAACTAACTTTGCACTTGCTGAAATTCCACATAAGAAATTCATGCAGTAGCAGTTTGCATTAAATATGAAATAGTATCCTGTTCAGGAAAATCCCTGAGCTAAAAACTGGTGACAGCTGGGAAACGGTATTCTTGGAGTATCCCTGATTTTATGCTCTTTCTTTGTCAGTCACTATCAGCCATGGCCAAAGCTGGTCAGTATCCTGATCTGGCACAGAATGGTTGGTCTTTGTACTATATGCCAATATGGCATTCCAACACTGCATGCTATTGTGTTTTGTCAGTGTTTTCTGATAACTAAATGCATCCTTTATAATGAAAGGGCCACAAACAATTTCCACTTTGAAACTCAGGGAGATTTTTTGCTGACCATCATCATCTTCAGCGATCATCAGGGTTTTTTTAAACAGGTTATCATACTTGGATACCTGTATGTGACTAAATGCCACAGATTCAAAATTATTCTCTTAATACTTCAGAAATATTTAAATGAATGTATGTGTACAGTTTACCTCCTAAAACATCCTGTTAAACAGTGGTTTGACTGGATAAATAACTACAATTTTTCTTAAAAATATACCACTAAGAAGAAGTGAAGAAAACTGTTTATTCTGGTATTATGCCTATAAATACTGAAAGATATTTTAATTTTGATGTTATTAGGTAGAGAAGATGAGAAAATTCTTATCATGTCTATCAAGTAAAGCAGTTGTTTTTTGGCATGCGTTGGTTGTCTGTTACAGGAATATGTATGCAAAGTTGTAATCAGTCTGCTGAGATGATTTCTCTAATTGAATGCAAGCTTGTCATTGATGCCTTCCTTAACCAGCTAATGGGAGTAAAACATCAAACTGAGAAGTACTGTAAATTTAAAACCAGGACACACTGCAAACAGTCCCGAATAAATTCTCTGCTTATTACAGCACCTTTTTTGCATCAGTTCTTGAATGCTTCATTGTTTTCGTTTACATGTGATCCACTGTTGTTGTCAAATAGGTGTTTTGTCAAAATTAGAAGCTGCTTAAAATTGAAATTTATTTTTGCTTTCTTACCCTTTCCCTCACCTGGCCACTTTTATTGCTTCACTTGGGATGTCTGCACAATGCTTGAAAAAATATTTTGGAATAACACATGACTGCGGAGACGCTGCAGTTACAGTGTCCTTTACACTGCACACAGTCTTATTCATTACTCTCTTGAATGGGTCATTCGTGTTTTAGCTTTCTGATGGTGCATTTTCTCTCGCTTTTGGGCAAGACAGTCTTCCAGTTTATGGTTGGGGTGTGGATAGTAAAGTTCCTTTACCAGTCAACACCCTAAAGTATAGCCTTCAGGTATATAAATTACCCAGTTACTAGAACAGACATAAAATCTCATTTATAAGAGACAAAGGAGCTTCACAGAGGCATCGTGAATGAACTGTTAAATAAGTGGTTTTTAATTTCTACTTTAATGATCCTTCGTTTGCAACTGCTCTTTGCAGTAAATGCATAAAACAGAACTTTGGAGCAAAAGGTACATTTGCCTCAACAGGAAGTAAAGAACCACAGCACTGAGAATGCACAGTAACTAGATTCCACAGGCTTCACTTGTGCAGGTGTAATAACTATGTAAGTAAAATTATTTAAACAAAATTATCTTAAATAACGACTATAAAAAAGAAAAACCTGCCATTGTGAATATAATCCAAATTTTAAAACTAACAATAAGTTGGAAACAACTTTGCTGCAGCCCATCACTGTAACTTGGAGTAAAACTGCAAAAGGCAGCATCTTATTATATTTTAAAATAAGGTGATGTGAGAATTACCCACCTATCCCCAGTGCGGATATATACACTTAAACTGGGTTTCTTTAGTAGCTGGTGGATTTTGATTCATTTAGCCAGTGTAGCAATCTGAAGAGGTGAGACGCACAGAACTTTAGAAATACCTTTTTTTTCTATTGCTGTGGGTGTGATGTGAATGAATGCTAAAAGTACATATCTCAGAGACTGAGCAAGTTTTTGGAGGAAAAAACATCCTAAGAATTATTAAACGCACAGCAGCCACTTTCAGCACAAATGGCTGAAGGCCGTTGGAATAAGCAAGGGAACAGGGCTCAGCAGGCATCCCTACAAACGTAGACTGCTGTCTACATCTGCTCCTCTTCAGAAACCAGACCTGGGCTAGACAGAGCCACTGTAACCACCTCATGTTCTTATAACCACTTACGTTACTGTAAACAGACCAGTTAAACAACTGCCATCTCCACAGTAAACACCTGAAGTTCAATCATCAATACCACTTGTCATGTCTCAGAGATAATTAATTTCTGATGAATTAAATATCATCTGAGTGGTGATGAAACTGTTGGATTTGTATCTCTCTGTCTGAAGCTCCTTGCTTTGCACAGCATCAGATTGAATTACATATATATTTTTATTATTATCTCAATTTCCTTCAGGTTTTTACCCCTCCTGCTTTAGAAATGATGGCTGAGGCATCCACTACTGTTAGAAGGAATGGCTAAGAAATGGGGGTGTTTTGCCCTTTCTTTTACCTCCAGACTATATCAAAGTCCTATATATGTCTCAAGAATCCACATGCTCTCTGAAGGAGGCATAGATGCTTCAAGTGAGTGCAACAGAGAAGTGGAGAGAGTTATGTGTACTCAATTCTCTTGATATGACCTCAAAAATAGCGTACTCACTTCACATTAGTGCCTGTCTTTGGATTAAGAAGCACAGGAAAGAGAAATTGCAGACCCTGTCTTTGAAATTAAAGCTTTATTTTCCTGAAGAGATGAAGAATACCATGGAAGATAATACAGGGATTTAATTTCAGGAGGGACAGATGACTTACTTTACTACCTGAAATATTTTGAAAGAATGTGCTGAGATAATTTTTAGGTTCCCCTCTGCCTCCTTTCTATATACTGGAAAGCAGGTTATGAGGAAAAGCGGGAAACAAATACAACTACCACTTCTTTTGCTGATTTTTACATGTTGGAACAGGGTAGAAAATAATCAGCACCTGGCTCCACCACCCACCAATCACAGAGTGCACCTTAGGAAATTGTCTCAATACCAGGTTTCACTTCTTGCCTCTTTTTCCCACACTACATGATGGCTTATCTTCAAAGCATTCCCATTTCACTATCTTCAGACAATTCTGCTTTGCAGGTGGAGAGCAGCTTTTTGTTTTTCCTCAACTTTGATCATTACCATATGGTCTTTCTTACGTGCTCAGGGTCTCTTTCCAGGATCACGATTCATTTTTCTCTTGCTGGACAATTTTTTTGACCAGTTCTCTATACGAAAAAACAACTTAAAGTGATGTGATTCTTGGAAGTATTTTGGATTCCAGACAGAAACAGTTGTATGGTGCCAGGGACATAGATCCGTGGCCTGGCCTGAGGATGAATGTTATCAGGTAGGAGGTCTTATCTCAGAGGAATGTTAACCTAAGACGCAAATATCCATAATAGAAAACAAATGGTGTCACAGAAACAAAAATCCAGTTCTTACTGGCGCCTGTTGGGCCTTTTATTCTTTTCCATAGGCATTGCCTTAAAGATTCGCAGTCAGTCTTTGAGTGATGTGGTTATGTTTGCTCCATCCTGGTGCTATATTTTCTGGAGTTTGGAATTTCTTTTTTGGCCAGTAGGCTCAGCATCCCACATCTGTGCACTTAAATGACCTTCACCATCTCTTGAGGGCATAAAGTGGCAGAGTGTAGCCAACTGTCTCATCTGTGATTAGAATTGCTAGTCATGTCTAGGTGCTTAACTCTTTGTAGTGTATTACTAATCTAGTAGCTCGCTAGCTAAAAAAGGGTTTATATTTAGGCTTTTTTTTTTTTTTTTTCATTTACCTATTACAGCCCTGGTGTTCAATTTGTCAGTAACATAAAAAGTTCTCTGAATCTTGGCAACTTGGACATATTCTTCAAAAAATTAGGTAATATTGGGAAATGTTGAGTTGTTGAAATCATTGTGATTTGTGGGACAATTCTAGCTGAAGTAAACATTAGTTTTGAAATATTTTGCAGCCCAGGCATGATTTCATATCAAAACCACTGAACTTGCATGAGAGTAGTCAGTAGCAGGAAAAGTACAAGGTCTGAGAAAGTGCAGTCAAGGGTGTGGCATGTGCTGCTGCCACATCCTAGGTGAACTCCCTAACTGTTAGGCTAAGGAATTCCTCTTTTTTGTTGACCCAACTAATACGCAGTTATCTGCACAAAACAGGACTGCTCCAAAGAAGTCCCTGAAGCAAGGATTCAAGATACTGATAGGATACTCATCTCGTACAGGAATGTCCCAGGCCCAAATGTCTGATTTGCAGCCAGAACTTCAGTCCAAACCTTCGGTCTCCTAGGTAGCTGCTGTGACTATTACTTGCTCTAGTTTATTTCTCTTGCTCATTTTCTGTTTTTCTTTGCAAGGAACTTCAAAAGCTCTAGGTTTTATTTCCAGGCAAGGTCCTCAGGGATAATATTTCCCCACCCACTTCTTATTAACTTAGAGTGTCTTCTTTGCCAGATCACAGACAAAATGTGCTGCCTCACAATTCTCTGCCAAATTTTGTCTTAGAATGAAAAAGTAATCCAATTTCTCATACAAAATTTTCAAACTTTGGTTTTCAGAGCATCAAAGGGAATCAGTAAAACTTACTTCAATTTTAGAAAAATCCCTGGGCAATAATAACCCTGAATCTGGGAGTGCTTTGTTATGTCACATTGGGTGCATCCATTTCTCTTGAAACCGGATTTTACCTTTGTTATGTTCAAGAATTTCTGCCCTGGCATCCTGGTTCAGAAACTAAAACATTCTAGCATATCTGGTAGAACGATCCTGTTGCAGTATATGTAAGGCTGTTCTCACAACCTTCACCTGCAGTGATGCTGATAAAAAGAATTAGCAATCTTATGTTCATCCAGATAAGCTCTGCTGCAGTTTCCCTGAGACCTGGGGAGTCTGAGCAAGTACCAGGTTTCTAACTTGGCAGCAATTCAGCTTCTTACATTCTCAAAAAATTTACTTTGAGTGCGCTGGAGTTATTGAAGCCTCCATTTCTAGAATCACAGGTGCGATGAACAAGGACTGGATTTTGACTCCTTTTGTTTCTTAAACTGTGTGACTATTAACGTTTGATACGTTATGAGATTTTTAATTGTGCTTCTTGGAAACAAATAGAAATCCACCTTATCTTAATCCCAAATCAAAATTTCTCATTAGAGTAGTTGTAGCTTTCCATGTCAATTTTATAGTAACTTCGTTACTATAAAAAAACCCCACCTTTATTTCTCATGTGAAGACAGGCTGAGAGAGTTGGGGCCATTCAGTCTGCAGAAGAGAAGGCTTCAGGGAGACCTTAGAGCAGCCTTTCAGTACCTAAAGGGAGCCTACAAGAGAGCTGATGAGAGACTTTTCACAGAGGCATATAGTGTTTGGGCAAGAAGGAATGGCTTCAAACTGACAGAGGGTAGATTTAGACTGAATATTAGGAAGAAATTATTGTGAGGGTACTAAGACACTGGATGGTGCTTTGAGCAACCTGGTCTAGTGAAAGGTGTACCATCAGGGCTGCAACTAGATGATCTTTAAGGACCCTTCTAACGCAAACCATTCTATGGTTAGAACATTTTACAATGACTTGCATCTTACTAAAACATTGCCAGCCTGGTTAAGGTGAATAGCTTTGTTGAAAGAGTGAAAGAACAAACCATTTTGCAAGCAGTGCTGCAGATTTTCTCCCAGAATGAATCCCTATGGATTGCTAACTCAAATACTGTACATTAAGAGATAGTGAAATGAGAACCTTCTCCCCAGTCAGATAAAGATTTACTTCATAAAATCTTCTGCAACTTCTTTTGGAAATATTCCCATCTTTGGAGTATGCACTATTCCACCTGTTTATGTATTTATGAAATGCTTCTCCCTGCGGGACAAGTCTGGGTTGTATGCTTATTTTGATAAAGTGGTACTTTAATCTGCAGACAGTAAGTAATTACCTACTGCCAATGAAGCTATGTCCAAAAGTAAAATACATTATACCTTTTCTCTCTCATTTCAACTTCCACAAATTAACTGTTCATTGTATTGTATGCATGTATGCTGTACTCTGCTATTACAAAGTTTTTAACATAAGTGAAGGAAGCATCTGGGACTCCATTTAAGACCATCTCATAGCTCATGATTAAGTATTCTGACTATGAATTTATGCCATATGTGCAACAGGTGAAGATTTACTGCACAAATAGGTGTTATAAAACAGCAGTCATAGGAGAAGGAACAGTGCGGTCTCCTTTGAGTGAGTGTTTAGGTATTTCACTGTTCATACCTTGCATATGCTAATCCAGTGATAGGAAGAGATGCTTACCATCTAGCTAAATAAAGATTGAAATTCTGTTTTAATCCAATAATCTTATGTTCAAATGTTTCCCTGAGGGCATCCAACTGGTTTGATGTCTGCATACTGTTAACCAGCCAGCATTGGGTATTCTTTCTACATCTCATCCCATTTTATCCACAACTGAGCTGTAATTCCAAGTAGATGCTACTCAATAACAAATAAGGATACATAGATTCTTCTTTTCAGGAATTTCTGCTCAATCCTGCTCAGGGAATGAATATCACGATACCTACAGCAGGGTTGTTCATGGAGGTTTTCCAAGACTGATCCTTTCTTGAATAACAGATCTATTCTGGTCACTCAGTACGTTTAACAGAAAATTCATAATACATTGCAAAGCATTTTTAGCTCTTGAATTTCTTATGTTCAAGGGAAAAGAGGGTTTCTGGGTGCTGTGCATGTGGCAGCACCATCAAGGTGCAGATGAACACATGGAATGAACTGGGTTAGTAGAAGTTATTGTTCCTCCTCCAAAAACAGCTCACTCGTCAAAAATCTAATGTAGAACTAGAGGTTGACTCTATACATGTGAAAGCAATGAAAGAAGTGGTCTGTAGTCTCCAAGTGACAAGACTAAGAGGTGGTGACTGACATCTTACAAAGCTAAGCAAGGTCCCTACTGTAGGTTGTCCAATCTCATATTGCTTTCGGAATGGTTCAAAAAAATAATGATAGGTAAGTTGCAGAGATGCTTTTTATGACATCTGGCATAGAAGGCTCTGACTCTAACATCACATTTTCAGCATCATTCTCCAGAATCTTCCTGTGTTGACAACATGCCTATGTGATGGAGTTAGAATGGAAACCTAGATGAGGTGACTATTATATTCCTTCATCCCCAAAAGCTCAAGCTTACTCTTCTTAGCTGATGAACTGGTGAAGAAAAGTATATGAGATTTTAGTACAAAAGCATACATTGCCTTCATAAAAAAATAAAAAATAAATCACTTAACTGCAAACTGCACAGGTAAAGGACATATGGACCAGTTCCCTGTGTTTAATGTCCTTAGGGCATCAAACATTTTCCAGTTAGTCACAGAGGTTCAACAACTGTTTGGGGAACTTAAATACTAAGAAACAGAGGTCTTCGAGGGACCTGGAATAAATCAGAGCCAACCACAGATAGATATTCCACTGCTGTCTGCAAAAATATCTGCTCTGACTCAGATTCGGTGTAAAGACAAAAAAAAACCCCATAAAACAAACCTGATTATAATGGAGGATAATATGTGAGAGTGAAATAGGAAAAATTAAACACATCCACTGTTGTCCCAACCATGGTCTTAGCAATAGGACATTTTTGAAAAGAAACTGCCTAACGGATCCTAGAAAGTAAGCACTGCCTAACCCTATGTAAAAAGGCAGAAAACTGAAAAAACTGTTTATTATGAATACGCTGTGTTTGGTGACAGGAATTGCTGTGACTACAGGTCTGACAATCAAGGTCCTCTTAAGCAATTGAACAGAAGCAAGTAAGTTTTTTTTGCAGTATCATGAAAATACTAGTAAGTTCTGCCCCAATATCCCATCTCTTTCTGTGGCCATTTTCTGATGCTTCAAAGGGAAGTAACCCTGTATTCCTTCATTCCCAAAAGCCAAATTATGCACTGAGGGCAAATGTAAATCCGGCCCCTGCAGGTAAACAGCTGGCAGGATTAAAGTATTTAAAATATGGTGCAAAAAAGATATATGGAAATGCAGTCTCCTTTCAAGCCTCTGTAACAGATACAAGAAATTAACCACTTAAAGATAAAAATCACAAGTTTTAACTTTCAACAGCAGAATCGTTTCTGTCAATCAAATCCCACTTACACATTTGGGAGTTGCTAGCATTAAACTTTTTATTCCTTGTGGTCCTTATTTCAAATACCACTCCAGAACGATTCGTCTCTGAAATTCCATTCTTATTTCCAGACTAGTTTTATTTATAACCAGTTCATACACCTTTCAACTTATGTGGTTTAACCAATATTCCCTCTCTGGTAAGGGCTTTCTGAATTCAAGAACCTAATCAGATTCGTTTTTAGCCTTTGATTACAATGTAACACATCAAATTCTTTCTTTAATCTCCTCTCAGGCCAGTGGCTTATCATTTGCCAAATCGTTTTGGTATCTATTGCTTTGATTCCTTTTATCCGTAAATCATGCCCAATGCAAAGCCAAAATATTACTCAAAATAGGAATAGAAATTAGTTTCTCTCCATTAGAGCTGATTATGCCCTGGAAATGGATGAAATGTGTTTCTGCCACCAAGTGCAGTTAACCCAAACCAGCATTTGATAATGTAAGTATGAGAGATCACAGCCTAGGAATTTTCTCAGAAGTAGAAAATGTTATAAATTTGGCAATGACTTGCAAATCAGATTCTGAAGTGGGCAGTCTGGAATGCCAGTCTGGTCAATCTATCAAATGAAGACACTGAAAACTTTCAGAAAAACACTAGAAAAAATAAACTACTCTTCCAATTTTTATTGCTGTTTTCAAGGAAATAATTTGTAACTCATTAACAAGTTGCAGTGAAACATGGAATTGATTGAGTCATTTTTAAGTGCTTCCTGATGCTTCTGAAATACTTTGGGTTTAGCAATTTTATTTCAATATGTGAGACATGTCCATTCATCTAAGCTAGAACAAAATTACATAAATAAATCTTTAAACTGATAGATATTTAGAGCATTGAAAGTACAGAGGGTAAATCTCCATTTTCACTTTCTGTGTTGATTTGGTATTTTTTTCAAAGCAAATTCTATCATAAATTGGCCTAAAATGTTGTCGCCTCTCTCTACAAACTTCTACAAACTTTTATCTCTATAAATTTCAAAACAACAAGGAGAATGTCAACTGAATATAGCCAATAAATAACAAATGGATGTTGTTTTCTTGCTAGAACAATGGTGCCTATGGTGGTGATTAGCCTGCTAGTATTTACCTTCCATTTGCAACACAGTTTGCCAATCTGATGATTATTTGTGTGTAGTCACAAATAAGACAGATGAAGGAGAAAGGGAAGTTATTCATCAAGACTGCAAACTGCAATGTGACAGTGGTCAATGTATATCAGGATTGCAACTGTTGAAACAAATGCTGATTTGCTAAGCCCAAATTGTTTAGGAAAGACAATGTGTTAAAATATTCCTTTGATAGCTTTACTGTTCTTTTCCTTATTTAAGAACTGAAGAAAGATG
>JAWWMP010000093.1:53605817-53615998 GCA_035047865.1 Dendrocincla tyrannina | reverse complement strand
CTCATGCTATAAATCTGAATGTCTCCCTTTTTGTTAGTGAAACTTAATTTGCAGTTATACTAGTGGTGCATCACAAAGCTGATGTAGCTTTTCAAGTCTGCAGTCAGCAACACAAGCAAAACACTGACAGTGAGTGAACAGGAATTTAACATTTGAAATTTTTAAGCATGTGAAAATTTAGGTGTGCTTTGTTGCCACACAAATTAGGTACTGTCTTGTGATAGACAATTGTCTTAAATAGATGCACTGAGCCAATTTATTGTGGGATGTATCTATCATAAAATTCCAATTTTTTCTCTTTTCAAAAAACAAAGTAATCACTGTTAAGTCTGAAAAGTTTGAACTCTGTCACACCACCTTCTAAGTAAGGAATAATATCTCAGATTAAACGTCAGCATCATTATTGTATTTCAACTTGCATCTAAAATACAGGTTAGGGTAGGAGACGACTGTGTCTTCAGCAATTATGTAGACCAGTTCAGTGCAGTGGGGGAAATAGCTGTTTTCTGTGCAGGGGTTTTTATAATATATTTCCTCAGATCTAAGTGGCTCTTTATAGGAACAGAGTGTGTTTTTACATAAATAGTTATTACAAGTTGGGGGAATAGCAGCCACTTGACTATTGGTTTTTTTTTTTTCATTCAACTAATTTCTATGCCCTTTGTAGGAAGGCAAAAGATATAAACTGAGTGATAATCACTAAAGTGAACACATCATTAAAGTCTGATATTATATTCATTAATATTTTTTTATTAGGGGACTCCTCAGACACCTTCTTGTTTTTAAGTGAGCAGCTCTTATTTTCTGATTGTTTCTGTTTCAGCTGCATGGGGGTGCTAACACCATAATCTCACTGTGAGTGTATAATTTCTGCCAATATTTTAAAAAAATTTTCTTTTTTTTAAAATTTAAAAAATTTTGTTGAAAAAAATTAAAATAGTACCAACTTCATAAAGTCCAAATGCTGCTTTTGTGTGTGTGTGTGTGTGTTTGGCTAATGACTGTGTTTTAATAAATGAAGCATAATTATATATTTAGATATAAAAACATATCAATATATGTTTTCTCATACTGATATTCTAAAGTTTAGATTAATTCTCCACTTTAAGTTTGTTCCATACTTTTCTCAGTATTAAACTCCTAACAAACTTCACAGAAAGGTAAAAAGATCAACCAAACCTAGTTATTATAATTTATAGGAAATGGATCCTTTATCAAGTATATGCTCAGTTTACAGGATTCAGGAATGAACAAAGAAACACAAATCAAAAAGAGGCTCTTAGCACTTTTCAGCAATATTGTGAAAAACAAGCAGTGTGACATCCTAGAAACTAAAGGGTCTTCACATCATTTCCCTTCCCCCTCCCTGAGAAGGATGACATTTGCATTGTTAAAACAGTACACAGGACTTTAAAAACATTTACTAAATGTTGTTGACGAGTCCTAAACAAAACTTTTTCTGCCAACGTTGTCCAGCCAAATTTATATTCTATTTGTCAGAATAAATCTTAATCTTACTATATTTGGCTTTGTTTGCTAAACTTGTTTGAGATTTTTGAAAGCACCGATCAAACTCTACACACATATTCAACAGTTAAGTTCATAAGACCTGACAGAAATTATGATGAGCATGTGCACAACTGCTTACATAACCCAGGTCTTACAAGTAAAACAACCTGAAACAAGCTAGAGCTTCTATTCTTTTTAAGGATTAGGACTAGAAAATCTCTGCTAATTATGTGCATACCCTTTCTCTGTACAATTTATCATTTGTTAATATCACTCCAAAGTTTTGTCAGAGTTGGAGGTGTAGCCAAATTTTAGGTAATTTATGCAAAACAGGTCTACAGTTTGTTGTCACATTTGGCCATAAAATGGAATTTCTTATCTAGAGATTCTTAGTGCAACACCTTGCAACTATGCTTTGATTTGCAGCCTTGCTTAAAGTTCTTGAAATCATGGGTCACTAACACTATACACCACTGCATTCCCTGTGAGTCCTCTTTCCTGCTTCTGAGATGCAGTGTTTGAGGCTACTTCCTAGCATGATCCAGGCACAGTGTCTTGTAAGGAGGGTCAATGTTCAGGGAATCGCCATTGGTGTGTGCAAATGTACACACAAACACGTGTGCAAATGTACACACAAACACGTGACAAACCAGAGAAAGTTTTGTTTTCTTTTGCTGCTATCCCTCATGAAGATGCAGTCACAAACCAGGAATGCTTAGATGAGCAACACTGGTGGTAAGCTTTAAGGACAGACAAAACAAAGTCTGATCTGTTTAGACTTCTATACTACTACAGAGAAACAAGAGACTTCCAAGGCTGAGTTAGGCTTCACAGTGACACAGCCAAGGGCAACAGAGTTGTTGTCTGGAATTATATTTTCAGATGGAAAGGAGCTTCCACATGCTCCTCACAGCCCCTGTGCAGGCTCAGTCCACTGCCCAGAAAAGGCATGATATCCTGACAATAGATGTTTACTTATTTACTGTAAAAAACCCACAAACATATTTCTTTCTACTCCACAGTCTTGGTTGAAACCCATCTGTTAAAAGTTAATCTCAAACCCCTAAAGGCTGATCAATCTAAAGGTAAAACTCGTACTGTTGTAAACACCCTCTTGCTATTATTCTGAGCTTGAAACTGCAGAACTGAGATGATCTTCAGGATCCTGTCCTTTCCCTTCAACTCCAATTTCATTACGTCATAGTAAGATGAGAAGAAGACAAAGTGATTGTGGTGCATGAGCTATTTTTTTTCCTAATACTAATGTGTAGTTATGAAGACAAAGGCCTACTCATGGTGCTTCACAAAGTTAAGACAATGTTGTAGTCAATAAAAAGTTTTCTCAAAATTTCTTAGTTACAAGAATTCCACAAGAGAAACTTTCCTTTTGCAAAATGTGACTAAATTCCATTTTACCAGTCTCTAGACATTTTTCATGGGCCCAAAGTATTCTTTTTCCATGTGCTCCATCCTCATAAATCTTATAAATATTTATTTCAATTAAATAGTTTAAAATGTGTCAGTTGTTTTCAGCTGTTCCAAAACAAAGTGTTGTTCCCTAATATTAAAAACAAAAACACCCAAACAAACCAACAAAAGCCACCCCAAAACAAAACAAACAAACAAAACCAACAAGAACAAACACAAAACACACCAAAAAAAACCCAAACAAAAAAAAAAAGAAAAAGGAAAGGTAGCTTTACAAGTCTAGATGGCTAAGGATTCATGTTGGAGCCAAGACATGGCATCACACAGACATGGGCGGACAACAGGGTCTCAAACAGGACTTGAAGCTGAGGAAACCCCTCAGCACTCTGTCCTCTAGAGCTCCTCATGGTTCCTGTGTGAAAGAAAACAGCACATCCCAAGCATTGGACAGGAACCAGGAGCTGAGGGAAAGTTTTTGGCACATTTGACCCTCATTCAGCGGGAGAGAAGGCAACACTAATGCAACATCTCATTTCTTCTAAGCAGGGGATTGACAGTCCGTGTAGGAGATCCAGCAGCTTGCTGAAGTGGCGCAGTGACTGGAGGTTTGGGGAAAAACTGCTGTGGCCCATTGGTGTAATTGCTAAGATGAAGCATGGGCAAGTGTGGGCTGATCAGAGGAAAGAGTAAAACCTGGGAAGTGTCAGGAGTGGGCTCAAGCAGAAAAGCTGTGCATCATCAAGTAGCTCCCAAGCTTTTGCAACACAAGCCAAAATATCACTTGGTTCCATACATGTGAGATAGCTCTGAGGCAATTAACAGGCTTCCACACACAAGTATCTATGTAGATATTAAAAAAAAAATAAAGAAACCAAATGTAATTGCCCTAAGAGTTAATGTTTTGTGTCAAGATTTGGGTGAAGGAGTAAGATGACCAGGAGTTGGCAACACTTGACTTTCACAAAACCACCCCCCTGCCCCTTGACTCCTAAGGGAGGGATTTTTTCTGTCATGCTTTCAAAGGGGCACAGCCTATACCTCAGGTCTTGGCTTCCACCATGTTGTTTTGGAAACCTAACTTAAACTTCCTTTCTGTTGAGCAAAGCAGGGGTCTTGCAGGCAGTTTCAGAAGACCTTGCCCAGGTCCCATAGCTCCTTTCAAGGCGCAGCATGTGTTCTGATATGCTTGGATCTCTGCTCCCTGGCCACAGGCTACACTCAGATGGTTGCTTTCCAACCCCCTGCTGCCTGACTCCATGGAGGAGTAGAGGGAGCCTGTCTTGTAATTCAATTACCTCTTCCCCATGGGGAAAGGAGAGGAGGAAAGAGCAAGTCAGAAGACAGAAAACAAAAAGTTGAGCAACTGCCTGCAGCAAAATAGGGAATTCCACAAGGTAATGCCGAATTTGGTGGCACCCTGATGAAACGCCAAATTACGTAGCTGTTGCCTCACTGAGCACAGGGGCCCTGAGCCTGGGGGAACAGGATTAAGATAAATTGGATCAATTCACACAAGTTAGAGGCATTGTTTCAGAACAATTGTTTCTTATTGGAGGCAAACACCTACCAGCGCAATTGATTACACCATATATTTTTAAGTTCTTCAAAACTAAAAGGTTTTTTTTTTTGTTTTCTCTACTGAACAAAATTGTAAATTCCATTGCTATGACATACATGGAGCTATTTTAACAAATCATTGCAGCAAATAAACTATTGCCAGGCATTTAGTGGATTATTGATGATACAGTACATTTAATTAGCCTGTTCACTTTACTGAGGCCAACCAACAGTTAACCATATCTTGTTTAATTTTTAAATCTTTAACTTATTGACCTCCTTCTCCTCCCCTCTCTCACTCTTATTTTTATATATAAAATATATATTTTATATATGTACACAGATATACATTTACTACACCCATCTTTTTCACATTAGATTAATTTTACTGATAGATCGGTCCACAGTCCAGACAGAGTGAGCTGCAATGCTTTTCATTTTGGTTCAAAAATCCCACACCCTGCAGAGCTGTGATGCAGTGAAAACTCACAGCGCTGGATCCAGTTTTCTGGAGTGTTGCCATGTTAATGCTGTAATCACCAGCTTTGTGCCCCATGAGGTATAGTCCCTTCTGCAGTGTGGAGCCAGCATGAATTTCAAATTCTGTGGTGTGACCAGTATGAGACAAATGTTCTGATGCACATCAAATTAGGGGAACGAGCCAGGGATGATCCTGTTCTTACCTCAGACACTACTAAAACAGAACGCTGCAACTTCAGGCTCTAAGATGTTATATGAAAAGTCATTTGTCTGTCTTAGCCAGTGGGAAAAGAGCTTCCCACTGCTCAAGGGCACCTTCCCCAAAGTAGGAGGCAGTGTCATGTCAGAGGCTAGATTCAGGAGCAGGTTTTATAATGAAGCTCTTTTCAGTACTGTGAAAGCACATGAGCTGCAGCCCTACCTGAGAGGAGATGAAGGGCAGAATAAAGTGTATGAGTCTTATGCTTAATACCTGATATTCAACACATGTGAAAAGATCAGTTCCCTCGTTTCTCTTATAAACATTGGTCAAAAGATTCTTAATCTAAGGCAGGTAGAAGCCCATTGCTCAACATTTTTGTAGTGTAATAAAAAGCACTGATTATTCTTTTCTGAATCCCTGAGAGATCCTAGAGCTACCTGCTTGATGAAGTACCTCTTTTCCTTTACTTCACTGCACAGTTTTCACAACCAGCTTTATCCACTTTTTTTCATGGTTCATGGCATTTTACCTTCCAGGAGCAGAAGTAAGCACTCTGGGATCCCCACTGATGAGACTGGTTCTTCTGGTAATCTGCTAAAGCTTGTGGTTATCCTGTTTCAGAAGACAATGAAAATCACGGTTGTTTATATCAGCCTTTAATTAAATCTTACAGCAACCACTAGAGTTTATTATTTTAAGGTAGTTGCCTAAATTAGAGTCCTAGGTTTATCTCTGTTCTCATTACTATTCAATATCCTAAAGATGTTGTGAGAAGACACTATTCTTGCTCTCATACCTTCCCATATTCCCTCCCTGATGCTCATGTTTTGTCCATCTCAGCTTCCACTGTTTCAGCAGCCCCACAACGACTTTTTGTTTTCTGACTAGAGAAAATTTGTTACTCCCAGAACATATGATTACAGCCAACTTCTAGGTGCCTGAAAAGGTGTTCTGGAATGGCTTTGCTGGCAAATGCATAACTTTAGTTGGTGAGGGCAAGATATGAAATCCCCATTACACTTTCCTATTTTCTGTCTCAAATGCTGGAATAACATCAGGTCTTGCAGAACAGAATTTCTTTTCTCTCCCCTTTTCCTGAGTTTGCAGCATAGTCTGGAAGGGCAGCTGCCTGGTATTTCAAACTGAGCATACTCAGCTGGCTGTTCAGCAGGATTTGCTGGACAAAGTCATGCAGGAGCAGCAGCATGGCACAGAAAGCACTGATGAGCCCTGTGATAAAATAGAGACAGAGGAAGTCTGTCCACTTGTCTTCTGTTTTCTCACTGATATGCTTCCCTTGCTTCTATCTTTCTTCTGCTGTCTCTTTCCTCCTCCTTCTCCTCTTCTCACCATTCTCATCTACTCTTTTCCACACCCTCTATTCCCACCTATATACTCTATGTCCTTTTCCCACATCTCCCAGAGTTACTGTGTGTGGGGAGCAGCAAATACATGGATTTCATGTGCAGTCCCTCACATCAAGCATCTGGTGCCAAAGCAAATGTCTGGTTAAAATGCTGGGCTGGCTTTGGACTGCTGAGTGCTATGCGATGGGTTAAGAACTGCTGGATGTTCAGCTGGGGCTTGTCAGCAGCACCCAGGACACCTCTGCCCTCCCCAGTTCACCATGCCTCCCATAGTTATTACCTATGCCACATGGAGAGGGCAGGTTCTTACCTTCCAGCGTGGGGACAGGGAATGTTGCCAGCTTCTCTTCCCATGGTCTGGGCTTTTAGAGGGCACCTTTGATTATTTGTTTGATAAAAAGCTGTTTTGTTCAGTTATTTTTGCCAGTGTTTTACTTTTTTCCTGCCTAGTAGAAAAACTAATCAGAAGAAAAAATAATATCAGTTTACATATATTCTTCACTCATTTTGTTCAGGCATACACAGTGTTTCAGACCACTTTTATTATCAAGATTATTATTGATAATACATTAATTGTCTAATGATCCCACCAGGGTTTCTAGGATTTTTGATTCTACAAAGCATGCCTCAATTTCCCACTGCAGGACTATTTCACAGGCTGATTAGAAAGCAGGGTCTGCTCTTCAAACTGTTGTTTCTTAATTAGCTTGGTATTCAGACAAATTAAATTAATGAACTTAAGCCTGACACACTGATTTATTTTCAGAAGCACGGTCTCACTTTGTAATTTTGTTTGAGGAGACTGTGATTCCCGCTTAGTTTTATTTGCCATGTTCCAGACAGAGGTCATATAAAAATAGTGACATGTATAAAAAGATGTTTTTTCTTCAACCCATTATTCTTAATTACGCACATCCTTGAACCATCCTTTTTCTCCTCAATATTTACAACAGTTTGTGCATTGTTATCATCTCTCCTAACAGTTTGTGCATTGTTATCATCTCTCCTAAGAGTCTTGTAGTTGAGCTCCACATGACTAACTCCCCCAGTCTTTGTGGCAGGGAGGAGCGGTGGAGATTGCAATTGTTGTCTATCCACTGGCAGCCTGACAGATGAAACAATCCCCACACAAGGCTCACTATCAGCCGGCTCCTCGCGTCACCTGGCAGCAAACTGGCCGTCTCTGAGAGCTCGGTGTACTAGAAACTTCACCGTGGCAGCACGAGATGGTCTCAGGCCAGATTCCTCTGCTCCTGACTTCCCTCCTGGTCTCAGTTCAGCGGTTTTACAGCTAACTAATTTTACAAGTGTCTTTCACTGATTGCACACATGCAGTTGCACACTGGGGTGGGTCAGAGAACTCATCTGGCTGAAAAGCAATGTGGAAAAAGGACACTGGTGCAAAAGTGGGGGAGAAAGGCGAAGTACTCCACAGAGTAAACTGGGGAAGGGCATGTGCTAGCCAGAGGGGATCAGCCTCTGCTTAAAGTCACCTGATGGGTGGCTGCCCTCCTCCTGCAAGAAGTCTTCCCCCAGTGCCAGTCCATGTGGTTGGGGAAGCATTCTTCTGACTTCTAAAGTGGAAAGAAAATGGCACTTCCACAATAAGATATGTATTTAGTCTTTAATTTCACAATAGAGGTAGCTCAGGTAAAAAACCGACTGCATACACTACAGGGACAGTTCTGTAAGAGCAACTCCCCACAGAGGCCACACAGTTCTTTTGCCATGTTCAGCATGGATTTTGGTCTATAGAAAGCACACTTGTTTAGAGAGAGGATATTTAGGCATTTCCATTCACTTACATCAGGACAGACCTAGCAATCTAAAGCCCATTAGTTCCAATTCTAATGGCTCAAAGTGAGCATATATTGAGTCCATTAATAATACAAAGATTTCCAAGAAAAACAGGGAGAAAAGCTTTATGAAAAAAAACCCAGTCCTAAAACCTCCTAAAGAATCTAATCATGATAGGGTGAGAAAAGAATGTGGCTGTGGATTGATGGATGATGTGCAGATATTTTTTGTTAAGAGACTTATGAAACAAGTAGAAAGTCCAGATGTTTCAGAGACACTAAATAGTTCAGTATTTCTGAAATGGGTGTTGTCAAGGGAGAAAGTTAACACTGAGATGCCCAGATAGGTTATGTCTTCCACTTGGCTTTATCAGTTGATCTAGCTGAAGTTTTCTTCTATTAAGAAAACCTTTTGAGCTTCATCGAAGGTGCTCTTTTGAGTTTATTTCAACATACCACATGAGGCTGACACTTGTAAAAAAATTGAATACCAGTGTAGGACCTGATTGTTGCTCCACACGACCAGGGTAGCAGTGCAAATGGCATGATTGTGGGCTGGTGTAATCTTCAGTCCAGTTTTATCTGTACTGCAGAAGCCCAGAGCCTGGACATTTCACTGAAAGACAATGAAATTAACTCTATACTCACACATTTTTAACTTAAAAGGTCACCTCCTGTACCCCTCCCAATTCTGAAGAGCTTTGCACTTAGTAAATTCAGCTTGAAAACAGACGTTATTCTGCACTTTTATGATCCCGATCTCTTGTTTTCCATTGCCAATAGCTCTGTTCTTTTTCTGTTATTATGTATCTTCAGATTCAAAGAAGCTCTAGGTCACTCAGACTCATATTACTGAGTGGCTTAAAAGGCAAGCTTTAAAAGACCCCAGCTCTGATTTGTGATTTGATCTGCTAATGCTTATAGCTCTTCAATACTCTGACAACACCTAGGTCAGCCACAGCTTTGCAATAGATTTGCCTTGATATTTTATTTTGGTAGATTTTCAAACAGAGATCAAATCTTGGTCCAGTTAAACCAGTGGCTTCCCTAGTAGCAGCACACCTGGCAGGGTCTTCTGTAGTCTGCAGAAAGTTTTCTCCATCACTGCTGGGGTTTGGCTGCTGGTTCACTGTTCCTCTCAGCAGGCCCTTACTGCTTGGTGCCAGGATTTTCATCTGCAGTCTCTGGGCTGTCCTTCCACCAGCTCCACAGGGATGAAGGAACAATTTTGCTTTCCAGAAAGTACTGTGTCCTTCACAGATGTTTATAGGAATCTTTTTTTAAACTTCCCACCAATTAATCTTAGGCAACTTTTATTCTTGCCCTGATAGGCATTGCATATTTTCACTTTCTGCCCTCTCTGGGAAAAGGGTTTTCAGACCCAACCATCCTTAGAAACTTTTGTACATGCATTAGTGAACGCACTTCCCATGGCTTGGAAGATGCAGATATACTCTTTCCCTTGAAAAAAAATTTCTTCCATGGCTTTTCAGGCTCTGTGCTTTTATGCCTCAGCACCTGCTTCTAGAGGCTGTTCCCCCAGTTTACTACAGCATGTTCCCTATCCTCATTCACATCTTAAGGAATCACAATTCCTGAGGATAAAAACTTTGTATACTGCAAGACTGATAGATTATGCTTTCCCCTTAGTATCTGCCTTTCCCCAAAAAAATGTTAATTAATTTATGAACACAAAGCAACATAAGTTTACACTGTCTAAGGTAGACTGGCACTTTTTTTGCTCCTTGACCTCTATAGAAGAAAAATATTCTGAGAAATAGAATTTAATTTAAATTTTAAGCTTTCTACCTATTTTTAAAAATATTTTAATAATTCCTGATG
>JAWWMP010000093.1:53423576-53435040 GCA_035047865.1 Dendrocincla tyrannina | reverse complement strand
ATTAGAGGAAGTACCATTAAAAATTCTTCAAGTTTTAATCAATGAGAGCCTCTTGGAAGGCAGAACAGGTTTTGCCTCAATCAAAATCTGCATGAGTTAGCTCTGAGAACCTTCAGCCACTAAAAAAACGTCACGCTCCAAAACAGGCATTTCATATTTCTCCTCTCTCCAGATGCAGGTTTGGATTTTTTTTCTGGCTATATATCTACCATCTACCACATTGTTTCTCAGCTGTCACCTATCTGTTTGCTGATGAAGATTCCATTGTCTATTTCGTTCATTTATCACTGCAAAATCAGAACTGTCAAATTTGTTCTTCCTGAGCATGCATGAATCAAGGACTACACAGCCTTTAAACTGTCTTGAAGAGAAACCAGGTACCCTGCTTCCAGTGCCCGTATGTTTGGGGAGCACTACTCATTTTGAGATAGGGATTCTCAGCAGACAGGTAAAGGAACAGATCATACAGAGCAGTGAGTTGACTACAGGTAGAAGCTGTTTTCATGTGCTTGCACTGTTAAAAAAAGTGAACAAAACCAACCAACCAAAAAAAAAGCAAAACCACAAAAATCCACACAAAAACCACATAAACAGGATGTTTTTAATAAGTATTGACCAATACCTATTCATCTTCTTGAGTTAGGTGGGAAAAAAACCCCCAATGAATGGTTAAGAATATTCTGTAGATGAATTCTGGACACACTTAGAGATTAAGCTGCCATTGAAAAGTCATGGGTGAATTTTAACTTTTTTTATGTGGAAATGAAACCTGGCAAGAACCAGCTTTGTTTTTTGTGAAAACGCAGATTATTGTGGCCTTGCTGACTAAACAGTCTGCCATACAGCTATGCAGACTCATGGGTATGCCAGTGTCTTGCCCTGTGATGCTGACAGCACAAACCAAAAAGTTTCTCCTGGCGAAACAACCACTTTTTATCAATTAAGGGGCATAAAACACTTCCAATCCACAAGAGTATATCATTATGCCAGATTATTTTCTTTTGTGGAAAAGCTCTACTTGTAGCCTCAGAACTGCTGAAAACCTTTTAAGGGGGTTCACATTTTTCTCCTTTGAGTAGATGCAGCATCCTCTCAGCTCTAGGAACTGAACACTTTTAAAAAGAGTGAAAGCCCTCAGACTGAAACTTTTCCATGCAGTCCATTTCCCAATGATACTGCTTTTATATATAGAGTGTGATAAGTGTCTGTTTCTTTCAGATAATTATCACACAACAGTTCCATAAAAATTCTTGTAATTTAAAAATGTAATGTTACTTCAGAATATACCTGATGCTGATGAAATATGATCACAAATCCAAGCAGAAATCAACTTAACATGCTGTTCAGATAACTGAGCACAGCTCTGGGGTGCTTAGTTCTTCACTTGATTTAATGCATAGTTGTGGGAGATTTAACACACGTTCTAAGGAGGTTGCAGACACCTCAGTAAGAACTGACTCATTGCTTCTTACAGGAACAAAAATTTTACCATTTATTCTTGATCAGCATAAATCTTGCCAAGCTGGGAAACTCCTTTTTGCTGGCTAGAGAGAAAAAAATCACTGAGGACGAGGGAGAATTGCCATAATGATGAGAGTCTATCAGACAAACATAAGCAATCTGTAGCTGGTAGCATAATTCAGAGTGAAGCAATGAATAAAAACAGGCTTAAGAAATGGAAGACAGTTGTCTTCTAGAAACTAAGACATATGATTAGTTGTAAAAGCAGAACACTGGCTTTAACTCAACTTTTTTAAGTATTTTTAATTTTTTGCATTCACTTTCCTAAGGAATGACAGATTACTAAAGAATTGTAATAAAGAACTGGGAGCTAGGATTCTGTAATATAAAGGTATGACGAGGGATAAACTTCTACAGTAAAACTTCAGCAACTGCCAATTACGTACATATCATTAGATCAGTATTTTTGAAACGCAGGAATGTGAGAAGAGATGCACACAGTTTTATTCACATCATAGACACTTTTCACTGAAAAGGAAACTATCACAGCTTACATGTAATTCCTCAAAGCAATTTATAACAATGAAAAGATACAAGGCATAGAATATTAAGGATGAAGGAGTGCAGCACACTTGGACTACTGGGGAATAAAATCACAAAGTGTAGTATTTCAGAAGAAACCAACTGCTCCAAAACATGTCAAAAATTACAGTAACTGAAAAAGCACTGGAAGGATTTTATTTTCCTAGATATGCACTAATTTAGGCCTCTTTATTTGAAGAAATGTAAAAAATAGTCATGCGTCCTCATCCTTGCAAGAAATTATTAAGATCATGTTATTGAGATTATTGCTACAAAACCATACAATCACAAATTATGGCTTAAAGAGATCAGCACTTAATCAGGAAGAAATGGCAGTCTCTAAAAGGAGGGAAATAGAGATACTTGAAGAGAAAACATATTTCAGAACAAATGTCTTATCATAAACATTCATGAAACTAAGACACATTAAACTTTGGTGCACTGCACACAATTATTATCTCATACCTAAATAAATCATCATGCATGTAGATGAACTTTTACTTGAGAGATTTGCAGAGCAGAGACAAGAACAAGGTGCTGGTGTACCACTGTAATCGAAACACTACCTCTGCAGACCACGAAGAAGTAAAAACTCTGCCCCAAACCCCACAGCTCAACAGAGTAAGAGCTAGTTATGGAACATAAGCTCTACATACAACTTTGGACAACGCTGCTTGACCTTGTACAGATGAGCAGGAAGTACCCGGGACTTTCTGGATAGATACTGAACAGAAGGAATTAAAAGAGGACATCCTTCAAGACTCCAGTCACTTCCACCTCTGCAGGTCAAGAAAAAGACCAGAATTTGAAATAGTTACTGCAAAAGAATGTTTTTTATGCATTTTTTTATACAAGCAGTTTATAAAGCCTATATAAATGAGAAAAATGTGTTGTTTACATTTCTCTGGCAAAAGGCAAAGCTTCTGGTGCCTAAAGAACAATATGAGCCCTCACGTCTCCTGGGGAAGGAGAAGCACCTGCGAATTGTGCCAGGTCATTATCCTCAACTGATGTATGGGAAGGAAATCAAACTAAAAAATATGGAGAACCATACTCAAAAAGCATAAGCCTGACCATTCTTCAAGACTCACCAGTCAGGCAGAATACTGAAGCAGAAATTCTCCTGCCACTATTAACTACCCTGATCAAATCCGAAAATTTGTCAACAGCTACTGTTTTCCTATTGAATTTTCCAAGTTCCTTACTCCAGGAAATTAAAAAAATCTCAGATGTTTCAAGCATCAAGTACACTCTCTAAACTCAGAAATATTTTGATGGGAAAGAACAGAATAAACAGGCCTTCAGTTCAAAATGAAGTAAAACACAAGAAGTGAACATATGCTGTCTCAAGTAATTTTCCTAAAAACTTCTATAAGATCTTTGAATATTATGAGGTAAATTGTGATTTCAAAACCTATTTGTACTATTTATTATGCCTAAATTTTTAAACTGACAAACTAGCAGTCAGCTGGGTTATTTTTTAACTTTATTCTTGGAAACAAGTCAGCAAATTTCATTAATGCTATTTTTAAATGTACCTAATCTCACAAAGTTGAGGATAATGTTAGCCCAAACAGTAAAATTCAGCCAAAGAGCAGAAAAAAATCCCCCTATGAATACTAGCAGGAAGGCGAAAAAACATGTTGCTATTAATGTATTACTTCTGGTGAAATACCACTGGAGCTCAATGTGATCCAAGACAGTGCAATATGTGTGCAAAACAGAAAAGAATGTAAGTTCCATACACCAAAGAGAAATAATAATTTTATGGATTTTTTTTTTAAATTATTCAGTTCACATTTGGAATTAAGTTTTGGGACTGATTAAATATATATGTATTTCAAAAGAAAAGAGTCCTTCAACATGGAAACATGGTATAATGCAAATTACAGTGCTAGCTTTTCTTCTTAAAGGCAACAAAAAGTATGAGAATACGGTTGTGATGTCCATCAAGCACATGGGAACCAGAGTAATTTAATGTAGTTTATTGTAAGAGTATGCAACTGAGCTGAGAAGTCTCATATTTGACTCATGTCCAGAAACAGGAATCAAAATGAGCTATTAAGCTGTAGTCTAAATGTTTGAAGATTTTTCATCTGGGGACATTATACAGCCTTAAATGGTAAAAACAGTTAAGTCCTATCCCAATAAAAATCCTTAGAAAAATAATCTTCTGCAAATAAGATGAAGATAAAGTTCCAACAGACCGTAAATTGATTTAGAAAAATCACACTGACAGCAACAACTACCCCATTCAATAGTATGAAACCAGGTAAATACTTTTGCACTAAGCATACATGTGAAGTCCATTGTAAAAACATTAAAACCTATTTGGACGTCCAGGCACACTGAAGTATTTTAATGACAAATATATCATGACTCTTCTTTCTGCTGTCTACTGCTTTTCTCTTCTGCTAAGCCTTACATTCCACCCTAATAGCAATATATTTTCTACTCCAATCAACTTCACTATTCAGTGGTATTTCCTAAAAAAATTTTTCTTCTGTGTCAGATGAACATAGAAGAAATTCCTTCAGGGACAGCTTGATATACCACAGATGCCAGTTGTAATAATACTGAAACAAGAAATTAAGAATTTCCTTAGTGAACCTATCAATATAGAAAATGTTGTAAAGTACACATTTTTTAGCAAAATTTAACTGTATCAAGCATATGACTTGGACTTCTTTCCATAATTTTGAATCAATGTAGATTCAGAATGATCAGAAGTCATGCTGTGTGAAAAACTGACTGCGATAAAAATAAACTGAAAAACTCTACACAAGCAGCGTGATGGTATTGCACTATTACACGATCACAAATATTTCATTTGGCAAATTAAAGAAGCTCACATGTGGAATTTTAGGATAGGGAAGTCCTTTTCATACTATTCTGGTTAAAAATAATTTGGTGGTACCTGACTAGACAAACTGTGACAAAAAAAAAGTCACTTTGCAGGTGCCACACAGGATCTTATTAAGGCTAAAGAAAAACATATTATTTCCTTAAGAAGCTGCTGAACTTCTATCAACAATTAAACACTACATTACATCAAACTGAACATAACAAATAGCTGTATGAATTTGCAGTGTGACTCAAATCATCAGTGCGCTCACACAATTCTGTGCTTCCCACATTTTCAGGAATTAGACCTGCAAGTTTCCCCATTTTTACACATGTTCAAAGAATTTAACATTATTAGACTGTCATAAATGACTTAAGATTTTTGGCAGGCCATCTGCTGTAATAGCTTTGAATTTCCCTTAAGTGCATTTTGTGGATGACTTATTTTAACAAGAATTAACACTACCTTGTGGCTCAGACAAAATCTAAACTCTTAAATCCTTTGCATCACTAATATGCCAAGTGAAGGTCAGTGTTATATATGTGTTATTT
This sequence comes from Dendrocincla tyrannina, assembly GCA_035047865.1. Lineage (NCBI taxonomy): Eukaryota > Metazoa > Chordata > Aves > Passeriformes > Dendrocolaptidae > Dendrocincla > Dendrocincla tyrannina. The sequence goes on along the minus strand of JAWWMP010000093.1, from coordinate 53,429,601 downwards.
GCTTAAGGTAGATTAAGATGCATGACATGTTACATATATTGGACGTTCTTTTGATCTTAACTTGAAATTATTAATCCTTCCAAAGCAGAGTGAGACCATCTCCGTATACTTGGACTATGTACTCTGTATCTCTGGGCAGCAGTCAGAACTCTAGGAAATTTTCAAATAAATGCTTTTCCAGTCATATTACAGTCAAAAAATTAAGGAAGATTTCTCATGCTTACCATTCCACAAATTTCAAATAAATTTGAAAAGTCATAGTAATCCTATTCTGCATTCTGAATTCCTGCAATATTTATTAATTTCAGTGTAAGAACCACCATGAGTGGAAGACCAATTGGTTCATAATGTTCCCTGTGTTGGCTGTACTCTAGATCTACTTTGTTACCGTAGTACATAGGAGAATTTAATCAATCTTTCCAGAAAGGATCTCAGCAACTAGAGAGCTATTTCAGTGGTTCGTTAGCTAGTTATTAAAAACATACTTTATCACTGATATCTTAGGACAGTGAAAACAAAAACCAGATTGCAAGGATTTGTTTTTAAAGAATTTGATGTCATCATTTTTGCCATTTTAAATTGATACTGAAAACAAATATTACCAAAGAAAGCAAACATCCCATGCTTTCTAGATTTCTCCATTGACCACACAAAGGGAACAATATTGCTCTAACACTACAAAACCCTTCTCTTATAATACAGACATGAGATGATATGATTTAAAAAATGAAAGAACAAAACTGATTTTCTGTTCTGTCAAAGGGAGAAATCTCAGTTTACAGTTTCACAACCATGTTTTCCCTTCAAGAAACTACTGACATAGTGATCCTGGAGTTTTCAACTGCTTTATACTGTAAATCAGGTGGCAGAAATGTCAGCCATATCCTTCAGCATTTCATACTCATTAGCATGGGCATTCTCCACACTGTGAGTGAATGAGCACGTGACTTTTTTCACTCTCAACACATGGAACTTGAAGCAGGCTGGAAAGTTTCACTCAGAAACCTGAGCATCTGAAAGTCCTAGAGATATTCAACATTATGACAGTGAAGACTCCTGTAGTATTCCACTGGATTGTCACACATCATTAGCAATTACACTTGGGTCTTTCCGAGCTGAGACAAAATCCAAATAATTTCTCATTTCAGGGGTTTTTTTAATTCATGGATCTGCAGGAAGAGACTTTGGAATATGGTATCAAGTTCCAACTGGTTTTTCTGTATTTTCACATAGACTAATAATAGTACTTATTTTATCAGTGCTTAGTTCACTACAGTCAATGCTTCCATACAAAACACCTGAAGGAGTGTTTCAGTATTGAAAAGCCCAGTTATGTTTATAGCAGGTTAAGCTCTACTGCGTGGTAAAGGTCAAGATTTCATTTTCAGTATCAAAACACGATACACATATGTATGGCCTATAAAAACCAACAGACGAAAAAGAGAACTTTCCCTACAGTGTAGTCTCATTCCTTCAGGTGGATTTGTTTGTTTGCTGTTTGGAGAGGGAGTGAGAGGGAGAATTCTTTTTGTTTTTTACTTTTGCAATTGCCAGTTTTAGACTCTGGGAGACTACAGCTTCCAAATCAGACACTGAAAGAACTGACACACCCAAAAAGTCGAGTAGCAATTTGGTTTGGCTTTTTTAATTGGGAATTACTTGGAGTACCCCTGGATGCTTACATAGTAACAGTAGCTAAAAACTCTTGCCATCTTTGGCTGTGGATGAGACTGCACCCTTTCTCCAGGAACGCAGATTCAAGCATAGTTATCCATGTATTCATCACCCCTAGGCTGAATATCACGCTGGCGCTACAGCCCAGGGATGAGGCATTCCAAGTGAATCAACAGGCACCCTGTCCTGCGAAGCCGCACGTGGGGATTGCTCACCCGCGCCAGGGCAGCCTGCTGGTCTGTTAGCAGATTCTTTCCAAGATCTGGTGCTTGATTTCATGCTAACGTGTGGGAGTGGATCCATTTCTCCACGAATTTCTGTGATGATGGCAGTTGAGAGATCACTGGTGTGGGCCAAATCAGGGGAGGGAGGCTCATTTCCACCGCAGCTGACTTCAGCAGCGAAATACTTGTGGTGGTGTCTCAACCGCAAGGCAATTATTAGTTCAGCAAAATTTCCTTTGCGATAGCATTGTAATTATAGCAATGGTTTCAATGCCCACAAAGAGAAAACGTAAAGCAATATTTCACTAGGCACTCATATCAGATTACCATGCATTTTGAGCATGCATGCCTGCAACATTTTTGTCTTAGCACAAAAGAGTATTTAAGAAGTTGCACAGAGGGCTTACGAAAAATGCAACAAATGCTGCTTTGCACAGAAATAAGAGCAGGGTGGAGCCAAAAAATTGCAACAGATTTCCTTTACCCAATTCTGTTCTTTGTCAGTTGGAAGGTAATTAATACAACAGAGGTAAAATAAATAAGTAGATAAATCAAGGCAACGACCATTCCACAGTTTAGATTCCCCATGTCTTCCCTATTCCAGCAACTCCTAGTTTTCTGTTCTAATAGAGAAGCTATTCATTTCAGTTAACAATACTTTTTGTTAGTCAAGCCTTGTATTAAAAACAGGTTCTGGTGTTGATGCTAGGTTTTAATAGTGGCTATTCTTATGCAGCTCTGCACAACACGAATGCTATCGTACTGCTGCAGAAAAGTAACTACCTAAGGCACAAGCTGCAGAAAGCAATCATTGTAGATACTGTGCAGTAAAGCAAAAGCTCCAGTGCATCTGGACCAGGGAGAAGAAGAGAACATAATGATATAGTCCCTTTTCAAAAGTGGGGCTTCACTGGTTTAACAACAAAAAAAAAACTAATGTGACTTACACAGTTATAGTAGGCCCTAGGTAGCCGAAGATGACAATGTGGAGTTACACACAAACAAGTGATACTTAGGCCCTTTCAGGTAATGCACAAAATGCAAGCAAACATGAATTAACAAGTGGATTCTTACAACTTCCATACACTACATACATAAATAATGCAAGTTAGCCTAACTTAATTCAGTGAACCGTCACACACAAGTTAGTGTTTACAAACCTGAACTGTTTTAAAATTAATTTTAATTACACTGTAAATTGCACATAAACTAGTCTGTAGCTCAGCTCATATTTCCTTATTAGTATCAAAAGTCATAAGGCAACAAGAGTAATCTGTGAACCACTTACCTACTTGATAGCCAATAAAGAAAAAAATCTATCTGCAAGTGAAACGAATTAAGACATCTATTTTCATAGAGCTGAATATTTTAACATGAATTTCAGGCTGCCCTGCTATGTAAAAATAGCAGTATATTAGCATGTTGATGTCTTTTGGTTCTGTTGACATTTTAGTGTCTTTGAGGATGCCCTAAGTTTCCTACACAAAATTAAAATCAGTCAGTCTCTCAACTCCAAGCCTTAAATGTAGCAGCATGCTAAAAAAATAAAAAAAATTGCCCCATTTCCCTTTGTTACTCGCAAAGCCACTCATTTCCCTCTTTCAGAACAGGCATTTGTTAATGCAAATGCATCAGGCATCACATTTTTTCCTTATGTTTCAGACGACAATATTGCCAAAAGTACAAATTTCTATTTGTTCAAATTTATTTTGTACTTATACTACATGTGGCATACTGAATGTGCCAACTCTTAAAAATCACAGTGCAGTCTTGAGTTGCACCCTCTGTTAAAAGAAATCTCACATATAAAATCTAACAAAGCCACAGCAGTACAAACACAGAATAATCTTCGAGACAATCTAAAGCAATTGAGATATCCAGATAAATGTCCTGGGAACTTTCTGAAGGGATGCTTGCAGCTGTAAATGGACTGAGGACAAGAAACAATGGACGAATTGAAGCCCAAGAGGTTCAGACTGGACAGAAGAAAATACTCTTTCCCCATGGGAACAGTTCAGCAGTGTTCAGACAGGCTCTGCAGTCCTATCTTTGATGGTTTCTTCCACTTGGTTTTCAAGACCAGAACTAAGCTGAACAAAGCCTTGAGCAACCTAGTCAGACCTTAAACTGACCCTTCTTTGACCACAAGGTTAAACTACAGACCTTCCAACCTCAGTTTCCCCATGAAAGCATAGAAATTCCACAGAACTCTTCTCAGATGTTTCATTTATCCAAGTTTTAGGTGACAATATTTTCCAACAAACACAAATTGTAAATTGACAGTGCCCTTAAAAAGCTACCATTACCAGGGAGGGCCCTCAGAAAAAGCCTGGACAGCTTTTTTATTTGAATAGACTTTCACACACTGCTTGGTCTGACGTAGACAGGTCGATTCATTGCCACTTTAGGCCAGGTGCTCAAATCCAAGCACCCACATCAGACTAGTCACAGGGCAAGTAGCCACTGCCCAAGTTACTGTTTCTTTCCCAGAGAAAACATTTCTAGAGGTGTATCACAATGACCAGGCTGGTTTTTGCTTTGTTTCTACAGTGAAAGGGAAAGAGAACCTTCTCCCATATTAACTGGAAAGAGATCCTCAAGCATCTATCTGCCTGTGCTTCTGGGAGAGCTGTGGGACAGCTCTGAAGGACTGCCAGATCTCAGTATCCTCATTTGCATGATGGGCAGGCTGCCAGAGTGAGTTAAAACAATACCTGAGGTTTAGTTTATATTCCCAGCTAGGCCAGAGAGCTAGGATTTAAAACACTCGTAAATTTGGGTGTGAGGACTATGTGCGCTGACAAGGGAATTAGGCCATGGCCCTACAGGACTTCTCTTCTGACACAAGGTTAGATCAAGCAGCCTCGCTCTCCCCCTCACCCTGTTTTCCTCAACATCTGACCAGGCAGAGGCAGAGAGGGGCAGGAACTAGAGGCTGCACTGCAGCCAGGGTGCAGGTGATGGACCTGGGACCTTGGAATAGTGGCCCCGGCAGAGTACACCATCAGTGTGTCCTGGCTCTGCTGTTCTGGCAGGCAAGCTGCAAGTAATGCTAGTGCCTTTGGGCTGGCAGGGACAGGCTGGTCTCAATTTATTTGTAAAAATCAGGCCCTTTTCTCAACTGATCTCTTGCTTTTCATCACTTACTCCACTCCTCTGCCAGCATATCTCACCCATCAGGTGCCACAGTTTGTTTCATTCCTGCTCCCACTTCTCCCTCCACACTGTCAGAGAAAAGGGGAGATTGAAGAACCTTCATTTCTAGTTCATTGGCTTCCAAAAAAATTCTCTTTCAAAGAAAACAAAACAAAAAAAAAGACAGGCACTCCCCTAAGTGCAAAGACAACAAAAAGTCCTAAGTCTTGCTGCTTGCACACCTCTTGAGTTAGGTACCACGGGTGGCCCACCTCTTCCTAGGACATACTGGGAAGGAGCATCTCTGGCCATTATGATGGCAGTACTCAGCACCACCAACCAGCAGCTCCCAACATTTCAGGCTCCACTGCAGCCACACGCTCACTGAGCAGACTGTCCTTCACAAAGACCAGGGGTCTTTGCCTTTCAGGATTGTCTGTAATGCACCAGCCTCAGGCAGCATACACACCATCCTGCCAGGAATTGGCCAGGCCAAATATTTTATTATCAGTCTCTCTTATTTTTTTGTAAGTTTAGGTTGCCCAAAACTGAGACTTGAGCAGGGGCAGGAACTAAACACACACCTAAAAAAAATGAACTTCTAATTTCATATCTGATAAATTTACTTCAAATGAACAATGAAGTTAAATCATGTTCATTAAAGTGAGCAATGCTTATATAGAAACTCTTATTATCTTGCTGTAGCACTCATGAGTCTTGAAAAGTTATCTGTCAATGTAAAATTTTGAAGCTGATTGATTCAAGTTAAGACAGCATGAAGTGATATTTCATCCCAAGTTTTCAACATATCAAAACAAAACCAGAAGTATGCTGAAAGAAAAATCTCAATTCTTAAACTTCAAAGAAAAATACTGCATCTAAAGCCTCCCAGGCTGGGTAAGGATTTCTAAAGCATAATGAGCAAGGACTAAAAAGAAACCAAACATAATTTAATGATCTTGAAAATAAAAGTAAATAAACCTATATTTATT
>JAWWMP010000093.1:53389590-53404984 GCA_035047865.1 Dendrocincla tyrannina | reverse complement strand
CGCCAGCCCCGCACTGCTCCCTGCTCCCCGCGCTGGCACACCCCCACCGAGCTGCCGGGGGAACGTGGCAGACTGGCTGTAAGACGCGGGAAGACGCGGGAAGGGGGGTGGATTTTGTAGAGATCGGAGCGAGCCGGGTGGGGCAGCACACGCCACAGGAATTTAGGTTCAAAAGAAAAATACTTTGGTTTTTTGTTGGTTGGGGATTTTAGTTTGTTGTTTGTTTCTTTTTGGGGGCTTTTTGCGGAGGTGGGGGGAAGATGCGGGTGTGACGGTGTGTTAACAAATTCGAAACAGACCCCCGTGAAAACGCACTTAGCTCACAAGACCTGAGAACTGCAATCTCAGTGGTCTGATACCAAACTGCAGATGACTTTCTGCAAGGCTGAGAGCTGAAACCGAGACAAAGGCTGCTTAAGAGACTCACCTGCTGAATTCCCTCTATACCCTTGTTGGACTGCATTTGTCAGTGTGCAGCTTTTCAGTCTGCAAAATAACTGTTTGCTAAACAAATTCTTAAGTAATTTTCTGATGCTGTTGTCTCCTAGCTCTTCCTAACAGTAACTCAAAAGCCACATCTGTAACACAGAGAATGCTAAACTTCATAACAGAAATTCAGTTTAATCTAATCTGATGTTCAGGAAACTAGAGATAGTCATACAAACCTGTATACCACATATACCAGAGGAAGCACTTTGCACTCAGTCAACAAAGAATGAAAGTGGGCAAGTTTTAAAAACATCTTCTAAAAATTCTTACCTAGTCTTACCTGTCAGTATAAGAAAACTGTTTAAGTGAAGACATAAATTAAAGATTTCTTCCCACAAAGTAAAAGTCTGAAAAATCCAGTAACTGCCTTGACTTGTTCACTTGTTTAAACCCGACAGTGAGGTATTGTATGTATCTGAACCAGCTACACACCTCAGCCATGTTCATTTTTTAACAGTATAATAACGCTGAGGGAATATAGGAAGTGGTCAGAAAACAGACCAAAAGCAATGTTTCAGAAGACCGTACTTGAAGCTTGCCTCTTTGCTGTGTGTTAGCTTCTTCTACTGTGCTACAGGTTTAAGATACCTTAAATCCCTTTTAATCCCTTTCTCTTTCAGCAAAAATGCTGTCCTCACTACTGTGCCAAAAAGACCACTCAGGGATTTTTCATGAAGAGAATTCCAGGTGTCAGAGCACTAAGGGGTTATGTGAGAGACTGTAACCCACAGAAGGGCTGCACCCAAAGTTGATGCTGGCTGATCTCAATGGTGACGAAGACGGGGGAGGTCCCATGCAAGAGCAAAAATGCCAATGTCTTACCATCTTCCAAAAAAAACACCAGAAAAACTATACAAGGAGCTACAGGCTGATAAATTAAATTTGGTCCCTGGAAAAGTCACAGAGCAAGACCTCTACAAGAGGACATTACAGTCTTCTTAAGCAGACAACTTAGGATGGGTAAAAACTGGCTGGATGATTGGCTTAGAGGCAGCAGTTAACATCTTGTACTCCACCAGGACTGCAGTAACAAAGTGGGGAGCTACAGAAGCCAAAGCAGTGACCTGTCCTTCATCAGTGACATGTGAGAATGTACGCTTGTCAAGTTTGCAGATGACAACAAACTGGAGGAACAGCTAATGAATGCACTGGAGAGCAGGGCTGCCATCCAGAGGGACTGGGATAGGGTGGAGGAAGGGGGGAAGAGGGGGAGGCACTAGGGAGGCTCTGTGCAGTTCAGCATGAAATGCCAAGCCCTGCACCTGGGAAATTACAGCCCCAGGCAGCAACACAGGCTAGACACGGCCTGCCTGCACAGTAGCTCTGCAGAAAAGGCACTGGGGCCAGCACCGACAAGGGGGAGCAGCACCCATCACTAGAGTAGCACATGCACGGAGCAAAGTGATGATTCCCCCTTGATTCTGTACATTTTAGACCACATCAAGATAAGATACTTAGTCCTCTGGTTTGGGCTTCCCACTGCAGGACACTGCCATACTGGTGTGAGCCCAGCAGAGGCCCACCAGGGATGCTCAGTGGCTGGAGCACCTGCATGGTGAGGCGACTCTGACGGACAGAGCTGCTTCAGCCTGGAGAAGGATATGCTTGGAGGACACCCCAGCTCAGAACAGCTCTCTCCTGCCTACAGAGAGATCACTGACAAGAGAGAGTCAGCTGTCGTGGTGGCTGAATGACAGACATAGGCACAAGCTGTAAGAAGACAAGTTCAAATTGGAGATAAAGGGAAACCTTTCTCCTACAGGAACAGTGCAGTAGTGGTGCAGGTTGCCCACAAGTGCTGTGTGGTCCGTGCTGTTGGAGGTGCTGTCAAGTTTCAACACAGAACTGAAAGTCCAGTGAGCTCTTTACTTTTCATTTACATTATAATCTTACTTGTTAATATAAGGGGTGACCAGATTCCTACAAAAAAACCATTCTATAAGCTGACAGCACCTTTTCAAAGCTACTGTAATGGAAGGAAAAGACAGAAAAGTGAAAAAACTGTTCATTTGGATCCACAAGCCTGCAAGGTATCATCTTCCACACTTTTGGAGATTGGGGAGGATGGGCCTTCATGACTACCATTATACTGCCCAGTACATATGATCATCAGAAGTATGAAGAGAATGCATAACTCTTCAAGCAAGTGATACAGTAACAACAAAACAAAATACATGTGCCAAAGCTCAGTGCTGCTCCTCCTGCAGTCAGTGAAAAACACAAATTCAAGAAAATCAGTACTGATCACAAAACATACAGGGGTTTTGGATCTAAACCTAAATTCACTCTAGCATGGCAGGGAAAAAATCAGTTTCAGAATTTATAACAGGCAGAATATAAGCAAGAAGAGCTGCATTCGCCTGTACCAGAGAAAACAGGAAGCAGATGTCCTACTGGAATGCACAGTGATAACAGAGCCCCTGTATCCCAATGCAGCAACAAGAGGTACACCACAATTCTTAAAAAAAGCAACACAGGACATATGAAACTTTCCTCAAATCCACCAAGTCATAATCAAAACCTGATGTCTGCTTGAAAAAGGTCTGCTGTTTGTAGTCCTCATGCCAGGGATTACTGAAATTCAGTAAGGGAGGACTTGGTTCTTGTATAAGTAAACTGATTAAAACCTAGTGGCATGTACATGGTTCTTCAAATTATAAGTGACCTAAGAAACAGCTGTTAATCCCTCAGTCTCCATAGGAGGGAGGGAAGACTCTGAGAAAGTGCACTTAGTTAACGAGCATGCTCTACAGCAGTCAAACAGACAAACAGTCCGTAGTTTCCTGAGATGACTATAAGTTACAGGAATCTCTTATTTTGAAAAACAAGTGCAGGGGACTGCATAAATACCAACCATTAAGAATAACTTTGAAGGTCCCAACCTGGCATTTTTATAACCGAAAAATCCTCAACAGTATTTGAGGAAGTCTCACAAAGAAGAATGGCTCTGATAACCTAGTTTACCACTTACTGGTTACTAGTTGTTATCAACCCACACTAGATATCATTACACACATTGCCAATGCTTGGAACAATCACCATCTCATCTGGTAATTGATCTCAGGACACTAAAGTGTCCAACATTCAGAAGCAGAGCTTGAGCTTCATCCACACTATACTACATAACCTGCATCATCACACCCTGGGAAGAAAAGGTATTACTGGAAAGTGAGAACTGCTAGGGAAGGAAATGAGAAACAAAATCTAACATTTGACCTTCCTGTTCTTCACTTAAACTCATGTAGATAGAGTCTATGATTCTGCTCAACATGTTAAGGCCCTTCAGAATGGCTGTTTTCTTCCGTAGTTGCACAAAGTCTACACACAATTCCTTGTTTTTCCTGTTGTACTGTCAGCTATGTGGCCCATACTAAAAGACTGTAAAAGCCACCTCCCGTAGAATGTTCTCTTTTGCCAATGGAAAAATTGTCCCAGGTATGCAAAATGCCAACATGAACAGAAGCATGAGAGAATGGCTACTGATTGAAGGAAATTTTCATTTTCCTTCTTTCTTTTCTCCTACCACTTATCTTTCCCTTACTCTCTGCGCCCTACCCCCTGCATCACAGCAGCAATAGATCAGACAACTACCTACTGTATCTCGTTAGCTACTAACAATTATATAATCTTACATGCAGTCTTAAATGTTTTACTTGCCTGCAGCTGCAAGATTGCAGCAGGCAGAAACCTCTCGACTGGCTGGAGTAACATGACCTTTAGGGCACACCCCAGCATGTGGTGACTACCAACAAATGTTGGGGAACACAAGACCTCCTTTCACAATGTCAGGACATGGTGATCAAATCCAATTCTATGCCGGATATGAATAAAACTCCATGTGCATAACCTGCCTCTTTCCCAGCCCAGCTTTTCCACTACAGTAAAACAGTGGGACAATGGGAATTTTCCATGCTCTTTCCTGTTATATATTCTGTTTTATTTTCTGTTCTCCAGAAACTTCAATATGAGATTTTTTTCATTCTCTCAGAAGACAGAGACATGTAGTACAAAATGCAAGAACAGAAATCACTTACACAGCATTTGCCCACAAATTCTGGGAAAAGTAAATGAGTACAGTGAATATAATTGAAAAATCATTTGCTATCATATTGCTGCAGTTTGGCAATATGTCATTATTTGGACCAATATGTGCATTCCTGGCTCTTGCTGTACTCCTCTCCACACAAGATACAATACTGGATGGTGCCTCAGGACCACGTATCATAAACACTAACCTCAGTTTTGAGGTGACAATGATGTTTACTTGTCCTTCTTAAGTCTTTGAACAGTGAATACAAAGACAGCGCAACAATCACACGGGACAAACTGCGGTAAAGTTAGTCAGTCACACAAATCTGTAGACTCAGCACCATCATTTGTTGAAGAAATTTGAAAAAGGCAAGAGACTTTCTAATTACAAGCAGAAGACAGCCAGCTTGGTAAATGTAATTCTATCACTGCTTCTGCCACAGAGTGGCTCTGTCAGAACACTTACACATTTCAGAGGTAGATGCTATTTTAGATACCCAACAGGAGATGCTGGAGTGTGATTTAGAGAAGAACTAGTCAGTGCTACAGTCCACATTATGGATACACACAAGAAAAAGATGGCATGCCCTATGAGGACAAGAATTCTGGGGGAAAAAAATTAGTATTAGCCTGAAACTGGACACTCAGTTATTACACAGTTTAGACTTTGGCTGCTTTATACATTGCTCCATAATTGAAAAAAAAAAAAAGTACAACCTTACAGACATATGAATAAATAAAACTCAGCAGTTGTGAAGTACCCAGACACAGTAGCCATGACTGTCCCAGAAAGGCTCATAAAAGCACAGTAAAGGTGTATTTCCATTAGGTTTTCTAAAAAATTCTTCAAAAATTTAAGAAATACAAGCAATGCAGGGAAGCCACTTACAAAATTTCTCAAGGAACTGTGATGGATCTGCTCTGGCAAAGGTGAGCTGTAAAAAACACCCAGTTACTGAAAACAGTACAGACTAAAGATTCATGGAGGGACAGAATGGAAGGTGACATTTAACAAATAAGTGATCTACATGTAAGGAAAAACAGCAGTTCTATAAGTTGATGGCGTCTATTGCTCAGAAATTGTATTTTGGATAACGACGGTCCCTTTAAAACACGAGTTTGGTCCTTGATAAATCTCAGAAAAAATAAAGTGAGTGTTAGGAGTACAGACAGGACCAAACCATTGTATAAATCTGTGTTTCAATCCAACCTTGTTTGCACTTGAAACTGTATTTTTTACTCCCCTTATAACAAAAATGCTAACAAAAGTAGAAAAAGCTCTTAAAAGGACAAAAAAGGTGTTCAAAATATTGGATAGCCTTTCCTTTTCCTTCAAGTAATCTTAAATCTAAGTAATCTTAAGTTTCTTTATTCTGGAAAGAAGAATTTTGGAGATGTCTGACAAATTCATGAAGGTTTAGGTAGGTTCTAGAGGGTGGTGGTATGAAGTAACTGCATACCAGCTCTGCCCATATAAGGATTAAGAGCCACTGAATCAAGTTCATCGGAGATAGCTTCAGAAGGACAAGAGTGGTTCATCATATAACTGGTAGTTCACTCGAAGAACCACCAGCTCTTTGGCAAAAGAGGCTGTAGATTCTTCCCGACTTCATGAAGAAACTGGACATATTCAGAGATGGAAATCTACTGATGTTAAAAGCACGTAAGCCACAACTAACTCCAAGCTAGCTCCACTTTTCTTGTTCTTATTCCCCCATAGTCATTTGTTTATTGCTATTGTAAAAGACATTACTAGTCAAGCAATGTACTTGGACTGACCCAGTATGGCCATTTTTGTGTTCTAATTCTGCCTTCAAAGTAAACAGCAGAAAAGAATTTGAGGCAACAACACCTAACTCTGTTTTTCTCCCAATTGTTAGCAGCAGCTAATTAAATTACCACCACCCATCCTGTGTAATGAATGACTCATGGGTCCTATGGGGAAAGGAAGAGGGAAAACAAAGCAATGTTAAGTAATTAAGGATTATACCAAAACACACATGGAACACAGAAGGCAAAGTAGGCAGGATTATCTTGCTTGTGTATTTCCCAATCTACAATAGCCTGGCTTTGTGACCAGACAGTTCTAACATCTTCTGTTTCTAAAGTGGCATATTTAAGTTTTAAATTATCTGAAATAGTTTTATGTATGGGTCTTCTGAGAATATTGGCCATATGTTAGATTTAATGGAATATGTGAAGAATCTCCACTTGCTTCCCTGGAAGGAGACAATAGATAAACTATCAAAGACAGTGCTTTGAGCCAAACTGGGTGACCTTGTACTCAGGCAGATATGGGAGCACTCAAATGGTCTTCTACCAGCTAAGACAGGCACCCATACCTCCCTCCATCCATTCCAGGCAGATCAAAGTTGCATATGACCATAGTTTTAGATGTTAATTAAGATGAAATCAGATGCCAGCACATTGACAGGGAAGCGTTTTGTCATCAATACCAGGTCATTGCACCTGTGTCTGCCAGTACAAAGTACTGCTGTAGAAGTTCTTACGAATCTTCAGCATTGGGTCATAATCAGAAAGTGATGGCTGATTTCATATTAAAATTGGGCTGAGTTTACTAATAGGTACATCTGTCAAAGAGGAGATGAGATTAATTATTCTTTTTAATCCTGGGTTCTTTTCTAGGACAGAACCTTCAGAAGAGAATAGAAAATGCTAAATAGGGCTGAGTATGTATAAATAGACGGCAACTTCACAAAAGCTGATTGTTTTTAGGAATGTATATTTACAGACTGTGTTTTAGTAAGAAGAGCAAAATGCAAATTTCCATATAAGGATCCAGGACAAGAGGACAACCTCAAGCTGCAGCAGTGAAGGTTCAGGATGGACATCGGGAGGAATGTCTTCATAGAAAGAGTTGAAGCATTGAAACAGGCTGCCCATGGAGGTGGTGGAGTCACCATCTCTGGACATGTTTAACAGTAGACGTGCCACTTAGTGCCACAGCATAGCTGACATGGTGGTGTTTGGTCATAGGTTGGACTCAATGATCTCAGAGATTTCTAACCTAAATTCTATGTCTGCCAGTAGCTGCTGAGAGAAAGTGCAGAGGGCAGTTCAAGTGTACCTGTACAGTACTCTGAAATACTGTTTGTAGATTACTTTGTGAAAACCTGAGGTTTAATATCTTCTCTAAACAGGTTTGCTGTTCAGGGTAAATATAATTTAATACCCATATAAATGTTTAACCCCTCAAATTCTATTTAACTCTAGCACTATCTTATAGCATAACGATTCATTACATGCTACAAAAAAATATGCAACCCCTAAAAAAGTTAATTTTCCTCTTTAATTCTAAGAAAAGAGTCACAAATCTTGCAGTGACCTCTGAAATCAGATATTCAGAGAAATTTAAAAATTGACAGTTTTTTTGTTTTTAAACAGAGCTGAAGATATTTCTGTAGTATTTTTATAGGAGAGGTGGAAAAAGACCTCTGTCATGCTTTAGGTAAGAGGAACAACAGTTATTTAAGTCACTGCATCACTATTCCACTTTTGGCATCCATATTTGCTTTTTTACATAAAAAGGAAAGGGCTAGTAAGCTTTAGCCAGTCATAGTGAAGTGCACTTCACTAATTGTCATAGCTTTGTCACTTCTCAGTTAGCATGTCAAGCTGACATCCATGAAGTATTTTGCTGAATTACACATGCAATCACACACACACAAAACCCCTTGGGTCTGGTCTTCACATGTAGCTATTTCATTCAACATGCATTCATGTCTCACTTATTTCAAATTCACTAAAACATGAAACACTTCATTGCTGAGTGAGTCCAGACTTGTCCTTTGAAACCCAGCTAATCAGATCTCTTTTTAATTGCAACATACCCCATTTCCGTGTTTCATTAACTTTCTCCTTTGAACAGGTAACTAGGAAATCTCTTCATGTACAGTTTATACAACTACATTGATTTACAATTAAATTGGTTTACACAGCAAGACTCTGTCAGAATGTATTTCTGTAACACTCAATTCAATGTCATTTACAAGACCGCAATTTCAAACACTGTAATAATATCATAAACTTATGACACAGTTCAATTTTTATTTACCTACTCATTTAACATCTTACTAAAGAAAAAAATACCATTTTAGTATTAATTTTTATGCCCAGAGTCTGGTAGTTAATAGATTCTGTAGTATCAAGCAAGATTTGAACCATACATAATTCACAGCAGCTACTGAAGCCCTTGTATTATCCAGAGAGTAAGTATCTACCTTTTGCTCGCAACAGCTCAGCTTCTCAGGACAAGGGAATGAGCCTTCACACCTACATCCAGGTACTGCAGCTGTTTCTCACTTTCCTGACCTGGAAGAAAGAAGCTACTACTAGCAGCTAAAGCTGAGATAAATAACCATTGGTAATGTAAACTCTTGCTAGACAGTGCTGGGGAATGGAGAGGACTATTTTGCAAGGTTTATTTGAGAAACACCAATAAAAGTTTAAAGTGAGCAAGTAATCTTTGCTTCATTTAATTCTCCATCAATTTCTGGAAAAGGCTTGGAGACATTAGGAAAAATAAATTAACTTCATGTTTAATAGCTGAATGTCCACTTGAAAACTAAGGACAGAGAAGGACCACACTGTGTCCCAGTATCCCCTCTTGGAAGGGAGAGGGTAATCATAAATATTTCTCACATAGGAATTGAGTGGTTTATAATCACTCTTAAACTTAGAAGGATTTTTCTCCGAAATTTTACATGAAATCATGGACACTGTGAGTGGTAATCTCTTATGAATTTTAATAAGCAGCCATTGCTTTGCAACCATAGTATGTCATGCCCGCAGTCAACAACCACGTGGTATAGGAGCATGCAATCTTTATGAAATAGCTCTGTAGAATGTGTTCCTTGCAACCAGTCATGAAGCACACACAGTGAGCAGCAACACAACTGAAGCACATGGCAGTTTTGAAGAATGTGGCATAAAACAGTCAAATTAGCAATGCATAAGCATTGGCCAAAATAATGACTAGGACTTAGGCAGAAAAATGGGTCATGTTAAGGGGAGTAATTTGCTTACAGCAAGTATCATCAGTGTTTCTGGTACTAATTTGAAAAAACAAAAATGCAATTACACATAAAGATGCACCAAAATATTCAAATCATTAACCTGTATGCCATTAATTTTATTCAATATAAAACAGACCCCAAGACATCAATTATATTAAATTACTTTAGCCACAAGGAGACTTGATCAAATGCTAAGAATTTACAATATGAGGCTATTATCAATGCCTGTGCTCCACATTTAGGGTGCAGAGCAGGTAAAATTAGCTGCACACAGGCAAACCACCTCCCAGCCTGACCTCAGAAAAATCATTCTCTCAGTCTCAGATCTACCAATCAAATTGAATCCAGTTACATGAACCAGAGACCAGGCAAACAGCTAAGAACACTGAGACCACTGCCCACCATTCTCCACATTCCTTCCAATGCTTCAGAAAAGGCTATCATAAAACTAACAAATTGCTCAGCACAAGAATATGCATGTTCCCCAAATCCCATAGATAAGCAGATAATCAGCTCAAACACAAATTTTGTCCCTCCCCACTCTCCGTGTCTCCCTCCCCACCCCCCTTTTTTGTTTTGTTGGGGGTTTTTTTGTTTGGGTTTTTTTTTTGTTTTGTTTTGTTTCAGGGGGTTTAGGTATTTTTTGATTTGGGTGGGTTTTGTTTGTTTAAAAATACAGCCACAATCATTATCAGATTTCATGAAAAATTTCTCTGAGGATACATGTTATCAGCTTCTGAGAACCACAGCTCTTAATTTAGGGAAGTTTTATTGTAGGTTGAAGGAAACTGATCCAGCAGTGTACTTGAAAAACTGTGAATAAGGACTCAAACTTCAGAGAGACATGAGAGATATTCAGCACAAATTACATAAAAGGTAAAAAACAATGTTGGAAAATTCAAGATTCAGCATTGTGCTGACTCTTCCTACTTCCAGTGGGAACAGGACTAGATAGGATGACTATTCATTCACTAATTTTCATTTTACACAAGAGCAGGTATTCATATAAAGATCTATCCATACAAAGAGATGGACTATCTCAAACAATCTGGACGATTATTTTTAAATTTGTTAAATTTTTGACAATTAAAAGAAGTCACCACAGAAAAGGCAAAGGAAGGATGAGTGCACATTGCATGCATGCACCCCTTGGATCTCAGAATCCTCCCCAAAATCTCCTGCATATACAGAATAGAGGAGCAGTATTGCAAATTATTTTGATTCACAGACAAAACAGCTTAGCTTGAGTGTCATGAGAATTTCCATTTAAACAAAATTCAAGAAGTGCAATGCTCAAATATTGTCATCAAAGCAAGTGACTGAGTGAAGCGGAAGCTGAGCCATGGAAATGCAAAAATAAATACCTAAATCCCTAACACCAAGTGAAGCAAGTGCAGAAGGCAAAGCACAAAGCCCTTACCAGCACTGACAGAAGAAGGTGATCCTGGCTCCCATCAACAATTCAGATATTCGTATGAAAGAGGTAGGTGTTATAAACTAGTCCTGACTAGAGGGAGAAGCCACTTATGCTGAGACAAGATGATCTGTGGAAGAAGAAATTACACAGGAAACTAGGAAATCTATAAGGTTAGGCAAGAGTACTATTGATGTGAGAATTCTCTCAAATTTAACTAGGAGAGGCAAAGGGGAGGAAGAAGAAACATGTCAGATAAAAGCTAGTTAACCTTACAGAATAAGACAACATAAAGCTTATAGGAGAATACAAAATAACATACAAGGCCTTATGTGGCAAGACTGCTCAAAGTGAGAGACAATTAATACAAACTATGCTGCCAGGAAACCCAACCAACCAAACAAAACTAACCAAGTCTAAATTCATTCCTACTGTGTTTTAAATCTGAAGACACCCCAGTGATTCAAAACCAGCCTGTCTGAACAACATGTAATAAAATGTCAACAAAATTGACAAGCATTTCTTTCCTGCCTTCATACAAAGGTATTTCCCAACTCCCCTATCATAGCCAATCTCAGATTTTACTATTTTCTTCAGGTTACATCAACCATGATTTGTGCTCAAGGTAGGACAATGTCTCCAAGATGAAGATTAAACAGTCAAGCCTACAACCAGAATTAGAAGTGGTTTCAAATTCTGCTACTGCCTGTCTGTTAAACCTCTGCCTGTGGTAGCTTCACAAAGGATTTCTCTGTTGCTGTGAAGAACGTGCATGTCAGCAAGAGTGATTTGACTATATGGAACAAACAACAGATAAGCCATAGAGCAGGCACATTTAAACAAAACAAAAATAAGTGAGTTTAAAGTGATAAAGTGGTATTTGTTACAATAGATGGGCAGGCAGTTTTTGAGAACAATGTTCATTAAACTTGTATTCGCCTGCAGAATAGGAATGCTCTAAAAAGACAGAACCTACACATTCGTTTTATTAACATGGTATGTATGAGAAGGTCTCTATTCCAATAGCTTATCAGCTTCTTGCTCAACCATGAGCACTCTGCAAAAAGTTGAGAAAAATCTTAATAATTTTTGATTGAGAACAAAAAAGAAAAAAATTATTGTTAACATTAAGAAGTTACAACGATTTGAAACAAGAGTTTTTAAAAATCTTTTTTAATGGCATGAATTCTTCATAAGCACTGCCCAGAAACTAATGAAAGAACTGTTTCTAAAAGGAAACTACATTTCTCAACATACAAGAAGCTGTGTGTGAGAAAGCTCCACCAACATAAGTTTGTATTGAATTATTATTTATAACTACATCCTGTTTAGCCATTTAGGAAAAAAAAGTTCAGTTCATGTTTTGTAGACCCCTTTGTGTAAAGCTTGAAAAAGGCTTCTGCTAAAAGAGGGAGGGCCCCCGTACTTATATCCTCCAATTCACACTATGCAGCAACTCAAAACCTTCAACATGTATTTCCCCAACCAAAAAAAAAGATATCCTTATCATTTCCTCATGTAGCAGTTGGTTTTAAGCTTTAAACAAAGAAATATAAGGGGTATATTGAATTATAGAAGAAAAAGAGTCATGTTATTGTTTACAGGTCAACGTAACTTGACCAAAATAGTTGACTGAGACAAAACCAAGTTTTGCCAGAGAAGGCTGTTTGTCAAGCAATAGCTCTGTTCTTCTGCATCTTTCTGCATGTTCCCAAGACTCCTAATCTTTAAAGGAGATAGAACTGGGCACAGAGACTGCTTAAGGGCCCTTTCCTGGCTTAATTATAGCAGCACTGCACTGAGCACTGAAATGTAATAGACGCTTGCACTTCAGACATTTGCCTACCTGAAGGGCCAGGCCTCCTCAAGAAGTTACAGCTTACATTCAGGTGCTCCTCATCTTCAGCTTTTTTACAGCACAAAAGGTACTTCAGATACAGGGACTCATCAGATACAAACTAGTACTGGACATCTCTGCACCCATACTTTACTGCTTTTTAATTTCTTTTATTACTATTGTTGGCTGATCAAGTAGAATGTCACACACTGGAATAATTCTGCATCTCACCACAAGAAATACAATTTGAAATACAGCTAATATATTATACTTCTCTAAAAGAAGACCAAAACAAGCTTTATCTGCCAGGGCAGAGGGGAGAGTACTAGTTCCAAAAAAAACATACCAAGCCCAGTCAACCCTCAAAAATATTCAACTACAGCTGTTAAGTCCTCAATACAGAGAAGCTTTCTTTAAACTATCTCATTGTCATAAGCATTCCGCTTTCAGGTTCTTTTTAAAAAACCCACATGTATGATGATGAGTTCTACAAATATAATGTTTTCTTTCACAATTATAGAGGTAATTCTAAGACAAAAATTGTGTATCTGCTCAAATTATTAGATAATTGTCTCATGTGACTCCATAGAAAACAAGCTGACTTGTATATTTGGACTTTATTTTAAATAAATACCATCCAAAATTTAATATCATAATATATAACAATACAGTCTATGTCTGTTTTAATTTTACAGAATAGGAACCAAAACCAAATTATTTTCAAATGTTGCTCAAAAATATATCAACAGAAATGTATCATTTGGAAATCAGGTTTCATTCCTGTGGTTTTCTTTTTTCTGGTTTGGTTTTACTCTATTTGAGCATTCATTCCACACTTCCACCATGTAGTTTAAAAAAAAAATATTTTTTACTTCTCCTAGTAACTTGCTACTTCTTCTCCTTGCTCTTGAACTTCACTCCACTTTTGCTTTTTGTTGTGGCCACTTTTAACAAGGAAATTAACATCAACTCTCCTGCAAAATGGAGGAGTCAAACATTAACTTCACCACATAAGACAGTTAGAACCTGCTGGTTAGACTGTATACGGGTATTTCAAACTCAGGAGATTAGAGCCAGTTGCACAGTCTCTTGCCTCAAACACAACGAACTAGCTCAATTTGACATAGCTCAGCTTTGCCATTTTGATAGCAACAGAACTGAAAATCATTATTTGGTACTGCTATTTGCCCCTTCAGCTCAGAGGAGCAATACATAATTGGTCAAGTAAATCAAGCAACTCTCTTCCATAAAAAATTACTACAATTCTAACAGTTTTTTAAACTTCAAATTCAGGTGATAAATAGGACCACATCATTAAACTACAAGTTAAGAGAAAACCTAGAAAACTGATAATATTGTTATCGAATGTTATGCTATGTTATGCTCATATAACATTAAGTTATGAAAGATAGCAAGTACTGTCTGAAGATCAGGTCACATCTGGAGCATGATCTCTAATATCAGTGCAATATTTTTCATTTGAAAATTAATTGCACTTGGATATACCCATGATGTGCAGCTGAACTTTTCCTATCACAGTCAGAACCTGCATATGACATCAACTTTATGGCTTCCAACAAGATCAAAAAAAGGTGCTTAACTTAGCAGTATCCCAGAGCTACCTGTTTAACTAATTTTAATTATTCATTTATTTAATTCAGTGGTTTATGAATCAACTGTCTTCACTGCCACCCTGAAATTTTGTTAGGGAAGAACACAGTGTTACTCAAAACTGAAGCCAAGCATACTTTGGAATTTTGAGGGTGATCTAACTAAATTTATGCTCCAAAATATGCAGCTACTTGTTCTTCAAGAAAAATCTGGCTCTTGGAAATATTCATGTTTTCACAATATTGTTTTGTATTCTGACGGTGATATGTGTTTCCTGGTGCACATTCCCCAGTTATTGAAGGCATTTAAAAATTTAAATTGATATACTTAATTTGTTACACAAAAATAAAACAGAAAATTTATTACAAGTTATGTACTTACATTAACATAACCAAATTACTTTCTGGGTTTTTTCAGTTGGAAGGTAGATTTCAAAAAGCTATGAGAAACTACTTAAGTAAGTTTGTTTTAGATAAACTTCAAAGCAAATGTGTGACAGAAGAGAACCTTTCTAGAATGAAGTTTAGTTTAAACAGAAACTTGCAAATAATAAGCAGAGAAGTAGACACTAACTGGTTTGAAATCTGTACTTTGTTTACTCCTTTAAAGGCCACAAGGGGACAAAACAATTCGATTTATATGAAGTATGAAACATTTGAACAAATACCAATCACTTAGATTTACGGTTTAGTCACCATAAACAACCATATGCATAAAAAGTGAACTAACCTGTCTCCTTCTAATTGAGGCAACAAAACACACTCTCACCAAAAGCCCTATAGGTCTTGGTTTTTCCCCAGAGCTTAACCAAACAGGAAATCATTCTATTACACTACAATGGGTAGGTATTCAGGTAGGTAGTCCTGAATCAGAGCCTTGGTACCAATAGCCAGTCTTTGGGTTTTGGTGGCATGCAGTCAGAATATGAAACAAACTTACTATTTTTCAAAATTCTAGCTGTAAAAAAAAAAAAGAAAA
>JAWWMP010000093.1:53368462-53381595 GCA_035047865.1 Dendrocincla tyrannina | reverse complement strand
ATGCAAATTGAACAGCAACTTGTCTGAACAGAAAAGATTGGAGACTTTTACAATGAGGATCTGGGCTTTTCCTCTTATCCTCCCTAAAGCCAATGGTCTGTGGAATAACACTGCTGTTTTCTGGACCAGGAAGGGGCCATTGACAGCAGAGACAAATCAGAAGGAACACATGCCATATTCATAAAGTCCCTAGTCCAGGACAAAGCTCTATTGCAACCTGCAAGTTTGTCAAACAGACATTCTGACAAAAATTAACAGGCTAATTTGGTAAACCATACCTTTCTCACTTAAATCAATTACTAGTTGTCAGAGATTCTCAAAGAGCTGTAAATGCAGTGTACATCAGTTAATAGCTCAGGGAAGCAATGCTGTCACAGCAGCATTGGTTGGACCAAGCTACTGAGCTCTTTGCACAAATAACATGAGCTCTGGCCATGAGGAGAGGCTGCTCAGCAATGTGAGTACAGTTTACTTTAACCAGTGAACTCTGTGGAGAGAAAGAGAAGAGAATTGTATTCTGATCCTAACTCCTGGCCCAGCCTTGATGTTTTCCCCTGTGTCTTTACCTTCCCCATTTGAAAAAAATGTCACAGTTGTTCCTCTATTTCTAGAAAGTACAAAGTCTCATAGTAAAAAAACCCCACAGAATATCTAACATTCACATGCACAGAGCAATACATGCATCAGGACAGTCTGCCTCTCTCTCCTGTTTAGGTTGGTAGCAATGCAAATCCCAACTAACATAGTTCAAGCAGTTTTTTACAGATTTGCAACAATGAACAGGCAGTTTCACTCCATGCAAGTCTGGTGATAGCAAGCACCTTTTATTTAAGGCTGGAAATTAAAAGCATCAACACCTTTCCTTTCCTACAGTCTACCCACAAAATATCAGCAGTGACTGTGAATGGAATTATCCACATTTCCCAGAGGGTAGCACATAAAAGGGTTTTTTCCTGCTGCACTTTGTGCTTTTGTTTTGCTGTTCATGTCAAGGACACAACATGGGAAAGGGAGGAGTAGACAGGATATGCTATATGAGTTCTGTTATTACTTTAACTTAGCATTTTCCAATGGGAAACCATGTCAGGGAGGGGAAGGGGGAAGAGTCTCACAGGAAGCTTTCCATGCTGTAAGCCACAGGCTGGCTCCAGAACCTTTCCAAACAGGCTCCCATGATTACCTCCGATTCCATGGCTGTCTTTAGTTACCGCCTCAGTTGGTTTCTCTTCTCCTAAGAACTTCCCCTCCACGACTTCATGAGTAAATGTTATTTCTGTTTTGTTCTAAGGTCAGACAAATTCCTCAGCACAACAGCTGTTTCCAGTCAAACCATTTCAACATGAATTTATAATTATAAACAAAGACAAATGTAACTAAGTCCAATGTAAACCAGAAAGCTAAAAGCACATTTGCATCAGTGACTATATTTACCATATATAAACTATAACAAGCACAGCTGTAAAAATTTATTATTTATTTCCACATCTCATTGCACAAATTCAAGCCAAGAGGCTACAAACACCAAAATATCAATTACTCATCATTTTCAGGAAGAAAATGCCAACATTGATGCAATACTGTTACAGTATGTGGCTTTTGCCACACTAAACATTTGAAAGAAGAAAGATCTACAGAGAGCTTTTTGTGGACCTTGTAGTTTTGTTTCTAAATAAAATTATTTATCTATAGATGCCTTATTTTGAAACCAAGGACTGTTACTTTCTAATTCCCCAAGACAGGAAAATGGTATTTTCCAGTATTTTTCCTTCTGGCATATACCAGCAAAAGACCATGCTTCCACTAGGTCTCCCTAAGTATTTTTGCATGGCTCTCACCACTGCAGAGGATCCTATCCTTGTTTTGCTATCCAAAATAACAAGTGATGTGAAAATTATTTTTCGCATGTTCCTGAGGTCACCTTTAAGAATCCTTTGTTACCTCTGTTCAGGTTCAACATTATAAGCAAACAGATGAAAAGAAAAAATAGTCTCAAAGCCTAGTACAAAGTACCAGCGAACCTTCCAAAGAACATGTACAGGCATACAATCATGCACACTGTTTCCAAGATGGATTCCTAAATATGTATAAAGGTAGCAAGTGTTCCATCATAAAAAATTGCTTTACAAGACAAAAAATATTGGTTCATTTTTCCTCTGCAGTTCATGTAGGTTGAATTCTCCATCGTTATTTTATTAGAATTTTTACCTGATCAAGAAAATTAAATCAGAAACAGAAAGGAAATAAATGTTTAACATAATGATAAGCTTCGTTACAAGCTTCCATATGCTCACAATCCCCACAGTCATGCAGATTCAAGAAGTAATTTATCTGCCTGTTCCCATACCTCCAACTGACACATCTGACACAGACACTAGTATGATGGAAGAAGCAGAAACATACAGCTGAAAAACTGGTACTTCTGCCAGAAGCTACTAGCTGTGTGAAACATACAGGAATTGAGTTTTATTTTCATTGGTTGGTTGATTTCTTATCTCAAAAGTTTTCATTTCAGTTTAGGATAAAATTTTCCTTTTAGGATACACATTTATGAGTTTCAGATCCCTACAAATATCTATACAGTTTTTATACTAACCACCTTTGCTTTTCTTCTAACCACCTGCAAGGCATACACTTCAAAGTAATCTCATCTGGTTTATTCACCCAAAATAGGCATTATATCTCCTTCTCTACTCTTGCAAAGACGTATGTTTTTCCTAGGTCAAGATGACAAAGTTTTGTCCTCTTAGCCATGGTAGCTGAAAGCATCACAGGCTCTTTTGCCAAGGATCACTATATAAACTCTTCCTCCATCTCATAATCTGTACATACCATAAAAACAGGAAGCTCATTTAATGGTGTAGTAGAGTTGAAGTAATGGGTGCTTGTGAATGTTACTGATAAGCAGCTTGGTAACAGACTAACAGTTGAAATGTCTGTAGTCCAAAGGACTAAGAGCCTTTGCAAGATACTTGCAGCACTGTACCATGAACACATGCAGAACAGGAAGTGTCCAAGTAATGCAGTACAAACTGAAAACATGGTGCTGCTAGGGACTGGAATCTAAGAGACTGCTTAGATTTTGGATTTTAAAAAAAATCAACTAGCATAAGCAAAATTACTAAATCAGCAAAACAGCATGCAGCAGAAAGCATACAACACAAGGAATTAATTAATTAAAAGGGAAATATGAATTGGAGTTTTGCTCCTTGACGTCAGTCTACGGCACACAATACTTGCTAGCTGCCAGACTGCTCACATACCGGAGTAACAAATCCAGACTTACAAGCACAAGCAGAGCACAGTATGCAGGCAGGATCTATCACGCTGCATTTCTGTGTAGCTCTCACTTGGGCAGACCTCTCTGTTTACTCTCATATCAAAGCTGTCCAAGCCCACTTCCCAGTCAGATCATCTGAAACTAACCTTTCCAGTGAGAGGCATTTTTACATAAGCAAGTATTCTCTGCACCTAGCATTTTCTTAAAGGAACTGTTTAGCATTCAAATGCACTTTACACAGGACATGTGTGCTCCCTCTACAACTGTGGCCACAACCCTTTTGGAAGCCTACTTTCCTCATCACTGTCCTCCCTTAAGTACCAGCAGTCAATGAAATCACTTTCTCTCAACATTTTCGAAAGTGAATTTAGCTCTTTTTATTTTTCAATTTTAAAAATTTGATGAAATTAAATATTTTGCTGCCCAAAAGTTCATAAGGAGATGCCAGCTATACAATTATCACTATAACTGCCGCTACCATCACTTAGCAGTGCACTGTAGTACACAAACAACTCAACCTATCTTAAGCAGAACCAATTATTATCAGAGTATGTATTTTGCTGTACATTATACTTTCTTATATCCAGGTCTGCAATATTCACACACTTCATACTTGGACATTCCCTCAAATTTATTTGGACAGCTTATTATAGCCTCTAAAGAGCTGGCACAGTTTGTGTACCTTGTACCCATGAAAACCTCATACTGTAACCCTCTCTGATCCTTCAAGACAGCATACTCTTATCACACAGGAATACGTAGAAAGAAAGCCTTCCTACGAGATTCAAATACCACAGGAAAATATGCCTTTGACCTTGCAAGTAGTACTTTTCTCCTTTCCTCAGTGTCCATATTGCCCAAATCTGCTATATTCTACATTTAGAAACCAGACCTTCAGATGTTGAAAACAGCACACAGGGAAATATCAGGGAGAAAAAACATCAAGCAGATATTAAACTCTACTTAGAGCCAAATTCTAGGAACAAAAGCAGATTTTAAGCTTTAAGATTCTGTCTTCAAGTAAGATTTACTGATGGCATATAGCCCTCATCACTGTTGTTCAAAATTCACCTACAGTTTTGACTGTACAATCTAATCAAATGTGGAGTGGCATGTGCCAGGCTTCCTCCTGAAAAGTGTTAACAGGAGAAGAACTCACACTACAAAAGCTGCAGGATATGCAGCATGATCTGAACAACAGACTCCTATGTATTGTGGGCAAAGCTTACACAATGAATTTCTATGAAACACCCCTTTCATCTAAGTGTTCTCATCACTAATTGGAACAACTCGGAGCAGAAAAATAAAATTTGCATATTTGGGATATATGCCTGAAGTAAACTTCATTTCTTTTATATAAGGTTTGGGAAGTTTAACTTAACATTTGGAATATATTAAGGCTCTTCAGACAAAGCTTACAATACTTGCATTTAGCTAATATGTTTAAATATATGACATTACTCAAACACAGATATTTAACAGCAAATGTACACAAACCCTTCAGCAGTTACATTAGGCAGGAATTCTCAGCAACTGATGCACATGAATTCTAAATTTTCTTACACCTTAAGAGTTTGGCTGATTTTTTCTTTACCTTTTTAACTAAAGTGGAGAATACTCTTTCTGTTAAGGTATTAGTAAATCTTTGACAGGACAAAAACATACTGTAGTCTGTTTATGCAAACTAGTATGGTAAATCCCTTTTGCTATCTGCATTACTTAATTCTGATCCTAAAAACCTTAAGGACCTTCTTTTCACTCAAACAGCTTGAACACTAACAAAAAAATAGTTAGTTAAAACATTGCCTTACCGTGTAAATGCCAATTCTACAAACAGCAAATGAGAGCTGGATACATTCAGACATAGTCTAAAGGAATTAAAATAAAGACATTACCAAGAATTCTACTTATTAAGAATTACTTTTCTTCCCATCTCTTCCCCTCTCCCCTGAAAGAAACACCTGATGGTACATTACATTATCCTTCTTCTTCAAGGCTGTATTAAACAACCTGAGAAAAATGCCATAAAAATTCAGATTCCGCAGATACTTACTACCTTTCATACAGAAGCAGCTGCCAACACCATTACACTTACTAATTCATTATAGGCCACAAATTACCTAATGATACCCAAAATGCCTGTACACATTAACAATTTGCATGTAAGCTTTCAGTCTCATTTATTTTTATCTGCTCTGGTTTAAAAGCAACTTGCAAGAGGCATTTTAATTAAGCACTTTTTGGCTTCTTAGTAGACTGTACTAAAAGCTTCTGTGTTTAAATGTTATAATTCTCTCTCTGTACCATCACTGAAACTTTCTTCCTCTATATGCCAAAATAATGCATATAATTTAATATTCCCACATTTCTGAAGTCTTACTCTTTTAGTTTTCTGATACTGTCATGTTCAAAATAGAAGTCTCTACCATCCTGAATATTTTATCTGTTCCTACAGCTGTGAATAATCATATTAAAAGTTTTTACCCTCAACTCGCTCAACTTCCAATCTGTTGTGATGCCACAATTCTATGTCTTCTGCAGTCACCCAGAAAGGCTGAGGATGGACTACGAATTTCTGATGAAACAGATGAAAAACATCTTCTTTAATGAGCACAGAGAAGCCAGGAAATAAATGTGACTCTCCAACACTAAAATTAAAACTACTGTACGTTGCCATTTTTTTTCTATATGATCAGGTACAATAAACCAGGCTTACAATTATTAATTCAGAAGACTAATTGAGGAATTACTTTAAATAAGGTATTTGAGAAGTCACAGTAGGCAAAACTGAAAGCAATCAATGGAACATTCTTACTACACATTTAACAAGTTCGCTTATCATCTGTATGTATTTTAAGATAAAGTGCTGGATGAAACAGACTTCAAACACTACCAGTCAAAACATTCTTTTTTCAGCCTGTTTTCTAACTTCTCCTGCTCAAAAACTAACAAACAAAACCAAACGGAACCAAACCCCCCCCCCCCAAACCTGCAATTGAAGTACCCATTTAATTAGTCATTATTAAGTAATAGAAAAAATGTGTAGTAACTTTTTTTTTTTTTTGCTGTAACTGTTAAATTTAAATTTTAAACAAACAGTATTTCACTGAGCTGTCTAAAAGTCAAAAAGCACAGCACAAAGACCTGAAAGTGAACTTCAACATCATGGTTGATTTTCTTTTCTCACTGGAAGCAACCTAGCATATTATTACTGACAAGGAAATGCTGATTCAAAACACCATTTCAATTGCAAGGATTTTTTTTTTCAGCTTTAAGAACAAACATGCATGTGCTCCAAGTTTCTCCCAAAGAAAAAAAGTCACAGAAAAGTAGGAATTAACTCTGAGAAATCCTGTTACACAAAGTGGTGGGTTGGGGTCATAAACCATACCCATGCACCTCCTGACAGCATTTGCAGACCTTGTTCCAAAGGTTTCAGAGATGGATGACTTCCCCAAGCAATTTAGTCCAATGTTTCATTACTCTCTCTACTAGAAAGTTTCCTAATGTTTAACCTGAGTCTGCTGCAATTTAAGCCCCTACTTAAACAAAGGGTGATACATAGAGTGATTTGTATTTTCAGTATTGAGACAGATTCTATGTTGATGGCACACCCAACTTTGTATACAAAGTACACAATTAATTCAGCTTGCAAGAGAAGTACACATGCAGCAGCAGCAAACGATTACAGTTTCTCAATGTATACAGTTTGCTTTTATTCTAGACTAGCACAGCATTACAAATTGTTTTCTTTTTTTAATTCAGTACTTCCAGGCTATACATTAGTGGGAGAACCAAGCTGCAGTTCAAATTCCCCAGCAAGCACCTGTAGATCCTTGCTTTAGTAGAATAAAGCAAGCTACATCTGTGTTACCTTACTCATCTGTTCTTGGGTTTGCTACTGTTAATGTTCTGAAACCACAAGCTATTACAAGGTATGAATTCTAAAATTAACTACCCATCCTACTGTCACATACAGTACCAGCGGACGTTTCCCCTATGCATTTCCCAAAGAAATATCAAAATAATCCCTTCTTCAAGCCTCCAAAATAATGCTTATAAACTACAATTTATTGTGTTAAAAAGGGTCATTAAGCCCAGCGCTGTTACTAATTTCTCTTACATTCACCTGTCCTTACCTCCAAAAATTTACATTCCCTCCCCAATACCATTTCAGTTTAATCCCTGAAAAACTGACAGTAATTGATTTATATAATTAGAAGTACAGTGATACTATCCTACAGACTATCACTCTGACCACTGAATTACAATATATCTGATAATCTGCTGCTACAATGGGGAGTTTATTCTTGATACTTGTAATCTTTCATTACTTTGGTTTTGCAACTCATTTGGGACCACACAATTGGGCAACACAACAATTGTTGGAGAATTTGCATTTAATTTACTTACAGTTTACTGTTGCTTTCTGAAAGGATTTTACATGGTAAGCATGAAAATAAAAGAAAAAAATGTAAAAATATACCTACAAATACTACAAAAGAAAGAAAGATACCTTGTTTGATACAATTCTACAAAGACTGATTCTTCACAGAAGTGACTTCACATGTCTAAAGTGAAAAACAGAGTCATCAGATCAAATATATCAAACAACATAAGCATGTTAATACCCACCCTTCTCCTTGGGCAAAGCCATTGTTTTAATTAATACCTATATCCTAAGCAAATACAAAAGTAAATCCCTAGCCATAATATTTACAAGAGACCAGATTTTGAAAAGATTAATTAAAGCATGTTCTGTAACTGATGCCTTCAAAGCTGCAAGCACTGAGTTGAGAGCATAAGAGCACTAACCTCAAGAACCTTGGTGGGCAAAAGGGGAAGGGGATTCTAAGCAGCTTCTCAGAAAAGACACAAAAGGTTCAACACTTGACAGAACTGCAGGAGCTGATAGCCTCAATTCTGCCAACAACCAGAAATACTCACCTCAATCTCAACTTGTGGTGCCATAATCCTAAATAAATCACAGCACTTAGTCTAGCTTCAAGAACACAAAAACAGAAAACAATGTGAGAAAAGTAAAATGTTAGGTAGTTTTTCTGGTGATATATTTCTTCAGCAAAACAGAGATCAAAACTCCCTTCTGCTCATTTATAAAGAGGTGATCCAACCCAGTAATCACTTGGAATTACTAGATCTTCCAGGCAAAAGCTTTTCCAACGATATTCTTATCTGCATCATTTCAGTGCATAAAATGGCAAAAATTAGCAACACAAGTGTATAAAATATACAGGCTTTAAGGTACCCATATGTAGAGCCTAAAACAAATTATCAGTGCTTATGTGTTTTAAAAAACATGTGGGTACCCCAAAGCACACACAACTATGCTACAGTGAAGGTAGCAGAACTTTGACCAGAATTGCTGTTTGCTAAGCTTGTGTACTGAACTCCAACTAGTAACTCCAAGGCTCCTCTCTCTGAGCAAGATGTCACAGTCCTCTAGCACATTCCACTAATAACATTTCTAATTGAAACTCCCCAAATAGTTCTTAATACAGTTCTCAGGAATAAAAGGCACACAAAATATTTTCATATTCTCCTTTAATACTGAATAATTAGATTTCTAAAATACCAGCGTTCTTGGACATAATCATTAGAAAAATAAATCTTAGTTTAGCAACTAGAAGAAACCTGATGCTGGTTGAAAAACAATGATATCTGAACAGGAAATAGAACTGGATCCAAGAAATCTCTTGTCATTATAAAAAGCAATCAAGTGGATGCACCAAAGAACAATGCTCTCTCCTCTTTTAGGCAATACTCTCAGTAGAACAGTTTTCCATGACTGTTTCCAGGACTGCAACGGCTCAGACAGTGAAAGATGCAGATTAGCCAGCCCTACATTAATAGCTGCAAAAACAGCACAGACATTTCTCAAGAATGCTGGACCTTTTCTCCAGTCTTGCTGAACCATGAAATTATGCAAGTTTCTAGGCAAAAATAAAGCACTGAGAAGAGATCACTCACCGTAGAGTGCATCATCATTGTACACAGGGTATCAAATTAGTTTCAGGTTTACTCAGTGTTGTGGGCCTTACATATAAAGTCATAAATTCATTAGGACACAAATGCTGGAAGGCCAATAGTCTCTGCTCATATATCAAGGCAGCACCTCCAGGGAACATGTTAGCTACATGCCCCAGAGCAGATTAAGTATCTTCATAAATCCCTCTGAATTAAAACGTCTCACTTCCTGTGCAGTCAATGGAATTCTGTTTTCACTGTGAAGTGCTGCTGGACACCATCCAGAATATCTCAATTTTCTAACCATAATTTCCTGTTCTGGAACTAGCTCTAGCTGTCTCCTCAATGAAGAGGGACAGAAGTCTTTAGCAGACAACAAAGCATCAGGACATACAAGGAATATCTTATGGACCCACCTTCAGGTTCCAGTAATCAAAACCTCAGGATCTCCACAAGCCTACCATCACATCTGAACATCATGTTTAATACATCCAACGGATCTGTCTTTGAAGCATTGTACAAATTCTTGGCCTACTCATCTTGATCACCCTAAAATTACTGCACAGGAGAGACATAGAAATCAACTATACTCATATAAAAAGGCAGTTCCAAGACTATAACCCTCAGTGAATTCTTCTATTGTGAAAAAATTACTTATTGCTTAGTTATCCTCTCTTTATGATTTCAAAGATGTCTGCAATGTTGCCTCCTCACACCCGTCAGCTGTCTCTTCTTTAGACTGAAAGGTTATAACTATCTAAATCTTGCTTGTATGGAAGCAATTCCTTTTTTTTTTTTCAATTACTGTGTCATCCTTCTCTCTATCTTTAGTTCTTCAATACTCTTCTTAAGATGATGCAACCAGAAATGTAGCATTTAAGGCAAGAGTAAATTTAAACAGTGCAAAAATTAGGTATTTCCCTCTTTTTCTTCTTAATAGTCTCAACTTGTTGACAGATGTCTGGGTTGAGATGACATTTTAAAGAAGGATCCTCATTCCCTCTCCTGAGCATTGATGGTATTTTAGGGCCTATCCATGCATCCGTAGTGCCACATGACTTGTACTATAATGATAAATGCCCCTTTGCATTTATCAACACTGAATTTTGTCTGCCATTTTATTACAAGTGGCAAGAGAGGTACTACGATTATTTTTTTCTGGATTCAATATACACTCTCAGTATTTGTCTCCGCATCAGCCCACCCAATGGAGTTTATACAACTAAACACAAACATGAAATTCCCTTCTAATCTCTGCATTTTCTTCACCCTCTTATTCACTGCCAGAGCTGTGCTATCAATGCTCATTTATGAAACTTACATTGACAGATAACAAAAAGATTACTTCATTTTAAATTGCTTCAAAGTTTTTCATCTCTATTACAGGCAAAAATCATATAAAGGAAAACTAGGCAGTAGTTGCTGTAAAAGCTAATAAAATGCAGAAAACATATGTTTCTTCCATACAAAAGCTCCAAATCATAACAAATAAACAAAAAAATCTCCAAATTTACTTCCCTAGTATCAAAAGTTACTACTGGTTCATGGATGCCACTTGCTTCCTCAGACTCTTCAATTCAAAAGCTAATGTGGGTCCTGTGAGCAAATTTTTCTTCTATTGCTCCACTAAAACACACACCAAAATATCACACAAAGATTCATGTTCTTCGTACTGTTTGTCCTTACAGGCGACAAGGCTCTAGGGCACAACTGTGTCTAACATAAGAGGATTTGTCAGCTACATTTCCTGCTTTGTGTCTCTTCCTCAGTAAGAAGGAAGTTACTTACATGTTCACTGGCAATTAGTACAGTCATCTTACCAGGTTGCCAGTGAGACAAAAGATAAGTTCTGTACTCTGAAGGGCTTCAGCATGAGACTGCACCATCTCTTATTCAATCAGAAATACCCTATTTATGTCCACAATGACTTTTATGCAGTCAGACAGCTTGCACTTCAGAAAGTTTTGCTACACACACTGTGAAAAACAGAAAAACAACATACTTCAGAGTATTATGAGCCAAAACACAAACACGTACAAGATTTAAAATACTGCAGGATTGGGGTTTTTTTTCCTTCTTATGGCTTTACAGCTGTTTGGGCCTACATTTGTGCTTTTAAATTCAACTAAAGATGCTTCTTTTATTAATGGAAACCTAACATTCTCACATAATCACAAAACTTCAGAACTCATTTAAGAGAATAAACATCACAAGTTGGCAGTATTAAAAAACATGAGCTGATGATACTGACAACAAGCCAAAAATGGTAATCAGCATGTGGTATTAGAAGGAATATTCTGTTCTTACTAATTTCTCACTTATTAAAAGCTTGCGTTTCTAGCCTCTCGTGAAATTCATGACCATGTTACCTCAAGCTTGGAGGTCTGACTGAAGTACTTAGGAGCAGCATACTGAAGAGCAACACAGTGCATAGCAAGAACTAATGTTGAAGACTAAGTATTCATACTAAACACTTGAGACACTAGTTCTGACCTAGCCCTGTGGACTGAAAAATCCATTAGTGAAGTATATCTTCCAACCTGGTTTTGTTTGAAAAAATATCAAGTTTGTGTCCTCCATGATCACTCTGCAATACAGACCTGTGACAGTAAGTAGAGATGACTAATCTTCATTTCAGAGATTCACATCTGATCTAAACACTAATACAGTTGCATGCACCCTGTACACTGGTTGTTCTTATGGCTTTTGCTTTTCCTGCATTCAGCTATATCTTTATTTTTGAACAGCTGTCAGTCCCCTCATCCTTGTGCCTCGTCAGCTTTCCAAACTGAGAGGATAACAAGATAAAAGCCCTTGTGTTCTACAGAGGGTGTAAATTTTCAAGGATGTTCCAGCTGATAGATGAGTCAACAGATAGCACAAATAATCCTTATTTTTTATGTGAGGGGACAAAATTCATATGAGAAGGCTGTTTAGCAAACAGTATGGGCAAGGCTACATAGACCTTTGCTGCTCATCTTACAGGCGATGTACCAGAAACATACATGTGTCCCAGTGGAAAAATACAGAGTTGCTGGTATGGACCTTTGTATTTCCTTATTCAAGCGGCAGCACCTGCTGGTTTAAAAAGTTTCAGTAAAACTCTAACCTTCAAATATATGCCTGCATAATGGCATTTGCAGTATAAGAAACAATGCTTTCTAAGGCCTGCAGATAGCACATGGAACTGGCTACAGCAATGAAAGGATATGAAATAGATCTGAACCACTACATGATCATGATCTATCCTGTATTACTACTTTCTAAATCAAAACTGTCCAATTAAACTAAAGAATCTAACTATTTAAAAGAGTAGGTCTTAAAAGTAAGCTTTTTGAGAAAGAAGTGTTTCTCAGAAACATTTTTTTTCTTTTAATATCACCTAATGTTTTTAAGAACACTGCAGTTTGGTATATGCAGCTTTTCCCAGTCAAGAAAGACTCTATCTGAACACTAGCTGTCCAGATTGTGAGGTCAAGACCATTCAGAAACCAAGAAGAAACTTCAAGACTCTTCATCTCAAATTTGAAAATTTAGTTAGTTACTCAAAAGCTTCACAAATTTTATCTTTTCTGTGCATACAGGAGTAAAATAGTTTGTATCAGCTTACAAATATACAAAGAGCAGAAAAAAAATCCAAATTTGTTATAGTGGGTTTTTTTTAAAAAAGCAACTCCCAAGGATTCCACCACACTAAGAGCATGCACTCCCTTGACATTGCAGTACTCATGTTTATGCTTAGCTTCTAAAGGGGAGGGCGAAGGGGAGGGAATGGGGAAAAAAAGAGAAAAAAACCCCAACAAATATTAAGGTTGAAGGGCTTGTTCATGCAGAAGTGTCAGCTTCCATTTCAAGCTGGAATTGACTCTCC
>JAWWMP010000093.1:53328901-53344429 GCA_035047865.1 Dendrocincla tyrannina | reverse complement strand
TTAGGAGATGGGGTTAACAGTTACCAGAGAGCATCAGTGCCCTGGAGAGATTTTCCAGGAGGTTGGGCAGATCCAGCCTTTTCCAGGTTTTGAAGGACATGACCCACAGACTGAAGCCTCCTTTCAGTAAAGCTGGCTATGTAACAGCACAGCCTTTACTATTTTATAACACGGCATGAAGTCTTGCTGCAGAAAGAGTTATGTTGTGATTCACTGACCAATATAAACAGCATGTGATTGGAATGAAACATTACTTCAAAAAAAAAACAAAACCAAAACCAAAAAACCAACCACTCAACCCCCTTCAATATTTCTTGAAAACGGAACACTCAGTTTCCGCTGATAGGCAATTTCAGAACTTGTGGTTACATTGTTGATTCCTTCATAGTTTACATGTATCTAGATCTAACAATCCAGCTACAAATACAGCTCATAGCCCTGAGGAGCAATGAACTCAAAATGATGGAAATACGAGACAGTAATTTTCTCACTCTAAACAAATACATTAAATCCTATGTAGAAATTCTTTACTCTTCAGTTTCCGTATGTGCCACTCCATTCTATTCTCATATAGATTTTATTTTGCTATCTAACCCTTTTATTTTCTAGACTATCACCACAAAGTTTATATTCCCATACTGGGTGTAACAAGAGACAGCACTGGTAAAACTCACTAAAGTCCTACCCTTCCTTATATTTCATATGTATTGTAAAGTCTGAAGTGACTTCTCTGTTGAATGACACAGGAAGCAGATCATTAGTGGCAATCTTGGGTGCTTTGGTAAAACTAACTGCAGTGCTCTGCTTAAATTCTTTTGGATAATTACATGGCTCTGATTTGAATTTAGCCTGTTAGCTTCTGCTACCAGAGTTCTTGTTCACTTCATTCTGCCAGTCTTTTCACATTTTTCCCCTTTCAGCAGTTACTGAATTTCAGTGGTGGTTGAAACACAAGTTTCTCTTCGGGGAATCAGGCATGCAGAGGATTATGACAGAACAATCTATTACTTTAAAGTTTTGTCAAGCAGGATGAACGTGTGTTTCTTTAAGAAATGCATATGTTATTCTCATGACTTTGTGCACCCTACATTTTTACAGTTTACAGTACAGCTTTACCAGGATGCCTGCTGTCTGTATTTTACAGCATCACAGAATTGTAGAAAGGCTTGGATTGGAAGGGAACATTAAAGATCATCTAGTTCTAAGCCCTCTGCCATGAGAAGAGATGTCACCTACTAGATCAGGTTGCTCAAAGCCACATCCAATCTGGCCTTGAACACTTTCAGGGATGAGGCATCCACAGACAACATAAGCACAGTAAAGAACTCAAATACTCAATAAAGCATCTCCACAGTAAAGAATTTCTTCCCAATACCTAATCTAAACTTACTCTCAGTTTAAAGCCATTCCCTCTTGTTCTATCACTACATGCCCTTGTCAAAAATCCCTCACCTGCTCTCATGTAAGCCCCCTTTATGTACTGGTAGGTGCTGTAGGGTGTCCCTGAAGTCTTTTCTTCTTTAGGCTGAAAACCCAGCTCCCCAACGCTCTGAGCCTGTCTCTGTAGAAGAGGTTCTCCAGCTCTCTTTGGGCTCGCTCTAACAGATCTATGCTGTTGTTGTGCTGGGGACCCCAGACTGGATGCAGTATTCCAGATGGGGTCTCACCAGAGCAGAGGGGGAGAATCACCTCCCCCGACCTCCTGGCTACGCTGCTTTTGATGCAGGTTAGAATGCAAGAATCAAATATTTATCCCATCAGCCCCCCTTTCCAAAATACTGAGAAAGACGCCTATGCTGACGTGCAGGCCGCGCTCCGTTCCGCAGGCAGGCGGCGGTGCGGGCGGGTCCCCCCGCGCAGCTGTTCCCGGTCCTGTCCAGGAGATGCCGCTGTGCCCCGCGCATCCCGGCCGGCTGCATCCCGCCGTGCCGGTCCCGGCCCCTGGACACCCGCGGGACACGGGGCGGGACAGGGGGCGTGCTGGCGAGGGCGAGGCGCCCATGGCGAGTTGCCCGGCTGCCTCTGCAGCAGCTTCCCAAGCCAGGCGGTGGATTCCTGCCCGCTGGGCAGTACGGGGGAAGGTCTTCGCGTGCACAGCAAAACCGGGAAACAGAACCGGAGTCATCGACCTGGCGATTTAGGACATCGATCCTGCTCCTGACGGATCAGCTCTGGATGTTTAAAATGACCACAGCAATCAGTTGTTGTTAAAATTAATTACTGGACCGAATCCTGCTATAGATATTGGAAGAGCATGGCAGCATAAGCTTCAGAAGTGCCTTGGCGTTGCAGCGCTGCACCCATGTTTAAATTTGAAAGTCCAAACACGTATTCTAAATTGAAGTTTGCATTTCAAGGATGTTTTTTTTTTTCCACTTGTCATATTCCCCATGTTAGTAGCAAAGAAGCATTGTGCTAATTCCTGAGTCCAACAGTGGCGAACTGCAAGAAGAAGGGACTGGAACAGCGGAGAGGGAAGAATGGGAGGGTTTCATTTCCAAAATCTTCCTGATTCCTTGTCCTTGTTCTGCAGCATTTTGCATATGATGTGAATTTAAAAGGTATTCAAAGCATCTTCCGTGCTAATTAAACCAGACAGACAGTTCCAAGGAGGCTTAACATAGACATTTGAAAGACTAACGCAGCTGTTTCTGGGAATAGATACAGCTGTCCCACAGAGACTTGCACTAAGATGGTGATTTCGGTTTTAAGTTCAAGTGTAAGTATGGGCAAGTGTACCTTTTCCCAGAGATGATGTGAATAATTAAAATTAAATAATAAAAAAAAAGTTCTATTCCTCCACAGTGCATTTATTAATGAAGTGCAAAACTGAAGTAAAGTAAGGCAGGCTATCATCACAGAATCCAGTAGGGACACCAATACCTTTCAGCAATCTGTATAAGCATAATATCACAACCAGCCAGGCATACTGCTTCATTTCAGGGTTAAAGTTTTCCTCATCAAGTGAATAATTTGCTAACAAAGCAGAAAACAGCTGCTGAACAGGTAACGGGCAATGCTCCAGGTTGTTTTTATTATTATTTTAGTCAGTCATATATTCAGAATTACATTTTTGAATTACATCTGGAGTACAGTTTAACAGAAAAGCCAATAGTTAAATAAAGTAGGACAACCATTATTTCTCACAATAGCCAATTAAATGGTTGGCCATTAATCTAAGTTACTTTAACTTTTGAAAATTTCCTTGCCTTGAAATGCAGCCTTCATGGGTTTAAAAGAAAATAGCAAACATAGAGCTTTATTACAGATATGTCTGGTAATCCTGCTCTGCTATCAAACTCAACAAAAAAGTTAATTTCTGATAGGTATCAAAATTGAATTGCCTCTTTCTTTATTACTTCATTAGGAGCCAAAGATCCCATATGAATGGACTTGCCATTTTCATGGTAATGGAATATGTAACAACAAGAAATAGAACTCTAAAAAACAATAGCCAAACAAGAAGGAATAAAAATATTTTCTTTCATTATTTCTAGCATTAGGACAAGTATTATTGCACAATAAATGAGATAAGAAAATTTCACCATCAGTTGCCACAACATATTCTACTTTACAAGCCCAAACCCAGGTAGAGGGATTTTCTAGTAAACACATTAAAATTTAGAAATGCTTTTCCATTCTCACTACACTTTTCTCTTAGCTCTTGTTAAACAAACTGTTAACCCTTGTAGGCATTATTTGCTCTTCAATCATAGAATAGCAAGAAGATTACAAGCAAGAGGTTGTGGAAGTTCCTTCCCTGGAGATAATCAAAACCCAGCTGGATGTGACCCTGCGCAAGTGGTTCTAGGTGAATCTGATTTAGCAGGAGGTTGGTCTAGATGATCTCCAGATGATTCTCATTTTCTGATTCCATAATTACATCACAGAGAGCCTTAGAGGCCCTTAGTCCTGCTCTGTGGGCACATGCAGTAGATGGGATCATGCTTTCAAGCTGTTAAGTGTCAGCAAATGAATATTACTGGGACAATGTGATAGCACTAAGGATTTGAAATTGTCTTTATTGTTCTGCCAGGAAAAAATAATTCTATCCTCCTCTGAAGCTGTTAAACATGAGCTGTCACTGTAATATTCTTTTCACTTTTGTGTCTGACCCCCTGATGTGATGGAGATGGCTCTGCTCTGTTTGTAGGTCACTAAGATTGCAGACTCCATGCTTCAGGCTCCCGTTTTTGGGCAGGGACGGTTACAGATCCCTCCTTCCACCAATAGCGTGGTTAGCTGTGCCCAAATTTCACCTATGCACAACTTCTGCAACAACGTCCAATGCATTTGATAATTTTACAGTTTACCTAACCTGAAATCTTATCCCTTCCTGCTGTCTAGCTAATTAAATCTCTTTTGTCAGTAACACTGCATTTCAGTTAGAAGAAATACAGAGTTTGTATTTATTACCATGTGTCCCTTTGAAAAACAGAATTATTAAAATTCCATTTAAATAAAAAAAATTTCACATTATTTATGTGCCCATTATTGATAATAATAAACAGCAAAATATTGCAATAATCCAAGGTGCATTAGAATTTTCCTCTTACTACTCATTTATGAAAGATGTGCATGTGTTGAAGCCACTCAAGACTCCAGCACTATAAATAGTGCTCTATTGTTAGTGGATAAAAGATGAAACAAGTCTCCCAGCACTGGAGCGCAGGACGCTGTATTAAATGTTAAGCTCTGCCTGTTCTAAAAGTGAAAGGCAGCATCAACTGATAGACTAGTCTGCGGGTAAAGACATACAGCTGGGAAGAGTTCACTCTGACTCTGCAGCTTCCCGAGACAGCAGCAACAGTAGCTGATCTTTCTGCCTCAGCCATGGCAGAAGCTGTTATAAGACACTGGGTGGAAACTCCTGTACGCTACCAAGAGCAGTTTGCTGACCAAGAGCTGGAAGCACACAAACTGAACCACGTTTTATACGCTTTGCCGGGCCCCGCTACAGCAGCACTGAGCAACCAGAGGTGCTCCGCAGAGAGCACGGCTGGGGCGGGGAAGAGTGGCCAGGAGGAGGAAAAGACACGCTTTCAGGTCTTGCTGGATGTTGTGCAGTTCCGTCCCGAAGACATAATTATTCAGACTTTCGAAGGCTGGCTCCTGATTAAAGCTCAGCATGGACCCAGGATGGATGAACACGGTTTCATATCCAGAAGCTTTACCAGACAATACAAATTACCTGACGGGGTGGAGAACAAAGACTTGTCTGCACTTTTCTGCCATGATGGCATTTTGGTTGTTGAAATGAAGAACTTGGTGGGAAAGAATTAGAACCTTGTCTATAGTTATTGGTGAGATAAAAATCATTCTTAATATAACACAATAATATCATTCATGAAATGCTGTAAAGTGTAGTAAGCATGTGGTTGTATTTTTATTACAGTAAAGCAAAATCTTTGTATATGTGTTTTGGCATGCTGAGTTTATTGTTTGACGTGAATCTTAAACTGCTCGTCTCCAGCTACATATATGGTGGAAAACTAGGCTGTTTGAACAGTAGCAAACTTAGGCTAGTCTCAGCAGGAGAAAAAAAATCTATTTTATAACATACTGAAAATAAATTATATTTTTGAGTTAAGTAGAATGAGTTGTATTTCTAAAGAAACAAGCATTTGTCATACATAGTCATAAACATTAAAGAAGCAATAGACAAGTTGCAAGTGAGTTTTGAGTTGGCAATAGAAAAGTTATGGAAATTTAATTTATGTACAAAAAAAATCTGCTTTCTAATTATTGAGCTTAAATTCTTCTCTCTGGAAAAGCACACAAACTGAAAAGTATTATCAGGAAAAAAATCTCCACTTCTACAGTTCAAGCTTGTTTAAAAAATACCCTTGAGAGATTACCTTATAAGAGTGTTTTGCATGTTTGAAACTATAAGAGCAAAGAATAATCATTGACTATATTTGCTTGAAAACTCAGAAAATAGAAATCATACTTTATGTCAAATTAGTTTGAAAGAAAACATTTAGAGACATTTTAGAAAATTGGTTTTGTTTAACATATTCCACAATGTTACTAACTGAAGAAAAACTTTTGCTTAAAAATGTTCAAAATGATCAACTCTTTCTTTGTGAAACGCCAGTAATAAAAAGACATTACTCTTACACAAATGCCTTTATTCCTATGCATTTTAGTAGTCTTGTTGTTCAATCAAATGAGTATTTTATTCTTCATGTTACTTGACAGTTTAGGTTAAGATTCCACAACTCTGTCTTCAAAAGCAAATTCTTCTGCCTAGGTATAGTCCCATTCTCCTTGTAAGAACATGAGCTCTACATGAATCTAATTTTAAGTGCAGGGATTTCTTTTACTACTGACACAGGTTTAGCATCTGTTCCTGTGTCTCACATTTCATATGAGTGGCAGAGATGAAAAAATGTCTACCCACTATATCTCATATCTGGTCTTCTCTATATTAAAAAGAAATAATGCTGTGAGTTCGTAAATACTCACACATTTGAGGGGAGCTGCAGCTGCAAGTGGAACTGCCTCCTTTTATGTGTACTGGAGACGAGTATGACTGCTGGGCTATAAATAGTAAAGGAATGTGGAGTGGAAAGTGCCAAGTTAAATACAGACTCTTTATCATAGCCATCTGCTGTTTGGACAAATCAAAAACATGTTCAAATGAAACTGACTACAAATACAATTTTAAGAATATAAGACAAATCTGATGAATAAAACCCAGGCTCTTGCTAGCTGAAGCCAGAGAGTTCCTTTAGTTTAAAATGAAAATCCTAATCTTGTATGTCTGTCTACATATCCCTTAATTAGAGTTAATTATATCACAGTTGTTTAGACTTGAAGGTATCTGAAACAGTTGATTTTGGAAAAGTGGGTATACAATTCTTGTATTTTATTTATTACTTGTATTAAAACTCACAAGAAATTTGTACAAGAAATACAGAATGAAGTCTGAATTGCAAATTTCCATCACATACTTTTTGTTTTTAATTGACCAGAAGTAATGTTTTCTAACAAACTAAACCAAATAGAAAATATATGTCCCTACATTTTCAATTAACCCCACATTTTTCCTTCCTATTTCTTTTCTTTGATTTGTGTATTAGTTGAACATTATGCTAGCAAATCAGATCTAGATTTCTAGGTCAAGAAGCTTCGTCAGCCAGGAATCTGCTAGAAGATGTAACATGGATTGAATTGAATTTTAGATACAGGCCTGGATGTCAACTTTACACAGCAACTTTATAAAAGCTTAACAAGTTTAATTCCATGGTTTCCACATCACCTTATGGCACAACTTTTGGGATAGAGTTCAGCATCACGAGTTAGCAATCTGCTTTGGTGATTTTGTTTAGAGAAGATTTTGTAGATTTTATCACCTAAACTTACAGGTTATTATAAATACTATTCTAGCTGTGTTTGCAGTGATGATATTCATAGCCTTAGAGATTAAAAAGCAGTTCTAAAAACAGCATAACTGATTTAATTATTTCAAATTAGATCATGATTAAAATACTGGAAAGTTGGCAAGGAATTGGACTGTACAGCAAAAATCATATCTTCTGTTCTATATATGTTAATATATTGGCTACACACAGGCCTGCTTATGTACACAGGCCTCACAAAACTGAATGGAGAATGTGGCATCTGACTGTCCTGTATTATAGATCTCTTTGCATCACTCTGTGCCCAAGTCTGTACTTTTTCACAACATCATTAGTCAGAAATCACTGGAATAACCTGACCCAAATATGGCAGGGATGTACCCAGCCAAATTTTACCTTCTCTTGTAGCCAGAGCTTTACAAAAGCCTGCATGTGTGCTCCTTGGTGAACAGTGCCCCTGGCCTGACACTTGAGTGCTCATGTAAGAGGGGTCACGCTGGATCTGCCACTGACTTCCTGTGTTTTAGAACCAAGAACAGCAAAGAGGAAAGTGCTTCTCTCCTTTTTTTAAGTGGCAGTTCATTGCAAGTTCTTGGATTAATGATTTTTAAATGTTTAGCAGAACAACCTCAAAGCACTGTTTCTGAATAGCCTGGAAAGAGCTATTTTCATATATTTTATGTGGTATAATCTTTCTAGAACTGAACATCACAGAGAAAGCTGCTAGTATCACTCATGGGCAGCAGACTGAGATATTTATCAACAGCAACGGATTTCAGAACAGTTACATCTTAAGACAGGTTTAAGACATGCTGATGTGGTTAAATTAGGAACTGTGAAATTGGCTGTCTATATAATTCTGGTCCACAAAAAGTGATAAGCCTGTGCAAGCCTTGCAGAGCAAGTGTTATTGAGCCTTCTCAGTTCCCAGCAGTGAAAGATTACCTTTGAAATTGATCAGACTGCTCCTCCAAATGGATAAATATGATTTCATGCACAAATCAAAGCACTGTGAAAAATACTTTCACAGAAGAAGAAGATGTATCAATATCACACTAGTCTTCAAAAACAAGGTAAAAACCATACATTTCCATAAGATTCTGGTAGGCAGAAAGCCCACAAATGTGTTTGACTTGTTACCTTTCTATATTTCCTGCTGTATCCAGGGCACTTGAGATCTCTTGACACAGTCCAATACTGATGGTGCAGTGAACCAAGGCTGATGTGACACCCACCAGTCACCCAATAACTAGCCCTGGGCATTGGAAAAGAGGAAAGGAAACCTCTGGGGTATCATGGTGGCAACATTCCCTGCAAGATTTAGGTCTCCTTACTTCATAGCCAGGAATCAAAACATTCTTTTTAATCTGCGTAACATTACAAGATTAGGGTTTAATGGAAGTAGGAATATTTCTGAAAATTTTGGGTGCATTTTCTCCTGTTCAGAAGAGATGCAGACCTCTGTCTTGTAACTACAGCTGGCCTCTCTCACCCATAGATGACATCTCAGATCTCAGTGGCCCTGCACTGTGAATACAGGGGTTAAGTCTAAAGGTTTAGACCTGCACACTACATTGGAAATATCTGAGCTGGCCCCACTCATGCTAACTCTGGAGCCAGAAGTACAGTTCCTGTATGCCAGCTCAGCTACAGAAAGCTTGGACTGTCTACTGTTGTGCTCGGGCTGAAAAATCAACCCTTATTAAAAACACTTGGACAGACAGAGACAGGAGAAACATGGCACTACAGCTCAGAACTCCCCATCCAGGATAGTGCTAGAGTGGAAGTCTCTGCTGTCTGTGCCATGGTGGGCTGCAGCTTCACTACAAATCCCATCAATCTCTTTAAAAAGTATCACATGGTAATACTGCTGATGCCAGTCTTTCAGGGAGGAAGTATGTCTAGCAGCTGCTTGCACAAATAGAATCAATGCAAATATAGTAATTTACAGTTCCTCTGGTGCTCCTTGGTGTGTTTCCTGTGCTTTGGGCTGACCCTGACCCCAGCGATCACTCCTCGTCCTTGACAAAGCTGGCAAAGCCTAGCCCTGTAACCCAAAGCAGAAGCAGCAACAGGCAGGCATGTGGATGAAGAGGAGACACAGATCTGCAGGACCAGGATAGGCCTTAGCGTATATCCAGCAAGGAAGCACACCCGAAGTGTCACAGGCAAGGGTGGGGAGCAGGAAAAACACTGCAACAGGTTCAGATTATATACATATATATGTATGTATATATAGTCATGGTTTAACCCCAGATGGCTACTAAGTCTTATCCAGCTTCTCACTCACTCCCCTGCAGTGAGTGAGAGAAGAGGAGGAGTAAGAGTGAATGAACTCATGGGTTGAGATAGAGACAGTTTAATAGGAAAGCAAAAGCTGCATGCACAAGCAAGGCAAAATACGAGATTCATTCACCACTTCCCCTGAGCAGGCAGGCGTTCAGACAGCAGGGCTTCATCAGATGTATCAGTGACTTAGGAAGGCAAACACCATCACTCTGAATATACCCCCCCCCCTTCCTTCCTCCTTCTTCCCTCAATTCTGTCTGCTGAGCATGATGCCATATGGGATAGGATATCCCTGTGATCACTTGGGGTCTACTACCCCAGCTGTGTCCTCTCCTTGTGCCTTACAGACTTCTCACTGGTGGGGTGGGGTGAGGAGCAGAAAAGGCCCTGACCCTGTGTGAGCACTGCTCAGTGATAGCTAAAACATCCCTGTGTTATCAACACTATTTCCAGCAAATCTAAAACACACCCCTGTACCACCTACTGTCAAGAAAATTAACTGTCTCAAGTCAAAACCAGAAGCTATATATAAAGATTTTAAGATATAATATCTAAACCTCCTACAAGAAATATTTGACTTTTTG
Source organism: Dendrocincla tyrannina (assembly GCA_035047865.1). Taxonomy (NCBI): domain Eukaryota; kingdom Metazoa; phylum Chordata; class Aves; order Passeriformes; family Dendrocolaptidae; genus Dendrocincla; species Dendrocincla tyrannina. The sequence goes on along the minus strand of JAWWMP010000093.1, from coordinate 53,334,192 downwards.
GTAAAATAAGCACTTTAAGGGGCTGAGAAAGACATTTAAAAACCCTTTAAAAATTTAGGTTACTAATAGAAAAGGAGGAAATCCATGGGCTAAACCCTTGGTGTGCTAGGCTGAAAGAGTAAGTTGTCTACTATCTTAATTGCACATTCCTTCAATTTTCCCATCTATTAATTGCACATTCCATCATATGAGTAGAGACAGCATGTCAGAATCTTCAAAAGTTTCATTTTTTCTTAGCAGAGTTGGATGACACAGAAATTAGAGTGCCCTATTTGAACTAGCCACCCCAAAATTTCTACAGTCAAGTACTCATCAATTCAAACTGGTTTACTGAATCACTGTAAACTAGACAACTTGTGCCATTGTTCCTCTCATTGGTCTGCATGGAGTTAGTTTGATGCATCACGACTTCCTCACTCAGGTGCCACTATGCAATGTCCAGGCCTGGCTGGAACCTTGCTCTCCCCCACAGCAGCAGCAGCAGTGCAGAGCTCAGCTGGTGGCTTCTGCAGTTGATTCAGATGCCCAGATGGGATCATATGAGTAGTTTCCTCTGTGTGTCTGACTTCACACAAGAGATAAGATGGGGTCAGATGACATTTTGGGTTCCAGTGGCAGTAACTCCATTAATAAGGAGTGTTCCACTCCTTATTTTCCAGAATATACCAGTGTCCTCTTAGCCTGGATGCTGGAGTCATCCGGTCCACAGATGTCACAGCAGCACAGTGGTGTAAGGGATTCCAATGATCATAGCTATAATGAAAAATTATTGAAGAGAAATGATTTTGAGAGTGTGGTTTGACTAATAAAAATCATTCTTGTACTCTGTCTTACAAGGCAGTCAGAAACTCATGAGCTACTTGCTCTGGTGACAGCTGTATGCATTTTAATAGTAGTTCAAGTATATTTCTTGCAACTTTACCACAATCATTCAAGTCCTCATGTCATGACTAGTATGTACTATACAAGATACACCATAAATACAATCTCTGCCTTAATGTACATAAGAAGCCTCAGGACTTGATCCTGAAATGAAACTGAGAGACTCAGATTAGGAGACTCTGAGGCAAATATATGAAGAAATATGAACACTGAAACTCTTATCATAAGCAATATTTAACTTACTCCTTCTAGAAACTTCAGTCTGAAATGGTTATGGTGTGGAGACAGATAAGGTTTCCAGATTTATTTTATTCCATATTAAAAGGTCAGAAGGATCAGTGATGATCCCCAGGGTGCTCCCCTGAACTGAATGCAAATCATTTCACTTGCTAATTTCCTCATGAAGTCATCTCATAATAAGTTTAAAAAGGACATAGATTTAAGTAAGACATCAAATCTTTATTTAAAGACTTCTGTTGATGGAGAACTCATCACACCCCTCCATCAGTTTTTGAAGTGTTAATAACCACCATGGTCAACAAAAAGCAGGTTTTCCCTAGTGTTTTGAGATTTGCTCAGTGTTATATATTTTATTGTAAAACTAAAAATAATAGTTTGGACAGTTCTTGGGACACTGTTTTTACTATACAGCCATTAGGAGTTAAAAAGATACAAAAGTATAACACCTGCTGCTAAACGCCCTTGTTAGTTACTAATAGAATACAAGGAATTGATCAACATGAAAAATTGAGGATATTTTTTACACGCAGAGCAGAAATAAGTATTGAATAACCTTGGGTATATTTAATATCTTTCCTGTATCATCGTTGGTAGTTTTGCCATCTTCATGTCATACTGATCTAAACTCTTGTCAGGATTCTATTTCTTGCTGAAAAAGTCCTGACTGTTCTCCCATTGGCCATATGATTTTTAATACACTTTTAGCTTTTGCTCATAACTATCAATGGGTATTGTTTGCTATTACCTTCTTATTTTTTCCATTTCTACTCTTGCTTACCCTTTTATAACAATCTATTTTAAATTCAGATAATTCTGCTTATATGAACATGGTTCTGTATTACTGGCTACTAAAACATTCTTCTAAATGCATACAGAACTACCAGAGGCAGGTTCTGACACTGTTTCCATCAGCAAATTATCTCTCTTAACATTTCCATAATGGTATGGGATGCCCAGAAGTCTCCACATTGAAATGCTTCCTAAAACAAGCATTCAATAAGGAAGCACCTGTCATAGTCAATTCATACCATTCACCTTCACATGAATGCACAACCCAGAGCAAGCATAGCAGGAACCTTCTTCACTGCCTCAACCTTTGGATGCCTCCATGTTCACCAAAAGACTAGAAAAACCCAGAAGCTAAAATAGAGAACTTGGTGTCATTTTCAGTCATCAAGGCTCTAAGCACTCTTCATTTTTCCAGCTGACACAGACAAAACAATTAATTCCTTGACCATCCCTTCTGTATTGCATGTCCTTAAGCAACAATAAGAGCTGAATGTTATGCCTTGAAAATAAGACAACAGTGTTAAACATTAACATTAATTAATGTTAATGTAAATGCCATTGCCTCCTTCTAGCAGAGTGCACTGCCTCAGCATAAACCCAAGCTCTGAGAAAATGAAAGATGCTTCAATGGTCAAAATGCCATCAAAACTGGTCTGTTGCCTAAGTTAGTGAGCACTTGTCCTTGGTGTCCAGGCTGAAACTGAGAAGTTACTCTCATAAAGTTCAATTTGTGGACACATAATGTAGTGTCAAGGCTCATCTACCCTGATCAGTTGACAGGTGTAACTGAGGAGCTGCCAGTGACTAGTTGGAGAGGTTTGGGTTAGCTCCCTGCCAAACCCAACTGCTGGCCACACAGACTCCTCCCACACAAGAGAGAAGGAAAAAAAGTACCCAAAGCCGACTGTAGTAAAGGTATATATATATATTCATATATATTACAATTATATACAATCAAACACTATGAATATACAGAATAAGAATCCCAAACAACTCCAAAAGGGAAAAGGGGGGAAAGGGAAATGGGACAAAAATGGGTAAAACCAAAAAAAACAGATACACACACTCATAAACTCAGGGAAAAGTTCAATAAGGAACCAATACAATAAATTCTCACAAAAACTCCCCTTAAGAGAAGCAGTAGAAATCTTCACCTCCATACAGCTGCGACACCAGCTTCTCAGATAGGCCGCAGCTCACATATATAAGAGCTAAGCTGACAGGGACCTGATGTCCTCCAAGCACATGAAAGGAAGAGAGAGATAGAGAGGAAACCTTCCTCCCCATCTTATACTCCTCTGATTACGTGAAGGAATGGTGTGGAATACTTCCTTAGATATGACCCTGTTACCAGGGAAGACCTAAACCAAACCCAAGAAAACTAAACCAACACACTAGTCCTTCACTCTGAGACCAGCCTCTGCCAGACTGCTCCCTGCATGGGGCCAGAGCAGCTTCAGTGTTGACATGAGCCTCTTCGTCCCACAGAACTCAAGTCCTGTGGATTTCTAGAAGCCAGAAGCATTTCTTTTCCCCTATGATAAACCCCAGGCACAGAGCCTGCTAAGGAGGTCCTCTCTGCAATTTCTCTGTCCTGGGTGAAGATAGAGACACCGGCATGTAGGAAATGACAGAGTGCTCAATTGCTCATTCTTGCTGTACCATATTTTATTCATTTTATACAATGGGTTTATTGCTGGGATAACTTTGTTTTCATGCTACATTTATATAGTACATGGATATAATGTTGGCCTCATCTGAATTTCCTCATTAGCCACCCTCTTAACTCACAGTCATGCTTTTTATAAAATATTCGTTATCATTAAAGGTACTGGATTGAAATACATAAAACTATGGCTCAAGGACTTGTGCAGCTTGGGCTGAAGTACAGCAGGCTCATGTACCGTCTTTTGCTGTCTCAGTCTTTACATTGAGAACGCAAATTCTGCCTCTATGCATGCCAAGGGACTGGTAGTTGACACAGGCCCATTCGCCCATAACCAGGAAAGACTCTCAGCACTGTCAGCATGTCTGTCTAGCACATATCCACAGCATGGAAGAACTGCATGCATAATGGATTTATCTTGACAGCATCCTTAGATGGCTTTGAAACATTATCTCTTCAGACAGAAAACAGAGACAGACATGCATTCCAAGCAATATTAAATGGAGGGGTTGAGAATATCTGAGTAACAGCCATCTTTTACACAGACTAGAGCTAAGATAGCTAACACATATTGCAAAGGCCAAGCAAAAACGTCAGTGTTTCTGATCAATTATCTCTAATTTCACACAGCCTAGTTTGAAAAAAGCAACGCATATTTCTGATTGATTCATGCTCGTGATTGAAAAATATTTTTTCTCCTAAATTCCACTGCATCTTTTCCTAGATTTCACTTTACAGTGGACAATAAAGTGTCTTCATCTCTCATATCTCTTAGCAACTGGAGAAAACACCACTAGAATACCATATTTTTTAAATTTATTGCATTTTCTTCACCTCTTTGCTAGTTCAAAGTTTTTACTTGCTTTTAGGTTTTCACTTTTATCACGTGTTTAAATAATTCTGGTTTTAAAATCAGTGTTCCAAATCATTTTGTGCCCTCTAGTGGCAGCCCCTCCAGGCACCATGGACTGTGACATTCCTGTTAAGAGATGATGTAAAAATGGAAAAAAAACAGTCTATTCTCCTATTAATCTCCTATCCATCTCTATGGTTTAAAAAAATTACAGTCATCTCTAGTGATGAGGAGATCTGCACCTGCTGTAGATATAACACAAATAGCAAAAACAAACAAACAAACCAAAACAAACAAAAACCTCAAAAAAACAAACCAAACAACAACAAAAAAAACCAAACAAAACCCAACATCACATATTGAGTAAGCATTCCACTGAATTTCCTCTTAGAAATGATACTGACAAAAATTGTCCTATTTGTAGCCATTTTCTTGCACAAAGTACTGCTCAGTACTCCCACTAGAGTATTGTTCAGTATTCAGATGTTTTTTCCAGGGCCAATAAAGGGCTTTCATCATAAAGAAAAGGCTTAGTGTCATCAGAGCTTCATTTTCTCTCATGGAAAATCATTTTGCTTCTTTTGGTAAAAATGTGAAGTAATAGCATAGAGGAAAAGTAACAAAATAAAGAAGGAAAGATTTTGACACCTTCAAGAAAAAGGTATACAGGGTGATATAAATTTTCAATATTTTTGAATTTCAGAGCCTTTATTCATTCACTTTTTTCCTAATTCAAGACAGGAAACACATTTCCAAAAAAAGGTTCCCAAATTTTTTATTTTAAATTTCTGCACCTGATCAGCAAAAAAATCATGGTGCTTTCAAACACCTCTTTTAGCATATATTCTCAGGGATTTTGAG
>JAWWMP010000093.1:53261040-53272380 GCA_035047865.1 Dendrocincla tyrannina | reverse complement strand
TCAAATCTCTGTGCCACTAATTAATTCAGTTAATATGGAAAATAAGTAAGGTAAGATGGAGTACTGCTAGGAGGAAAAAAAAAAAAAAAGAAAAATATTCAATTTTCTAAATAACACCATCCCAGTGACAGGTTTTGTTATGTTTGTAGGACTCATTCATCTTTACAAAATTGCTTAAGTAGTAAATAGGGACTGAGGACTTGGATGTTTGCAGAAAAGGACACCATCTTGTCATCTTGTCCCTGGTCACGCAAAACGTGTCCTCTCCTCCCACACAGCTTGGGAAATGCAGCAAAATTAGTCAGTTTGCAGTGATCATTCCCACAGAGCAGCTGGGCTGTGCTGGCTGGCAGTACTGAGGGCGCACAGAGGGAAGCCCAGGTGCCAGTCCCACTTTTGCTCTGCGCAGTTGCATTTGCCCACCTGTCCTAGCAGGTTGTGTAGGAGTGTTATTCTGTGACCTATATCATCATGCTGCTGTCTGACACTGAATGATTTCCTATTTCCCATCTTAGGCTCCAAATCAAAAGAATCGTTTCACTTCATTATTGTCCTGAAGAAATAGTTACGATTGGAAGAAACATAACTATTTTAAAAATATAAGGTCTCAAGCTTTGGTTTGGAAGCCCGACCCTTTTCAAACCTCAGTTCACTTTCTCGGACAAACAATTCCACAATATGGCATGCTGAGCTGGAAGTTGCATGAAAATACTGCACTTAGTGACATACCTGAACTTCCAGCACCCCTCCAGGGCTTAGGTGTTTGCTCCAGGATCCATTTGTAATTCTACTGTTGCTAAAGAACCAAACCTCTTCTGAGATAAAGCATTTAGTACAGAACTAATTTTTTAGGTGAGGAGATTTGCTCATAAGTAGCATATGGGCTGACAACAAGACTTTGTCTAGAAAAGTTTGCCCTTCCAAAAAAGCACACAGTAGGAGATAAGAAAAAGTGTTTCGGGATTCTTATTCTTGAGGTTATTAAGTATGTTCCCTTTGAAAGAAGACAATTCCAAAAATCATATTAAACATATACCAATTTGTTACATAATGGACACAGGTTTCAAAGGAATTCTAAGTAAGTTTGCCAACAACACTAAATAGGGAGAAGCTGTAAACGTTCCTGAGAGCAGAGAAATCCTGCAGAGAGACCTTGAGAAACTAGAGAGATGGGCAATTGCCAGCTGGATGAAGTGTAATAAGGGCAAGTGCCAGATTCTGAACCTGGGATGGGGCAACCCTGAATGTGTGTATAGACAGGAAATAAGATGCTGGAAAGCAGTACCATGAAAAGAGACCTGGGGGTCCTCGTCAATGGCAAGTCAAATACGAGTCAGCAGTGCCCTGGCAGCCAGGAGGGACAACCCTGACCTGGGGGGCATCAGGCAAAACATCACCAGCCAGTCGAGGGAGGGGATTGTCCCACTGTGCTCTCCACTGGGGTGGCCTCACCTTCAATATTGTGGACAGTTTTGGGTGTCATAATATAAGAAAAATTTAAGCCACTAGAGGGTGTCCAAAGGAATACCCAAAGATGCTGGAGGGCCTGGAGGGTAAGCTGTATGAGGGGTAGCTGAGGTCACTTGGTCTGTTCAGCCTGGAGAAGGGGAGAGTCACTGCAGTCTTCAGTATCCTCATGAGGGGAAACAGAGGGACAGGTACCAATCACTTCACTTTTGTGACCAGTGACAGAACTCAAGGAAGTGGCATGGAGCTGAGTCAGGGAATATCAGATTGGATATCAGGAAAAAGTTTTTCCATCCAGAGGGTGGCTGAGAACTTGAACAGGCTTCCCAGGGAAGTGGTCACAGCACTAAGCCTATTCAAGAAGCTTTTGGACAATGCTCTAGGGATATGATTCTTGGGGCGTCCTGTGTAGGGACAGTAGTTGAACTTAATGGTCTTGATAGGGCCCTTCCAACTCAGCATATCCTATGATTCTATGACATTTTACTGAAGAGATAAGGACAGCACCATCAGCTGTTACATTTAGTTGAAAACTGATGCTTATCCACAGCCAAGTAGCCCCAGTCCTTATTGGGTTTTTCCCTAAAAGGGAAGTTCCTACAGTTCCTCCCCTCCTGATGCTGCAAGCACTATAGCCAGAGATTAAGCATAAGCATGTGAGCTGGGTTCTTGATTCTGTTATGCAGGTATCCAGCAGGACCTGCTGAAGGTTCGTGGACCCTTCACCAGGAGTCCTGGCTGAATCTGGCTGGTCAGAAGCAGAGACAGACAGCCGTCTGGGACTGGCACATTCTTACACACAGCTTATGTGATACACAGAAAAAATGAGCTTTATCAGCAAGTAGAAATTGTGAGATCTGACCAAGGTGTAAGTGAGAAAGGGTATAGTCTGCTAGTAATTGGGTTTTGACAGCTGCACTTTAAAAATTTCCATCTTCATTACACCAGTTAGGTCATGGGTCACAAAATTATGTGACAGCTACATGATGAGGAGTCAACACAATTTGATTAGCATGAATCTGATATATGCTCATATTCTTGTTCAGAGTAATAAATATGAAAAAAGCATTTGCCACATGGTTTCTCTCCTATAGACTCTCCATTCATGGTCATTTCCACAAAAATTCACAAACAAAACTTTATTCTATTTCAGAGTATTGTTTGACCTGAAATAAGAGGAGCTGAGCCCAAGTTACGCCTTGCAAAGCATCTTTTGCAACCCAACCAATCCCTAATCTTCTCAGATTTGCAAAAGTCATAATTCAAAATTATATTCAAGAAAACATGAGGATTACTACAGAAGAACATGTTAGAAAAGAAATAAGACTTCTGTAGTTGATCATTTTAGCTAAGGAAGAATTGCTAACCATTTCGTTTCTATTAATCTGTACAAAAACAATGTTTTCTTTTTTAAGCACTTTATAAGTTGCAAGAAATTTTCTGTGTGCTTTAAATGGTAGAAAGCACCTTTTAATGCCAAACCAGTACATAACTCCAAACCAAGTAATTGCAAAAGGAGGGGATCCCTAAGGGAGCTCAGGTACTCATCCCTAGCTGGCAAAGCAAGGTTTTGTTCCCAGAGTGTAGCAACAAAACATCTGATTCAATTAGTGCCTCTAATTCCCTTGAATAACTTATTTTGCCCTTGTAAATTAAGATCTTCTGCTTTCTGGAGCCTAGATTCACTGAGGATTTAGATTACTGCATCCTGATTGTTAGACAACCTGCCCCTGCTGTTACTGGTCTAGCTCCAATCTGAATCTACCTTTCTTCCCTTGCAGCTCCTGACACAGTTCTACTGCTTTGTGCAGAGCAAACTATACAGCTGCAACAGCGTTGCCAGCTCAACACCCTAACTTTAGCCTGCCAAACACACCTGGCAGTGGAGGGAAAACAGCTGTGATTAAAATCAAGTCATCACTCTTCTCATCCTGCCTTGCTTTCCTCCTTAAATTGTCTTGGCACCAAAGATGACAAAATGTTGGCAGATATTAGATAGCTGGCCTGCATAATCCATCCAATTTATTCTGCAGGCTAATTTTGTATGTCTACAGGACAAAAATGAAGATGTAACCATGATATTCGAAAACTGTACTGTGCTCACCTAGCCCCAGCAAAGTCACAGTGACATGTGCTTCAGCTCCTGCTTGCAGCACCTAGGGCTGAAGGGGTGTTTTCCCTTTGGACACACATCAAAATGTGTCACCATGTCTCCACTGCCTTGGTTACCCACAAGAATGGGCTCAAACTTGAACAGGCCATAATCACATCCATTTCCTACTATGCTTTATACCCCTCCCAACAGTTTGGGCTGTTCACTTTGTATAATTTGAGTGGAGGAAAAAAGATCTTCAACTCTTTATTATGGGTTTGTACAGAGCCATGTACAAGGATGGGGTGTCTCATCACTGCCTGCACTGTGAGCAAAGATGGACTAATTAATAGGCCCAGAACACAGTCATGAACAAAACAGCAGTGTGGTTTTGGATACACTGTCAGTAAGCAAAACAAACAATCAAGCAAAACCTTTTCCTGCTGTGAGGCATCTATTGTGTTTTATTCCTTTCTCCAAAATACCAGGATCTTGAGTTTGTTATACATGGTCCTTCTGCTTGACAGCCAAGCTGAGAAGGCCGTGCTTTCAATTTAATCATGTGGGAGAGAGGCCTTCAGTGGTCCAGTCACTCTGCTATGTGGTTTGTGTTTTAAGGAGAGATGAGTGGAGATCAAATACAACTGATATGATTGTCTCAAGATCCACTAGTCTACAGAGCCTAGGTAAGAAAGACTGTAACAGTACAGCCAGTACATACCAGCACATGTACCATGAGCATATGCATATAAGCACATTTTTTTTTCCCATGTTGTACTGTAAGTTTCACATAAGAATTTTAGCAAGAAGATACAGGATGTCCTAATGACAGAAAATAAATACTTAAGATGTGGATGCAGCCCAAAATAAGGATCGTATTTTTACAATGATACAAGTAAAACAGGTCTGAAGTTCAAATTTTACAGCCCTCAAACATAGTTTTTTATACTAGAAGCACAGAAATAGGTACCTGTAAGACTGTTGTCTGGAAACTTTCCTTGTAAATATTCATTTTAATTGGGCATAGGTTTGCTAGAAGTGGTATAAAATGCCAAAAAAGAATGATGAACAGGGACCCAAGAAGCCTAAAGTGAATAAATTTCACTATATAGCAACTCAATCCATATCTTTGCCAAGATACAGTCTACTGTAAGATTTTACTGCTTTGTCTAATAGTTCATTTTTAATTCTTTACGAGAGAATGGTGGTGTTTACTCACAAAGTTACTTATTATACACCATAATAATTCCTAGTGTTGTGGAAAATATTTGTGTGTATCTGACAAGATGTCCATTTATTGCAATACTTGATAAACTTTTCAAGATACAATGTAACTCAGTCAGTTCAATATATATATGAGAAAAAGTGATTGATAGAGTTTCAGAGACTTAAAAGACCTGCAAAGAATACTTGGAGTTGAAGAGGTAACATAAGAGAAAAAAAGTCAGAAGTAGCATATATCATTAACTATAAGAATTCTATTACTTATCAAAATAACTTTATGAAAGGATTAAAAGATTGAGCTACAATCTAATAAAACTAATATCAAAATCATATTTATGAAAAGGACTGGTAGATTCAGACTCAGCCAGGCAATACCAGCATACTGTGTCATTTCGCTTTAGTAACAGTCTTGTTTCTCTCTACACTGCTTAATTACACAAAAAAATCCCCCTCCCATCTTCCATAATGTTTTTGCAGAAGAAGCCAGGTCTAAAGATAGAGTTGGCTATCTTTAGATACCTAAAGATAGTAATTTTTTTTCTAAAAGCAATTTTTATTCTCTGTCCTAGTTCTGGGTAAGATTTGACCTATCGCATCAATTATGTGATCATTTTCTTTATTGAAGAACTAATAGCTCCATGTTTGCCTTCTCAACTGTATTTACTAAGTGGTCATGAATAATAAATATTCAGTAAAAAAGTGTTCGTGTGTGACTAACTTAGCTGAAAGCATCCATATAGTAATCTTACTAAAAATACTAAAAGGTTTAACTAATTGCAGAGCTGGCTTGAGGTCCAGAACTAAAAAATTAGTCATAGATTTATGAAAATACTCCACCACCCTTAGGGAAAACACAGAAAAAGCACATGACTCTTATTTAAAAGATTTTCTCTCCCTGCCCTTTTCCTACACAAGACTACATTGTTTTTAATGTCAGGACTAGTTTTCCTAGTTCCTATACCTCCTGTTTTTTCACAAATATGATTCATTATTTACCTTGTGACCATCTATCTCAATCTGGCAGGTCCTGTTCTTTTTTGTACATTATATCCACAGGAGTTCTTCAGTTTATGACCTTCAGTTATGATCTGAGGGGCAGCCTCAAGTCAGCTTCAGTCCCCTAGCTATGCATTTATTAAAATAGGTGCTCACACATTAACACCTTCAAAATCTTCTGGATATTTTACTGAAGAAAATTCAGCAAAGAGTAGTAGTAGAGTAACAGTAGCAGTAGAGCCAGCTGCTGCTTCCAGCTACAAGGGCTGCTCCTTGCAAAGGTTGTCCCTTTCACTTGTGAACATGGCTTTTTGCTGCTGGCCACAGAACAGAGCCCCTGCAGGCTGTTTGCACTCCCTAGCACATCAGGGTAGATGTGACTTCTCTTCATGTCATCTTAAAGGACCTCACACGTAAGACAATGACTTCCTCTACACTTGAAAATGATTGCTGCAGTGAGGCATTCTGTCAGGAGAGAGAGGGAGGAAAAAACCTTCAGATCCTATAGCTAGCACCGATTTAAAAAAGTAAAATACATACAGTATTTGTATTTTGTATGTATATAATTTTCATAAGCACAACTAAATTGGGTGTTTCTCCACTTGATCATCTAACAGGCTAATGCATAAGACAGCAATACCTCCCTAGGTGTCCAACAGGTTAAAAGTATTGTAAATGTCCTTTTTTGAGACTGTTTTCTGTGAGCAACAATAATTTTTTCTACACCCTTCTCTACTCACAGCAGAACAGAGCAGCTGAAACAAGAAGGCATCTCTGGCAATCATCCTGCCAAACCCTTGCTCTAGGCAGGGTCACACAGAGCACGCTGCCCAGAGCACTGTCCAGTCAGGCTTTGGATATCTCCGAAGATGTAGATTCCACAACTTCTCTGGGCAATTCATTATAGTGGTCGACCACCTTCAGATTAAAATAGCTATTTTCCATGTTTACATGAAATTTTATGTATTTCAGTTCCTGGCTGGTGCCTCTTGTCTTTCACTGGGCACCACTGAGAGGCTCCTGGCTCCATCTTCTTTGGTTCTCCCGTCAGATTTTTATATATATACACATAAAATCCCTCTTGAGCCTTCTATTCTCCATACTGAACAGCCCTAGCTCTGTCAGCCTGGCCTTATACATCAGACGCCCCAAGTCTTTAATCACCTTAATGGTCCTTTGCTGGAGTCCCTCCTGTGGGTAGATGCATGCCTTTCTTGCACTCAGGAGACCTAGGTTGGACACAGCACTCCAGATGTGACCTCTTACCATACTTTGGCTTACAACAGCTTTTCAAATACAGTTCCAGTTCTCATGAAGAGGTCGATCTGAATGGAAGCATACCGATTTTATGATATTAAACTGATTTTAAGTATCAGAGCTGCAGAAACAAACCACATAAGCCCTTGGGCATTGTTAGAAGATGAGTCAAAGCCTATGCCTGTCGGCCAAGTGCAGGAGGGCCAGGCGTCAGTCTGAGCGCTGGCGGCATGATCGACTGTGCTGATTAACTGCTGGCTCACACACTGGCTCTGCTCAGGACTCCTCCAGCAGCTCCCTCCAAAGCAGGACTTAGACACGAGGAGGCAGATGGTTGACTGCAAGGACCACTCCCAAAACACCACTCAAGTAAAATGACACTTGAAAGACACCAAACAATTGTGTTAGCTCTTCAGCAGGGAACACTATCATCTGAGTACCATTGGCATTAAAATTCATAGCACTGCTGGAATATTTGTTCACATCCTCTCTTTGCCAGTTTCAACTTGGAAGCAGAGGGTAAACTCAAAAACAGCCAAAATGCTGCTATGAAATCTCATATGGGCTGTCAAACACACCTGTCAGGGAAGGAGTAAAGAAGCTTGTCCTTCCAAGTTTAGTCTAGATATGATTATCATGACTCACACCTAGTATCTTACCACCTACTTAAGGAGATTAAATTTTAACTAATTGCTGATTACTAATTACTGTTTTATAACTGAAGTTTATTCTCAAAGGAAAATTAAAATCAGATTCATCATTATTCCTTTTCATATGCCTGTCCATTTATCCAGATATTTAGGGTAAAATGACCTCAACACAAACCATAAGATATTTTTAGAACAATGTGTCTTAAGAATGCAACACAGGCATGGCATATAACTTCTAAAAAATCCTTCCCCCAGGCCTTGATTTTTCAAAATGTTGTTTAATACTGCAAGGTTGGAATCAAGAGAATGCTGTTGTAACTACATCCACAAGATACAACATTTACAAATTCCATTTTCTAAATATGTTTTCAGTAGAAGTTCAGTTCTGATTATCACATCCCACTCCCTGAAAAACAATGCTTTCTATCATTTAGAAAGTCTGGAAGCGTGTTAACAGTGTCAAGACTCTGCAAAAGCTGCAGATATGAACTGAATTAAACAGGGAGAATTCTGGTGAACATGAATGTTGGTGGAGAAGGGAGGGAAGAAAACCTTTTCCTGACCCCTGCAGGGAGGGAGGGGATACTTTTGTAACTAGAAAACACATGTTTACAGAACTACCATTTCTTTTAAGCCAATTACTGTATGAGTCAACAGTTTGAAGGCTCAGGTTTCAAAAACTACCAGTTACCAACCTCCTTATCCAAAGGAGCAGTGATTTTGAATCCTCGAAGAGTCATAATGCACAGAGAGACTTTTTAGTGGCATTTCAAAGAAAGTTTTGGACCTCACTGTTGTGTAAATTCATCTTCCATGTAGTAAAAATGGGAGGAGCAGTGCTTCACAAATTGGCAGTTCTCAAGATAACAAGCATATTCTAAGTAGAGATCATCATTAATAAACATCTTTTCTACATCAATAGAGGCAACTATTTACCACCCAACAGTCAGTAGATTGATTAAATCAATCAATCTTTCTTTTTGTGTTGTACTTCCTGTCTTTCACAGGAGACAGCAGGGCACCATTCAGGCTTGCCATGTTTCTCTTTCCTTTTTCCTTGTTTGCATTGCTGAACACAGCTGCAAGGTTCTGCTTTAAACATGCTCAATATAAGGAGCAATCACTAAGGACACATAATTATCATCTTGTGGATTGGCAGTCAAAAAAATTCACACATCAAACAATCCTCTCAAAACCATGGCATATTAATCATCTCCAGTCAAAGAGCCATGAAGAGGAGGAGGCACGGACATTCTTCCAACAAAGAGAAAGGTCACTCTGTGAGACTCTGCCTGTCACATCACTTGGGCATCAAGGACCAAAAATGTGAGTGGGACTGGACATCAGGAGATAAGTTTGCATTCAGAAGGCAAATGTCCTGAATTCTTTGCATTCATAAGCAACAGTATTTTAGAAATCATAGAATCATAGAATATTAAGGGTTGGAAGTGATCTTAAAGATCATCTGGTCCCACAGCCCCCTGCCATATGCAGAGGCACCTCTCACTAGACCAGCTTGTTCCAGGCTTTATCCAGTCTTGGCTGGGGCCTCTCCACTGCCAGGGCTGGGATATCCACAGCCTCCCTGTTCCAGTGTCTCACCAACCCCACGATAAAGATTTTTTTGCTATATCTAGCTTAAATTTCTGCTCTTTCTGTTTGTACCCATTTCTTCATGTCCTATCATCAAACGACCTAAAATCCAAGAAAACACACAGGACAGGACAAGAGCATGGGCATCAAATGGTGTTAAAAGTGAACAGTCAGTGAGCTGAGCAAACACACACTTTTGCAGTGAGACTTTGCACTTTTATGTACCCAGCCAGTAAAAAGGCTCTGAGGATTTTATTTGATTCAGAACACAGACACACAATAAGCATATTTCCAAAATTTTTAAGTGAAGCCTCTGAAGAGCAGCAAGTGCCAAGCAAATAGAGAATTTGAGGCAAATTTCTATGAGCCAGCAATCAAGAAGGAGGTTTAGGAAATAGTAATAGGAAATGAAAAATAAAGATGAAGTGGTACAGTGAAAATGAAGAAAGTTTGCAAGAATGAGAGATGAAATCCTGCCTTTTCTGCAGGCCAGAGGACTTAGGTCATTGGCTTCAGCTGAGCCAAGGAGTTCACTGAAGGAGCACTGTTAGAAGTCCGGGCAAGAGCTGAGGTAAAACTGAAAGACTTAGTCTGTTAAAAACTCCAAGGATAGCAAAAGCGCTTTAAGACAGAGCAAAGTTCAGCTGTGCAGAGGCTTTTAGGACTAAGGATACAAAAAATTATTACTGACTTCATCTCTGTAATCTGCTGTCGTGCTGACACACTGGAGGGAGCTGAGAAAGAGGATCCCTGGAGCTTTCTGTTTTCCTGGGAGCTACACTCAGCATATTTCTACCTAGAGTGAATGCTTTGGGAAAGGATGTGGTTTGAATATTTCTGAAGGACATTCTATCAGTGAGAAATAGCTTGGGAAGCGCTGTAACTCTGGGAAATGGAGCAGCTGTGCCTGTGTGATGTCTGGCTATGCACTGCTTTGGCAATTTGGACAAGGAGTTATGGGGAGGTGAATTGTGGGTTTAGACTGAGGGTAGGACTGATGTGTGTCGTTGGGAGTAACAGCACTGACAGTGGTGAAGGACAGGAGCACCTCGAACAGCTGTGGCTAATGCACTTGGTTCATGGATGATGAAGAGTAGTGGCATTTTTGTATAGCCACCAACCTGCAGAGAAAGAAGAGAAACTTCAGAATTTCATACCAAGTCATAAATGTGTTTCATGGATTCATGAACAACAACAAAAATCAAACAAAAAAGCCTGGGTAACATGGCAGCCTTGAAAAATTTCTTGTGTGAGCATTTTAGACCTTTGCTTTCAGCAAAAGACATGAATTCTGCTGAATGTTTGCCCTTTACTTTTCTAAAACAATTTCCATGGAAAAGAGATGATGATTTTTCTCTGCTTTGCAATTCAATCATCAAATATTTTGAAAATATTTTGAATATACTTTTTCCTTTTTTTTTTCTTATTCCTGTTAAGAAGCAGGAATGGAAAATAATCTCCTTGAACTCTGTGGAGTGAGTAGGATAGCATCATATTCCTACACTCCAAAAAAGATTCAAAACAAGCAAAAATGTCAAGGACTTACAACAAGATGCCAGTGACAAATGTAAGCTCAAGCAATAGAAAGATCTCTTCAGAAGAAATGAATGCCCAAAGCACTACATTGATAAGAATATCATATAAATAATAAGACTATAATAACAATAAAAATAACCACAAAAACAACAGGAAAGCCTCTCTGCCATAACATAAATGATTTACCAGATACACATTATGATTTTTGTTAGATTCACATACTATTTGTGGTACAGACCATGTAATTTTTTACTTCAGAGATTTTATTGCTTATACTAAATCTTGTGCATCTTATCAGACAGATTATGTTCATTCTTATTCCTTTTGAAATTCTCATGTCAGAATTTTAAATCAGCATATTTTCCACTCTATTGGTCACAGTATCTCTAATGCATTATGGAAAATTAATTCTTCTTATGGAGTTACTGTGGTTGGGCTAAAAGTGACAAAGTGAGGGGGTTTTATGACTCTATAAAATGTTTTCCTTTCTATTTAACAAAAACTTTTGCTAGACTTTGCACTGAA
>JAWWMP010000093.1:53236559-53248266 GCA_035047865.1 Dendrocincla tyrannina | reverse complement strand
TATGTATGGGTGTGGAACCTGGTGCCAGCAGGCAGTGGATTGGAGCATCTGACTTAGTTCCCTTTGAAGGAAATCTGATAAACACATGAAATATTTGGAGAAAAAATACCCAGCACTTAGTAAATAGAGAAACAAAATCTCTTCTAAACAAATTTCTAATATGCAGACACTGGCTGAGAGACATGTAAACATATTGGGTATTACTGCCCTTTTTCAGGATGAGTTTCACGAGCAAATGCTTTCCTTGGAAATTGCTACAGTTACATTTCTAAAAGGAAAGGAAAACTCTGCTTTCAAAACTCCAGGCAGAAGGAGTCTTGGAGCACAACTGCTCCAGCCCTGCCTTCCTTGGACACAGAGAATGGTACTGTGGCATTCCTGTGTACATAGGGCATGGAACAACCTACCTGTCAGTGTAGAAAACTTTGAACTGATTTAATTAAAACCTACATATGTCACAAGCCATTTTACCCTCTTGTAAGCAGTGGCTAAAGTAGTGTAGAATGAAATAAGGGGAGATTCTTTGGGGCACCTCTATTGTTTTGTGTGTTTTGGGCAACACTGTGTTAACTGCTGTTACTGATAATTCCTTACAAACACATATGAAAATTAATAACTCTTATTTTGTGAGCAGAAACAAGCCACCATCCACTGATCAACCAATGTCATCTATTCAGAATTCTGTAAGGTCTTTGTCATGGTCCTACAGGATATTTTTATCTCTAAATTGCAGAGAGATGGATTTGCAGGGTGGACTGTTAGATGGATAAAGAACTGGCTGGCTGGATACATCTAGACATTGTGGTCAATGGCTCTATAACCAGGTGTCAGCCAGTGATGAGTGGTGTTTGCCAGGGCTCTGTCTTGGGACCAGTGCCCCTTAATATTTTATCAGTGACATGGACAGTGGGATCAGATGCATCCTCAGCACGTTTGTGTATGACACCAAGCTGACATGCAGTTGACACCAGAAAAGAACAGGATACAATCCAGAGGGACCTGGACAAGTTCAAGTAGTGGGCCCACAAGAACCTCATGAAGTCCGACAAGGCCAAATGCAAGGTGCAGCACCTGGATCAAGGCAATCCCAGATGGAGAAGTCCTCAAGAGCAGCCCTGCTGAGAAGGATTTGGAGGTTCTGGTGAATGAGAGTTTAGACATGACCTCACAGCCCAGAAGGTCAGCTGCATCCTGGGCTGCACCAAAAGCCATGTGGCCAGCAGGGTTAGGGCAGTGATTCTGCCCCTCTACTCTGCCCGCATGAGACACCACCTGGATTGTTGCATCCAGCTCTGGAGCCTCCAATATAAGAAAAGCATAAAGCTAATAGAGCTAATAGCCCACAAAAGTAATCAGAGGGCTGGAACACCTCTGTGATGAAGATAGGCTGAGAGGGTGGGGCTCTTCAGCCTGGGCAAGAGAAGGTTCTGAGGAGACCTCACTGAGGCCCTTCAATACTTAAAGGGGAATTACAAAAAAGAGAGAGAGACTTCTTTACACAGGCAGATAGTGATAAGACAAGGGGTAACATTTTTAAACCAAAAGACGAATGTTTTAGATTAGGCATTAGGAAAAAATTATTTACTCAGTGGGAGGTGAGGTGTTGGAGTAGGCTGCCCTGAGATGTTCTGAATGCCCCATTCCTGGAAGTGTTCAAGGCCAGGTTGGATGGGGCCCTGAGCAACCTGACCTAGTAGGTGGTATTTCTGCCTGTCATGGGGAGGCAGAAACCAAATAATCTTTAAGGTCCCTTCCAACCCAAACCATTCCATACTTACATGAACTTTCATGGAAGCTTTGCAGATACACCCATGACTGCTCCATGTATCCCAGATGTGTAAGATTTCATAACATTTAAGATTAACCCAACACCTTGCAGGCACTTTTGAAAGATGACAAAAAATCAGTGCATTTAAATGCATTTGCAAATGAACAGTAGACTGATTGCTGCTTGTTGCCAGTTGGGGAGCTGCCAGGTTGGACACATCTCATACCTAGAAAACTCCTGTGAGGTGCTGTAGACTGCTCTGCTAACTGTGTGAAACACTCCAATATGTGACTGCAACACAAGATGAAATCTTCTTTTTCAATAGCTATCTTTGCTATTACATTGTAAATATGTTCTAGCTATGATTAGCATGAACCTCTCTTGATGTGGCTTCTTCTTATGAATATGATGTTTCTCTGTGTATCATCTAAAGCATAGAATATAGGCCAAGTGTTTCAGAAGCATATTCATTATTTCACACTGGGAATTGCTACAGTAAAGTATTAAATACAGTCAGGCTGAAATAATAGCTACTCTAAGGGCTCCATTGTGTTATCAATCAAATGCAGATGGACCAATTAATATTATGCAAACTCAGACTCTTGTCTGAAGAATTTCTAGTAGCTAGGGTCAAAACAGAAAACAGTTCCCAGGAAATAAAGGATAATTAGGCAAAAAAGGCTCAAAATCCTCTAAGGAGAAGTTGTAAATATCAATTTAATATACAGTGTCATAGCAAGCCCTAAATTTTTTTTTCTAAAACTACTTGGGATTTCAAAAGAGCGTAGTAAAAACATGTATTCCTTAGACATTGTAAAAACATTATATGACATGCAAAAATAAAAAACAAAATAAAAAGAGGTCCAAAAACCTCATACAACTACAGTGTAAAAATAGTGTAACATATAATTTAGAATTCATATAATTTTTTCAGAGCTTAACAAAAACCAAAAAATCTGACCTAAATTATGATATCTTCCTTATCTGTTATCAAATTCTGTACGTGCTACCTAAAAAGCTTAACTGAAAACATAGCATAAAAAATCAACTTCTTCCTCCAGGACAAGTGGAACGGTAAAGGATCATTCTTCCTAATATGAACAGATCTACAAAAGAACAACTTTGGGCTCCATCATAGCATTAGTGAAGAGAAATATGTTTTAAATGTAATTCATCTGGGCCACTTTAGGAAGTAAATGAAGTCCTAAACTTACCTTTTTCTACTCTGTTGTTTATTGCTATCATGACTGAGTCATTAGCTCAAACCATGCTCAAGGTGAGATAATTTCCATCAACTATGTCACCAGATGTTCAAAAGATTTATATCAAACCTTGAAAGACCATGTCTTAAAATACAAAGTATTAAGTATTCAATAACATTTGTTTTCTTTTTCTTTTATCTTGAAAATATTCCTTATGTCTCTTGACTTGATTTCAGCAGGTGCTTCTTTGCTCTGCTAGCTCTGAGATATAGGAATAATAGCCACTGGACCATAGAATCATGGAATTATTTGGGTTCTTAACTAACAGATCTTAAAGATAATCTCATTCCAACCTCCTTGCCCTTGGCAGGGACACATTCCACTAGAGCAGGTTGGTTAGAGCCCATCCAGCCTGGCCTTGAACACTTCCAGGGGATGGGGCATCCAGAGCTTCTTTCGCCAATCTGTTCCACTGCCTCACCACCCTCACAGTAAAGAATTTCTTCCTAACAAATAATCTAAATCTTACTCTTTCAGTTTAAAGCCCCTTGTCCTATCAGTTGTGGATAGGATAAATCAGTAATCTACTTGTGAAGAAAAAATTATAAATAAGCCACCTTCTTGAGTACAGCATTATAAATATGAACCAGATCTGGTGTTATCAGATGAAATTCTTAGCATATGCTCTAGTAACTAGGAGGAGAAACTTGTCCCAGAGTTGCTCCCAGGTCACTTGATCTACTCACCAGTGAGCCCTACTTGATACTTCCTTATGATGCCACATTCACTTGCATACACTCACTTGCCACGGTTGCTGAGCCCATGGACATACAAGTCCAGTGACATGAACTCCAACTCCAGCTGCTGGTGTCAGACCCCCATTCCCACATCAAAGAATCACAGAATATGCTGAGTTGGAAGGGACCCACAAGAATCATTATGTCAAACTCTCAGCCCTGCACAGGATCCTCCCCAAGAATCATACCAAGTGCCTGAGGGCATTGTCCAAACACCTCTTGAACTCTGTCTGCCTTGGTGGTGTGACCACTTCCCTCGGGAACCTGTTCCAGTGCCCAACCATCCTCTGGGTGAAGAATCATTTTCCTGATATCCAACCTAAACTTTCCCTCACACAACTTCAAGTCATTCCCTGGTGTTCTATCACTGTCTCTTTCCCCTCACTAGAAGTTGCAACTGCAGTGAAGTCTCCCCTCAGTCTCCTCTTGTCGTGCACAGCATAAATTGAAATGATACCATGTGCCTCTGATAGTGCTAAAGGCACTCACAAATAGTAAAATTTTGCATAGACTATTTAAAATTAGACAGTAAAATGTCTACATATACTATATTAGTGAAAAAACTGCGAGTAACAGCTAACTGAACATGCCTTTTTTATACATTTTATTCCCAGGCAGATGGAGTGTTAGATACATAATGAGGTGAGCTACTTAAAATGAATAATTATTTTACTATATCAAATCAAAGCCTACTGAATTCAACACAGGCTGTGATTATCTTTACAACTGGGTAATATTGTGGCTAATCTACCAAAAGAATTAGTTGCTCAAGCCTGCTACCAGAGCTGTAAGAAATGGGGCTGTGCTATCAGTCAGCAGCAGCACCACTGGGTGGGCTGGAGGCATTTTCTCTGCCTTCACTGTAAATTCACATTCCTCTTCTGCTGCTCCACACAACAATGAAGCAAATCTATTTACAGACAGTAACAACCCCCTTTGCTATCTGCATGCACAGGAGTGATAAAATTACTTAAAAAAGAGGAGTCAGACAAACTCAGTAAGGCCCTGCTTGCATTGGGTTTTTTAAGCAGAGCCTGTTTCTCTAGTGTGCATAGACAAAACAAAAGTTTTAACCCCTATGGAAATAGCTCAAAAAACCATCATAGTTGTTGTGCCTACATCTCACCCTGCAGCACA
Source organism: Dendrocincla tyrannina (assembly GCA_035047865.1). Classification (NCBI taxonomy): domain Eukaryota; kingdom Metazoa; phylum Chordata; class Aves; order Passeriformes; family Dendrocolaptidae; genus Dendrocincla; species Dendrocincla tyrannina. Next base: position 53,243,362 of record JAWWMP010000093.1, on the reverse strand, counting down.
GGAATGGAAAAATTCATGGTTATATAGACCTCAGTATCCCAACCAAAGAGCCTCTTGAAATGCTATGGCCTTGTCCTTCACTTCATTCTTGTGCAGCAGACTTTCCCCTAATAACACAACATGGCTGCTGTAAAGATGTGTTCAGCTGGTAGGCCAAGTGTCCCTCTAGTAACGATGTTGATAACAGTTGTTAATAACAATGCATACTGCAAAAACTAAACCCAAGAAGGCTATGTCTTGATGTTCTGCTGATGCCAATGTACTGGGCTGAGCTGTGATTTTCCTTTGGGGATTCACCATCTAAATTCCACAGTCCAGATGAAGAGATTCTAATAAAACTTCAGTCTCTTTCTCAGTCAGGTTTATAAACCGCTTTCTTAAAGGATTTTGAAGTCTATACACTCATTTTGGCTACATGCCACAGTGGGTGGATTCCCAACTAGAATCTTCAGTGCTATAATGATTCAAGCTATTCCAAATAACCATAATGCTGCTCTTGAATATTCATCTATTGTCACAGACTTGCTTTTTCTTTGTCAAAGTTTATAGTGGTCTAATACCAAGGTCAACATTCCTCTTAAAGTTTTGTTCTTCTAGTAAGAATAATCTTCTTCCATTGTCCCTTTTAGTGCTTTACTTCTGGCATTAGCAATATGCAAATACTGAGCTGAAGATCATTGCACTCTATTTTTGCTGGCTGGTTTCCTGAGAAATGTATTCTATTTATGGCACGTGTTGACCCAGCTGGTTCCAATTTTCCTTCTCATGCATAGCAATTTGGGAAAGCCTGCCATATTGCTGTATGTGAAAGTAATCATGCCAGGCTTTTTTTCAGAGAGCACCCCAGCCTATGGGCCCTTTCTATTGTCTGGGGAGGCAATCCTTGTTTCTCTTGCCAGTTTGTCCTCAGCTTCCTCAGCAGATGTCCCCAGACCCACCTCTGGGGCTATGGCCAAGGATAATACAGAGAGGGAGACAATACTCCTTCTGCCTCAGGGCTTGTTCTCCACCCACTATTCTGGAATAGGAGTGTCCACACATGTAGTTAATCAGGGCTAAGTTCCTATACAGAAAAGCCCTCACACTAAACACACTACTGTGTTGCTGAGGATGCTGAGACTTCTAACCACATCCTGGGTACTAGATGTGCATTGCAGATTCCCTCAGCACTGTCTCCTTATACTGCAATCCATACCCAAAACTTCAACCTTAACAAATACCAAACCGCACACACTTGAAGCTCTGCTATTAATTTACAATGATTGTAAACGTGATATCAGTCATACTTCACCTGCACATTTAAAAAGCCTTTGAAAATAACAAATAACTAAATCATCTCCACCGTACTACCGTAAAGAAGGTTATCAAAATGTCTCATACTGCAAATGTTTCACACCTATGTTCAATGACTGTATTTTTATGTCAGAAAAACCTTGCTTTATTTTTCTCTTTCTAGCTGAGCTGACACAACACTGAGGCTTTTGTGGGAAGACATGGGGAGAGATTGGGAGCATGATACAATGTGATGACCCTCTGAATTCCTGTGGGACTCCATGTCGAAAGCATACTTTTTTCTACTTTCCCATTTTTGGACAAAATAAAAGGCAAAGATCCAGGTTCAATTCCCAGTTACTGCTGTGGAGTAGCTGGAGTACTGGAGTAGCTCCACCAAAACCATGGGTATTACACTAGATTTATGTTTCTCTGAGAGCAGAATTTGGACGGCAGGCTTTGTGGTCTGTGCTTGGCTATAGAGTTTTTTATTTTAGAGTTTTGTAATTATGTCTTCAAGAATTCTTTTCAGATGAAATTCAGAAGTCACTTTGACAATGTTGCATTTTTCTTTTTTAAAAAAGTCTGTATTTTGATTAGTAACCAAATGGAAATGCAATGTTAAAAGTACAAAGTAGAATAACACTAGAATAAGGAACCAGCACCTCTCAGTTTCATTTGCTCCCTTATGTTTGCCTAGGGTTGTAATCAGATGGCCCCAATTTCATTGGTGAGGCAAAGGGTTGCATAAAAGGTTGAGTACAAGAGTGGATATGATGACTTGTCCTGAACAGGCTGGATACCTGGCACTGACTTAAAGTGGTCAGAATCAAGAACATCACGTACATCACCTTTAACTGCAATTACAGTCCTGGTACCAACTGTAGAAAAAGCAACAATTAATGTTATACAGGGGTAACAAATCATCCAGCCGCATCAGCGTGCATTAATCACCTACCCACAGTCACAGGAATGCAGATGCAATGTTTATCTGCCTGTTTATATGCATTTGCACCACTAAGAGTTTAGTCAGTAGCGTTCTGCTGCTCTTCCAGGTGCTGGCAAAGGCAATATCACAGTGCCTAAGGACAAAAGCATCCCAAGGACTGCAGTTTAGCTGCTGTTATGTGCACAGTCATCACAAGTAACATCCACATAAGTAACATTGGAGCACTGTACATCAACTGGCACAGTGGAAGGAGCTGCATGTATTGTTACTGTTCCACTTCATGTGGTGTTCAGGTAGGATGGGATAACTATGAATCCCATTTGGTTTTTTTAAATCTCACAAATAGAAACCTGCCTGTAGCTCCATTTCTGCTACCATGAGATCAGCATTTGATTCTTCTAAATTTTTGAGCCGTCAAAAGTAGTCCAGGGTTTATTTATACATTTCTCTCACTCTTGCTCCCTCTCTCAAACGCAAGCAGTCCCACATTCTGTGATGCTATCTTTAGACTTGCAGACTGTTTGGATAGTTACTGGAAATGACCAGTTACTTTCATTTTAATCTCCATTTTAGTCTTAAAAACACCCAACAAAATACTGCTGAAATTTATTGTCATAAGCTATGAAAAATCTGCAGATGTCAGCACAGTCTAGAGACATGAAGTTTCATAAAAGCATAAGCCTTTTCTGGAAGTTTTGATGTTACCCCAGTCTGTTCCCTTAAGTATCCCAGTATGCAATAACACCCTGCCAATGGTTATGACAGAAGTTGAATGAATGATGGGAAAGATTGGAAAATATCTCTAAGCAGGAAAATGCAATCGTTCTATTGAACTCCCAGTCCACACTAAACCCAGTTTTAGAAATGGAAGAGTGCAGGAAGTGTGGAAGAGCAGTAATGCCTGTTATGAAATGTCTCATCTCCATTAAGCAATCACCTCTACTATTAGGTAACAAACACATTATCAAAGAGTAAACCAGATATTGATCTATTCAACTCATGAGAGCTTGAGTTAACTTTTGCATGTTTATATAATATGAATTAATTTGATAAGGTTTTTATTCTCCATATTTTTTAGTATAGATATTATATTTGAACCTAGACATAGGCCCTTCTATCCAACATTCAAAGTTTTCATGTATAGGGTGCATTTTCAGGAAGACATATGACTAAATGGCTACATTTTAGTTGTCTGGGCTGAAAATGTACCTTTTTAAGACCACAGAGCCTATCATCATGTGGTGCAAACTAAACTTCATGGGAGTCTATTCTAAATTATGAATATTGTCTTAGATTCTTGCTGCACTTCCAGGCTCCATGCAGGTGGCATCTCTCCTATGCAAACAGCTAGTTTCCACGTGCATTTTAATCTGAAGTGTTGCATCAGAAACTCCACAGTTTCAATTCCTTTGCTGTGAACTCATCATTCTTCACCATTTCTTTTTTCTTCCTGGGGAAATCTACATTCACATCCAATATCTGTCACTTGTTGATTTCTCGGGAACAAAGGCTATTTTCATTAAAATTTCCAGCCACATGTTGAGCAGCCAGTCAACTTATGCATGTTTCCTACCCACATCTCATTTTTCTTTTTATGAGAGTAATATGTTCTGTACCTCACCACAGGCAGTGGGGTAAATCCTTTGCCTACAACTAACACAACTTCAGCTTGTGCACTTCTTTCCCAGAGGTGTGCTGCCAGGGCAGCTCCACAGAGAAGGCCATGGCCCCAACTAGCATGAAGTAGTCTGTGTCTCCAGGCAAGGTGACTGTGAAGCATCTTGCCTTGGCTGGTTAATGCTTTTTGGTGATGGCAGACCTGGTGGAAACTGGCTGAACAGTAAAGCCTGAATTTAAAGAAAACAAAAAACAAAACCAAAAGCAAACAAAACCCCCAAAACAAAAACTGAGTACAACGAAATAACAACAAACAAAACCAAAACCAAACCAAAGCAAAGGATTAGTTAAGTCCATCATCCACTTCTATTTTTCTTGCAAGAAGCACCTTCAGAGCCTCATTCAGATACAGTTTTATGTATTTGTTCTTGCTACAGAAGCGAATCTCTGTGCTGAAGTCATGCCCATTTAGTTGAGACAGCTCACTTGCCTCAAACTCCCTTTCACAAACCCTTTGATTTCCTTCATGCTTTCTGAATCCACTCAGGAGAAATACAGCTGCCTCTTACTTGTCATCATTTAGACACAATGATGATAAATGTTACATAAAAGATCACAGAATTGTAGAATCATAGAATGGTTTGAATTGGAAAGGACCTTAAAGACAATATAGTTCCAGCTTTCCAACACAGCTGCCATGGGCAGAGAGACCTTTCACTATACCAGGTCACCCAGAGCCCCTTCCAACCTGTCTTTGAACACTTTCAGGAATAGAGCATCCACAACTTCTTAGTCCTAGGGATTTCTACGTCTTGCACTCTATGGAAGACTTCCTTCATCTGCCAGCTCTGGTCCTAGGTCAGTCTCCCAGGGGATCCTATTGACTGACCTTGAAGAAGTGGAATTTTGCTTTCTGAAACATCAGAGTCCTGACTTTTCTCCTTATCTGACCCATATCCCTCAGCACTGCAAATTCCACCAATGCTTGATCACTGCAGCCCAGGTGGTGTCCAGTCTTAATGTCCCCAGTTAACTCACTTAATTGAAGGCATCCACAAAATATATGATGGGAAAAAATTAGTTTCTTTTCACCTATGGTGATTAAAATATTTTTTGTACTTTTTGAAATCATAAATTTGTTCTCTCTTCTTTCCTGGTCAAATTTCAAGTTAGCATACTGCCAGCTTTACTTTACCTAGTTTTCTATAAACTTGATTTTTTTTTCCTTAATTTCCTCTTTTCCCAAGCTGAACATTTCCAGAACTTGCTCAGTACCACTCCAGAGGTGGTCAGATGATGACAACTACTCACAAAGAGATGTAACTTGCAACTCAGTTATTATTCATGCAATGGTAACGTGACTTCAGTACAAATCAGATCTTCTGCTCTACTAGTTTCTGATGTACCTTCATACATTGTGTTCACCTCTGGCAAAACTTTCTGCACCAGTTGTTACCAGAACATTTTATCGTGGTTGTTCTTGGTGTATCTGAGGTTCAAAGGCAGGGCACATAGTCCCCAATAAAGGAAATGGCAAAGTTGAACAGGTCAGTAGAGGGTGAGATGCATAAGTGTATGATGCTGCAAAGCCACTGTTGAGCTGGAATTGGCCCTGCCAAGGCAGAGTAAGATGGTCTGGGACAGAAGAATCAGATTTTCTCTCACAGTCCCATACTGATGTGCTTTCTTCATTATCTAGGTGTTTGGATGTGAAGGTTACAGTACTGGGTGCCCATCCTACCTCTTAATTACCCCAAATTAGCACTTCATAAATGAGTCTCACACTTCCAAGAATATTCCAGGGTCTCACCAGCAAGGCCTGAAGCTTGTGGACTTCATGACTAACTGTGAAGTGGTTTTGTTGTTTAAATTATGTTGCAGTTTGAGAGATGCTGACCCTGTCAAAAACTAGTTATAGTTCTTTAAAGTAAACAAAGTAAATAGAGTTAAAAGCAAAAAATAATGGTATGTAGATGCTACAGGTGCAACAGTCTTCATTTCCCTCTATTGTAACAATATGGATACAAAAACCCCACAGTTTGACAGACATCAGCCACGACATGCTTCTACCACTATCTTCTGATTTCATACTTATGTATTTTTTCTTACAGACACTCAACAGTGACCTTTTTCCATTACTTTTTGGTGCTTGCCATTTTTCCTGCCATTTTTCTACTGATATTCTTCCTGTTTACACTTGAGGAATTCTGTTATCTGCACATGACTTCATATTATTTCCTCCTTGTTCACCCCATGCTTATTTTAGCTGGTTTTTCCTTCCTCTTACTTTTTCTATCAACTTCTCATGCACATTGATGCATTCCTTGCTTTCCTCCATGCTTTAGCCAGCTGTCTACTCAGAAACCTTTAATATTTGGACATTGTGATATGAGTGTGATTCATTAAAAACACCTAGAAATAAGAAGAGTTTCAGCCTCATAAAAAGTGCTCTCATTTGATTATGACAAGCCAACATCTGCTTCTACTAAAACCACATCTTTTCCCTAAAATAGAAAACCAGTCCCCTCACTGGGTGCAGCACATGGAAAGAGGTAGGACAAGAGGAAGGAAAAGCCTTCCTGACCAAGCTCTAAGCCAGCAGGGACAGCTTATGCCAGCCTAAACTGATGATGAAACCAAGGCTCTGCACAAGGTGACCTCTTTGTGCCTTGTCATTATCAGCTCAGGCCTCGGACTTGATCTTCTTAACTAAAAGCTGTTTCCACTTTTGTCCCCAGGCCCAGTCAAAGCTGTGCCTGCCCAGACTTAGAGAAATGGACTTCCAGACTATGTCAAACTTACAGTGACTTTGCTATAGGTAGGCTCTTAGGAGAGTGCAGGCACTACTCTCTCCATGGAGATGGAGAGAGTAATGTATGCATTTCTCCTTTAAGTTTATGCACAATCTTCTACCTATTTTCTATATTTACATGCTTCCTGGCTGTGAATATCAAAGGTGCAGATG
>JAWWMP010000093.1:53134818-53148719 GCA_035047865.1 Dendrocincla tyrannina | reverse complement strand
AGGTCATTTTTCCAGAACTTCAAAGTAAACCAGTTGCAGGAATCCAGAGAGAATTTAGCCAGCCCGAGTCTGTCAATTACTTCAAACATAGAAGCTATTAAAATCAGTAAGTGACCTGATATCATAGCCATAAATGGCTATATGAAATAATTATACTTGGTTCCATATTTTGCCTAATAAAATTCACCTATGTACAGACAAAGATTGTGCTACCTTAGAGCTGAGATGAAAAAAGAAAAATCATTAGAAATTACATATATAGTATTTAGTGCAAATAAACATATGGGTATATATGCTTTAAAGACAAATTTACAATTCTAAGTCAAGATAGGGTTTTATCAAAATTAGAGTTTTTCCACTGACTGAATGGGAGAAAACGCCCAAACATTTCATATCACATTTTCTACAGAGCATCTAAGATTCAGCTACAGGGATTCAGATCTCATGCTCCTTAATATTTCTTTTTTCCATTCAAAGTGTGCTATTGCAAAGAAATTCCTATGAGGAAAGTAGAAAGCATATACTAATTGAAAAGAATGGTTGAAAGGCAGTATCTTGCATAGTGGTAATTTTTAATAAACTTAAGATCACTTAACTATTGTTGTAAAATATTTTTCTGGTGAGTGCACCAAAAATATGATCTTTATGCCTAAGTTCTAGTCTTTTGAAATGAAATTAGTATTTTGGGTTTCACATTCAACCACACACATGAATTTGCTTTTAAGTGAGGTAAATTAGTGCATTCTGTATGTGAATCAGCCTGAATGATTTTTGCAGCATCTGGTCCTAAGTCATTGCTTTAACTGAGTTTATTAATACTCCTGATATTTAAATGCCAAGACATCTCCACTTTTAAGGAAGTTATACTAAGGTTTATCTGTATTTACTTACTGAAATTGTACACAAACACAGGTAAACCCACTGCATTCATGCTTCGCAAACTCTTTTTTAAAAATAGGTTATTTTTTTAAAGTGTCATGTTAGTTATTAATATAATACCTCCTCTCCTTCTAAAGATTCTCCATTTTGCAGGAAATGGGGATAGCTCTTAAATGAAAAATGCCATTTTAGCCTCTGAATAAAGAAATCACATGCAGCATACCTGGAATAAGCTGTAAGCAGTGGCTGGCTGCTCATCTCACAGTCAGTTTTCTGTTCTGTTATTCCCATCTTTCAGGTAGAAGGGTGTCTGTCTGCCTTCCCTGACCACATTCCTTGTGTAGCTGATTACCTCAATGGCAGGACTAAATTAAACACAGCATTCCCAGGCACTCAGGCAGTGCTGTTATCTCCATTCCCGAGACTCCAGAGTGAGCACCTGGTCCCGTGGCATGCAGCTGGCAGTGCCAGGGGGAGCATCACCCCAGGGAGAGTGCACCCCAGGCAGGGACCCTGTGACAAGGTTGGACTTGCAGGATTAAAGACTGTGCAATTTATAGAAAGCCACACACCAAACCAGCTGAAAGATCAGCACTAGTGCCTGGGTCTCCCAAGTCCCAGTTAAAAATCTCATCTCCGAGCACACCCTGTCTGTATTTCCTCACGCATGTCCCAGGTCTAAACAATATTCTAACAGTAATAACCTTACCCCCCTACACGTAGCACTTTCTAATACCAGCAGGTATTTTTCACTTTTCTTCTTGTCTAAGGGCTGGGCTGGAAAAATCCCATTTTAGACCTTTCAAGCAGGAGGCAAGCTCATGTGTAGCTTTCTGTCAAATTGCCACAGTGGGTGCATGCAAAGTGAATATTGTTACCTTTGCAGATACCAAATTCATCACCAAAGTCATCCTCCTCAGTGTAAAACTGGCACTTCAGCCCAGGACCACACTTGACACCATCCATACCCGAGACCGTACGATAGCAAGTCTCCCCCAGAGCAGCTGCACACACCCTGCAGCAGCCACAGTCATCCAGCACCGTTCGCTTACAGCGCAAGGTACTTTTGCATGCATTACTGTCACAGGGCTCGGGACAATCTACTGCGTATTTCGCACTCCAAGCAGTTCCAGCGTGCACAGGCATCAGGAGGAGTGTGAGAAACAGGAAGCCCTTCAGGTCTTGCAGGGGTAAGTGCTCCATCCCAAAGAGCAGGTTTTAATGCTCAGCCTGCTGGTGCCTCTTGCTGAGGGAAGCAGCCGTACAGAATCCAAAGTGGTAGCTGCACACATCAGCCTACAAGTTTATGAGCTTTATACAGTGTGTTGCCCACATGTTGCACCGTCGTCAGCTTCCTCAATCCGGCAGCGCTGCTCCTGCCAGCCTCCCGTGTTTCAGTTTATGAAATCCAGGATGAAGGTTGGATTAGCACTCTACTGCCATCCAGGAATTGAAAAGCCTGAGCTGATGTAATCTGTTATGTTTAGTTGGTTGTTTTGCATGAGGACTAAAAACTCTCTCACATCCGTTTCAAATGCTCAAGGACATCTGCCAAAAGAAAAAAAAAAAAAAAAAAGAAAACACAAATTGAAGCACATACAACTGGAAAAAAAACAAAATCAGCCCCGAGTAGGTTGCATACCTTCCTGCAGGACAGAGACTGCTCTGACACAGGGCACGCTGCCGACAGGAGATCTCTGCCTTGCTATCACAGCTCATACAGGCAGAAGAAAATCATACTGAATCATCCCACTGCTGAAAGAATGACCTTTATTAGAATAAATCTTTGCCATACCCTCTTAGGGTATGTGGACAGTTACTGTGAGGAATTAAGTGAGATCATGTCATTTAACAGCCAAGCTCAGATGTTTCAGTAGTTTTTTCTGCCTCCATTGAAATAGCACTTTTTAATCAGTATTTAGGTGGAGATAAATTAAATATTTCACCCAAAGATTACTGCTAGAACTAAAAACTGGTCAGACAGAAACCAACATTCTGGAACCACAGGAAGTTCAGAAGAATGATCAATGGGCTGCCCCAACTTCACAACCACAGGGGAAATCCTCATTCATCATCACCACCATCCATAAGACTTAGCATGGATCCAGGGGGTCTGAATCTCCTTCCCTTTACACCACTTCTGTTCTGACAAACTTTGTGGAATGCCCTGATGTTGCTCTTCAAAGAAATCAATGTAAATAAACAGAAAACAAGTCTCAGTTTCCCGCCTCCCCTCTTAAACTTTATTCATCCTGACAGAGCTTTGACAAGAAACAGCAAACAACTGAAGAGTCCAGTGAAACTGATGAGCCACTGGAGACATGAAAATTTCTGCACTAAAGAAAGATATACAGGAAAGGAAAAAAGAGAATAAAGCTAGCCATAAATAAACTTCTGAATAGCAAAAGTTGTTGCCAGTGAATTTAATGGGAACCAAAGCAAACCGACCTGTGTGTTACCAGCTTGCTGTTTGGGGATTCTGTATCTCAAATGGGCTAAGGACACTGCCAGAAGGCTGCCAGTAAAATGAAGGGCTATAAGGAAAATACAAGAGAGCAGGAAAATCTTTTCTTCATGAATGTAAATGTAAATTAATAAATAGGGGGAAAAATGCTTAACGCTTCTCCCTTGTGAAGAACGTGGGAAAAACTGATACCCTGAATGTTGCATTTGGGTAGATTGTTCATGCACTTCTGGAATATGTGGGTATAGGAATGAGGAGAGGTGGGAAGGAGGACTTAGTATGTTTAACACTTGACAAAGGGAGATGACACTCGGGCAAATATTTGCAGACATCTATCCTATACAGTATATAATCAGTTGAAATACAGTACTTTTAATCACAGTTGCCTGTTGGTAGACATTTCCATGCATGAGATCAGGTATTCACATGTATTTTCTTACACCACAAGTATTTTTGGAGGAATTAATGACTTTAAAGTGTAAAAATTAAAGCATTAGGTTGAGGTCTCATATAAACCAAGAGAGTGCTGTTGGTAGCCATGAGATGACAGCAATTAACAGTAGTAGGACAGCTTCATCTTCAAAATACAAAGCAACTATACTCTGAGGAGAGAAAGGAGTACTCCAGTTATGGAAATGAACACTGCAGCTAAAGCCAGAGTAATAAAAGTGCAAGGTTATAATGAGCCAATAAATTAGAAATGGTTGCGCTACCCCTGACCCCATCGCAACTACAGCATGGCAACAGCCTGTTTTTAAAAAACCCAACAACTCAACATCTCCCCCATTGTTCAAAGATCAGCAGAAAAATGTAAACCACTGCCCACGTCTACTGGCATAGCATCAACTAAAATTTACATTGATATATACTAATAGGTCAGTCCGTGGGGCTGAGGAGCCAGTGCAAATCCCACTGGGCAGTCCCTCAGAGGGAGAGTGATGCCTAGTTCAATCAGAGGACCAGGGAGCACAGCTAAGTCTGGTAACCTTTTCAACATCCCAGATAAATCTGCTCACAAGGGTGAAATAACCCAAAGAAGCAGGTTGCAGGCTTAGTGCATGAGACATCATGGGTCTGCAGCAATAAGGAACAGGAAGAGCCACTCTAAAATTAATTCTCACCTGCATTTCAATTCATACCTGCTTGGTCACTCAGAGGAGTAAACAGAGGCATGAGCAGACTCATCCACATGTGCATATAGGCATTTATGCCTGGTAGTAACCACCAGCTGGTAAAATCCTATTCTGTAAATATAGGAAATGCTCCTTGTATAAAAAACCAAACAAGATTTGAAAGGGCTACATTTCACATTTGGGTTTCTCACAGGAAAAATGTCCTAGAGAGATGCTAAATAGAAAAATTACAGACAGATGTGGTGAGGAAAAGAAATCGTAAAAGAAATCAGCATACTCCCCTAGCAACTAGCCAATATTATTTGGAATAAGATGGAAACTGTATTCTGTGTTTGGAGATAGAAGCCAAAGTAAATTATTATAATGGATTAAAAAATACATGTAATGGAAGAAAACAATATGAACAGATAGCTGTCTGGCTTATACATGAGTATCATGCAGGAAATAATGTCCACACTGTCCACCGATTAAGTAATGAAATAAATCCAATGTTACTCTCTCTGGTTTTAATGTTTCTCTGCTTTCTCACCTGTTGAATCCATTAATCTTTTCTTTCCAATGAAAATCTTGATACTGTAAAGCCCTAAACTAAGCTCTGCCTTGAAAACTGATGCAATGAGAATTAATGATGCTTCCCCAACCATCGCCAGCAGAAAATTTGCAACCATTATTTAACTTCTGATATAAATACACTTTAAATGTAGAAGATCTTCTGGAAGAGATCAGGGCTATTTTCTTCTTCTAAGTTTACAGTACAAATTGTCTTGGTGCCAGCTTGCATCATAATTACATCACCATATATAATGTTTGGCACTCCTAGAAACAGAAAAGGTTTCAACCCTTGGGTTCAATGTTTTACAGGGAACTAAGTGGTCTAGTGTCAGTGAGCTGTGTTTCCAGCTGGTGACTTCTGAGCACCGTTTTTCTAGTTCTTTTGTAAATAATCTATTTCTCAAGGAAGAGCTGCCTGTGAGATAGTCATGAAGTTATATTTATGAACACTCTGACCCCACATGATAAAAATCTTCAGGGAACTACATACCTCATGATACGATTGGTCTGTGCTGATACATGAGAGCAGTCCATCCATTAGATTAATAGACTTTGGTCTTTTTACTCTTTAGACAGAGAAACATTCACTTCAACTCTTCTGAACGTAAGCATTCTGGCCCCTGTTGCTATCCAGTCTTTGGAATACATAGTTGGAGTAAGCAGGAAGCACTAATATCTCCTTAAACATAGGAAAAGGTTTAAAGCATGACCCTTGTTGCTCATTTCCAAAAGGCAGTACCTAAACTAAAAATATGCTGCCGTACATTCCTGAAAGATCCAACCTTTTCCCAGGCTTCCTTTACAAAAAGCCATAAGCACAATGCTATATGAGAGGCAAAAAATTCAAAGGGAAACACCAAAAGGAAGCTGAGCTGCAAAGTCCAAAATGAAAAGCCAGAAATAGGAAGTAAGAGATAAGAATCAGTAAAGTGAGATAGTGGCAAGGACTCCCCTTTGTATGATTTCTTTTCTTGTATCTTTTCAATGAATTGCTAATTACTCTTTGTTTCAAATGTAACATAGCAACTGCACTCTGGTAAAAATAGATGCTTTGGGACATTTCCTACTTGCTGAAGACAAGAGGTGTTTTCATGCTTTCTCCAGTAGTGTGCCTGACCTCCAGGCAGACCAGGTGCTATGCAGAGAACTGGGTAAGCAACTGCAGAAATGACTGGATATGGTGCGGGTTTCTGCAGAGAGCCCCAGGAATGAGAACCATAGCTAGTTTGGAGCACAATAAAAATCTGTGCTGCTTACTGAGCCCATGTGGCACAGTCCTTTTCCTCAGTGTGTCCCGGTCATGCCCTGGCTCTGACTGCAGGATCTCTGCCCTCCACAGAATGGCTTTTTCCAGTGATTTTACAACCACCACAATAGTCCACATAGCAGAAATCACAGGCTTTGCTTCAATTAGTTTATGAAGAGAGTCAAATAGTTCTGCTGTGTTTGGAGGAGATGTTCAAAAGGCAAAAAGTATTACAGAGCAGTGAAAAAGTTCTACTACTTGGCAGAAGGGTTAATTTCCTCCGTGGCAGGCAAATCTAGGTTTGTCACACACAATAAATATGTAGATGATGCAAATGGGAAAAATTATGGGAAAATGGGTCATGATTTTATTATGCTGAAATCTTTTTTTTTTCTCTTTTTCCCAGTACTTTCAGGTCATCTAAATTTACAGATTAAGAAAGCAGTTTTGGTGTCAAAGACCTCCAAGATTTGTAGCAGACAGTTTCTTAAAAGTACGAAAAAGTCACACACCTTTTCTGTACTTCAGAAAATTTGCTTCTCTGAAAACAATGCTTAACTTGACTGATCACTTACAGCCCAAAACTCTGTCTTCAAATCCTCCCACCTTAGCGATAGTCTTTGTCAGCAGCTGTTTCTTTTGTGACACCTCTTGATCCTGGAAATCTTAATCAACTGAGTAAGCTATATGTATACCCAGAGGGGGGAAAAAAGCCTTTCCACACAGAAAAAAACCTTTACAGGACTGATCTTCAAACATTCAGTTTCTTTATCAATTAAAAAAACCAAGATGTGAGTGATAGTTGTTTGCATGTTCTACTTAGGAGGTCAGGTGCCTCTATGGCATGCAGCTTTAATGCTGAGTTAATGTAAGTGATATTTTGTCTCTCAGTATTTGACATAATAAACTGATGTAGGAATACACACTCATTTCTCTATTGTCATGAAGCCTATGGTCTAATTAATTCCCTGTAGAACTAGAATAAAACATATTAAACTTGAACAAGTGTTTTCATCAGTTTTATCAGGATATAAACAATAGCACAACAGTCAACAAAATAACATAAACTATGTGAGTTTTATCCTTTCCCTACTCATTCTAAATGTTAATTGTACTCCGACTCTACCAGTCCCTGATAACTAAGCCAAAGTCCCGTTTAAGAAATGTCTGCTCTTGGTATCTGTGCAGAATCTCAAAGTGTACCATTTTGTTTTCAATTCCTAGGTGTAGATTTTAGAATCAGATATTTTAGGATTGGTGGGGAGTATCCTTTACTTGCAGCTCAAGTTGATTTTGATCTCTGCTATTTATGATTAAGAAGCTGACAACTCTATAGACCTTAATGGGAATAGAAACATAATTGAAGTATTAATGTGATTTCTACTTTCATGTACTAAAATATGTCTTTTAAAACTTTTTTGCAATTTAGTAGTGCTATTGTCCTACATTTCTGCAAAAGTTTTAGCTATGCTTCATAAATAGTTTAGACTTGCTAAGTAGCTACTTCCTGTAATAGATGACAAAGCTATCAAAACCTTGTTATCTTATGTACTCTGTGGGTTGCTAACAAGAAAATCTGCAGTCATATGTGTGAAATGTTGAGTTGTTTGAGTTAGGATTAGGTGTTTTCAAGAGCTAATACTTCTATGTAGTCTTTCCAATATAGCCAGGATAATAACCTTTCTATCAGCAGAGAAAAAACAATTTGAATTAATTAGCTTAGAAAAGCAAAGTGGTCAAACTTACCTTGATCATCATTTTTCTTTAAGAAGAAATCTCTCCCTTTCATATGTACTCGTCTTTGAAACATAAAGACTTTCCAGAACAACTAGGTGATACCAGAAAGGACAGCCAAGGACTTCAGCATTTTCTAATTAATATAACTTCAGGCAAGAGCCAGACAAAGCCAGAAAGGAGTAAGGACACCAGTGGAAACTATTAAAGATTTTTCCACAATGTTACACACATTATCTTTCCTTAGAATATGTGACTATTTTATTCTGATTTCTCTCTGCCACACAATCTCACCAGTTGAATCTTTCCCCTCATTACTTGCTTTTTCTCCTTTGGTATACTGTGATTTATGTCTGATTTTTATGCAGCTTTACTCTTTGGAAGTCTGCTTATGCCACACACAAAAAGCACCGTAAAAATAAGAGTGCAACAGACTGTATCCCTTCATTCCATCTTTATTACTTTCTCATGTTCCCAGTCCTCACTCTGCATCCATCTTCTCAATCCACTGAATCCTCTGAAACTTGGATAACAGGTGCAAAGTCTCCTTCAGGGGCACTTCTCACAGCTGGTCTTCAGACATTTCCATGCTATAAACAATTTATACCTACTTCAGTGAACAGGTTTGAGCACAACTTGAATTAATATCTTGTCTTCCATGAAAACAAAAACCAGTCAAGGTCTCCCAGAACAGTGCACTTGGAGGGACATTTGCTTCCCTGGGGCATCAGGAGAATTTTCATGCTTACACTTCCTACATCCTTTGTCCTTTGCCTCATCAATCATATGACTGTATTTTCAAATATTAGAACACTTTTTTTTCTCCTGGGATACACATATTGTGGGTGAATGCTGACCCAAATGTCATTCCTTTTTTAATTATCCCTTTAGGGGCTGGGATTTCACATGATATTTCCAATGTTTTGTGATCTTCTTTGCTGTGTTTTTCACTCAAAGTATGTAAAGGAATATTTCCAAACAAGCTCTAATTATAAAGCAGTGAGGGGTAACAGCTGCATATTGCCTCTTAAAAGTTTGGTTTCATTAAGCAGCAAAACTGCCAGAAAGCTTAGAATTATAACCCATAGACCTACAAAGAGCCTTATCACTTTGAAATTTAATTTAGCTCATATGTCATTATTTTCAACTTTATTGCTAGAAGAGGTGTTATAACTAAGCAGTGTTACAAGTACAGAACACAACGTGGTGTTTTTACTCTGAAATGTGATAATTTATATTAATTTATATTCAATCAACATATTTGAGAGACTAAAATACAATACAGGAACAGTATTGATTTTTTTTTTATTTTGTTCATAGATCAACCTTAATTATTTGATCAAAGCTTGATGTAATTTTCAGTCACTTTGTCAACTGCCCAAATTTATTCTTGAAGAAAACTACCAGGGGAGGAGGGGTGGGAAGTGATTAAAATATTCAAAGCTGAATATATTCTCCCAAATTGTGACTCTGACAGACAGAATATGTGATTTCTCTACACTGGCATGTTATTCTTCTCTTTCACTCTATCTTCTGAATTGTCATAGATTGAACATGGGGTATTTTAGATGCTTCCTGTCTATGATAGAATAAACTATTTAAGGAAGCAAAATTTCTGAAATAGTTCACAATGAAATGTACTCTCTTAGATGATTTATTTAAAATCAGATAGTTACTAGTTACTAATAATTTTGCCCTGTGCTGTATTATGGATGCTCTTCCCTGTGCCAGGGGTTAGCCTCTAATGTTACATACTATGAATGCTGGCTGGGTGCGAGATAACTATCTCATCCTGCCTGTAAAGAAGATGCAAACGGAACAAAAGTGGAGGTTTGGGTTGGCTCCCTGCCAAACCCACCCATTGGCCACACAGATTCCCCCTCCCAACAACGAGAAAAAAAGGTACCAAAAGAAAATTTGTAGTAAAATATATATATACATTCACACATATTACAGTTATATACAATTAAACACTATGAATATACTGAACAAGAATCCCAAACAACCCCAAGAGGGAAAGGGTGAAAAAGGAAAGGGGAAAAAGGACAAAAATCAGGTAAAACCAAAACGAAACAGATATATACACTCAAAAACTCAGGGAATAGCTCAATAAGATAACTAACACAATAAACTCACCAACTTCCCTCAGGAAAACAGCAGAAATCTCCACCTGTGTATGGCTTCGGACAACAGTTTCTCAGATCGGCCTCAGTTCACATGGGTAAGAGAGAGGTCAACACACTGAGACCTGCTGTCCTTCAAGCACCAGAAAGGAAGAGAGAAAAGAAGAACCTCCCCTCCTTGTCTGATATACCTGATTATGTAAAGGAATGGTGTGGAATACTCTCTTAGTTATAACCTTGTTACCAGGAAGGCCTAAACCAAAACCGAGAAAACTAAACCACCAGAGGTCCTCTAAATGAGACCTTTACATCCCATCTAAGCTCACTTCCAGTATTGACTGTTACAATCTATTGCATTTGCACTAAATAGAGTATATGAGTTCTCCCATATTTACTGTTTCCACTAAACCTGTTGCGAAATGTATTTGTTGTTCTGATACAGGTGCTGTATGACCGCTTCTGTCCATGAATGTTCGCTTTGGTTGCCCATGCTTTGACCACTGCTGATGTGCAAGTTACCTTTGCTAACTTGCTTCAGACAAATGTTTTTTAAAAAAAAAGGCAGCTAATAACTTTTCTCCTTGCTGTGACTGGGCATTTGTGGATATAGCAGACAGAGCTTCCCTTGCTTGGTGAATTGACTCCTATTTCAGAACTTGCTTTTTTGCTGTTTTCCTGATGCTAATAAAATCTGCTCCACCCTGGCTGTTGGATAAAGCTTTTTTGCCCAAATAAGATAGCAGAGAAGCCGAGACATCTAACTGTTGAGAAGCGTATGAAAAGGAATTGCAGCTACAATTCAGCTTTTGTATAATGCTCTATACCCTTTGTAAGAAAAATACTTGCAGAGAATTAGTATTGAATTCACTGAGCTATTAGAAGTAAAGATTGCTTGTGTGTTTTATCGTTTGCTAAAATAGCACGTGTATTAGATACCTTGTTTTAAAAACTGAGTCATTGATCCAGAGAAAACAAGTTGTTAATAATCTAACTATTTAATTGCTGACTTACAAAATTAAGACACAGAAACAAAGGACATTTTGCCTTCTCTGTTGCACAGGATGTTGCAGTAGATTGTTTCCATGCAGTACACTAATCTTATTGTATTTAGTTTTATAGTTCATGAAGCAAATAATCCAAAGCGAATAATGCAATTATTAATGTACAGACCACTGAACCTATGCATTAAAACCCAGTATTCATCACACTGTTGAGCTTGCTCACAGTTTGGATCCAATTCTTTGGAATTTCTTGACAGGAGCTGTTGTCTCTTTGTTTAAAACTACTAATACAAAGAATTCAGAAGATCCTTAGTGTTGCCTTATGAGGACAAAGTTTAGAAGTTGAAATTTATTAGAAATAAAACCCCAAAGCGTTTTTTTCCTGATTCACGAAAAGCTGAAAAATTTAAGAGCAAAATCCTTGCTTCCTGGTGAAGCAGAGGCTGTTGAGAAAAGTCAGGCTCCATGGCCCAAGCTAGCACGTTCTCAGGCTTGTTTTTTGCCTGCTCACTTAAACACATGCTTACCTTGACTCATGAATTGGTGCTGCAGAATGAAGATCAGATTTCTCTGTACCCTGAAGGATCAGGTCCTTGGAATACACTCTTGATTTCATATTATTATGTTGTGCTGAGGTACAGTGATACGGAAACTGGCCGCTTAGCCCACTGCCATGTAGGGAAAATTCAGCTTGCCCGGATTAGGTGGGAGAGTTTACTATGGATTAAATAAAATAAAATTTTTAAAAATATTAACAAAAAACCATTGCAGGTTCAGGGTCACTAAGTGATGGGGTCCTGCAAGTATGTAGGAGCTTTGTGCAGTCACAGGAGAAGTATTTTTTCCAGAGACCCAGCAGATAAGAATATTTAATGAATATTTTAGCCAAACCTTGAGTTAAAATTCAGAGCTGTTTTGATCACTTCAGAAGTTGTGTTCTGTAAATATATATATAGTACTTAAATTCAGCATAAGATAACTGTGGTTTAGTAAGCAAAAGCTTTCAGACTCGGTTGGTCTCTCCCACCTGCGTGGAGAGAAAGCACAAGAGTCCTTTGTGCAGGCGAGAGTAGATCGGTTTAGCTGTCACATGAGAGGAAGATAGCTGCTTCTGCTTTTTAGAGAACAAGCAGAGATTGTGAGCCCTCCACTGTTGTATTACATTGTTCATGAATTCAAGTCAAAGGGCCTCTAAAAGACTTTTTTTATATCAGTTGGGAGTTAATCATGGTTATATGAACAAATAAAGTACTGTGTCATTCTTTCACTGCTGGGGTGGTGTTTTCTGTCTAGTATACAAAGTATTCATGTAACTGAGATGGTTCATGCCATGGAATAACTAATATAAAAACACAGAGTAATGATATTTTACACCTATATTATTTTAAAGCTATGCTATTCCTATCAAAGATTCTTTGTCTTTGAACAGATTTTTTGACTGAGGGAAAAATGTAATGTTGACTGTTTATACATAGTGGTTTCTTCCATAATTGAAACTTTCAGGCACATTCTTCATTTGGACTCTACCTGCTGCTAGAATATCTTTGTATTTCAAGAATTATCACTAGTTTTTGTCTCTGTTTTCAGAAGGCAATAGTATGTAATTCAATGCTGGAACAAAAATTAGTCTTAAGTCACTTGCATTAGTGTCAGAATTAAGCAAGCATTAATGCTTAACCTCTGAAAAAACGTTCATTCTTAGGTGGATTGTGTTTCTATTTATAAACATTTTTAAATCTTTAATCACTGGACACAGTACTGCCTATCTAAAATCAGTTATTAACAGTAGGTTTAGATTTAGGTTGTTTGAAAGAAAATATATTTTGTTTACAGTACCCATTTGCTTATTACGTTTCAGCGGTGGACAGGAAGAATTATTTCCTGCCTCAGAATCCTTTGTTTCCTTTGTCTCTACAGTGAGAGAAAAAAAAAAATAACAGGAGTGCTCTCCTTCTGACCAGCAAAAACCTCTCATTTTTTTAAGTACGGATTTGCGATAAGTGACCCTAATAATACCTTGCTGAAGATCTGAATTGTATTTTTAACATTGTATTACCACAAATGTCACAAGGAATGTGTTGTCATATAGTACATAAATGTAGTTGTAACTGCATAGCCAAATGTTTTAAAAGCTGGGACTGCATGCAAGACAGCAGCAGTTGTAGCTAAATTATTATTTAGTCCTATCTTGCACTGTAACTTGTGATCTTATTTTTAAAATAAAATCTCATTCTGACAGTTGGCTTAATCAAGCTTGCTTATTTTTAAAGAGCACTAGGCTCATTAAGATGGGTGGGGATCATGTGCTGCTGCTTAAGAACGTGGTTTTCTTGGTGATTTAGCAGATGGCTGAGCAGAATCAGGAAATCTTCCAGACTGTTCCTATTTGTTTTTCAGTTTGTATCTGACAGTACTTTTTGCTTTTTTGCTATTGCCAGCAATCACAAGCAACTGCTTTGTTGTAGGTCAAAAATGTACAATCCCAGATGGATTACATTTTCATTTTACGGATATGAATAGAGACAGGAATTTTGCTATTACTGTAGCCAACTTGAAGAGCTTTTGAGTCACCAGTAACTCAGAAAGCAACTTCAGGGCCACTAGCCTTAATTTCATTACTTCTACATGTAGTTTAAATATACTTTAGGCCAGGTTGGATGTGTCTCTGAGCAAGCTGGTCGAGTGAAAGGTGACCCTGCCCAAGGCAGGGTGGTTGGAATTAGATGATCTTTAAGGTCCCTTCCAACTCAAGCCATTCTATGGTGTGTT